>CM074721.1:532342359-533542359 GCA_037306005.1 Rhinophrynus dorsalis | reverse complement strand
CTTCATGTCTCTGTGTACGTGGCCCTGAGGTTAGGAATAATCTCCATGTCTCTGTGTACGTGGCCCTGAGGTTAGGAATAATCTTCATGTCTCTGTGTATGTGGCCCTCAGGTTAGGAATAATCTTCATGTCTCTGTGTACGTGGCCCTGAGGTTAGGAATAATCTTCATGTCTCTGTGTATGTGGCCCTCAGGTTAGGAATAATCTTCATGTCTCTGTGTACGTGGCCCTGAGGTTAGGAATAATCTTCATGTCTCTGTGTACGTGGCCCTGAGGTTAGGAATAATCTTCATGTCTCTGTGTATGTGGCCCTGAGGTAAGGAATAATCTTCATGTCTCTGTGTATGTGGCCCTGAGGTTAGGAATAATCTTCATGTCTCTGTGTATGTGGTCCTGCGGTTAGGAATAATCTTCATGTCTCTGTGTATGTGGTCCTGCGGTTAGGAATAATCTTCATGTCTCTGTGTATGTGGTCCTGAGGTTAGGAATAATCTTCATGTCTCTGTGTATGTGGCCCTGAGGTTAGGAATAATCTTCATGTCTCTGTGTATGTGGTCCTGAGGTTAGGAAAGCAACTCTCACCTTTTCCAGTCTCTCTGTGCAGTAAATCTCCATCTCCAAGAACTGAATGACTCGCAAAAGACTTGTCATCTTCTCTGCATCGGCTGAAAACTAAGAGTCAAATGTGAGGGAGGAATATAGAATAACACCCCGTTCACATGGTTAACACCAACATAGTGATGCAGTGCTGACTATATAGTCCATGGTGAAAAGTAAAATGCTGGACTATGGTGCCTCTCACACAGGAGACTAATACATCAGACTCCATAAAGCTCTATCTTTAGCAGGGACACAGTAAAGGTGCAACAGCAAAGATCTGCACAGAGGTCTAAAACATCTTTCACACGAGCAGTGTTGGCTGTCATGCTCACTGTAACCTCCAATGAATTGCTGACCCACAGTGGTGTCAGCCAATAATATTTGGCTGGCACTCGCACGGGCTAGCATTCATTCACTAGCACACCCCACCCTCAACCCCAACAATGGGACAGGTGGGGAATACAGTCCCCAAATCTGAAGGCTGGAATTGTCCTGTCACCTGTGTGGTAGAGGCTTTATGGTGAGAAAGGCAAATAAGGGAAAGAGGTAAGAATCAATGAGGGAGTAGTTAATCTGTTCATCACTCTATTAACACTACGTTCCTTAGTCGCCTTCTAAAAGGGAAAACATAACTGAATCGCCTTTCATCAGCAGCAGTGATCATTCTTATTTCTATTATTTCTCTTAATTCCATTCCCATAGGACAGTGCTTGTCAATCCTTTGTTGCTCAAGGCACCCCTAACAACACAGTCAGGAATTTTCGGGGGACACTAAACATTTTATAGGTTAAGGAGTAATGAAGGGCACAAATAATTAGTTATTTTTTGTGCATATATATATATATATATATATATATATATATATATATATACATACTAGCAATGTGGGACGGCGTTGCCCGTCAGTATATATAGGGAATTAATGCGCACACACACGGATGCAAGACAAACACACAAAGAGACACACACATGCAAATGCACACGCATTCACTGAGATGCATAAAGAGCGACACAGTCATACATACATACATACATGCAATGCACAACATGCAGACACATAGAGTGTGATACAGACATGCAACACACACACAGTGAGGAACACACATGCACACACAGAGGTGAGTCTTAAGGGGGTGACTTATGTGTCATTGTAATGAGTTTGTGTTTGTACTTATACCTTCACTGTGGCATTCATTCATATAGTTGAAATGCATGTGGGAATTGCAAATACTATGGTAGAAGGTGGACCGTGCTGGCTCCTGGGGTGTGAGTGAGACTATGGTGGAAGGTGGATCATGCTGGCTCCCGGGGTGTGAGTACGAGAGTGAGTGCTTGCGTGAGTGTGTGTGATTGAGTAAGAGTGTGTGAGTGTGTGTGAGTGAGAGAGTGTGAGTGAAAGAGTGTGAGTGAAAGAGTGTGAGAGAGTGTGTAAAGTGAGTGTGATTGAGTAAGTGAGTGTGATTGAGTGAGAGTGAGTGTGATTGAGTGAGAGTGTGAGTGTGTGAGAGAGTGTGAGTGTGTGTGAGAAGTGTGTGATTGAGTGTGAGTGTGTGAGTGAGAGAATGTGAGTGTGTGAATTATTGTATGTATGACTGAGTGTGTATGACTGAGTGTGTGAGAGTGTCAGTGTGTGATTATGTGTGACTGTGTGTTTTTTGTCTGATGTGTTTGTGTCTGTGGTGTAGGAGCGAGTGGCAGCCATTTTGTTTTTCTAGTTACTTAGATAGTGGTGGGCGGACTGGATAGTGGGGGCAGGCCAACCCCCTGCATGATTTAAATCACTCCCCCATTGAATCACCCAATGGGAGCAGTAACTCCTCCTTACTAAACCCTTTGAGTGCCAGAGGGGTACGCAACGCATTGCTTTGCAATGCGTTGTGTACCCCAGGGGCGTCGCTAGGGGTGGGCTAAGGGGGCTTAAGCCCTGAGTGTGTCAGTGGGCAGCCCTGAATGTCAGACAGTCAGCAGACTCACTCCTCCTGCTGTTTATCCTGAGGCTGGCTGGCTGGCTGCTGCCCAGCAACTGGTGGGCATATATACCTTGGAACAGCAGGCTGCTGCCTTACTCTGTTCTCAGCTTCAGCCCACAGCCATCCTCTCCACACTGGCTCTTCTAGCACTTCCTGGTGCTTTGCGATGAGGTCATCAACATGCATCTGAAGTACCAGAGGAGGCAGTGTGAAGTCCATGGCTCTATACTGAAACAGAAAGCAGAATGGGGCAGAGCAGAAGAGAAGGTATGAGGGACAGTATAGATGGAGGAAATATATGGCTACCAGTGGCAGGTAAACAAGGCTGGTGGGTGTCACATTGTATATGTGGAGAATTTGTGGGCTGGCTACAAGAGGGCAGGGGAACAAGGCTGGTGGGGTCACACAGTTTATGTAGGGAATCAGTGGCTACCAGTGGGTATTGGAATAAGGATGGTGGTGGTCATATAGTGTATGTGTAGAATCTGTGGCTTTCAGTGGGCAGGATAATAAGGCTGGTGGGGTCCACAGTGTATGTGGGGAATCAGTGGCTACCAGTGGACAGGGTAATAAGGCTGGGGAAGATCACATAGTGTATGTAAGGAATCTGTGGCTACCAGTGGGCAGGGGAGCAAGGCTAGGGGGGTTATATAGTGTATGTAGAGAATCTGTGGCTACCAGTGGTTAGGGGAATAAGGTTGTTGGGGGGGTCACATAATGTATGTATGGAATATGTGGCTATCAGTGGGCAAGGGTACAATGCAGTTGGGAATCACATAGTGTATGTGAGGAATCTGTGGATATCAGTGGGCGGGGGAGGAGGGCACACGCAGTGTATGTGGGGAATCTGTGGCTTCCAGTGGGCAGGAGAACAAGGCTGGTGGGGATGCACAATGTATGAGGGGAATCTGTGGCGACCAGTAGGCAGTTGTAGAAGGCTGGTGGGGTAACACAGTGTATTTGGGGAATCTGGGCAGAGAAACATGGCTGTGGCTACCAGTGGCCAGTGGAACAAGGCTGTGGTATCATAAAGTTTATGTGCGTTGTTCTGTGGCTACCAGCAGCCAATGGAAAAATGTCGCAGTAGCTGGGTATGATTGGCTACAGGTAACCAGTAGAACAATGATGGGGTATCACACAGTGTATGTATGGTTCTATGGATACCAGTTGCCAGTAGAAGAAGACTGAGATATCAGTTCATGTGTGGGCCTGGTGCTACCGGTGGCAAACCACTGGATGCGTGGCTAATAGGGGCTAGAAGCTCAAGGTTATCAGGCAGTGTATAAGGGGTTCTATGGCTACCAGTGGGCAATGGAACAATGCTGGGTATAAGCATACCTCCCAAGTGTCCCTCTTCGAGCCCCAAATCCCTCTGTCCCTCTTTCACACCATGATGTCCCTCTTTTTAGGACATCAGACTGTGTGGTGGGTACATAAGTGTATCACATTGCTCCACAGCAATAAAACTCACATTAACTTTTGTTTAAACATTGTTATAATTGTTTATACATTATCTGTGTTAATAAAATACTTTGGTGTTGCTCTTGATAATTTATTCAGTTACATCAATGGCTCATATGTATTAAAGCAACCTGGTTTTATTCTGGAGTAAACCAACTGCACAAAAGGGGACAAATAAAAGTTCTTAAAATCCACTGCACTTGAATAGAGTTTTTAACCTCTTGAATGCTAGAGAGGTCTCCAATGCATTGCTTTGGCTTACTTCTTAACTCTTTGCATTGCATTATATATAGATTAGTAAAATAAACATATATGTTGTGTAAGGATAACTCACTCCACACTAGAGCGTTATCATCACTGCCACTGGTGGCAGGCACTCTGTTGAATTTTGCTGTGGGCTCTAGCCCCAGATCATTTTGGAACCTAGAAACGCCCCTGGTGTACCCCTCTGGCACTCAAAGGGTTAAGTTGAGGTAACATAGCAATATAACACACGGTGGCTCTTCAGTTGAGGCAGCATAGCAATATGCTGAGGGAACAAATAGAAAGTCTCAGCACTTAACACTCTCTTACCCCATTGTATGTCTCCTTTTACCCATTTAGACTGTAAGCTCCTTGGGGCAGAGACCTCTCTCCCATTGTTTCTATGAATCTCGCACTTATTTCATCCCCTCTTATTTATTGTAACCTATGTCTATTGTAAGGCGCTGCGTACACTGTGTGGCGCCATATAAATAAAGATATACATACATATACAAAGTGGTGTTTGAGGCTTGCCCTCTGTAACATACAGCAAAGCATCTCTCTCCCTTTAAGGAGAAAGGACGGGAATCAGGAAGCAGGAAGTGGAGGAGTGACAGTTGAGACAGTTAGTGAGGTGACTGAAGAGATGAAGAGTTAAATAAAAGAGTTGCTATTAAGTTAATCCCTGAGTTTGTATTTTATGGGAACATTACACCCTCGTACTGAAACAGAGTGTATGGAGGGTTACAATTATCTGTGGGAGGTGAAACAGTGTGTTTGTGGGGTCATGATCCTGAGTGAGTGTGTGTGTGAGTGTGTGAGTGTGTGTGTGTGGACAGGGAGAAGTTACTGATATCCCTACTTCAGGAGCGAGTGGCAGTTATATTTTTTTTGGCAGTTGGATAGTGGTGGGCGGGCTGGAGTGGGCGGGCCAACACCCTGTATGATAAACACGCCCCCATTCAATCACCCAATGGGAGCAGTAAAATCCCCATTCAATCACCCAACAGGAGTTGTGTCTCTTAATGAGACATAAATTATGTAATGAGGCATTCTGTTCAATGTGTGTTTGTTTTCTGAGGAGACATAAATTATGTTCTGTGTGTGAGGTACCATAAATTATGCAATGAGGCTTACTCTTTTATATATATAGACTAGCAATATGTGACGGCGTTGCCCGTCATTGTAGTAGGGTATGTGTTACGTAGCATTTTTTGTTTGAAATGTTGTAGGTGGCATGTTGAAGGTATTTTGTAAGAATTTTTTGTGTTTGTTTGTATTGTACATTTCATTTAGCTGTATTGACTGATGATGTTTTTGTGTGATGTACTGTGTTAAGCTGAAAGAATCATATTGCACACATACATAGACACACACAGATACAGTGACATATACAGACATTGATCATACATACACACATACATATACAGATATTATTACAGGCCTGTAAGTGCCAGAGGGGTAGGCAAGGCATTGCTCATTGTGTTGCTTAATCCTCTGGCACTGAAAGGTTAACCAGCTGTTCCAGTATGTAGCGAGAGTCATGGAGTCCACAGTCCCTGAAGTGGACTCTGTACATGCACACTCAGAGGCTGCCAGATAACCGTCAGCCCGGCTCCCTGGCCAGGAAGACACCTCCTGCCCCAGGCCTCGGCCAAGATCATTACTAGGGACGCAGCCTGGGCACCGAGAGTGGGAACTGAGGATGGATGGTGTGTGTGGCTGGAGCAGGGATGGTGTGTGTTGTTGGAGCAGCTATAGTGCGGCATGTATATTTTTTTGCCAGGGTACTTACACAATGCAGGTGTGTGACAGTGGGCAGTGAAGCAGCTTGTGTGTAAGAGTGTGTACTACAGAGTGGCCCCAGCATGGTCTGTCTCCAGCCCTCCAGCCACGGGTAATAGCTGCATCCAGCTGCTGCTTGTAGAGAGCTCTTTGAAGGGCCGCATGACCGGGCTGTTGCAGGGTGGAGTGTTGCGCTTCATGAAGGGGGAACATGAAGGATTTGGTACTGGGCCTGCCTGCCTCAGAGCTACATGAAGCAGCTGGGATTCTTGCAGCAGAAGCACATTGTGCACCAGGAGCCGAAAGCATTGTTGTGTTGCGGATACCAGAAATGAAGGTACACTGGAGCCGATCCCGCCCTCTCTTTGTTGGATCAGCTCATTGTGTGCCTCAGGTTGGTGGAGGGATCCCTGGGGACTCTGTGTGTGTGTGTGTGTGTGTGAGGGGGGGGGGTGTGTGTGTGTGTGTGTGTGGTTTGTGTGTGAGTCTGTGATGTAGGAGCAAGTGGCAACCATTTTGTTTTTTCAGTCACTTGGATAGTGGTGGGCGGGCTGGATAGTGGGGGCAGGCCAACTCCCTGAATGATTTAAATCACTCCTCCATTGAATCACCCAATGGGAACAGTAACTCCTTACTTAAAGGGATAGTAATGTTTCATAATAAAAACAGCTCTAATTAATCATCATAGTATTTGGACTTTGGAGAGTGTTATTTCAGTTCTGTCAGAGTTGTAGTTCAGGAGTAATTCAATGACAAAGTGTCCCCCTCCCGCCCCTTTTACTGATGTAACACTGCTCAGCCAAGGAGAAGGGAGGTGCCCAGGTAGATTGCACAGCGGGACAATCTTCAATTAAAGGGATAGTAATACTTAAAATGTGAAAACAAATATGTTGTACGGTTTATCCCCCTGAGTAAAACAAGAGTACTCACAGTGCTGAAAGGTGTTTCATTCAAAAGTTATTAATTTTCAAGGTTGAGTTTTTTAGGTGCAATATCACAGTGGCCTTAAATTGTACAGTGGCGCTGTTGCTACACCATCCTATGGAGATTTATGGTCCCGGGACCAGAGCTGTCCATAGGATCGTGTAGCAACAGCGCCACTGTACAATTTCAGGCCACTGTGATATTGCACCTAAAAAATTAAACTTTGAAAATTAATAACTTTTGAATGAAACACCTTTCAGCAGTGGGAGTACTCTTGTTTTACTAAGGGGGATAAACCCTACAACATATATTTTTTTACATTTTAAGTATTACTATCCCTTTAAGATAAGGGAAAAACCTGAAAAGCTTGTCAAGGGGGGCAGGGCTTTCATTGTTTTCATATAAAGAAGATATATATATATCGTTCTTCTTATTTTTTTAATGCCTACAAAATAAAATAAAGTTAAAACGAAGTATTACTATCCCTTTAAGCTGAGGTAACATAGCAATATAACACACAGTGGCTCTTCAGTTCAGGCAACATAGCAATATGCTGAGGGATCAAATAGAAAGTGGTGTTTGAGGCTTGCTCTCTGTAACATACAGCAAAGCATCTCTCTCCCTTTAAGGAGAAAGGGCAGGAATCAGGAAGTGGAGGGATGACAGTTGAAAACAGACAGTGAGGTGACTGAAGAGATGAAAAGAGTTAACCCTTTGAGTGCCAGAGCAATGCGTTGCGTACCCCTCTGGCACTGAAAGGGTTAAATAAAAGAGTTGCTATTACGTTTATCCCTGAGTTTGTATCGTATAGAAACATTACACCCTCGTACTGAAACAGAGTGTATGGAGGGTTACAATTATCTGTGGGAGGTGACAGTGTGTTTGTGGGGTCATGATCCTGAGTGAGAGTGTGTGTGGACCAGGAGAAGTTATTGATATCCCCTACTTCAGGAGCGAGTGGCAGCTGTATTTTTTTTGTCAGTTGGATAGTGGTGGGAGGGCTGGAGGGGGCGGGCCAACTCCCTGTATGATAAACACGCCCCCATTGAATCACCCAAGGGGAGCAGTAATGTCCCCATTGCATCACCCAATGGGAGTTGTCTCCTAATGAGACATAAATTATATAATGAGGCATTCTGTTCAATGTGTGTTTGTTTTCTGAGGAGACATAAATTATGTTCTGTGTGCGAGGTACTGTAAATTATGCAATGAGGCTTATTCTTTGATATATATATATATATATATATATATATACACAAAATATAAAACAACATGTGTGATCACGGCACCCTATGATCACAGTGTAAGACTGTATAAAATAATATACAATAAATTCTCTACCATCCTTAGCTCCGTCAGTAGTAGGAGCCCAATAAGTCAAAACTATTGCACAAAAGAGGAGAGCGAAAAAATATATCGTACAACAATAAGCAAAAAAAGCATATAATTTATTCTATTCAAAGGTGAATGGAATAAAATACCTAGATCACCAATAACATATAAAACATAAATAATGACATAAAGCTCCAGAGCTCAAGAATATATATATAAAAACGAATATATCCCTGTATCCATGTATAATCCTTCAACGATATAAAATGTTCATACATGGAGAGTGATGAAAGTGATGATATTTAATATAGAAAAAGACGTCTTATATATTTAAAACAGTCACTCATACATGTACAAATATCCTGGCGATATAGTAACTCAATCGGTCAATCTCTACAGTTCTTAAGGGCAATGATATAAATGCAGTTGTTAACTCCTATAATGCTGTTGCAGCACAGATAGGTCTGTGTGTCTAGATGTATCTAGTGAGAATCTTCCCGTGACTATAGTGCAGGCTGTTATCACTTTCGGATAGCAGTAAAGAGGTAATGTTGTTACCTTGAGTACTTGGGTATTTGATTCGCTATAGGTGTTTGAATTCAGCGGTCTGGATAGAAATCCAAACTCTGCTCATATCACTCTTTTCACTTACTATTTTACAGGTTATATTACTGCGCTGGTGTTGTTACAGCCTCACTACCTCTGTCACTGCTCACGATTCACGGTCCTTCCATCCTTGTCTGGAGTAATCCAATATCGCTCTTAGTGCTCCTAAGTAGTGTATTTGCCGTATCATTTCTGGAAATCTTAATAGTTCAAGATGTGAATGTTGATTATTTTCTAGTAAATATCCAACGCGTTTCATACCTCCTCTTGGTACTTCTTCAGGGAATTAAATGTCAATTGCAGCTCTTAGCGTCTAGAAGGAGAATCTTGGCAGGCAGACAAGAGGTACTGAGGAGACATTCATGTTTCCTCACACATAACACAGGGGTGTGATTTTCATGGCTACTCCTATGAAAATCTCTGCAAGGACATGGCCCCCCAGCCACATAACACAGGGGCAAGATTTGGCCCCCCAAACGACTTACGTGCCACTACAATGTGAGGGATGGGTGCAATATGAGTGCAATATGGGTGCAATAAGGACGCAATATGAATGCAATAAGGACGCAATATGGGTGTAATATGAGTGGAATAGGGATGCAATATGGGTGCAATAAGGACACAATATGGCTTCAATATGAGCGCAATATGGGTGAAATATGGGTGCAATAAGGACGCAATATGAGTGCAATATGGGTGCAATTAGTGAAATATGGGTGCAATAAGGACACAATATGGGTGCAATAAGGACACAATATGGCTTCAATATGAGTGCAATATAGGTGAAATATGGGTGCAATACCAATATTGTGTGCTTATTGCACCCATATTGCGTCTTTATTGCGCCCATATTGCACCCAGATTGTGTCCTTACTGCACCCAATGCGACTCCTTAATGGTGAATGTGCCATTTGGAATGACGCGACGTGTACAATTTGAGACTCTTTAAGGTGCGACACGGTGAATGCGCCATTCGGAATGATGCGGCCAAACAAATGCAACACTTTAATACTCAACATTTTAAGTGCACCAGTTCAAAAGTAAACTCTCTGTCCCCTTCTCCATCATGTCTGTCTCTCTCCCCCCCTTCTCCATCATGTCTCTCTCTCCCCCCTTCTCCATCATGTCTCTCTCTCTCTCTCTCTCCTCCTTCTCCATCATGTGTGTCTCTCTCTCCCCCTTCTCCATCTTGTGCATCTCTCTCTCTATCCCCTCCTTCTCCATCATGTGTGTCTCTCTCTCCCCCTTCTCCATCTTGTGCATCTCTCTCTCTATCCCCTCCTTCTCCATCATGTGTGTCTCTCTCTCCCCCTTCTCCATCTTGTGCATCTCTCTCTCTCTCTATCCCCTCCTTCTCCACCATGTGTGTCTCTCTCTCCCCCTTCTCCATCTTGTGCATCTCTCTCTCTCTCTATCCCCTCCTTCTCCATCATGTGTGTCTCTCTCTCCCCCTTCTCCATCTTGTGCATCTCTCTCTCTATCCCCTCCTTCTCCATCATGTGTGTCTCTCTCTCCCCCTTCTCCATCTTATGCATCTCTCTCTCTCTCTATCCCCTCCTTCTCCATCATGTGTGTCTCTCTCTCCCCCTTCTCCATCTTGTGCATCTCTCTCTCTCTCTATCCCCTCCTTCTCCATCATGTGTGTGTGTCATGGGAGGGAAACCAACAACCGATCAGCCAACCAAATCTTAAGCTACAAAATGCAACGTGCAGCCACAGAAAAACAGGGGGTTTTCCAGTATGCTTAGCAAAATCAAAGGTAGGGTGACCACATGCCCCAGAATGCCCAGGACTGTCCCTTATTGGGGGTCTGTGTCCCGCGTCCCGGGTCACCCCCCACCGGGACAACAAAGAGTCCCGGAATGGAGCACACACACCAGTCCAGCCAGCCAATGAAATGTATTTGCTATATGGTCCTCATTGGCTGGCTGAAGAGGAATCCAGCATGTGGCCTAGAGTGCTATCTTGCCAAGGAGGTGAGAGTTCCACCTTAAAAAGTACTGCAAGGTGTTAATATGGCAGTCAGAGTCTCAGGAGAGCCTGTAACTCACCAGATCTTCCCCTGCTGAAAAACCAGGGAAGAACAAACTGCTGGGAAACAGTTTCCCAAGAACAAAAAAGGTGTAGAGGAGCTCCAGCCTGCCTTCCAATGCATTCACCACATACAAGGGGGTAGTGTCCCCCAGTGGATAAGGCTGCAAGTCCTATAAACCCCTTTGATGCCTCTGAAAACAACAGAGAGGGAAGCAAAGTTCCACCATAGGGTTCTTATTCTCCAAGCAATATGGCCGCCGCTTGTGCCCATTTTTAAAGGCACTGCAGCTCCATAAAGATACATTTCAGAAAATAAAAGAAAAAGGTAACAAAAATCAGATGGAAAGCATCGATGAAGTATAAACAGATCACTACCATGCTGCGACTGAGCCCTAAAAAGGAGAGGAGTTCCCCAGGGCTATAATGCACACAAACAGGCAGTGCAATGGTTAACAACCCTACTAATAGCAGAAGAAGCATACAAGAATTATGAGAGTTCTGCTTGTAATCAAATCAGCCCCAGAGTGCACAGTAGGCAAGTACATATCACGTACCAAGTGGCTGCCAGATATAGAAATAGGGACATTCTTATGGACCTATGTAATCCATAAAATCCTTTCTTCAGTCTTCAGACTCATTTAGAGATAGGGAAGATTCATAGAAACTTGGAGGGAAACTGGCTATAAGCTGCCCTCCTCAGAAATGGTATTGCGTAACAGTTGCGTAACCCTTTGGCTCTCAAAGGGTTAATTCTTAAAAAAAAAAGCCATGCAAGACAAACAAGTGTACAACAAAAAAAAAGACATTACTGAACTGGAAAGGTGCAGAGACGTGCAACAAAACTGATAAAGGGATTGGAGGATCTGAGTTACAAAGAGAGACTAGCCAAACTGGGTTTGTTTACATTAGAAAAGAGACGTCTAAGGGGTGATATGATTACCATTTACACATACATTCAAGGTCAATACAAAGAACTATCCAATGAATTATTTATGCAAAGAGCTGAGCTAAGAACAAGAGGTCATCCATTAAGACTTGAGGAAAGGCGCTTTCGACTAAAACACAGGCAGGGATTCTTTACAGTAAGGCTATGGAATTCTTTGCCTCGGGATGTTGTGCTTGCAGATAATGTAACTGCATTCAAAAAAGCAATGGATGCCTATCTAGCACAGAACAATATTGACAGTTATGACAGATGGCTTCAAAGCAAATAGGATATTGATCCGGGGAACTATTTGACACACACACACACACACACACACACACACACACACACACACACACACACACACACACACACACACACACACACACACACACACACACACACACACACACACACACACACACACACACACACACACACACACACCTACACTGGAAATTGCTCCAGAGGGCTTTTTTGTTGCCTTCCTCTGGATCAACAGGGGTGTTATTGGCATGGGCTGGACTTGATGGACGCATGTCTTTTTTCAGCCTTATCTACTATGTTACTATGTTAAATCTGTGAATGATATTTAACTATAGATGTACAATATTATGGTGATAATTGTAAATCCAAGGACCCAGAGGAAATATGTAAAGACAAATAGCACTCTATTGATAACTGAAGTTTACAGCATTACAGTAGTGTTATCTGACATGTGTATGGTTCACCAGTGCAATGCAAAGTTATTTACACACATAATTATATAAATGTAGTCCACTCATGTTTTTCAATACATATATAGGACAGTACAACAATTTGGCACCTTTGACACATGCCATGGAGGGTTGTGATTTTATTTATATCAACTAAGATTGGCATCTGATTACTTACACACTCTCAGACACTAGAAGTGCACACTATTTCATCTGGCACATGTATGGTCTAATAGTGCAATATGAAGTCTTAAAGGGATAGTAATGTTTCAAAATAAAAGCAGCTCTAATTGATCGTCATAGTATTTGGGCCATGGATAGTGCTATTTCAATACTGTCAGAATTGTAGCTCAAGAGTAATTGAATGATAAAGTGTCCCCCTCCCACTCCTTTTACCTAGTGTAACACTGCTCAGCTCTGATGTGCAATCTGGTCCTGGGACTGGACAATTCACAGCAAGGGACAATCTTCTGACTGTGAGAACAATGAAAACCCTGCCCTCCTTGATACTGTGAGAACAATGAAAACCCTGCCCTCCTTGACAGGTTTTTCCCATATGCTAATTGAAGTTTCTCGCTCTCTGCAAGCCATCCAGACACCACCTTTCTGTTCTGCGGTGAACAGTGTTACATCAGTAAAAGGGGCCGGAGGGGGATACTTTATCATTCAGTTACTCTTGAACCACAACTCTGACAGAATTGAAATAACACTCTCCATGACCCAAATACTATGAAGATTAATTGGAGCTGCTTTTACTTTGAAACAATACTATCCCTTTAAACACTCTCATGAACACATGGATTTTCACTATAAAGGTATTATACACCAGTACAGGTAATCAATGGAAACCAGTCATTTGGACACACTTATTACCACACAAATTGTAAAGTATGTTTAGCTTGCACATCTGGACTATTAATGCAATCTAAGGACATGTACACGCTCAGAAACCAATGAATTATACAGTATGTTATCACTGTGTGAATATAAACTAAAGCTGAGAAACAACAACAAGCACTCCTCTTCACATTCATTAGGTATCTTAGAGTCTGCTAAAATAGCATAACACCTTTCCTCAAGAAGAAATGATACACGCTTTAGCACTTACAAGGAGTTGTGCAGCTTATTAGAGCCATAGTTTTAACTAGGCTTCATACAAAGGCCTATGGTATTGGTACAGCTTACATTCAGTGCCCAGTATCACTGGGAACAATGTGTACAGTACTATCTCCCTTCCAGTGGCAATCCTCAAGTTGTTCAAGAGCAAGGGAAATACCGTAAAAGGTATAGTTTTTACTAAGCTAGTCTCCTGAATTTTCTATGGCTAACAGGGTATCACGCTTTACTTGTAAAATATAAGGCACTGCAACAAAAGTGCTGAACAATCTGCCTCAGCAATCATATAATACTGTCGATGAGAGTTGCCATGTATGAGAACCTAGTTAAGTCCTCCCTTCCCTATCACTAAAGCCATAGACATAATCAAACTACAGCTTATTTACCTTTTTACCACCTAAGGATAACAGAAAAGAAATAACAACCTGCATCCATCTCAGCAGACAACAGACAAAAAAACTCCAGTGTACCTAATTGTTAGTCATGGTCACATATAAAGAAAAGCACCCAGTCTATTGAACTAGGATTGGAAACTGAAGTGCAATATGTTGCAATATTAATGACACTACAAACGAAGTGATGAATAAGGGATATATTTTCCTTATCTCCTCTGCTGTCATTATGCGTAGGGACTATGAAAGAATGGCCCCTCATTGGTGGGGAAGAATAACACTCTTATACCCCCTATTCTCACCCTTTAAGATGAAGTGGAACAGGGGGAAATTGAATTAAAAATCACTTATAGCGATACGTCTAGATAGTTTTCAGAACTGATCGGGATAAAACGACAATGACAATCCCAAAAGGAAAGAAAGCCTTCTGTAATCACTGATGGTACTTAATGCGGAACCATCACCTTCATAATATTGTCCCCCAATCCTTTACGAATGCAGCGATAGGTAAAGCCATACTTTTAGTATGCTGAAAAAGTCAGTGTTATTAAGTAAAGCAGCTTCTTCTTTAGGCATCCAGCAGACAACAGTGAAGACATCTTAGAGAGTCTGCACTTTTATTATGCTGAAAAAATGAATTAGTTCTTTTTAAAGATCGTGATCTTAGCACTGCTAAAGAGCTGCCTGCTGATCTGTGGACCAGATCCCAAATCTGTCCACTAGATGGCAGACTTGGCTAAAACAGCCAGGAAAAGGTAACTTTTATTATTATTAACTTTACTTGCTAATATCTCCCAAACCTAAAAGTCTCATATCATTTTTGAAGTTTTTTTAAGGGCTACAATATAAAATAAAATTATTTTCAAACAATACTATCCCTTTAAGAAAAGCAGCTTCTTCTGCTGGCATCCAGCAGACAACAGTGCAGACATCTTAGAGAGTCTGCTCTGTCTGTCCTGTGCACTGCCCAGATTGGTGGTGACGTCCCTTGGTTACCTTAAGGTAAAGGAAGTTGCTGAAAGTGCAGGTGCACAGAGCTTCTCCTGTAAGCTCTATGCCTTGGATGCCTACAGAAGAAGTTTATTTTCTTTAATAAAGTGGACTTTTTCAGTATAATAAAAGTATGGCTTTATCTATCGCTACATTAGTAAAGGATTGTGGGGCAATATTATGAAGGTGATAGTTCCGCTTTAAAGAAAAACTGAATTTGGGGAGGGGTCTAGTGTTATAAAGAGGATTTTAGTCTTACCTGTTAAATCCTTTTCTCTTAGTCCATACAGGTTACTGGTAACTTTGGTAGGCGATCCACCCCTTTAAGTAAGCAGAAACAATTCTAGAATTGATTGCAGGGGGTGACGCCTACCTTCCCTCCTTGGCTGCAGCTAGCCAACCAGCTCCAGTAAGATTTGAGACACTATTGACTAGAAAGTAGAAGGGAAATAAGTCTCCTGTGAGCATGACCCCAAAGGACCAGGAACCCCACGTATTGCCACAGGAAAGCCAAGCATGGTCCCTTGACAGGGTGGGAGACCAGTAACCTGTATGGACTAAGAGAAAAGGATTTAACAGGTAAGACTAAAATCCTCTTTCCTCTGTCGTCCAATAGAGGTTACTGGTAACTCTGGGATGTACAACCATTGAGTTTCCCAGAGGTGGGAAGTAAGGCAAGACCAGGCGCAGGACCCCCAAAGTCACCAGAGCAGATATGAACCATCAGATCAGAGATAGCCCAACAAAACAAATGAAGTGTCAATGTACACTGAACAGGGGTAACAACACCCCAAACTGTTACACAGCACACTGAACTAGAGCCAACAGGGCTCAAAAGTGAAGGAAGCACCCAGGGCTGGTGCAAGGATTTTTGCCACCCTAGGCAAAACCTCATTTTGCCGCTCTCATGGCTTCGCCCATTGTGCCCCACCCCTTTATGCCCCACCCTTGTATATGTATAATTGTCAGCGTGTTTGTGTTCCCTATGTGTGTATAAGTGTCAATATGTGTGTTTATTCCCTATATGTGTTCAAGTGGCAAAGTGTGTTCCCTATACATGTATAAATGTCAGTGTATGTGTGTTTCGTATATTTATATAAGTGTCAGTGTGTTTGTGTGTTGCCTGTATGTGTATAAGTGTCAGTGTGTGTGTTCCCTATATGTGTATGTGTCAATGTGTGTGTGTGTTCCTTATATAAGTGTCAATGTGTGGGTGTGTTCCCTATGTGTGTGTTCCCTATATGTGTATAAGTATAAGTGTGTGTGTCTGTAGGGGTATCAATGTATAAGTGTGTGTGTGCATCTCTATATGTGTATCAGTGTGTCAGAGTGTGTGTTCTCTATAGGTGTATGTGTGTCATTGTGTATGCTTGTTTGTATGTGTATCAATGTGTGTAATTATCTCTATGTGTATCAGCGTGTCACTGTGTGTGTTCCCATGTATGTGTATCAGTGTGTAAGAGTGTGTGTTTTTGTCTCTGTGTGTATCAGTGCCAGTGTGTGTGAGTGTACGTATCTGTGTGTCAGTGTGTGTGTGTGTGTGTGCTTATCTCTATGTGTATCAGTGTGTTAGTATGTGTCTGTGTGTGCATTATCCCATTTCCACAGTCACATTACCTCATTCCCACAGAATTAACATTGCCCCATTTCCATAGTCCATTACCCTATTCACACAGAATCACATTGCCCCATTCCCAGAGTCACGTTACCCTCCTGGAATTACACATTACCGCACTCCCAGACGCCTACATTATGTCATTAGAAGTACACAATACCCTGCTATCACAATCCCACATTACCATAATGCAAGAATTCCACATTTCCCCTTTTCCAGAGTCCCCCATTAACCTAGACCGAGTCCCACATTGTCTAGCTCTCAAGAGTTGCATATTACCACATTCCAGAGTCCTCCATTACCCTGCTGCCAAACTCCCACATTACCCCACTCCCAAACTCCCACATTACCCCGCTCCCAGAATGCCCCATTACATCAATCTCAGAGTCCCACATTACAAAACTCCCAGACTCCCACATTATCCCAGTCCCAGAGCCCCTAATTATACTACCCACAGAGTCCTGTGTTACACCACCCACAGAATTCTATACTACCCCACTTCCAGAGTTTCTTATTTCCCCAATCTAAGGATATTGCATAACTCCAATTTCTACTTTTCATCAGCCATCACAGATTATGTTCTCACCTCCAACGGGTTCTGTCTGTTTAACACTACAGGGCATTTTGTGCTCTGTTCCTCTGGTAACGCTCATTGGGGGTGGCAGGAGGCGGTGTTTTAGGTGCTGGCTCTTTTCAGAGCAGCGCCTCTCTCTCCTCAGTTTGTACACACAACCGCCGCCGAGGTGCGTGCGGCTCTGCTCTGAGTCTGCACACCCAGTAAATGTGCGCCCTATGTGGCGCTGGCCCTGGAAGCACCAAAGACGATCCTAGACAGGCAAGACTGCCTCCAGGCTCTTCCTCCCAAAGCTGACATCAGCCGATGCCAACACATCAACATGGTAGTGCTTCGAAAAGGTGTGCACATATGACCAGAGGACGCCTGATTCTTGTAAGCCCAAGAAGCCCCAACAGATCTAATAGAATGAGCCATGACCCGAAAGGGAACAGGCTTCTTCCTCAGCTCGTATGCCTTACGAATAGTGGACTTGATCCAGGATGCAAAAGTCACTTTGGATGTAGGTCTCCCTGTCCTGGGGCCCTCGGGAATGACGAAAAGTGCATCAGATTGTCTAATGGACTCGGTGCGATGTACATAAAACTTAAGACAACGCACCTCATCTAACAAGTGGAGATCCCTCTCCTTGTCAGAGGTAGGGTCAGGGCAGAAAGAAGGCACCACAATCTCCTGATAAATGTGGAACTCAGAAACCACATTTGGGAGAAACTCCTGAGAAGTGCGAAGCACCGCCTTGTCTTTGTGAGACCAAAAAGGGTGGTTTACAAGACAGAGCATGTAACTCCGCGACACGGCGAACGGATATGATCGCCAGGAGAAAGACCATTTTCCACGTCAGCAGGCGTAGAGGTATAGTAGCCAAGAACACAAAGGGAGGGAGCTGAAGGATGCCCAAGACCAAATTAAGGTCCCACTGAGAAGCGGGAGTCTTAAAGACAGGACGAGTATGAGCAACGCCCTGGAAGAAAACCTTGACATCAGGAAGAATAGCAATGCGCCCCTGAAAGAAAACAGAGAGAGCAGAAGTCTGAACCTTAAGGGAACTCAAACTGAGGCCCTTATCCACACCGTCCTGCAAGAAGGCCAGAACCGTAGGCAGATCAAAATCCTGAGAGAGATCCCAATCAGCACAACAAGATAGGAAGGTCGACCAAACACGATGGTAGGCCTTAGAAGAAACCGGTTTGTGGGCACTAAACATAGTAGCCACCACACTAAAAGAAAAACCCTTCTTCTTCAGTATTGGAGATTCAACTTCCAAGCTGTCAAAGCCAGACGATGAAAATCCTCCTCCTTCCACAGGTAACCCTGTAGAAGAAGATCCGGACAGCAAGGGAGCCGGAATGACTCCTCCACTGACAGATCCAGATGCTCCGGAAACCAAGCCTGCCAAGGCCAGTACCTAGCAATCAGAATGACTGGACAGCGCTCCAATCTCAATTTTCGTAACACCCTGTACAACATAGGAAGGGGAGGAAAAGAGGATTTTAGTCTTACCTGTTAAATCCTTTTCTCTTAGTCCATACAGGTTACTGGTAACTCTGGGAGGCGATCCGCCCCTTTAAGTAGGCAGGAACATTTCTCTAAATGTATGCAGGGGGTGGAGCCTCCCCTCCCTCCTCAGCTGCATCCTAGCCAGCTAGCTCCAGAATGATTTGAGACACTAATAACTGATCAGAAATAGGAGAGAAGAAGACTCTTGTGAGCATGCCCCGAAGGACTCCATTGTATTGCCACAGGAGAGCCAAGCATGGTCTCTTGACAGGGTGGGAGACCAGTAACCTGTATGGACTAAGAGAAAAGGATTTAACAGGTAAGACTAAAATCCTCTTTTCTCTGTCATCCAATACAGGTTACTGGTAACTCTGGGATGTCCAACCATTAAGTTTCCCAGAGGCGGGAAGAAGGCAAGGACCAGGCGCAAGGCCCCCAAAGTCACCAGGACCTCTATGAACCAATCGGTCAGAGATCCCAACAAAACTGAAGTGTCAACGGACACCAAACAGGGGTAAAACCCGCCAGGAACTTTAACACAGCACACTGAACTAGAGCCAACAGGGCTCAACAGTAAGGAAGCACTAAGAACCTGAGAAGAAGAAGAAGATCCTAGACAGGCAAGACTGCCTCCAGGACCTTCCTCCCGAAGCTAGCATCAGTCGAAGCCAGCACATCCACACGGTAGTGCTTCGGGTGTGCACAGAGGACCAAGTGGCTGCCCTGCACAGCTGATCAGCAGATGCTTGATTCTTATAGGCCCAAGAGGCCCCAATGGACCTGGTGGAATGAGCCATGACCCGAAAGGGGACATGTTTATTCCTCAATTCGTAAGACCTACGAATAGTGGACTTGATCCATGACGCAATAGTCACTTTGGATGCAGGTCTACCTACCCTAGGACCCTCAGGAATGACGAACAGAGCGTTTGACGTCCTGATAGATTCAGTGAGATGGACATAGAACTTGAGACAATGCACCACATCCAACAAGTGGAGATCACTCTCCTTGTCTGAGAGGGGTTAGGGCAGAAAGAGGGCACCACAATCTCCTGAATGATGTGAAACTTGGAGACTACTTTTGGCAAGAACTCCTTAGAGGTTCGAAGCACCGCTTTATCCTTATGAAACACCAAATAAGGTGGTTTACAGGATAGAGCTTGCAACTCCGCCACTCGGCGAACTGACACAATCGCCAGAAGGAAGGCCATCTTCCACGTCAAGAGACGTAAAGGAATAGTGGCCAAAGACTCAAAGGGAGGATGTTGGAGAACTCCCAAAACCAAATTAAGGTTCCACTGAGGAGCCAGACTCCGAAAGGAAGGACGCACATGGGCAACGCCCTGGAAGAAAAACTTGACATCAGGAAGGATAGCAATGCGCTCCTGGAAAAAGACAGAAAGCGCCAAAGTCTGAACCTTAAGGGAACTCAGGCTGAGTCCTTTATCCACACCGTCCTGCAAAAAGGCCAGAACAGTGGGAAGCACACCAAGACACAAATGTCGACCAGACACGGTGATAGATCTTGGAAGAAAGAGGCTTACGGGCACTAAGCATAGTAGACACCAAGGCAGAAGAAAACCCTTTCTTCCTTAAAATCGAGGATTCAACCTCCAGGCCGTTGAATCGATTGAGTCGATGAACATCTTCCTTCCACAGGTAACCCTGCAGAAGAAGATGTGGACGAGAGGGTAGCGGATAGGGCTCCGCCACTGATAGGGCCAGAAGCTCCGGATACCAGGACTGATGAGGCCAATTCGGAGCGATCAGGATTACTGGACAACGTTCCACTTTCAATTTCTGTAGCACCCTTATCAACATTGTAAGAGGAGGGAAAATGTAGGCCAGGGAGAATGTCCAGGGAATGGACATTGAGTCGGCAGCCAGAGCTAGAGAGTCTCTCCACCGAGAGCAGAATGCCGGAACCTTCCTGTTGTGTCTGGTTGCCATCAGATCCACTAGGGTTACCCCCCATCTCTGAGTTAGGAGGTGAAACACCTCCGGATGTAATTCCCACTCTCCGCTGTCGACTGTGTGACGATATCACGGTTCCCGTGATCTCCCCTCTGTCACTCTCTCTTGTGCTGCTCCCTTATTGGTTGAGCCTGTTTGGCCCGCCCCTGGTGAACCTTTTTATACCAGACTAGTGGCACCTGTCAGGTGCCCTTTCGTGGTGCTCCAGAGCCAGTGTTGCTGTTGCTGTGTTCCTGATCGCCTGTGTACCGAATTGGCCTGTATTGACTAGGCTTCTGTGTTCCTGTTCCATGATCCGACCTGGCCTGGCTGATGTTCCTGCTCATTGCTGATCTGGCTTGTCTGCGAATCTCCTCCGTGATCTGACCCGGCCTGGCTGACGTTCCTGCTCGTTGCTGATCTGGCTTGTCTGCGAACCCCCTCCATGATCTGACCCGGCCTGGCTGACTTCCTGCTCCGTGACCTGTACCGGCTTACTACTGTTCCTGTTTACCGCTCCTGTGGTCGCCCGGCAACATTCTGATCGCTGCAGCGTGTATGTCAGAGCCGATTGAGATTGCTGTATTAACTCCTGCTGAGCCGTGTCTCCTGAGCTGAGCCTTCAGTTTCTCTGGTGCACTGTACTACGTATAGCTGAGTCTCCTTGGCACTTGCTGTGCTGTTCCGCTGCTCACTGAGCCTCCGATCACTTGTAGTGCTTACTCTCAACCTTTGCTGCTATTGTTAACCCTTGCTGAGCCATTACCTTATCCACTGCTTCTGCTGAGTCGGCCGCTTTGTGGGCCTCGGTTAGTCGGCAGCTCGTTTGTCATCTACCAGAGCAGTAGGTCTCCGTTAACACACACGTGGGAGGCGCTATTGGCTCAAGCACTTGCAGCAACAGGTGGTCTCCGGTATACGCCCGTGGGGGCTATTGGCTCAAGCGATCTCGATACTGTTGGTCTCAGTTATACGCCCGTGGGGGCTATTGGCTCAAGCTATCTCGATACTGTTGGTCTCCGTTATACGCCCGTGGGGGCTATTGGCTCAAGCTATCACGATACTGTTGGTCTCCGTTATAAGCCCATGGGGGCTATTTGGCTCACGCTCTTGCAGAACAGCATGCTCCGTTATACGCCCATGGGGGCTATTGGCTCAAGCGATCTCGATACTGTTGGTCTCCGTTATACGCCCGTGGGGGCTATTGGCTCAAGCTATCACCATACTGTTGGTCTCTGTTACACGCCCATGGGGACTATCTACCAACTACCCTGCAGCTTCTGCCTCTGACTCAGCTCTGTCTAGAAGCTCTCTACATAGATGGACTTAAGGTGTTGTGTGAACTAGCACCTATAGCTGCCTATTATCACCTTGGGCGTGCCTAACACCATATTTGAGACTGATGATTCTTTGTATTTAATTATTCATAGCCAATCGCTGTTTTATGCCTGTCCTGTGACAGTATATGTATTGTCCCTGTTTCTGTATCCTGGTCCTGAGAAGGCATATGTAGCCTATATTCTGCTATTTACTGTACTGCCTGTAGAGGGAGATCTTGTTTTTATTTTTTTTCTAATAAAACTGTGTTTTTTTCTAATCCACTGTCTGAGTGTCTGGAAAACCATTACAGACGACTGAGGAAGTCTACCATGACGTTGTCTAGGCCTGGAATGTGCACTGCGGAAATGACAGGAACATGAATCCCTGCCCAGGACAGAATGGCCTTGACCTCTAACCAAGCGGCGAGACTTCTTGTCCCGCCCTGTCTGTTGATGTAAGCCACTGCGGTGGCGTTGTCGGACTCCACTCGGACTGGACAGTCCTCCAGTTGAGACTCCCAACGGCGGAGAGCATGAAATATTGCTCGAAGTTCCAGAACGTTGATGGGAAGAAGGGACTCCTCCATGGACCACTTCCCCTGAGCGCGAAGCAACCCAGAACAGCTCCTCAGTCCAAGAGGCTGGATCCGTCCTGACCTTGGTCCAGTAGGGAATCCGGAAGGATCTCCCCTTTAGGAGATTGGAAAGGTCCAACCACCACTCCAAGCTCAACATGAGGAGGAAGTGAGATCGATAGTTTCTGATGATCTGGTCGGTCCCTGCATGTCTGTATCACAAATCTTTGAAGTTCCCTGGTGTGTGCCATGGCAAATGGAACCGTCTCTATCGTGGAAATGAATTTCCCCACCAGAGAAGACAACTTCGGAACCAGGATCCGATCGCGGGATAGGATCATTGAGACTCTTTGAGCAATTTGATGGGCTACCTTGTCCAGTAGAAACACCATGCACTTCTGAGTATCGAACAGAAGACCCAGGAAGACCAGTTGCTGGGACGGAACAAGGTCCGACTTGTCCAGGTTCACAATCCGACCGTGATTTGTAAGGATTTGAATGCAGGTCTGGACCTGCTGATGAAGAAGGTCCGCAGATGATGCTTTCAAAAGCAAGTTGTCCATGTAAGGAGTCACTCTGATGCCGTCCCGATGGAGGATGGATATCAAGGCCCCCATAACCCGTTGGAAAACCTGGGGGGCCGTTGTCAGACCAAATGGAAGAGCTGAGAACTGAAAATGACCTTTGGCGCAGGCAAACCTCAGATACTGCCTGCTCTCTAGATGGATTGGGATGTGCAAAAACGCATCCTGAAGGTCCAGAGAAGCAAGGAACTCCCCCAGAGACATGGCAGCGATCACTGTGCGCAGAGACTCCTGACGATAGTGAGTCTTCACTACAAAGGAATTGAGATCTTTCAGATCCAAAATAGGGCGGCATCCACCGTCCTTCTTGGTCACCACAAAGAGGTTTGAATAAAACCCTGAACCCCTGTCTGAAGGAGGTACTGGCTCCAGGACATCCTTGTCCAGAAGAGCCTGCATAGCATCTTCGAACAGACAGCTTCTCTCGACTTCCTGAGGAGAACGAGAAAGATGAAAGCGAAAAGGTGGGAGGGAAAAGAAAGGGATCTTGTATCCCTCTGACACCACCTGTAAAACCCATGGGTCCGACACTGTATCCTACAAAATCCCACGGAAGAGGCGGAGACTACCACCCACAGCAGGATGCAGACCCGGGTTCGGTGAGTCATGCCGAAGCAGTCTTGGAAGTCTTGGGCTTGGATGCGGCCTTGGGCTTCCATTGCTGCTTGGGCTTGGAGGAGGGATGCGGAGCTGATGGAACTGCCTGGTTCGTCGTACAAGTCTCAGTTTGAAAGGAACGAAAGGACCGGTTACGCTTAAACGGCAACTTTTTCTTAAAGACCAAGGGCAGAAGAGTACTCTTACCCCCTGTGGCCTTGCTAATTAGTTCCTTAAGTTCAGATCCAAACAAGGAAGTACCCTGAAAAGGCAAAGAAAGCAAAACTTTCTTGGAAGCAGTGTCAGCAGACCAAATCTTAAGCCAAAGCGCACGCCTAGCCACCACAGAAGTAGTGGAGGCCCGTGCCATCATGCGGACAGCATCAAAGGCAGCAGCAGAAACATAGTGTTGCGCTTCAGAGATATTAGGAAGAAGACACAATTTCTCCGAAGTAGGCGTATCCTGACAGACCGCCATAGTGAGATGTTCAGTCCAGACTGCAATAGCCCGGTTAACTCATGCAACAGCAAAGGCTGGATGCATAGCAGTGCCAATAAAAGCGAAAATGGACTTGAGGGAAACTTCAAGTTTCTTGTCAGTCCAATCTTGCTGCGCAGAAGCATCAGAAACAGGTAAAGCAGTAGATTTAGACAGTCTAGATATGGGTGCGTCCACCTTGGAGGGGTGAACCCATTTAGCCATCTCTGTTTCAGAAAAGGGATAAAGTTTAGCAAACTTTCTAGACACTGAAGAGGAGGAAAATAAGTAAGGGGCTTTGCAGGCACCTGAAAAACATCAGAGGGATCAGAGGGTACCTCCTGAACCAATGGAACATTGAGAGTGGTCAATACAGCTCTGATCAGGCTCTCAGGAGAGGGTTCAGGATCATATTCAAAAGGGTCCCCAACGGACCTGGAAGACTCTATAACTGTACCATCTTCAACATCTGAATCTTGCAACAATTCTTCTAAGAAGAATCTGACACATCAGGCGCCCCCTGCGGTTTAGGCAGGGAGGATCTGATTGTAGAGGGGGCCTGCCATAATTGAAGAGCCCCCTGTACCTGGGATGTAAAGAGTTGTAGAGTGGACCTAAGGTCCCTAGTCGCAGCCTTAAACTCTTGTACCCAAACTGGCTCAATAGCATGGCTGGAAGGCCCTGTGTTGCTGTAAGGCCTTTCAGAACATGCTGGGCATAAATGACCAGAGAATTTTCTAGGTAGCCCTGAGTGACAGGAAGAGCAATGCGCAATGGGGGATACTGATACCCCAGCCTCCTTAGTCTTAGGTCTAGTCCCTAGCTTCAGCGGTGTAGACATACTCACAGTGTCAATATAACCAACTGTACAATAAATCACCCAATTGTAGTGTGTTACATTAATATTTCACCCTAGAAACGCTAAATATAGACTTATCTGGCAGGCGAAGAGTTAATCTGGGGAGGAGAGAAGGAGAGTCCAAGCTCTGCGTAGGATACTCGCTGAGAAAAGCTCACAAAATGGCTGCCGCGATGGGAGCCAATCAGAAAAAAGGCACAAAACGAGTGCTCATGGGAAATGTAGTTTTTCCCCAAAAAGTACCCCAAAGCAGTGCCCGAAGCCCCCCAACACACTTGAACTATAAACCGGATGATAGAGCAAGGGTAGACAATTAAAATGAGCCCACTCTGAAGTTGCTGTGTGAAGCGGTTCCAGAGATAAGTCCCAGACAGTGTAGACCCATAGAGAGTAAATGGAGCAATAGCGTCTATGTGGTAAAGCGCGTCTTAAAGGCGCGGTACATAAATTTAATAAAAGTTAAACCATAAAGTAAAAACATGAAAAGCATACAGGGAACATGTGTGCATAATAAGAAAACACTAACCCAGTAAAGAAAGTGTCAGAAAACCCCATTAAACGTGTCAAACCAGCAAACAAAGGGTTAAGTTACCACATAAACCTGCTCCAAAAACCCAGACATACATACACATATATACCCAATGAGTGCCGGAGTGCGCAATGAGAACTCCCAAATACAAGCCCAGCGAAGGGGCACTGTGGGACAAGTGGACCTGCAGCACTCAAAGGGTAGCTCACCTCTACTGCAGATCTTCTGTCTTCAGATTACCATGTAGTAAGAATTACTAGGGGTGCACCGAAATGAAAATTTTGTACCGAAACGTCAGGATGCACTTGGCCGAAAACCAAAACTGAAAAGGACTTTTTTTAGTTTATTGGGCTAACAAAAGAAACAAAAAATATAGTAGAGCAAGTACAATGGCACAGTGAAAGTGAAAGTCCCATGAGCTGAAGGTTACCAATACTGCTTACTAAACAGGTCTACAAGTCCCAGGGTGCATTGCTTTAATATAATTTTACTCTAAAATTTACAATATAGCATAACACTGTATGGATTAAAATATCAAACTAAATATGCAGTGTTCTGCAAAATAAATGGCCTGCAATCTATGAAAAGTTCTCTGGACAAAGTTTTGTCAGAGCCTCGTTATGTTAAGTCAGTGTCCTCACTTCTGCGCTATGCTCCCAGAACGTTATAGTTACATAGCGATGGTTTTGCTCGTTTTGTTCAGTCAGTGCCCTCACTTCTGCAGCATGCTCTCAGAACGTGTTAGTTCTCCACTTTAAAAGTTGCTATCTTCGCTATACTACAAGTCCCACCATCCTTACGCTGCCTGGTGCCGAACATAGTTTTGTTTAAGTGCTAAAGAGAGTTATGAATGAGCGCTGCCCCGCTTCCTACCCTGCTTTGCAAGCAGAATACAGGGCGGGGAAAGAGAGTGAGGCAGCGCTCATTCACAACTCTCTTTAGCACTTAAACAAAGCTATGTTCGGCACACAGGCAAGGTAAGGATGATGGGACTTGTAGTATAGCGAAGATAGCAACTTTTAAAGTGGAGAACTAACACGTTCTGAGAGCATGCTGCAGACGTGAGGGCACTGACTGAACAGAACAAGGCTCTGACAGTTCAGGGAGCAATGAGAGAGCTTCCCCTGTTTCGGCTCCCCGTTTCGGCCATTTTTTTTATTTCGGCTTTTTGCCGAAAATGCGATTTTCGGCCGAAAAGTTTCGGCTACCGAAATTTCGGTGCACCCCTAAGAATTACCTCAGTGGGTAATCCATGGGGAAGCACTTGTATCCAAGATTTCCCCCCTCAGGGCTTAAGGTCCACCAAAAAGCACCTGGACACTGAGCTAGCCGTTTTGAAGGGCATTTGTCAGTCATGGTAACTCGCCTAATGGTGGTATTCCATATCTGACAGAAAAATTAAAAAGAAACTAAAACTAACGAGAGATGTTCTCCACCTGATGTGTTCACACCCAGGAACAAATCATTCAGAAGCTAGCTGGCTAGGATGTAGCTGAGGAGAGAGGGGAGGCTCCACCCCCTGCATACATTTAGAGAAATGTTCCTGCCTACTTAAAGGGGAGGATCGCCTCCCAGAGTTACCAGTAACCTGTATTGGACGACAGAGAAAGATGTAAGCCAGTGGAAATACCAAAGGAATGGACATGGAATCCACCACTAGAGCTAGAGGATCCCTCCAGCGAGAGCAGAACCTTGGGACCTTCTGGTTGTATCTTGTTTCCATCAGGCCGATGCAAGGAAGTCCCCACTTCTGAACGACGAGGGAGAACACCTCGGGGTACAGTTCCCACTCTCCTCTGTCCACTGAGTGTCGACTGAGGAAGTCTGCCATGACGTTGTCTACTCCAGGAATGTGTACTGCGGATATGGCAGGAACGTGTTCTTCTGCCCAGGACAAAACAGCCTTGATCTCTAACCAAGCAGCGAGACTTCTTGTTCCGCCCTGCTTGTTGATTTAGGCCATGGACTTGGTGTTGTCGGACTGTACCCGGACTGGGCATGGAATATCGCCTGAAGCACCAACACGTTGATGGGAAGGAGAGATTCTTCTGGAGACCACCAACCTTGTGCAATCAGGCGACCCAGGACCGCTCCCTATCCAAAGAGGTTGGTATCCGTCATCACAGTGGTCCAGAAGGAAACTAGGAAGGACTTGCCCTTCAGTAGATTGGAGAGGTCGAGACACCAGGACAAACTCGGTTCCACATGAAGAGGAAGTGACATCGACATCTTCAGAAAGTCCGGCTGACCCCTGCACACCTGGATCATGAATCTCTGGAGTTCCCTGGTGTGAGCCATGGCAAATGGGACGGCTTCTATGGTGGAGATGATTTTCCCCACTAGAGAGGACAGCTTCTTGGCTGGAACTGGATCAAGAGCCAGACCAGCAGAAACCCTGGTGATCTGGTGAGCTACCTCATCCGTGAGAAACACCATGCTCTGCTGAGTGTCGAAGAGGAGGCCCAGGAACAGCAGACACTGGGATGGGACAAGATCTGACTTGTCCATGTTGATGATCCACCCATGATGGGTAAGAGCATGAATGCAATCCTGAACCTGTTGATGAAGAAGTTGAGCAGAAGGGGCTTTTAGAAGCAGGTCAGTCCATGTATGGAGTAACTCTGATGCCGTCCTGGTGGAGGACAGATACTAAAGCTCCCAGGACCCGGTTGAAGACTTGAGGATTATAGTCAGACCAAAGGGAAGAGCAGAAAACTGAAAGTGCCTTTGGTCTCAGGCAAATCTGACATACTGCCTGCTCTCTGGATGAATGGTAATGTGTAGATACTTTTTCTGAAGATCCAGAGAAGCAAGGAATTCCACCAGGGACATAGCAGCAATCACCATCCTTAGGGACTCCTGGTGATAATGAGTCCTGATCGCAAAGGAAATGAGATCTTTCAAATCCAAAATGGGATGACAACCGCCGTCCTTCTTGGAGACCATAAAGAGGTTTGAGTAAAAACCCATACCTCTGTCCTGAACTGGAATCGGCTCTAGAACATCCTTGTTCAGAAGAGCCTGAATAGCGCAGCTGAACAGACGGCGTTTCTCTGCGTCCTGAGGCGTATGAGAAGGGAAAAAGAGAAAGGGAGGAAGAGAGACAAAAGGGATCCTGTATCCTTCTGTCACCACCTGTAAAACCCATGGGTCCGCCACTGAATCCTCCCAGACGCTGTGGTAGTGACGCAAACGGCCAATCACAGCAGAGTAGGGCCCTGGGTTCGGTGAGTCATGCCGAAGAAGGCTTGGAAGCCTTAGGCTTGGAGAAGACCTTGGCCTTCCATTGCAGTCTGGTCTTGGAGGAGGCACGCGGAGCTGAGGGAACCGCCTGGTTCGCCAGACGTGTCTCAGTCTGGAATGAACGAAAAAAACGATTACGCTTGAAAGGGGTTTTCTTCCTGGGAACCAAAGGCAGAAGGGTACTTTTACCCCCTGTGGTCTCACTAATCAGATCCTTAAGATCTGGCCCAAACAATGATTTGCCTTGAAAAGGCAAGGAGAGCAAGGCTTTCTTGGAAGCAGTGTCAGCAGACCAGATCTTGAGCCAAAGAGCTCGTCTGGCAACCACAGACATGGTGGAAACCCTAGCCACCAAACGGATGGCATCAAATAAGGCAGCAGAAACATAGTGCTGGGCTTCAGAAATGTTGTCAAGAAGGCGCAACATATTCGAAGTAGGAGCATCCTGACGGACAGCCAGGGTGAGCTGTTCAGTCCAGACCGCAATGGCCCAGTTAACCCATGCCACAGCAAATGCCGGACGCATGGCCGTACCAGTAGTGGCAAAAATTGACTTGAGGGAAAACTCAAGTGTCTTGTCAGTCCAGTCTTTCAAAGAGGATGCATCAGAAACTGGTAAGGCAGTAGACTTAGATAGCCTGGAGATAGGAGCATCCACTTTGGGGAGATGAACCCACTGAGCAAGCGCCGCCTCAGAGAAGTGGTAAAGTTTGGCAAATTTCTTGGCAACAGAAGGTTTCCTGTCTGGAGATTTCCACTCATCAGGCACAAGGCGGTCAAGAGTGGGGTTAGGTGGAAAACAAGAAAAAACATCAGAAGGATCTGAAGAAACCTTCTGAACTAAGGGAATGTTTAGGGTAGTCAAGACAGCCCTGATCAGGCTCTCCGCTGAGGGCTCAGGATCAGCCTCAAAGGGTTCCCCAAAAAACTGAGGGGAGCCCACACCAGAACATTCCTCAACATCTCAATCCACCAATAGTTCCTCCTCAGAGGAATCTGATATGTCAGGTACTTCCTGTGGTTTAGGCAGGGAAGATTTGACTGAAGAGGGGGTCTCTGTAACTGGGATGGAAAGAGTTATAATGTAGACCTAAGGTCCCTAGTAGCAGCCTTGAACTCTTGCACCCAAACTGGCTCTAATGCATGGCTGGAGGTCCCTGGGAGAGACTCAGGGACATCAGAACGTGCTGGGCATAAAAGACCTGAGAATTCTCTAGATAACCCTGAATGACATGAGGAGCAATGCCCAATAGGGGACACAGAGACCCCAGCGTCCTTAGTCTTAGGCCTGGCCCCAAGCTCCAACGGATTAGACATTCTCAAAGTGTCAAAAAACATTTAATATAATGAATCACCTAATTACAGTGTGAAAGATTAAAATGTCACCCCAGAAATCGCTAAAATACACTTATCTGGCAGGCGAAGGGTTAATCTGCAGAGGAGAGAAGGAGATTCCAAGCCCTGTGTAGGATACTCGTTCTAAAAAAGGCACAAAATGGCTACCACGGCAGGAGCCAATCAGAAACAAGCGCGCAAAGCAATCGCTCATGGGAAATGTAGTTTTCCCAGAATAAGTACCCCAACAGTGCCAGAAGCCCCTGAGTCCACCAACACACTTGCAATGGTAACCGGATGATAGATCAAGGGCAGACAATTACAATGAGCCATCTCTGAAGTTGCCACGTTGAGCGGTTGCAGAGATATGTCTCAAACTGTACAGTCCCATAGGAGTGAATGGAGCAATGCCATCTATGCGGTAAAGCGCGCCTTGGAACTCAAAGTTAAAACTGTGAAATAAAATTACATGAGACATCACTAGAACAAGTTAGAAGACCCAAAAACACTGAACCCAGTAGGGAAAGTGACAATAACCCCCCCCCCCCCCAAAAAAAAAGATGCAAACCAGCAGCTAAAGGCTTAAAGTACCACATAAACCTGCTCCAAAACACCCAAAAGACATAGAGATAGACCCAATGAGTGCAGGAGTGTATAACAAGAACTACAGCACTCAAAGGGTTGTTCACCTTTCCTGCACATCTTCTGTCTTCAGATTACCATGTATCAAGAAGAAGCCTCGGTGGGCAACTCCTGAGGAAAGAACTTGAACTCAAGATTTTCCCCCCAGGGCTTAAGGTCCACAAAAAAGCACCTGGGTACTGAGCTAGCCACATCTAAGGGCACTGTCAGTTATGGTAAATAGATCTGTAATTAATCTTCATAGTATTTGGGCCATGGAGAGTGTTATTTCAATACTGTCAGAGTTGTAGTACATGAGTAATTGAATGATAAAGTATCCCCCTCCCGCCCCTTTTACTGATATAACACTGCTCACCTCAGAGCAGCCAGACTGTCCGGATGGATCACCGAGAGGGACAATCTTCAGTGAGCATAAAGAAAAACCTGAAAAACCTGTCAAGGAGGCAGTGTTTTCTTTATGATTACAGTAAGAAGATTGGCCCTTGCTATGAGCGGTCTGGTCTGTGGACCACATCTGAGGGGAGGAGGCTTACACTAGGCAAAAGGGGCAGGAGGGGGAAACTTTATCTTTCAATTACTCTTTAACTACAACTCTTACAGTAGTGAAATAACACTCTCCATGGCCCAGATACTATGAATAGTAATTGGAGCTGCTTTTATTGTGAAACATTACTGTCCCTTTAAAAGTATTTCTCAAACTCCCCTTAATTGGGTCTTTCAACTATTTGAATGCTGGCAAGGTCCCTAACACATTGTGAAGGAATACACTGGTGACCTCTCTAGCATTCAAGTGGTTTAATCCCCATTTAGTCAATGGAACTTATTTGCACAGAATTACTCCTTTTCATTATCCATATGTCCACAGAGTCTTGTCCCTTTTCACATCAATCAGTATTTATTACCTTGGCCAATAGATGAGGCAGAACAAGGCTCATGTGACGGGTTAGTCTGACTTTATCATCGGATTGAGTCTTCTTGTCCCTCACAGACAGAGCCTGGAAAAAAAACAGGAAAAGGAAATATGTGAGGAAAGGGAAGAAAATTTCACATGGAGCAAAAGTAAAAGAACAGAAAATGGGGTCAAGTGAAGAATGAGAGATCACGTGACTGTAAAAGAAGGAGAAAAAAGACTGAGGGTACAGGAGTAAGCCAGAGAGAGAAAAGGCAAGACTTACAGATATGTGGGGTAAATGGGGATTTGTTTCTTTACTCTCAGTTGGGGGCACAGTAACAATGGGGTAAATACCTCCTACCACCAGGAAGCAGAGAACTTCAAAACTATTAGCTGCCTGGCTCCTCCCACTAGCTATTTAACCCATACAGAGCCTAGAAAGACTGCCCACTAGCTAAGGATCTCTACAGACAGAAGAAAAATGAAAGAAGCACTGAGGGAAAAAAAGTGAAAAGATTCCTATGGGAAGAATAAATATTACCCAGGAGGCATGCCATTTGTCAACCCCCCCTTTTCTCATTGGGGTACACAAGGACTGTGGGGGCTTTCAAAACCAAAACCGCAGGGTAGAAAAAAAAAAAACTACTGTTTGAAAAATGTTCCTCCCAGAACTGGGATGGGAGCATGCAAAAACATGAAACTTGTTAAATGTATGAACAGACTCAAGCTGCATCATTACATATTTGTTACTTCATGTTAGCTCCCATAGTACCAAGAGTTCTAGTGGAGGAGCCCTTATGGAAAAAGGAACTGGCAATTGAGCCTCTATGTAGGCTTGTAAGATAGCACATCTAATCCAACAAGCAACAGTAACCTTGGATGTAGCCAGACCTTTCCTCTATTCATCATGAAATACCAGCAGAAATTATGTTCTAAGGAAGGATTCCTATCTATGCACAAAAGTCTTTAGAGATCATACTACATCCAAAATATCCAAAAGTCTCTCTTTGTCATTCCTAGAATAAGGGCAAAATGTAAGTACTACAATCTGCTGAATGATATGAACAGCAGAGATGACTTTGGGTAAAAATTCAGGTTTAGTTTGGTAAAATAGTGCTTTTTCCTCCAGTGGCATTTTTGATGATAGTTACTAGTTATGTGCCAAAAAATAGGATTTTAGTCTTACCTGTTAAATCCTTTTCACTTAGTCCATACAGGTCACTGGTACAATGGGAGGTGATCCGCCCCTTTAATAGGCAGGAACATTCATTCAGATGTAAGCAGGGGGTGGAGCCTCCCCTCCTACTTAAGCTGCCTTCAAGCCAGAGCCAAGCTAGATTGATTTGAGACACTAAACTGACCAGAGGTAAGCAGAAAAGGAAGACTCCTGTGAGCACGCCCCGAAGGTCCCCCACTAAATGCCACAGGAGAGCCAAGCTTGGTCCCTTGACAGGGTGGGAGACCAGTGACCTGTATGGACTAAGTGAAAAGGATTTAACAGGTAAGACTAAAATCCTATTTTCACTGTCGTCCAATACAGGTCACTGGTACAATGGGATGTACAAACATTGAGCTGTCCCTGAGGCGGGAAGTAAGGCAAGGACCAGGCGCAAGGCCCAAGTCACTCAGAACTGCTATGAACCAATTAATCATAGAGCGCAACACAGAAGTGTCAACGGACACCAACCAGGGGGAAAAACAAGCCCCCGAACTAACACAGCAGACTGAACTAGAGCCAACCGGGCTCAACAGCAAAGGAGCACTAAGAACCACAGAGTAGAAGATCCTAAACAGGCAAGCCTCCAGGACCTTCCTCCCAAAACTGGCATCAGCCGAGGCCAGTACATCAACACGATAGTGCTTTGAGAATGTGTGCTCAGAGGACCAAGTGGCCGCTCTGCACAGTTGATCAGCAGACGCCTGATTCTTATAGGCCCAAGAGGCCCCAATTGATCTGGTGGAATGAGCAGTAACCCTGAAGGGGACATGCTTATTCCGCAGTTTGTAGGCTTCACGAATGGTAGATTTTATCCAAGAGGCAATAGTTACCTTGGATGCCGGTCTCCCTGCCCTAGGCCCCTCAGGAATGACGAACAAGGCGTCAGACTTCCTGATAGACTTAGTGCGATGAACATAAAATTTAAGACAACGCACAACATCCAACAAATGGAGATCTCTTTCCTTATCAGATGAAGGGTTAGGGCAGAAAGAGGGAACCACAATCTCCTGATTGATGTGAAATTCGGAGATAACCTTAGGTAAAAACTCCTTGGAAGTGCGAAGCACTGCCTTATCCTTGTGGAACACCAAGTAAGGAGGTTTACAAGACAGAGCTTGTAACTCTGCTACCCGGCGAACTGAGACAATGGCCAAAAGAAAAGCCATTTTCCAGGTCAAGAGACGCAAGGGAAAGGAAGCCAAGAATTCAAACGGGGGTCTCTGGAGAACCCCCAGCACCAAATTGAGGTCCCACAGGGGAGTAGGACTCTTGAAGGCAGGCCGAACATGATCCACACCCTGAAAGAAAACCTTAACATCAGGAAGAATAGCAATTCTTTCCTGGAAAAACACAGACAGAGCAGAAGTCTGAACCTTGAGAGAACTCAGGCTGAGTCCCTTCTCAACCCCATCCTGTAAAAAGGCTAGGACTGTGGGAAGATGGAAATCTAGAGACAGATCCTTATCAGTACACCATGCTACAAAGGTGGACCATATGCGATGGTAGATCTTGGAAGACACAGGCTTGCGAGCTCTGAGCATAGTGGAGACCACTGAAGAGGAAAACCTTTTCTTCTTCAAAATTGAGGATTCAACCTCCAAGCTATCAAATGGAGATGCTGAACATCCTCATTCCACAGATATCCCTGAAGAAGTAGATCTGGACGTGCAGGAAGCGGAACAGGATCCGTCACAGACATGGCTAGCAGTTCCGGATACCAGGACTGACGAGGCCAATTTGGAGTGATTAGGATGACAGGACAACGCTCCACCTTCAGCTTCTGGATGACTCGGATCAACAGAGGAAGAGGAGGGAAGATGTAAGCCAGAGGGAACGTCCAAGGGATTGACAAAGCATCCACTGCCAGAGCAAGAGGGTCCCTCCGCCGGGAGCAAAACACTGGCACCTTCCTGTTGTGTCTGGTAGCCATCAGATCCACTACTGGCACCCCCCACATCTGGGTGAGAAGATGAAACACCTCTAGATGAAGCGCCCATTCTCCGCTGTCGACTGTGTGACGACTGAGAAAATCTGCCATAACGTTGTCTACGCCTGGAATGTGTACCGCTGAGATGACTGGCACATGAGCTTCTGCCCAAGATAAAATGGCCTTGACCTCTAACCAAGCGGTGAGACTTTTTGTGCCGCCTTGTCTGTTTATGTAGGCCACGGCGGTGGCGTTGTCTGACTCCACTCGACTGGACAACCTTCCAGCTGAGATTCCCAGTGCCTCAGGGCAAGAAAGATGGCACGAAGTTCCAGAACATTGATGGAAAGAAGAGTTTCTTCCAATCCCCATTTCCCCTGAGCACTGAAACGACCCAGTACTGCCCCCCATCCCCGAAGGCTGGCATCCGTCGTGACTGTGGTCCAATAAGGAACCCGAAAGGACCTCCCTTTCAGCAGATGAGACAGGTCCAACCACCACTCTAGGCTCAGCTCGACATGAGGGGGCAGAGAAACGGAGAGATGCTGATGATCTGGATGAGTTCTGCAAGTCTGAATCACAAACCTCTGAAGTTCCCTGGTGTGTGCCATGGCAAAAGGCACTGCCTCTAATGTGGAAATAAACTTCCCCACCAGAGAGGTCAACTTTGGTACTGGAACCCTGTCCAGTTCCAGGATCCTGGCCACCCGGATAGCAATCTGATGTGCCACTTCCTCCGGTAAAAACACCATGCACTGCTGAATGTCGAACAGGAGACCCAGGAAGAGGAGCTGTTGAGATGGAACCAAGTCTGACTTGTCCAGATTCACAATCCAGCCGTGGCGATTGAGTGTCTGTATGCACAACTGCAGCTGCTGGTGAAGGTTCTCCGCAGATGAGGCTTTCACGAGCACATCGTCCATGTAAGGAGTCACCCTGACTCCATCTCGATGAAGCACAGCTATCAAAGCTCCCAATACCCTCTGAAAGACCTGAGGAGCTGAAGTCAGACCAAAGGGAAGAGATGAAAACTGAAAGTGGCCTTTGTGACATGCAAATCTGAGATACCGTCTGCTCTCTGGATGAATAGGGATGTGAAGGTATGCATCCTGAAGGTCCAGGGAGGCAAGGAACTCCCCTGGAGACATTGCTGCTATCACAGAACGCAGAGATTCCTGACAAAAGTGGGAACTCACAACAAAGGAATTGAGATCCTTGAGATCCAAAATAGGACGAGCACCTCCGTCCTTTTTGGCCACAACGAACAGGTTGGAATAGAATCCTGAACCTGTGTCTTCTGGTGGAACCAATTCCAGGACCTCTTTGTCCAAAAGATCCTGAATAGCGTAGTCGAACAGACGTCTTTTTGTAGGCTCCTGAGAAGGACGAGTAAAATGAAACAGAAAAGGAGGAAGGGAAGAGAAAGGGATCCTGCATCCCTCTGATACCACCTGAATAACCCAAGGGTCCGCCACTGACTACCCCCAAACCCGGCGAAAGATGTGGAGACGTCCACCTACAGCCGGATGCGGACCCGGGTTCGGTGAGTCATGCCGAAGCAGTCTTGGAGGTCTTGGCCTTAGGGGCAACTTTGGGCTTCCAGGACTGTTTGGGCTTGGAGGAGGAGCGCGTGGAGGACAGACCCATCTGGGACGTGGAGCGTGTCTCAGTTTGGAAAGAACGAAATGACCGATTGCGTTTGGCTGGAAACTTCTTCTTGAATACCGATGGCAGAAGAGTACTTTTGCCACCAGTGGCCTCGCTAATCATCTCCTTAAGTTCAGATCCAAACAGTAAGGACCCCTGAAAAGGCAAAGAAAGCAAGGCTTTTTTAGAGGCAGTGTCAGCAGACCAAATTTTCAACCAAAGAGCACGTCTAGCTACTACAGAGGAAGTAGAGGCCCTCGCCATCATGCGCACAGCATCAAAAGCAGCGTCAGAAACATAATTTTGAGCTTCTAATATATTAGCAAGAAGCTGTAACTGCTCAGACACTGGTGCATCCCGGCGAACCGCCTCAGCCAGTTGTTCAGTCAAGGCCGCAATGGCCCTATTAACCCACGCCACTGTAAAGGTTGGACGCATGGCAGTGCCAATAGAGGCAAAAATGGATTTAAGACAAATCTCTAACTTTTTGTCTGTCCAGTCCTGCAGGGCCGAAGCATCTGACACAGCTAAGGCAGTAGATTTGGATAACCTAGAAATAGGAGCATCCACTTTAGGAGGATGAACCCATTTTGCCAGTTCAGCCTCAGGAAAAGGATAAAGTTTAACAAACTTTTTGGACACAGAAGAGGATTTTTCAGGCTTCCTCCACGCATCAGAGACTAAACGGGCAAGAGTAGGGTTATTAGGAAAACAAACCACAGCCTTAGATGGTTTTTGGAAAACATCAGTTGGATCATGAGTAGATTCCTGAGTCAGAGGAAGGTTGAGCGTAGTTAACACAGCTCTGATCAAACCCTCAGCAGAAACTTCAGGGTCACATTCATAAGGGTCACCAATGGACCTATTAGATTCTATAACAGTGCCTTCCTCAGCATCAGAATCCTGCAAAAGTTCTTCCTCAGAAGAATCAGACACATCAGGAGCCCCCTGTGGCTTAGGCAGGGAGGTCCTGATTGTGGAGGGGGTCTGCCAGACTTGCAGAGCCCCCTGAACCTGAGAGGGAAAGAGTTGAAGAGCGGATCTGAGATCCCTAGTGGCAGCTTTAAACTCTTTTACCCAAGATGGCTCAATAGCGTGGCTGGGAAGCCCAGGGTTGCTATCCTGACTTTCTGCACATTTTGGGCATAAATGACCTGAAAATTCTCTAGGAAGCCCAGAGTGACAAGAGGAACAAAACGCAATGGGGGAAATGGCCACCCCAGCCTCTTTAGCCTTGGGTCTAGCCCCTGACTCCAGTGGAGTAGACATGCTCACAGCGTCAGATATACTCTACTAAGAAAAATCACCCAGTAGAAGTGTGAAAGATTAAAGTTTCACCCCAGAAATGCCTAAAAACGGACTTATCTGGCCAGCGAAGGGTTATTCTGCTGAGAGGAGAGAAGGTTCGGTCCCTGCGTAGTATACTCGCTGAGAAAAACACCACAAAATGGCTGCCACGACGGTAGCCAATCAAAAAACGAGCGCGAAATAGGTGCTCATGGGAATCGTAGTTTTCCTCAGAAGTACCCCAAAACAGTGCCCGAAGCCCCCCCAGACTCCCAACACACCGAATCTAGCTACCGGATGATAGAGCAGGGGAAGACCAACAAAATGAGCCCTCTCTGAAGTTGCTGTGACAAGCAGTTCCAGAGATACGTCCCACACTGTGTAAACCCATAGAGAGTAAAGGAGCAATGGCGTCTATGCGGGTAAAAGCACGCTTAAAGGCACGGAACATTAAATATTAATAAAGTATACCTGAAGGAAAAAGTTCACCAAACACACTTCTAGTACATGTAAAACATGAGAAAATAACAACCCAAAGCTCCAAAACCCAGGGAATACCACAGACATTGCATAAATACAAGCAATAGAAATAAAAACACCCTATGAGTGCTGGAGTGCATAATGAGAACCCCCAAATACATGCCCAAAGAAGGGACACTGTGGGACAAGTGGACCTTCAGCACTCAAAGGGTGGCTCACCTTTCTGCAGGACTTCTGTCTTCAGGTCACCATGTTAAAAGGGAATTAACCAGAGGAAAATTCCCCAGCAGGGAAGCTACTTGACACAAGATGTTCCCTCTTCAGGGCATAAGGTCCACCAGAAAATCCCTGGAAGCTGCACTAGCCACTTTGGAGAGGGCAATTCACAGCCATGGTCACCCGCCTAATGGTGGTATTCCATATTTGAAGGAAAACAATAAAAAACTAAAGTTGAATGAGAGATGTTCTCCACCTGGTGTGCACAGCACACAGGAACAAATCAATCTAGCTTGGCTCTGGCCTGAAGGCAGCTTAAGTAGGAGGGGAGGCTCCACCCCCTGCATACATCTGAATGAATGTTCCTGCCTATTAAAGGGGCGGATCGCCTCCCATTGTACTAGTGACCTGTATTGGACAACAGTGAAAAGCAATTTGCCTTCAAAAATCAAGGTTGTCGGATATCTTTTGTATGTGATTTCTGCAGCCCAGCCCTTGGGTCACACAGATCTTAGCAGCAACAGAGTTGCCTTAAATTCTGGTGGCCAACCTAGCCATCTCACGGGAAGCATTTGGCGTCTCTCAGTTGATACAAATTCCAATTGCTCAAAAATAGGAATGCCATTGTGAATAGCTTCAGCAAGTTCCTGAAACCAATTGTCAGAAGCCCTAGCTACCCATGCAGTAGCAAAGGAGAGTCATATGGCAACTTCAGCAGTGAGATAAATAGCCTTGAGAAGACCAACCATCTATTTTTCTGTTAACTCTATTTTTTATGGTAGCATCATCCTCAAACCAGGGCTTCCAGAGTAGGAGAAGAAAACCAAAGATCAGTCTCTGCTTTGGAGAAAGGATACGTCATATTAAGTCTGTGGGAGATTTGGAATCAGTTACCAGGCTGCTTCCATTCCTCCAGCACAAATAAGATCAGGGTGGAAGGAATGTAGACAACCAATTCTTCTTTTTGAAGAGACCATGGGAAGAAGATCCTTAATGTCCAAAGCTGTATGTATAGCTTGAATGAGGGAAAAAATGTCCTCAAAAGAAATTTCAGGACTGACAGTCATATTTGATCAGAACTGAAGTCCTTTACTTCACCTGATAGAAGTATGCAGATTTTCAGAATAAACCAAAACCAATGAGGAGTTGTCTTCATCCTCTGAGGGAGAATGTGGCCCCTTTTTTTTTATGTTGACGGAATGCAGAACAATGCATTCCATACCCCTCTGGCACTCAAAGGGTTAACCCTTGTGAGTGCCAGAGGAGTAAGGGTTGAATATACCATAGCACCTTATGTTGAATGAAAAGCAGACCAATTCTGGGGTAAACTGTAGGGGAAAAATAAAAAATCCCACTGAATGAAATGAGGCTGTTAAACTGCTCACTGATAGAGAGGTCCCAACACATTGCTTAGCAATCAATTGGAGACCTTCTTACTATTGAGGGGCTAAAAGTTCCATTTAAATCTATGGAAATATTTTATTCCTCCCCAACAATACAAATGGTTTATCTTAGAATCACTCCAGTTTACCCTCGTTGGGCATCTCTAAAACTCCCTCAACACCTTAAAGGGATAATAATACTTCGTTTTATCTTTATTTTATTTTGTAGGCATTAAAAAAACATGAAGAACGATATAAGTCTTATCTCTCAAACCTTTATGGTTTGAGAGATATTCACAAGGAAAGTTTCCCCTCCCGCCCCTTTTACCTAGTGTAAGCCATCTCTTCTCAGATGTGGAATGCAGTCCATAGACCAGACAGATAACAGAAGGGGACAATCTTCTTCCTATGAGAACAATGAAAGCCCTGCCCCACTTGACAAGTTTTTCAGGTTTTTCCCCTTATCTTAATTGAAGATTGTCCCTCTCTGCAGTCTACCTGGGCACCTCCCTTCTGATCTGGCTGAGCAGTGTTACATCAGTAAAAGGGGAGGGAGGGGGATACTTTCTCATTGAATTACTCTTGTACTACAACTCTGACAGAATTGAAATAACACTCTCCAAAGTCCAAATACTATTAATTAGAGCTGCTTTTATTATGAAACATTACTATCCCTTTAAGGACCAGGAATTTGTGCACCAGAGGACTTACTTGAAAACGAGAGAAATCTCAATGTATTCTTCCTGGTAAAACATTTTCTAAATACATAAAGGCCATTTTGTTTGGAGAGCTGGCATGTGTAAGTGATCACATGTAACAGCTCACAGTGGGAGAGGCTGAAACTGACTTCTCTGACCTTGGAGCAGCTGGTTTTTAGACTCCCAGCGTGATCACATCCCACCCGCAAGCACGCTTTGATCAAATAAATTTATGACGTGCCAGGACCGTCACCAGTCCTTAACACACTGACAGTCGTGATGGTCCTGGCATGTAAATGGTCCTTAATGGGTTAACAGTATTCGCTGCCCCCAAATCGCACGCACCTTCTTGCCAGGCACTCTACCCACAGGAGAGGTCCCCTCCACTGCCTGTCTCATGGAAGAGACCAAGATCTCAATAAGAGCACTTTCCTGAGTGTCATCCAAACCTAGAGAAATATACAAAGATAACAGAGCATTAAAAGATAAGGGACATTTGGCTTTATGTATGAGGTGGAGTTATTCTGGAGTAAACCAACTGCACTATATCTGACAAAAAAAAATACTGTTAATTTAAACTGGGCTTTTAACCACTTGAATACTAGAGAGGTCTCCAAGACCTCTCTAGCATTCAAGGGGTTTAAAATGCTCTATTTAAGTGTATCGGGATTTAGGGATTTTTATTTGTTACCTATGGTGCATTTGGTTTACTCCTTAATAACTAGTTTACATTTAGAAATATGGGCCAGTAGGTCTAATGTATAAAAACAAATGAACTGTAACAATTCCCACTGATTTAAGAAGGGTTTTGAATGACAGAGAGGTCTCCAATGGGTGACTACTAAATTTGTTGGAGATCTCTCTAGCATCAAAGCTCAATTTAAATCAAAGGGAATTGAGGAATCATTTTTCATATCCCTTTAAATTCTATTGGTTTGCTACAGAATTTGAATAAAACAGCAGCCCGCAGTTGGAGTACCCTAGGTTAATTCAGCAGGAAATGTCCTATAATATAAAAGCTGTTATAATAAAAGTTGACTTCTCCTTTAAACTCGAGTGCTGATCAGCAATGACTCTTCGCCAGGTCAGATACCCCGTACCTATCATGGACTGTACAAATTTTTGATGTTTTGTCCACCAAGAATAAGGTGTCCTCATTCCTGTTGTTTTACAAAATCACCTGTAAATTGGGAGTCAGAGACACTCAACTAGGAACGAGTCTGCAAAACAAATTTGCAGGCTCTCTAAGAATGGTATCCTACCCAGGATGCAGTCTCTTTCAGGACAATAGTGCATTTCACTGAGGGGAAATATCCTAAAGCATTTCATACTGGTCCTGCCAAGACAGCAGTCCAGCCAAGTAATGCCAGGCAATTCCTCTCTGAACAAGAGAAGCAGCCAACCCCAGACATAGATTTTGGCCTTGTTGTGCCTCATTAGTGAGGTGCATCTGATCTCTCTAGGCACTGTGAGCAAAATCACCCTGCTGCTGATGACTTGTTGGGAAATGTCATGGGCACTTAGGTTTGAAATGTGGGCTATTTGAGAAGAGAACTTTGCCTCTGTGTTGGTTCTCTTTCTCTCTCTTCTGAATGGGGGGCACCTGGCTCCACCGTGTGACTTGGCTATGCATTTTTATGACTTCAGACAGTCAGAAACTGCTGGACCAGCAGCTACAATGATTTCGATAGGATGCACCACTGTAAAGAGGAGCGTGTCCACTTTCAAATTATATCAAACTTAGAGGGGTCCATGGTAGATTATAAAACAAAGCACCCTCCACAAAATTTACATTAAAATAAAAGAAAAACTTAAAGTGTTAGTAATGTCCCATAAAAATGTTTTTATAGATTTGTAGAGGGTATAAAAGAATCTCATTGCCACAAACCCCATCTCTCAAACCGCTATGGTTTGAGGCAATCAAGGTCCCCCCTTCCCTCCCCTTCTCCTGATGTCAGTGTCTAGCTGACAGCAGGAGATCCCAGTCCGGGGACCACCCGGCGGCTCTGCAGCAGAGCTGAAATCCCATTATTAGAAAAGAATTACTTCACTGGGAAGGTCTACAAAGTGTGCCTGGTTTGCAAGCACACTTTGTAGACGGTTCCCATGAAGTAGTTCTTTTCTAATAACGGGATTTCGGCTCTGCTGAAGAGCCTCATCGTGTCGGCCGACATGGATCTTCTTCTGTCAGTTTTACAGCTGACATCAGAAGGGAAGGGGGAACCTTTGATTGCCAATATCTCTCAAACCATAGTGGTTTGAGAAATGGGGTTTGTGGCAATGTAATTCTTTTTTTACCCTCTACAAATCTATAAAAAAATTTTTATGGGACATTACTAACACTTTAAGAGCAGGTGGACAACGAACAGGAAAGGCCGAGAAGGAATGTCCAGTAAAGCTGTCAAGACAAAATTAAAGTCCCAGGGAGGATAGAAATACTTTAAGCTAGGCCTCAGTAACTTGAGGAATCGTTTGTTAAGATGATGTTCTGCAAAAAAGATGGCCAAGTAAGCTACTTAAACTTGGAAGTTAAACTTGAAAGTTTATGTGATTGGGCACATTCCCTTGAAAACATCATAAAGGAACTCCAAAAGACCAGCAAATAGAAGATTACTTAGGTCTTTATATCTTGAGGTACTCCAGAAAAAAGTACCTTTTACTGCCTAGACCTGAGAAGATGATCATTAATACAAGATCAATAAACTTTAGATGATAAACCCTGGATGCTCACCAGCTGACTTTAAAAAAAAACAAAAAAAAAAAAAACAAGCAATAGAAAAAGACTTAAGTCATTGTGTCCTGAGGTACACCAGAACAAATATTCTTCTGGTGTACCACTTCTGAAGAAGGGCATCTATCTCTTACAGAAGATCCTGAGGGATCTTTGATTACAAACTTGGCAGCTTTGCAGTCTATTTATGGATACCCCAATGCTGTATCATAAATTGGAAGCCTTCTTAGTTAAGACACCACTACTGCTAATCTAGAGCTCTGCTGTTGATTGCTGCTTGTAACGGTTTTCTGACACTCAGACCAGGGTATGAAGTAAAAAACACAGTTTATTGTAAAAGAATGTAACACAATGCCCCTAGGGGCCAGCACAGGAATGACAGTAATGGCAAACACAGACAAAGTGAATGCAATGCAGTAATAGGATAATGTGCAATGTATAGATGGGGAATAACCCCAAAGGGTTAACAAGTGCAAAAGGAGAAACCCAGTCTTAGGTTGGCCAACGCCCAGGATATATAGCAGTCTCTGGAACACAGTCCATGAATAGTGAAGCTGGAGTAAAGTGTCTGCACTGAATTCACTCTCAAGTTGGACTAGGAATGCACACAAGTGCCCGGAGCTGAGCCAATACCACCTCCGTGGGCTATAGAGAAATGCTACTGCCAAAGCTGAAGTACAAGAACCAAAATCGCCCTTAACTGAAAGTAGTAGTAACCCTGCGTGTGCCCAATGGATAGTGCCCTGACACCCCTTGGATGTCAATACTGATAGCGACTGCACAAGCTACTAAGAGCCGAAGCACTGGATAGTGCAATGGATAGCATACCCTCTGAGCGTACGTAGGCCGGAGCCAGGACACCCCTCCGGTGCCGAACGTAACTCTCCCAGCAAGAGCGAACGGACTACCAGCGCCAACTGGCGCGGTCACGGTGCACACCGAACACCGGACTGACAATGCTCTGCGGGAGGTAGTGTGGAGTATCAGAGGTACTAGAGTAGCGGCTCTAACGGGTAACCGTATGCTTGGCAAGATAACGGAGGCACGAGACCGGAGACTACATGGCACTGCAAGGGTTAAAAGGTTCTGTACAGGAGATACAGCTAGCAAACAGCGGATGGCAAAGCAACCTGAAGCTCAGCTCGAGTAGTGAGAGGAACAGTGAGTCACTAACAGATCAGAATATCGCCGGAGCGACCGAAGCAATGCAGGAACACCGGAACAACAGGCAGGATCGGAGCGAACACCGGAACCGGATCACAGCAGAAACAACAGCCGAAGAACAGGATCAATCACGGAGCAGGGTCGTCAGCCAGAGCTGGGTCAATCACGGAGCAGGGTCGTCAGCCAGAACCGGGTCAATCACGGAGCAGGATCAGGAGAAGAGTCAGACAAGCCGGGTCGGTACACAGGAGATACTGGAACTCAGCAACAAGGCGCAGATACTGGAACACCACGAAGGGGCAAATGACAAGTGCCCAAGCTCCAGTATATAAAGGCACATCCTGGGCGGGCCAATCAGCATCCTCCAATGCACAGGTAATTCAGCCAAGATTGACAGAACAGCACGGGAACCGTGATACTGCTGTCTTCCCTTTCCTGGGTCAGGCTGACTCAGCTGACCTCTCTGTGATTACTCACCTGACTGTTATCAGCTAACCCCTTCCAGGGTATTTAAAGCAGCTTGGCTCACTTCCTCCTTGCCCTTTTGTTGTTGTTGCTGGCTGCTGTGCTTTCTCCTGTGCTCCTGTTTATCCGTGTATGACCTGGCTTCCTCTGACGGCCTTTCTGACGCCTGACGCAGCTTAAAGTGATGTTATATATTATGCACTATCCCTGACTGTGAGCAAAGGTTAGTGTTACACTGTATCACTTTCCCTGCTTTCACATAAACAGACAGAATACGTACTGGAAATAATTTCAGTAATATGTCAGAGACATACAAGTTTGAAGAAATAGTTGAAGATGAATAAAAATAATAAGTATAGGAGATTTGATGTTACATATTATGCAGTTGTAGAATACTGTCACTTTAATAAGAGAATCCATATTATCAATTAGAAGTGCATATTGGTCTTCTCTAAAACCTTCATCTGAAGATCAGTCTGAATCAGAATGGACTCAAGTCTCTAGCATTTAATTTTAAAACCAAGACATGTTTTTTATTGTTATAGTGGTCAGATAAGGCCACATCACATACTGCACAAGCAGGACATCTGGATTTATGTCCCCTTTATGATGAATTTCAATACTCTGAGGACTTACAATGAAATAAATCTTAAAGTTCGGGGTCTGGTGAGTCTCCACAGCCACCTTGCTTTCCTTCATGGGAGGAAGGGTAAGGCCACATTGACATCACATGCAGTGCTGTCTTCTTCTGGTAGGGTACTCAGCCCCTCCAGAAATCTTGGCACACTAAAAGAATACTGGAAGTATGTCACCACCCTTTCAGATGATGGTGTCACACAGCCTGGAGTAAATTCAGACCAAAACAGCAGAGGTCTGAGACACCAGTATCTCGGGGAAAAACCTGCTACTTAAAGGGATAGTAATACTTAAAATGTAAAAAAATATATGTTGTAGGGTTTATCCCCCTGAGTAAAACAAGAGTACTCCCACTGCTGAAAGGTGTTTCATTCAAAAGTTATTAATTTTCAAAGTTGAATTTTTTAGGTGCAATATCACAGTGGCCTGAAATTGTACAGTGGCGCTGTTGCTACACGATCCTATGGACAGCTCTGGCCCCGGGACCATAAATCTCCATAGGATGGTGTAGCAACAGCTCCACTGTACAATTTCAGGCCACTGTGATATTGCACCTAAAAAATTCAACTTTGAAAATTAATAACTTTTGAATGAAACACCTTTCAGCAGTGGGAGTACTCTTGTTTTACCCAGGGGGATAAACCCTACAACATATTTTTTACATTTTAAGTATTACTATCCCTTTAAGGCTGGGGATTGAAGCTCGAGAGATTTGCTTGAGAGCAGATGACAGTAGGTATGTCCTTACTGCGGTTTAAGGCTGGGTTTAAAGTTGATGACTGCAAGGTTGAATAACCAGTCAGGATTAGTTCAGGATGAACATACCCAATAACTGTTAGCAGCAGCCACCTTCCTGAAGTAATGGAACCAACAGAAGGTAAGTATGTAACAGAAGGAAGCAGTGATAGGATGATACTTACTCAGAGGACAGACTGCAGGACTAGAATTCAAATAACCTAGAATCACCACAAAAGACAGCAAGCAGAAAAAGCAAATTGTTATTCTCATTACCACCACTAGAGGCTGATATCTGAAGAATCTGGCTGTAATGTAGTAAATTACAGGGGACAATTATAGGTTGACATTAAGTCCTGTGCAGTAGTGAATGAAATGGAGCATGTAATGAAGCCAAGTACAACAGTGCAGCTCAGGCAAATACAGGATAAAACAAAGCAACCTGAAGCACAGGTCAGGCCAGCAACAATCAGCAAAACAGAAATGTGGAGCACAAATAAGGACAAGTGGTGATGAGAACAGACATATTAGACCACTAGCTGAGACTTGGCCCTGAACACGAACAAATGTGACTTATGACAAAGTGTCCGTTAAGGAGTTTGAGCAGATTAACCAGGATATCAGGCCTGGAGGTACAGAGACAGATTCTGACATACAGTTTCTAAAAGCTGGAAAGAACCCAGAAGGGACAATCATCCCAAAGAAAAAAACACTTAGAAAGCATGAAGAAAACAACTCCAGGTGGTATCAGACACTATGTCAGTGCATCCAAGCTGGGATACACCACTGTAATCCAGGCAATGATGGCACTGCCCCCCCCCCCCACACACACCAAAAGACAAAGTCACTGAACCCTGAATATTGGTGGGATGGGAAGTCTTAAGTAGTTTCTTGTCCTATCAAGGAAGGCGGGGCTCTCAGGTGTGTGTGCGGTCAGGAGAGCCTGAAGGAAATCACTAAGTTTTCATAGACTAGAAATGCTATAGGTTAGAAGAACACTTCCTAATATTGTTATATTCTCACACATAAGTCATAATATTTATATAAACAATCTGTGGTCAATCACAGTAAGGCTGTTTTCTACAGACTCACCTGTCTCCTCCACCAGTAGCAGGTCAGTCTGACATTCCCAATCTCGCAGCTGGACCCCAGCAGTCTCCCATAGACTGTCCACTAGATATGCTGCATGTTCATGGAGCTAGAAGGGGACGGGAATAGTATATATGATGAAGGGATACAAGGAGTGAGAGGCTGAGTAGATGATACATTTTTAGAAGTGGGAACCAGAAGCGGCTAGCCAAAGGGCAGGAAGGCAATAATCTTGTGGGTGACTAGCAAATAGGATTGCAATAAATTCAGGATTCTGCATATCTACTTAAAATACTTGTCTTTTTCCCAGCAGCACATCACAAGGCCTCAACTGCTACAACCCTACTAATTCTATATATTCACTTACTAAAATCCAAAACATCATAATCTGCTCTTTTTTTTTTTTTTTTTTTTTAACCTATGCTAAAGTGACGGTAATTCCCAAAACAACGCTGGTTGCTAGCTCATACTGGGCAGTATTCAGAACGCTCTGGATGAGAAATTCTGCAGCATACAATCTGCACCATTGCATTGTGTTACAATGCACTGGAGACCTGTCTACCATGCAGGGGGTTAACCCTTTGAGTGCCAGAGGCACTCAAAGGGTTAACCGACCCATATACATAAACTGGAATTTGGGGGAATTGTTATTTGTCTTCTGCAGAGAACTTGGTTTCACCTAAATTGCTCATCTTTAGCTTCCTGAATATGGTGTGCAGACCTGTATAGCTCCCTAACAAGGATTTTAAAATCCCTTCCAAAACCATGGCAAATAGAATCAAAAGAATGATCAATAGAATTTTACCCAGAATCACCTCTGAAGAGCAACTAGGGTTTGTACAAAACAGTTACTAGTCGAATGAAACAGCTTCTCTAAATTGATCACACATAAACTCAAATAAATTTGGGGATTTTTATACTCATTTATATATCTTTCTCTCTTACATTGGGGACACAAGGACCATGGGGTTCACTAAAACTGACAGTAACCACTTATCTCTCCTCTTCCATAGTTAATTCTTCACACTCTTCCTACAGATCAATTTACACATATCAAAGTACAGTCAGGTAAAATCACCAGGAACAGTGCAATATATAATGGGCGGGGCAGGGAAAATGAGCTGTGGCTTGCAGGACTTGCATCCAAAACTACCATCCACTGAAGCAAGTACATGTGCTTTGTAGAACTCATTAAACATATAGACAGAGGACCATGTGGCTGCTTTGCAGAAGACTGGTTCTTTTGGGGCCCATACTCATGGATGTGAGGAATGGGCCATAACTTCAAAAAACACCAGTCTGGATAGGAGAGGATAGGCTTGTCTTAAAGTCCGTATACGCCAACAAACAAATGTAGCCTTGGAAATTAGTACACCTTTTGGGGCCCTCTGGCAAGGCATGTCTACATTTTTTTTTCCTTTAAAGGGATAGTAATGTTTCATAATAAAACCAGTTCTAATTAATCATCATAGTATTTGGACTTTGGAGAGTGTTATTTCAATTCTGTCAGAGTTGTAGTTCAAGAGTAATTCAATGACAAAGTATCCCCCTCCCGCCCCTTTTACTGATGTAACACTGCACAGCCAGATCAGAAGGGAGGTGCCCAGGTAGACTGCAGAGAGGGACAATCTTCAATTAAGATAAGGGAAAAACCTGAAAAACTTGTCAAGGGGGGCAGGGATTTCATTGTTCTCATAGGAAAAAGATTGTTCCCTTCTGTTATCTGTCTAGTCTTACAACCAGATTCACATCTGAGAAGAGATGGCTTACACTAGGTAAAAGGGGCGGGAGGGGAAACTTTGCTTGTGAATATCTCTCAAACCATAAAGGTTTGAGAGATAAGACTTATATCGTTCTTCATGTTTTTTTAATGCCTACAAAATAAAATAAAGATAAAACGAAGTATTACTATCCATTTAACCTAATGCTTGAGGTATCTGAACACATGCTAAGCGTGTAACCATTCTTTCTTTTTGTTTTGAGGATCGGGACACAGAGTTCACAAAATTCACTCTTGGTTTTTGAGATGAGAACAGTGGTTCAAAAGGTTCAATCTATGTCTTCCAGAACCACATTTAAATCCCAAGTAGGAGAAGGACCTAGATAATTGGAAGCAATGTGCCACTCAGCACAGAACATTTGATTTGCCAAAATCTCCACAGTCTTTCTTTGAAATAACACGGACAATGCATAAAACTTGAACCCTGATTGAACTGAGCTTAAAGGGATAGTAATACTTCTTTCTAACTTTATTTTATTTTGTAGGCATTAAAAAAACATGAAGAATGATATAAGTCTTATCTCTCAAACCTTTATGGTCTAAGAGATATTTACAAGCAAAGTTTCCCCTCCCGCCCCTTTTTCCTAGTGTAAGCCATCTCTTCTCAGATGTGAATCTGGTTGTAAGACCAGACAGATAACAGAAGGGGGCAATCTTCTTCCTATGAGAACAATGAAGGCCCTGCCCCCCTTAACAAGTTTTTCAGCTTTTTCCCTTATCTTAATTGAAGATTGTCCCTCTCTGCAGTCTACCTGGGCAGCTCCCTTCTGATCTGGCTGAACAGGAGGGGAAACTTTGCTTGTGAATATCTCTTAAACCATAAATGTTTGAGAGATAAGACTTATATCGTTCTTCATGTGTTTTTTTAATGCCTACAAAATAAAATAAAGATAAAACGAAGTATTACTATCCCTTTAAGACCTTTCTCCAGGCAGACTTGAAGAGGGTTGAGGAGGTATGACAACTGCAAGTGGGTGCAGCTTACTGCAGTCTGGTAAACCTGAGAGAAAGAGAGAGGATGCCTCATCCTAAGGCTTTTCTTAAAGTGCCCTGCCTCCTGAAATGAGTGACATTAACCCATGGCTTCTGTGTCCCCCAAAGGACAAAAGAGAAATAACCTTTGATTTTAACCCCATGAATGATAAATATGTCTCTAATATATTGCAAAAGCATTAGTGAAGTTGGTTTGCCCTTATTACACATATGTCAAAAGGGAAAATGAGGAGTATCTGCATCTGTGAGTGCGTGTGCGTGTGTCTATAGTATATCTCTACTACAAGATGTGTAGGTGTGGAGGGGTGTGTGTGAATGTCTTTTTATATCCAAGTGTGTGTAAATCTGTGCTAGTGTTTTTATGTCTCTGTGTGCGCACCCTTTGGAGGGAAGAGAATATTGAGGCAAAGAGACTAACCTATCCCATCTCACCTTACTCTCTATGAAGAATGACACCAGCAGTCGGAAGAATGCAGCGTTAGTTCCACGACGGCTTCTGTCCTTAGGACTCGTCCTCGTTTCTTTAGTGCACAGTAATCTAATAGCACAGACATAGTAACATGAAACTGATATAGAAAGAGGTGAGAAACGCACACACAGATATTATGAATCTACAGATGTGAGGTATGAGTTTTGTCTCAGGTGCGACACCAGTGACAGATACATGAAAGTGTATGATGATGTTGCTGAGCCTGTTGCCAAATGTCTACCTAGAATTAAAACAAAAGCACTGTACTACCAAACATCCTATATAATAATTTGCTAGGATGTTTGTCATGATGCAGTTACGCGCAGTAGAGACTGCCCGCGTTCGGGCAGTCTCTTCTGCACATGATTGGATAGTGTGAGTGAGGAGACGCAAGACTGCATCGCGTGGAGCAGTGAGGTAGCGGCCTCTTAACCCTTTGAGTACCAGAGGGGTACCCAATGCATTGCAATGCGTTGCAAACCCCTCTGGAACTCAAAGGGTTAACATTACCCAGACCTTGGCTCGTGTACACAGGCTTTTAACAGAGAGGCTGTGTCCCCTATTTTATGTTATCTGTATACAAATCTTTTCAGGGTCTGTGTTAGACAGCTATTGCATCACTAAATACCTTTCAGAATTGTGTTCTCCATTTCACAAGATTTATTTTGAATAACTCTTTACAAACCATTTTAAACTATATTTTGTCAGCATGCGCTTTTCTTTCTATTGCTATTTTTCTTGAGTTGATTGTATACAAGATATGATTTCATAAACATGAAAATAATGAATATACTTAACAGATAAATCCTTCTCTCTTAGTCATGAAGAGAACATGGGGAATAGCATCCTCCCACAAGGAATCAGAAGTGAAAGCCCCTCTTACTTTCTGCCCTATATACCCCTCCACACAGCAGAGCTAGCTTAGTTTACATCTAGCAAAGCAGAGGAAGGTAAAGACACCAGGGCAGAGAAGCCAAACAACAGCAAGGCACCCAAATCCATAACAATGAAAAAGGGAATTTTTGTACTTACTGATAAATGATTTTCTCTTAATCCACTGAGGGATGCAGGGACCATGGGGTATAGGAGCATCCCTATAGAAGGCAGGGCACTCTAGCTGAAACTCCTTCCACTTGTATATGCCTATACCCTTCCACAATCCAGCTAGTGTTGGACCAGCATTCTGTGCGTTCGGGCAGTCTCTACTGCACATAACTGCATCAGCAGTCTCTACTGCGCATGACTGCAAAAGCCCGTCTACACAGGCCAGCATTCTGTGCGTTCGGGCAGTCTCTACTGCACATAACTGCATCGGCAGTCTCTACTGCTCATGACTGCAAAATCCCGTGTAGACAGGCCAGCAGTCAGTGCGTTCGGGCAGTCTCTACTGCACATGACTGCTTCAGACAAACATACATCTGGCCTTCTATATTATAAGATATACTATACCAATAATGAATCTAAAAATACATACATACATACATACATAATATGGCCTATCACATAACCCTTCGCGTTTTGTAGGCTGTTTTTTGGGGGGATGTTTTGTCACCCTGATTAAATAGTTTGAAACTACTCAAAGTATTGGGTGTATTTGATGGGCCACCCATACAAAAGTCAAGCTTGAAATATCTACAGTGAAACAGAGCAATATAGCAGAAACAAAGCAATCAAGGCACTTATCCACCAGATCTTTAAAAGCCGCACCATACACCAGTGGCAAAGCTGTATTGTTAGCGATACAAGAAATTAGGGGATCTAACACACGCAGGGTGGCCTGGGTGTAGCCAACTGTGCTAAAGCCTCAACAACCACCTCCTCGTCTCTTGAATATACTGGTGGAAAAGGAACTAGAATCGGAGGCCTCTGATACATTAAGCATCTAGTAAGGACAGAATAAGAAAGACCTTCAGAGAATTGGAGTCTTCCTCATAACAGTCCCCAACAGAGGAAGACAAATCTAGGTTGTCTGCATCAGTTTCCCCTTTCTCAGAAGAGGAATCCCCAATAATGGGGTTATCACCCTCTATAACACGGCACAATCGCCCTTTTTATTATATATATATATTTTTTATTATTTTTTTTTTGGGAATGTTCAAAATATAAGGTATCACTCAAATACAGTGTGTATGATTAAAAGTTCACCCCAGAAATCGCTAAACTTCACTTATCTGGCAGGCAAAGGGTTAATCTGCAGAGGAGAGAAGGAGAGTACAAGCCCTGCATAGGATACTCGTTCAGGGAAAGCACAAAATGGCTACCACGACAAGAGCCAATCAGGAATGAGCGTGCGATGCAAGCACTCATGGGAAATGTAGTTTTCCCAGAAAAAGTACCCCAACAGTGCCCGAAGCCCTCTGAGCCCCCCAACACGCACCAAACATTGACCAGATAATAGAGCAAGGCAGAAAAACAAAATGAGCCATCTCTGAAGTCGCTACGGTGAGCGGTTGCAGAGATATGTCCCAAACTGTAAAGTCCCATAGAGGTGAATGGAGCAATGGCGTCTATGCGGTAAAAAAGCGCGAACACAAATTTAGCAAAGTTGTGCAATAAGGACTCCAAAGGAAAACCCCTGTGCGGAGGGGCAACATGGGACATGTGGACCTCAGCACTCAAAAGGTGCTCACCTTTTTCAGCAGATCTTCTGTCTTCAGATTACCATATATCAAGAAGCAGCCTCAGTGTGCAACTTCTGAGGAAAGAACTTGCAGCCAAGATTTTCCCCCCAGGGCTTATGTCCACAAAAGCACCTGGTAAACTGAGCTATCCACATTTGGGTGATAGGAATTGTCAGTGATGGTAATCCGCCTAATGGTGGTATCCCATATCTAACAGAAAAATAATAAAAAAGCTAAAACTATAGCAGAACTGTTCTCTTGTCTTGCTTCTTGACCAAGGAACAAATCTTACTGGATGGGGATTGGCTAGCTGCAACCTAAGGAGAGGAGGTAGGGCTCCACCCAGCAGTCACTGCTCAGAATTGTCCTGCCTACTTAAAGGGGCGGATCGCCTACCCAAAGTTACCAGTAAACTATATTCGACGACAGAGAAAAAATGTCTTGGACGGTATTCAAATGTCCTACCGGCTTTAAGCACAAGGGTTGTTAGGCCACAAAACTGGCATTATGTACAAACAACCGTTTTGTGCGTTAAGTTCCCTAAACGCCGCTAAATAAGGGCAGTTTTGGGAACTTCAAAGTAAAAAAAAAAAACTAACGATTGGTGCTTGACATACTGCCAAGTACCGATCGTTAAATACTCTGTGTTACACTTAACTGTCATCCATTGTCTGTCTCCTTCTATCTCCATTCTTTCTTCTCGTCTCTTCTGTCTTCTTGCTGTAAAACACAAAAAAAGTATAAGTTAAAAGCATACATATGCGGCACACTAATACATAGTTTAACTCCTTGAGTTGCATGCAACGCATTGCAAAGCAATGCACTGCGTCCCTCTCTGGGGCTCAAAGGTTTAAATTATGCAGTAGTGCGCCAGTTGTTAAGATATAAATGTCCCCATGCATATTAAATCTTTCTAAATTATATAAGTTGTTGCGGCGGTGGAGACAGATTAATGCTCCACCCCCCCCTTCATGTCCATGGGCCCGCTCAGTCTGAGGGAATTAGAATTGAGGCTGCCCTTATATATAAAATTCTCTCACAGCCATTGGCTGGGATAAGCTTACGCACCTCCCAGCCAATCAGTTTAAAGCTCAAAGCTGATTGGCTGGGAGGTGAGCAAGCATATCCCAATGGCTGTGAGAGATTTAGAAGGCTGCCCATATATACGGGCAGCCTCAATTCTAATTCCCTCAGAGCGGAGTGGGCATTGGCCTGTGGACATGAAGAGAGGGGGGAGGGGGGGTGCATTATCCTGTCTCTGCTGCTATCTCAGCGGCCTCACACAGCGGCAGAGACAGCGACAACTATATATATAAATGCTAAGTATAGTTTTGGACATTTTACTTATGGGAATACGATTGGCTTGGAATAATCTAGAAATATTTAATATGCATGGGGGAATTTATATTTTAATAACTGGCACACTACTGCATAATTTAACCCTTTGAGCCCCAGAGAGGTACGCAAAGTATTGCTTTGCAATGCGTTACATACCGCTCTGGCACTCAAGGGGTTAAACAATGTATTAGTGTGCCGCATATGTATGCTTTTAACTCATACCTTTTTTTGTGTTTTACAGCAAGAAGTTAGAAGAAAGAAGACAGAAGAGAAGATAGAAGAGAAGAAAGAGGATAGAAGACAGGAAAGAAGACGACCAAGAAGCTGAGGACTCCGTTGGACATCAGGAGTAATGGTAAGTGTTACTTGTAACGTGATTTTTTTTTACTTAGTTGGGTTAACCCTATGAATGCCGACGGGGTAATTATACTCCACTGGCACTCATAGGGTTAATTCTACTAACTTTTGAAAGATTTTCCAGTCTTTGGGTGTATTGATTTGAGGCTTAGAGCCCCATATCGATACATCCACTGAGGACTTTTTTTTTTTTTTTTTACTTCAAGTTTCTGCGTCTGCTGTTTTAACAGGCGATAAGGGACTCAAGTTAAAAAAAAAAAAAATAGGTCTTAACTTTTCTGCGATAACTTGAGTCTCTTATCGCCTTTTCTTGGCTAACGCAGACATTTGAATTGGTATTTACGGTGTTTCCACTGGATGAAAACACCTCTTAACTTTAACAAACAACGACTCTTTGCCGGTATTTTTTCACACAGACATTTGAATAGCTTACTGTGCTGGAAAAAATGCGTTGGCAGAAAAAACAGCCGTCTCCAACATTTGGATCGGGGCCTAAGTTCCTTAAGTACCCTTGGGTGTATACCGTCAGGTCCAGGTGCTTTATTCACCATAACATATTCCAGTCTCTTCTGGACTTTGTCCTCAGTAAGCCAAGAACCTGGAGGAGGACATTCTGTGGTTTTCTCTATTTGCCCACAGCCTGTCATTGTTGCTTCCTTTCTATATAGAGGTAAATAATGTATTTAGGGTGTCAGTCATACTCTTGACCCACACTAAATAGATATAGGAATATTCTGAGAAGCACGTAAGATCGTGTATTTTATCAGATAGGACAAATGGCAGACTGGACAAACCTGACTGTTCTTTTCTGACATCAAAATCTATATTTTTATGTTTCTGACATTTTTTCCCTTGTATTTAGCAACTTGAGGACCAGAGTGTTGTGCAATGCATTGCAAAGCTCCTCAAGGGGTAAACAGTGCCTCCTAGCCAAAAAAACAATGATCAAGCCCACGGAAGGATGTGTGAAGGAACTACAAGAGCTGATAGGGCTGCGGAATATCTGATCGATTGACATTGCCAGAACATCGTTACTTGATGGAAAAGAAGATGGGGAATTGTTTTTAAAATTCTATCCGAATAAGATGTGAAAAACAAAACAGAAAATACAGATCTGATTTACTTACTACTCTTAATACAAGCTACTCTGCTACTATACTATGTCCTCGGAGGTACTTTTGCAATATGACTGCATGGAGTAAACTTACTAAGGTTGAAAGTGGAAACACACCAGAAATAACTGTAATTTTCTGCCATGTTTTTTGAATTCACATATTTTTCAATGGATGAGCATATCCTTGGGCTTGCTTATTTATCAATGGGCAAGTTCCAAGATACAGCATTCAAATGTACAAATAGCCTATGTCTGTTCTAAGCATGTGAAGGAAATGTTATTCGGTGGAAAAAAAAAAAAAACATTTAAAGGGATAGTAATGTTTCACAAAATCAGCAGCTTTGTAGTACAAAAGTAATTGAATGATAAAGTATCCCCCTCCCACCCCTTTCACCTAGTGTAACACTGCTCAGCTCAGATGTGGAATCTGGTCCACAGACCAGACAGCTCACAGCAAGAAACAATCTTCTTACTGTGAGAACAATGAAAATCCTGCCCCCCCCTTGACAGGTTTTTACCTTATCTTAATTGAAGATTGTCCCTCTCTGTGTTCCACTTGGAAACTCCCTGATGCCCTGAGGTGAGCAGTGTTACATCAGTAAAAGAGGTGGGAGGGGATACTTTATCATTCAATTACTCTCAAACTACAACTCTGATAGTATTGAAATAACACTGTCCATGGCCCAAATACTATGAAGATTAATTGGAGCCGATTTTATTATGAAACATTACTATCCCTTTAAACGTAAACTGTGAAAAAAAGAGAAAAAAAAAACATGTAAATTGTGTGTAAGCATGTATTTTCACCAATGGCTTTATTAGTCCTAATGATACATGTTTCTTAGGTATTTTCTTGTATGCCAGAGTAAAAAACAATCGTTGATAAATCCAAGACATGTCCAAAGCTTACATTGCATAGCATAGGACATCAGCAAAGCATAGGACAGCAGCACATATAGCAATGTACTCAAATGGAAAAAGAGGAGAAACTCTGAAGCTAACCAACCGTACTGTAGGGAAGAAATCAAAAAGATCTCCAAAAAATTATGAAGCATTCAGCCCCTGCTCAATGGATTAAAACATGCATTCAAGTGGATAAAAGTCACATTTAAATCAGTGGAAATTTGGGAAATTCTGATTTGTCCCCTGTGATGCAGCTGATGTACGGCCACCTGAACCCAGCCCCCTTTTCTTTCTAAAGTGATAGTAATGTTTCACAAAAAAAACATATCCGATTAATCTTTATTTGGGCCATGGACAGTAATTGAATGATAAAGTATCCTCCTCCCACCCCTTTTACCTAGTGTACGTCACCTCCCCCTCAGATGTGGAATCTGGTCTCTTGACTGGACAGATCACAGCAAGGGACAATCTTCTTACTGTGGTCATAAAGAACACCCTGCCTCCCTTAACAGGTTTTTCAGGTTTTTTCTTATGCTCACTGAAGATTGTCCCTCTCACTGAGGTGAGCAGTGTTACATCAGTAAAAGGGATGGGAGGGGGATACTTTATCATTCAATTACTCTTCAGCTACAACTCTGACAGTATTAAAATAACGCTATGCATGGCCCAAATACTAGGAAGATTAATCAGGGCATTTTTTTTTTTTTTTTTTTTTTAGAAACATTACTATCCCTTTAACTGTGGACACTGCAAGCCTCTCAATCGAAAGAGAGATTTTGCATGTGGGAAGGGCGAACTATTAATTTAAATGGGTCTTTTCACCTCCTGAGTTCTAGAGAGGTCTCCAAAACACTGCAAACTCATTCAAGAAGTTAAAATCCCCATTTAAATCAACGTGAATTGTTGTGCGACTCCCATGTTCCCTGTGGTGGTCAGTGTGCCCCACAATTTCTTTGTGCATATGGACCTTAATGAACGCCCTGAACACGGACAGGGACAGGTTAAAGTTAAACAGAGCTGGGAGAACTACAACTGACCTCTGGTACAGAAATGCTCCTGCTGCAGATGAAAGTGCCCGGCTGGCTGAAAACACCAGAGGGTAAACTGTCTCACAGTCCTCCTTACTTAGCAGATCCTCCATGTTCCTGCAGAAATTAAAAGTTCAAAACGTCATGCCTAAAATCTCCAAACATCTATGGGGTTCATTCCATTAGCCTCCTTACTGATACTAGCTAACTATGCAGGTCACTTAAAGGAGTAGTAAACTATTTTTATTAAAATATTGATGCTAAAATAAGTGCTTTTTCCTGCTGACAAAAACAAGGGTTCTCAACACTACTGAGATATTACTCATTCTAAAATTATTACAGCTCAATATTTTTTTTTAACAATAAACTGCTTTTACTATGTTGTTCACCATGTGGTGCTGTTCCTATAACTTTGTCAGTGACTCAAACTCTCCAATACAGAGTGCATTAATAAAAAAATGTTGCCTTTTGGATACCAGACGACACTTGTCCTAAAGTTTGATTTAAAAACAATAAGTTTGAGCTGTAATAATTCTAAATGAAATATTTCCCAGTAGTGGGAGTACCCATGTTTTACCCATGTAGGGAAATCCCTACAACATTGTTTGTATGTTACTGCTACTTTAACGAAACCTTGGAGCTATATGCAGATCATCCTCACTAAGAAAGAAGTTTACTACCATAATCCTCTGATAGTCCTAATCCACGATACATTGAGGCTTCTGAAGTAAGGGAAAGTGGACTGATTCTGGAGCAAGGCAATTGCATCATATGGGAGAAAAGACGATTTTAGTCATACCTCTTAAATCCTTTTCTCTTAGTCCATATAGATTACTGGTGACTTCGGGTAGGCAATCCGCCCCTGTAAGTAGGCAGGAACAATTCTAGAAGTGAATGCTGGATGGAGCCTACCTCCTATCCTTAGTTTCATCTAGCCACTTCCTCTCCAGAAAGATTTGAGACACTAACTAGTGACTAGGTGGTAAGAAGGGAAAAGTAGACTCCTGTGAGCATGAACCCTAAAGGACTCCCACGTTCAATCACAGGAGAGCCAAGCATGCTCCCTTGACAGGGTGGGAAACCAGTAACCTGTATGGTCTAAGAGAAAAGGATTTAACAGGTAAGACTAAAATCATCTTTTCTCTGTCGGCTAATATAGGTTACTGGTAACTTTGGGATGCCCAACCATTAAGTTCGCCAGAGGTGGGAAGTAAGGCAAGGACCAGGAGAAAGGCCCCCAAAGTCACCACAGCAGATATTAACCATCAGATCATAGACAGCCCAACAATAACAACAAAGTGTCAACGCAAACAAAAACAGGGGTACAAAGACCACCTGCAATTGGGATAGAAGGAGGTGTAAGGTAGACCGTAAGTCTCTGGTAGTAGCCTTAAAGGGATAGTAATACTTAAAATGTAAAAAAAATATGTTGTAGAGTTTATCCCCCTGCTGAAAGGTGTTTCATTCAAAAGTTATTAATTTTCAAAGTTGAATTTTTTAGGTGCAATATCACAGTGGCCTGAAATTGTACAGTGGCGCTGTTGCTACACCATCCTATGGAGATTTATGGTCAACTAACCAGAGATGTCCATAGGATCGTGTAGCAACAGCGCCACTGTACAATTTCAGGCCACTGTGATATTGCACCTAAAAAATTCAACTTTGAAAATTAATAACTTTTGAATGAAACACCTTTCAGCAGTGGGAGTACTCTTGTTTTACTCAGGGAGATAAATCCTACAACATATTTTTTTTTACATTTTAAGTATTACTATCCCTTTAAACTCTTGCATCCACATTGGCTCTAGTGCATGGCTGGAGGCCCCTGGAAGAGACGCAGGGGCAGCAGCACATGCTGGGTGTAAACGACCTGAGCATTCTCTAGGTAACCCTGATTGACATAAGGAGCCAAGCGCAATACAGGTCACAGACACCCCAGTATCCTAGGTCATAAGTCTAGTCCCAAGTTCCAACAGTGTTGACATCCTAACAGTGTCACAACATTATAAGTATAAATCAACATAAATACAGTGTGTAATATTAACATTTCACCCCAGAAATTGCAAATTTGCACTGATCTGGCAGGTGAAGGGTTAATCTGCTGAGGAGAGAAGTAGGGTCCAAGCCCTCTGACACTCATGAAGGGAAAGCAGAAAATGGCTGCCATGACGGGAGCCAATCAGAAATGAGCGCGCAAAGCAAGCGCTCATGGGAAATGAAGTTTTGCCTAAACACATACCCCAACAGTGCCCGAAGTCCCCTGAGCCCCCCAAAACACACAGAACATTGACCGGATGATAGAGCAAGGGCAGGCAAACAAAATGAGCCGTCTCTGAAGTCGATATGTTGAGCAGTTGCAGAGATATGTCCCAAACTGTTAAGTCCCATAGAGGTGAATGGAGCATGGCATCTATGCGGTGAAAAAAGTTGTAAAAACACTACAAAACATGTTAAGAGTTAAATAAACACTATACCCAAAGGGGGAAAAGTGCGAAAAACCCCAAAGAGATGCCAAATCTGCAGACAAAGGGTTAAATTTACCATAGAAACTTGCTCCAAACCCCCAACAGACATACAGACAACTCCAATGAGTGCAGGAGTATGTAATAGGAACTCCAAAGGAGACATCTGTGCGGAGAGGAAACGTGGACAAGTGGGTCTCAGCACTCAAAGGGTTGCTCACCTTTTCAGCAGATCTTCTGTCTTCAGATTACCATGTATAAAGAAGAAGCCTCAGTGGGAAACTCCTAGGGAAAGAACTTGGAGTACATGATTTTTCCCCCAGGGCTTAAAGGGATAGTAATGTTTCATAATAAAAGCAGCTCTAATTAATCATCATAGTATTTGGACTCTGAAGAGTGTTATTTCAATTCTGTCAGAGTTGTAGTTCAAGAGTAATACAATGACAAAGTATCCCCCTCCCGCCCCTTTTACTGATGTAACACTGCTCAGCCAGATCAGAAGGGAGGTGCCCAGGTAGACTGCAGAGAGGGACAATCTTCAATTAAGATAAGGGAAAAACCTGAAAAACTTGTCAAGGGGGCAGGGATTTCATTGTTCTCATAGGAAGAAGATTGTCCCCTGCTGTTATCTGTCTGGTCTTACAACCAGATTCCACATCTGAGAAGAGATGGCTTACACTAGGTAAAAGGGGCGGGAGGGGGAAACTTTGCTTGTGAATATCTCTTAAAACATAAAGGTTTGAGAGATAAGACTTACATCGTTCTTCATGTTTTTTTAATGCCTACAAAATAAAATAAAGATAAAACGAAGTATTACTATCCCTTTAAGGTCCACCATAGCACATGGAAACTGAGCTAGCCACTAGGGAATTGTCAGTAATGGTAATCCATATGTAACAGAAATACATATTTTTCTTCCACTGGGGTACATAGGGAAATCCTAACACTGTTCCAAAAATCTCCAGGGAGGGAGGGAAAACTAATAACCACTGAAAAAGGCAAACACTACAGAAGTAAACCGTGAAAAACCTGAACCTCAATTGTCAATGGATACCATAGTAAAACACTCATGCAAAGAAGAGAGTATGAAATCAGGAAGAAGAGCTATGAAGTCGTCTACCACTGCCTGTAGCACTTTCCTCCCAAAAGTCACCTCCGAAAAGGCAAACACATCGACTCTGTACTGTTTTGTAAAAGCGTGGAGAGATGTCTACACATCCACTGAAGATTGAATCTTGTATTCCCAAGGTGCATTATGTGCTCTGGCGGAGTGAGCAGGGAAACAAAAGTGAAACGGTTTAGCACTCAGTACGTCTGCCTGATGGTAGACTTTATCCAAGAAGCCAAAGTAGTCTTAGATGCTTTCTGACCACATCTTAGACTCTCTGGATTAACAAAACAAAAAAGCATCAGTTTTACAGAAGGAAGGAGTCTGCTGCAAACAAAACAACATTCAACATGTGACATTCCTCTCCCTTCCAATTTGCGATCAAAGGCAATGAGAAGATATAAGGCATTTCCTGGTTCAGGGAGAAATACAGCATAACCCTCAGCAGGAGATCATGCCTCACTTGAAAAACCATCAGAAGGTATAGCCATGACTAGACAGATTTTAAGGCGAGTCAATGAAGGGCCACTGAAACAAGAGGTCCTAAAGGTTCCTTCTGAAGAAATTCCAGAAGGGGGGGGGATGGTGCAGCCAAGTTTGGAGTAATAAGAGCAGGCTTCTTGAATGAACGTTCAAAAGTTAGGAATGAGAGTGATATGCCGCTGTAATAAAACAGACAAGGCTGAAATCTGGACCATGCATGAATGAGCTGATGTGCAACCCTTTCTGCAGACCATCCTGGAGAAAACCCAGCATCCTGGACAAATGACAAAGGCATGGGGAGTACTGGAGCTATGAGAATGACATGGTACTTGCCTTCTTTTATTTTACAAATCACCTTGTGAGTCAGTCAGAGGAAAAGGAGGAAATACATAGGAGAGAGTATCCAGTGTATCATACAGTCTATAGCAGTGTGTAAATGATTTCTTGTTCCTGTAAAGAAGTTTACAACACAGCAGTTTGTTTTTGTTCTTATTCCATCCAGTCCACCTCTTGCATTCTCCATAAGACTGCTGGTGGTAAAGATTGAGTGCTTGAGCTCCTATTCTTCCACTTGGCAACTGATAAAATCTGCTTTCACGCTGTCTAATCCTTGGATCTATAATGCAGAGCTCACAGCTCTGCCAAAAGAAGTATATTCTGAACCATGTCCCAGACTACCTTGCTCATGTTTATGTATGTCATTGTTGTGGGGTTGTTCAACTTAGTGCTTTCTGGATAATCCTTCAGTAAGGGTTGCAACAGATGCTGGACCCCTGTTTTAAGATAATTATTTGGCTACAATTTTATATGGGCCTCCAGGAGCTTATACCCTTCCTTCAGTCGTTTAACTGTCGATTTTCGTCTAGCAAAGTCAGGAAGGTAATACAAACTTGAACAGAGCCGCAAAGTAAAGGTGGGGCATCACTGCCCCGAATTAGTTTTCTGTGAGCGGGATGCCCTGCATCCCTCAACGGACCTAGAGAAAAGGATTTATCTGTAAGTACAAATATCCCTTTTCCTCTAGCGTCATTGAGGGATGCAGGGACCATGGTGACATCCCAAAGTTCTCCCCAAATTAGAGGGAGGGAAAGAAAACAAAAAGGAAAAAAACAGCCTGCGAAACTAGTAGCAATTTTCTTTTGAAAGAGAATTGATAAAGCCAATACTTGCATTTTGAAAGAATTAACTCTTAGACCATTTTTCAAGACCCGTTTGCAACAACTCTAGTACTGAGGAAAGATGGAAATGTAATGGGTCTAACCCTAGTTGATTACAGAAAGAAAAATATATTTTCCAAACTCAATTATATATTTTAGCTGAAACTGATTTGCAAGCTTTGAACATGGTTTGAATGACTGAATCACTCAATCCCTTGTTCTTCAATATCTGGGTTTCAAGTTCCATTCTGTCAAAGCTAGACTGTATATGATGTGGTGATGAATGGGTCCTTTGTGATATTAGATCTAGTATCTAATGAAGATGCCAGAGTTCTGTTATTGACATATCTCGCAGGTGGTGAAACCAAGACCTTCTTGGCCAAAATGGGGTGATGAGAATGGTTCCTTATTTTGAGAAGGACCCTAGGAATCAGTTAGTGGAGAGAAGACATATATTAGTTTGTGCTACCATGGAATCATTTAGAGCATCTATTGTGAGAGCTTGTGGATCTCTCATTCTTGCACAGAATACTGGAGGTTTTCTGCTTCTTTTTGATACCATCATGTCTGCCTCTGGTGTACTCCACTGGTCCACTATTTGATGGATTATTCCCTGTTTTAGTTCCCATTCCCCTGGGTCTGTGGTCTGAGTTAGTCTGTCTCCCAGATGTCCACTCCCAGAATGTATATGGCTGACAATGTGATTTTACGCCCAATGGAGCATTTTTTCTACTTCCATCCAAGCTGCTTTGCTCTTTGTTCCTACTTGGTGATTTATGTAACCCACTGCTGTAGCTTCGCCAGACTGGACCGAATAGGTACATTTCCCAGGAGACTTCTCAATGTCTCCACTTCTCTATGTCGAAAGTGAGTTGTAGATGGCACATAGCTCCAGAATGCTTATGGATAGATGTGTCTTTGTGGAGGACATCCTTCCGGAATGGAGTTATGGTCGCATATTGCTCCCCATCCAAACAGGCTGGCAGCTGTTGTGATTATTTTCCACTCTGTTAACAAAAGTGGTCTTGCAAGCCACCACTGTAGAGATTTTTTTTTAGTAATCTTTGATAGAGTCATCGTTTGATTAAGATTCCTGAACCAATTGCAAAAGTAATTCCAGTTGTAAGGGTCTTGCGTGACATTGTGTGAAAGGAACTGCTTCTGTTGTGGATACCATTTTTCTCACTATTCTCATACAATTGCTGATTGAGATTTTTGGTTGTGTGAGAACCTGCTGAATTCACTCCTGTATTTCTGAGATATTGTCATGTGGTAATCTCACCTTTTGATTTTATGAATCAAATATCAGTCCCAGGAATTTATCTTCTGTGATGGAACTTAAAGTGTTAGTAATAGCCATAAAAATGTTTTAATAGATTTGTAGAAGCTAAAAAAATAGCATTACCACAAACCCAATCTCTCAAACCGCTATGGTTCCCTTATTATACCTTCAAGCAGTTTTTCTACAGATCTGTAGTTTTCAGGTTATGTTTTAGTTCCCTTCTTAAAGGGATAGTAATACTATGTTTTATCTTTATTTTATTTTGTAGGCATTAAAAAAAACATGAAGAACAATATAAGTCTTATCTCTCAAACCTTTATGGTTTAAGAGATATTCACAAGCAAAGTATCCCCCCCGTTCAGCCAGATCAGAAGGGAGGTGCCCAGGTAGACTGCAAAGAGGGACAATCTAAATTAAGATAAGGGAAAAAGCTGAAAAATGTGTCAAGGGGGGGGAAGGGCTTTCATTCTTTTCATACAAAGAACATTGTCCCCTGCTGTTATCTGTCTGGTCTTACAACCAGATTCACATTTGAGAAGAGATGGCTTACACTAGGTAAAAGGGGCGGGAGGGGGAAACGTTGCTTGTGAATATCTCTTAAACCATAAAGGTTTGAGAGATAAGACTTATATCGTTCTTCATGTTTTTTTAATGCCTACAAAATAAAATAAAGTTAAAACGAAGTATTACTATCCCTTTAAATAAAGACACTACATTGTCTTTAGGCTTGTAGAACTGAGCCTATGGGGAGAGAGTCTTCAAAAATAAAAAGAAGGGTCTTGCTAACACTGAAGAGTTTCAGAAGACCCTTGGATGTATGCCATCGGGCCCAAGTGTTCTCTTAGTCTTAATTTTGAAGTGGGAATTAACCAATAAGTAGAATATAGAGGACCTGAGCTGATGAGAGTAGTTACATGAGAAAAGAAAAAAGTGAGCCCCGGGCTGAAAATCCATCCATCTCAATCTCCGTAGAGGTCACAAGGTGCTCTTCCCACCTGTCACCTGACCATATTGTACAGTTCAGGGCCAAACAAGGTTTTTCCAATTCAAGGGTAACATAATAAGAGAATGTTTATATGAGAAGTCAGATTACCAATCTTTATTCCAATCTTTATAAAAAAAAATTGTTTTGTCAAGCGGTAGGGATTCTTTACGGTAAGGACAAAGGTATGGAATTCACTGTCGGAAGAGGTGGTGCTATCGAATACATTAGATGTCTTTAAAAAGGGCCTAAATACTTTTTCAAAATAGTAGAACATAGTGGGCTATGTATTTTAGTATTGGGATTAATATTTATTTTGTGCTTGTTGATCCAAGGAGAAATCTGATTGCCATTTGGAGTTAAGAAGGAATTTCCCCCCCCCATTCAAAGCAGAAATTGAAATTCCTGAAATAAGCTGTCTTCTTTTAGATCAAGAGAGGTAAACAAGAATACTAAAAGGGTTGAACTTAATGACTATGTAAGAGCATCGTCACAGGAGTAAAGTTTAGTTTCTTGAATCCGGGATACCATGTGTATATGATCCTCTTATACAACACTCTCACTGATTTAAATGGGATTTTTAATCCCCTTAAATGCTAGAGATGTCTCAACCCATTCAAGGGGCAAAAAGCCCCATTTTAAATCAATGCTTATGGTTACTCTCCCCAACAGTACAGATGATTTTTCCCAGAATTGCTCCTCTTTTTTCTTTTGCCCTAAATATTCTCCCTCAATCAGAGTAAGAATGAACCATTTCCAGAATACTATGGCTCTGGCATTGGAGGAGGAGGATAGACCAGTCCCTGAATAACCTAGGCTAGTCCATGATCCTCCTTCACTGATGATTTGCTGTAGGGAAGAAGACCACTATCAGGATAACCCTGTTATTGTATGTATATTTTTATTTATACAGCGCCAACAGGTGTACTTAATACTTTACAGTTGACATTTTGCATAGAGGGGTACAATAAGTGCAGTAATTAAGTGGTTACATAGACAATCATAAGGGGAACACCATTAGGATAGGACAGTGATTCTCAACCAGGGTGCCATGGCACTTTGCTGTGCCACTGACATCATCTTAGGGTGCCCCTTAGACTCGATATTTTAACCCCTTGAATGCTTTAAACCATTGGGAATTTTTATTTGTCCCTTGTGGGGCAGTTGGTTGGCCTCAGTTTGGCATCAGTTCTTCTTAGTACATCAATCTCACTGGCAGAAGAGATCAGGCCCGGATTCCCTGATATGCCCATGGAATATCCTCGCTGATATTCACTGACAGAGGAGCTCAATTGCAGATTCCTCTTGTTTTGTATCCTGAATCTCCTAGCTGATACCCACTGACAGAGGAGACCAGTCCAAGAGTTCCCATGAATGCCTCCTGTAACTCCTCAATGCCAGCAGAGGAAATTAGTGACAGAAACCACCGATACTGCCCCCTGGATCTCCTCACGGATACTCAGTGGCTAAGGTGACCAGTCTCAGCTTGCTCTGGTACTGACCCCTGAATCTCTTTACTGATATACTGACTAGAACCGGACACCTTCCAGAATCTGTTTCTCTTCCCAATTCCCCCTCAAAGACACAGGAGACCAGTTCCAGAATTTCCTGGCAGTGAACCCCCATTCCCCTCACCGCCACTCACTGTGAAAGGAGTCCAAGTAGCTTTATGACTTCCACAGCAACCTGCTGTTCTTTATCTTTAGCCATTGACACCATACGGTCCTGAAAAGGGGGATTAAGGAAACACGTCACTGACTGTAAAAATAAATAAATATATACAAAAGCCTCAATATAATGCTCAGGAAGGTAATCTCTGTCACTCCGGCTGTTGTCAACTACAACAGCCATCAACCGATTGCTGGTTAGGGAGGATGGAAGTTGAAGTCTCCAACAGCTGGAATGCCAAACGTTGCCTACCCATGAAATACTTTATACATATGTTCTCCTGACCTTGAATCTGCTGGTGAAAAGTTCCATCTTCACTACAAACTCTGGCACAACGTACAGTCCCTGAAGACTGCGGACACACTGCAACCGGACATTCCCCTGCTACAGATACACAATTACACAACATAACCTAACAGTCCCCTGATACATATACAACAAGGTGAGTGCCTGCTATAATAACACATTACCAATATGAAACAATTTTAGAAACAGCAATGAAAGTACAGTAATTCATGACTGACGATCAACCTCTCTTTTAACGTTACATATTCTGCAAGTGCACAATATATAGTCAAATTACCTGTACTTTTTATTATTTTTTTCAACCTTAAAATTCCAGAGAGCTTTCTGTCAGTGACTGTGAAAGCAGGGATAGTGATTCAATGTAATACTATGCTTACAGCACTGAGTTTTCTGTATGCTGTATTTAATAGACAGGACTTTAAGGATAGTGTCACTATGTATCACTATACCCTCTTTCACAGTTCCTCACCAAATGATTTCTGGAAAGAGAGATGCATGAAGCTTACTGTCAGGGACATAAACATGTAATAAAAAAAATAAAAATAAGTGAAAATGGGAAAAAAATATAGTTAAACAAAAATAAACACACTCCGACTTTGCATTTTACACACTTTTTACTGTAAATAGCTTGTCCTAATGAAGGCACAGAGACAGAAAATCAATTACAGGGTCTTGTTTAGTGCCGAATCATAAGCTATACAACCCCCACAATATTCACTACACAAACCCATCTGTGTTTTATTCTTTCTTGCACTACCCTAGCTCTCCCCACTAACCTTGTCATGCAAGGTCCATCCCACATATTTCAGATAGCTGTCATTAAGGAAAGACTGGCTGTGTGTCTTCATCCAAACCCCAATTTCCTCCATGCAGATTGCGCGGATATCAGGAACAGTGTCCCTAACACGAGGACAGATTGAGGAAAAAGACCAGAGATTTCACAGAATGGGACAAAGACTAAAATAATGGGGCACGGGTGAAGGGAACAGTAACTGAACTGTGAGACAAGAGAGGGATTGACAATGGAAAAATGAAAGTGGACCTATTACCTCGAATTAAAGTAGAAGTGAATTTTATTTTCACTGTAAACACACAGTGTAGGACTTTTCTTTCCAAATAAAATAAGGGCACTCACTGCTGGGAAATGCTTCATTCAAATTTATTACAATTCCAACTTATATAATTTATTATATTGTTAGTAAAAGTGCAATCTGATGTCCAGACAGTTCACTGGGTGTTCACACAGTTACTCTGTTCTATGGGAGAGGTAATCCACTGGATACAAATCTCCATGGAATATGATTACAACAGCCACACCACTCTGTGACATTTTGAATTAGAATAACATTTAAATGAAGCATTTCTCAGAACTGTAAGTAATTTTGTACTCTGCATGAAACCCCCAACAATACATTACATATATAAAAACTATTAAGAGGTGTCAGTATATTATTTTATTCCAAATGCCAGAAGATGTAGTTTAGAAGATATTAATACTTTCCATTCTGAAATGTTATTCAAGGCAACAACATGTTCTAATTAAATTTCAGTGCAGAACATTTCAGACATAAAAGTACAAATATCTCACAACATGTATATCGGCTGGTCTTCCAACAAACATGATACATGTAGGCTGTTTTGAATGAAGATTTGAAATAAGCCAACTTGAATTCAAGGCAACAGGTCTACTTGAATGGAATAAAGAGCATTACTGATAAGGGTATTTTTTTTACTTACCGATAAATCTTTTAGTACACTGATGGAATGCAGGGGCCATGGGGTTTTGAAGCATGCATTTAGGAAGCAGGGCACGCTAAATAAAGCTCATCCCAATTCCTAGTGGCTAACCCCTCCACTTGCAGCTATACCCTTTGTTTTTGCTTAGCAGAGTCAGGAAGGGAACAGACATTAAAAAGAAGAATTGCAGGGCATCAAAAAGAATGGCAGAGCATCCTAACCCAATTAGTTTTCTGTGGGTGGGATTTCCTGCATCCCTCAATGGACTAAGAGAAAAGTATTTATCTGTAGTCAAAAAATCCCCTTTTCTTTACAGTCTACTGCCTAAAACCAGGCGCACTTTGTACACCGTTCTCATGAAGAATTTCCTTGTATTCAATGCTATTTTGGCTCTGCAGATGAGCTGTCCAGTCCCAGAACCAGGATCTACGTCTGTCAGTTAGAGCACTGACGTGGGTAAAAAAGGGCGAGCAGGGGGAACTTTAGAAGCATAATACACTAAATCTATAAAAGTTAGAGCAATGGGACTTAGATCATTTACTTTATTTTTTTAATAGGTACATATTAAAAATGGTTAAAATAAAGTAGTACTATACCTTTAAAGGGATAGTAATACTTCGCTTTGTGTTTATTTTATTTTGTAGGCATTAAAAAAACATGAAGAACGATATAAGTCTTATCTCTCAAACCTTTATGGTTTGAGAGATATTCAGAAGCAAAGTTTCCCCTCCCGCCCCTTTTACCAAGTGTAAGCCATCTCTTCTCAGATGTGGAATGCAGTCCATAGACCAGACAGATAAAAGCAGGGGACAATCTTCTTCCTATGAGAACAATGAAAGCCCTGCCCCCTTGACAAGCTTTTCAGGTTTTTCCCTTATCTTAATTGAAGATTGTCCCTCTCTGCAGTCTACCTGGGCACCTCCCTTCTGCTCTGGCTGAACAGTGTTACATCAGTACAAGGGACGGGAGGGGGATACTTTGTCATTGAATTACTCTTGAACTACAACTCTGACAGAATTGAAATAACACTCTCCAAAGCCCAAATACTATGATGATTAATTAGAGCTGATTTTATTATGAAACATTACTATCCCTTTAATGATAAATCCTTTTCTCTTAGTACACTGAGGGATGCAGGGACCATTGGGTTAAGCAGCGTGCCTATAGGAGGCAGGGCACTGTAATAAAAACTTCATCCACTTCTTAGTTGTTAACCCCTCTCCCTGCAGCTCTACCTTCAGTTTTCATTTAGAAGAGTCAGGAAGGGAATAGCACTAAAACCAGAGCAGCCAAGAACGGCAGGGTATCCTTAGCCAAATAGTTTTCTGTGGGCGGAATGCCCTGCATCCCTCAAAGAACTAAGAGAAAATGATTTATCAGTAAGTAAAAATACCACTTTTCCTATCGTCATTGAGGGATGTAGGGACCATGGGGATGTCCCAAAGCAGTCCCAAAAATAGTGGGAGGGCAGAAAATGAATGAACAATGGCCTCAAGAACTTTATGGCCAAAACTGGAATCTCGAGATGAAAAATGTTAACTTTGTAGAACAGATGCCCATGTTGCTGCTTTGCACAATTGGTTGACAGTAGCTTGGTTCTTCAGGGGCCATGCGGTACTGATGGACCTTGCTGAACAAGCTGTGATTCTGTCTTAGGCACCTCTCTACATCCAATGTATGGAGTGCTTTCTCTTTTGTGTTAGATAGATTAGGACACAAATAAATGGAGAATCACTTTATTTATGTGGAAAGCGGAAAGCACTTTAGGTTGGAATTCTGCAATATCCACTTTATCTTATGTGGTGAAACACAAGACAGTGCGCGCTGAGTTCTGAAACTCTTCTTGCTGATACAATAAATGTGAGGAACACTGTTTTGAGGGTAAGATCTTTGAAGTTCCATGGTGGGATATGGTCTCTATATGGAGGAAGTATTCTGTTAACCCACTGAAAAAATGTTGGAGTTTCAGGGGTAGAAGCAATTTTTCTCTGGAAGAGAAATGATAGCGCTGAAACTTGAACTATCATAGGATTAACCCTTGGACCCTTTTCTCAGCCTGCTTGCAAGAACTCCAGTAGTGACGGGAGATTAAAAAAGGATGGTTCTATCCCTTTGAGGAAACAGAAAGAAAAATATATTTTCCAAATAAGATTATATATATTTATTTTTGCAAGCACTGAGCATGGTTTGGATGACTGGAGAACTGAATCCCTTGCTCTGTAAAATTTGGGTTTCAAGTTCCACACCGTCAAAGCTAGAATGAATACATTGTGGTTCTATATTGGCCCTTGAGATATAAGATCGGCAGTCTGAGGAAGATGCCATGGCTCTGTCAATGACACATATGTCAGGTGGCGAAACCAAGATCTCCTTGGCAAAAATGGAGCTATGAGAACAGTGTGTTCTTTCTCTTCCTTTATTTTTATGGAGGATTCTGGGAATCATAGCTAGTGGAGGGAAGATATACACTAGTCTGTAATTCCATGGAATTGTTAGGGTATCAATTGCTATTGCTTGGGGATACCTTACTCTGGAACAGAGAATCGGCAGCTTTCTGTTTATTTATAGTCACTTTGTTTGACTGTAGTGTGTTTCTGTGACATCCAGTGGAACAAGGTTGGGCTGGCTGACAGTGTTGTGCGTTATTTTTTAAAGAACATTGACACAAGGCTGGGCTAGCAGACAGTGTAGTGTGTTTCTGTGGCTATCTGTAGTGTGTTTCTGTGGTCATCTTTGTAGGAGTTGACATGGTTTGCTAGCAATGATTTCTAGTCCCCAGCTGGAGGAGTAGCGATATGCGGAAGTCTCTTTTTTTTCTCTCTCACATTTCTTGTTTTATGCCTTCCTGTGGTAATGCTTATAAGCCATTTTTTGTCATTCTGTGTCCAATGTATTCAGTAATGCAGTGTCACGGTGTACCCCATTAATTGATTCCATATTTAGCTGTTTTAAACAGGGATACCTTCCATTATTCTGTTTGCATAGATCTTCAATATTATCATTGTTGCTCTGTGTCCTATAAAAGAGGTCCTCTCTCATTTAATGGATATACTCAGATTACATCAATATTAATGCTGTTTTATACTGTATATGTTGCTATAAGATATATAACCTATTGGCTATCCAATTACAAGTGGGTGACGTCACCACTCATGTTGCAGCCACGTGGCTTGTCATCCAAGCCTTTAAATAGAATGTTCTTTGGCATCCATGTTGTCTTTATCAAGTAATATTATATTTTATACAGAGGTGATTCTCTGGGTTAGTGAGTTCCTTGGTCCTCCTGTCTACTGTCCTCCCTTATCTGCACACCCCCTGTCCCATTCCACCTATTTTAAAGGTAAACCCTTCCTTCAAATACTGCCCACTCCTATTAAGCCTCACACATATTACAACATGATTACTTGGACAATCTCAGTCCTGTTTGTTACTCTGGGGTCAATGAGGTCCCAAGGTATGATTTCTGCCCCCCCCCAAAAAAAAGGGCATGCCCTGAGAGACATGAGACTGTAGGCAGGGACAGAGATGGCATGGCAGAATGTGGAGGGAAAAAGGATGGTACAAATAGATGAAGGGACAAAGACTGCAGCCATGAACTAATGGGGAGAGGGACAAAGACTGCAATGACAGTCCAAATAGCGTTATGGACGAGACACAAGTGACCAGCAGGACAGGGGTCACAGACAAAGGAAGGAAGACTGCACATAACTGGAAAGGGACAGTCGGGAAAGGAAGTTAGAGAGCATGAGTCAGAAAACTAGATAGAAGAGAAATGGTCTGCCATATTAACTTACCGATAACGATGAACAAAGACCCCTTTGAATATCCCATTCATCATATTTCCAATCTCCTCTAGATTCTCCTGTAGCTGTAAATATAAAATATAGACATATATTCACTATTATATATGAATGCTCACTGAATCCTTCACAAGAATACCCACTGTTGTATAGGAATTCCCGCTGATTCCTTCATAAGAATACCCACTATTAAATAATAATAGAATCCCCACTGATTCTTTGCATTATGCGGTTTGTATTTTGTTTGATTAAGAGAGCTTCTTGGGTTTGATTGATCAAAAAGAGGATTTTCTGTGAAATACTTTTCTGTGTCCATATGGAACAAGGGTACCGTGGGGCTGAGTACTTCATTTCAAGGGCAGGACACATCTCAAAATACAGTGTCTTGTAGGTGAATGCTAACAGGTCCAGCTCAACCCCTCCCCTACCTTGCATCATCTGTATGAATGTGACCGAAGCCACACTAACAAAACAAGCCAGAGAAGAAGGAGGAAATCTCCTGTGAGAAGAAAGACTAAGGATTCTGCAAACCCAGACAGGCAAGACCAAATTGAGGTCCCTTTCCCTGAGTCGGAGATTTGTATTCCATATGGACTATAGAGAAGAGGATTTAACAGGTAAGAACACTAAAATCCTATTTTCTCTTATGTCCAATATGGAACACATACCAACACTAAGCTCCCAGAGGTGGTAAAAAAGGAGAAAGGACCTCACGCCTGTCCCCATGATACCAGCATTCCCTAGGACTATACAGAATCAGAATAGCCCAAAAACCGATATTGAACTTATACACAGCAAGAACAAGAGCCAACGCGGCTCAAACTGCTGAACAAAAGTAAGCCAAACAAATGTGCAGAGCCCTAGACAGGCAAAGCTGCCTGTAGGACCTTCCTGCCAAAGATGGCTTCCACCAAAGCCAGAACATTGACACGGTAGTGCTTAGCAAAGGTGTGAAAGGAGTACCAAGACACTGCCTTTTACAACTGCTCAGGTGAGGCCCAATTCTTGTAGGACCAGGAGGCCCCTACAGACCTAGTGGAATGTGCTGTGGCCTTAAAGGGAACAGGTTTCTTTCTCAGCTCATATTCCTGGCATATGGTAGCCTTAATCCAAGATACCACAGTGACCTTGGAAGCAACATGACCTACCCTGGGACCCTCAGGAATGACAAACAGAGTCAGCTTTGTTAAAAGGCTCAGTACGGTGCACATAAAATTTAAGGCACTGCACCATGTCCAACAAGTGGAGATCCTTCTCATTATCGGACTTAGGATCAGGACAAAATAAAGGCTCAACAATCACCTGATTGATGTGGAACTCAGAAACTCCCTTAGAAAGAAACTCCTGAGAGTTTCGAAGCACCGCCTTGTCCTTATGAAAAACCAGGAGGAGTGGCTTGTAGGACAAGGCCTGCAACTTGGCGACCGGGACCACTGCCAAAAGAAAAGCCATCTTTAGCATCAACTGATGCAGAGTAATGGAAGCAAGGGGCTCAAAAGGAGATCTCTGCAAAACTCTCAAAACCAGATTAAGAAATACCTTGACATCTGAAATGGTGGCAATAAATCTCTGGAAGAATACAGAAAGTGCAGAGCTCAAGTTGAGCCTTTTGTTTACTCCATCCTGGAGAAAGGATAACACCAAAGGAAGGTCAAACTCCTGCAAGGACACGGACCTGTCCACGAACCATGAATGAAAAGTAGACCACCCCCTGTGGTAGACCTTAGAAGAGACAGAATTACGACCCTAAATCATCATGGAAATTACCTCAGTGATGAACCCTTTTCTCCTCAAGATGTGGGCTTCAACAGACATGCCGTCAAAGCCATCTTTTCCACATCCTCTTTCCACAGGTAACCCTGGAGAAAAAAGTCCAGCCTGGAGGAAGGTAGAGCAGGTCCTGAATGCAAACCACGTCCTCCTGGTCCAATAAAGAATGACCAGAATGGCCGTCGCTCCATCCATCCTGATCTTCCTGAGTACCCTGGGTATGAGAGGAGTTGTAGGAAAGACATAAGCGAGGTGAAAGTTCAACATGATCAACACTGTGTCTGTGGGAAAAGCTAGAGATCTCCCCACCACGAGAAGAAGGTTGTAACGTTCCTATTTTCCCTGGAGGCCATAAGATCTATTGTTGGCACTGTTACACAATCAGATAGAACACCTCTGGATTGAGTTCACATTCTCCTGGATCCAAGTCTTGACAACTTAAAAGTCTGCAGAATGTGGGCATTTGCCTAACAGAGAAAGTGCTTAACCGATAATGTACCACACCTCAAACCAAGTCGCAGCACTTTCAGTGCCCCTTGACAGTTGATGTAAGCCCCACCCGTGGTGCTGTCCTACTGGACTCTCACTGGTTTTCCCCTCAAGAGAGTGGACCAGTACACGAGGGCCGGGCGGATCACTCCACATTCCAGGACACTGATGGACTGAAGGGATTCCTCTGAAGTCCTCCTGCCCTGGACTCCGAGGTGACCCATAACTGCACCCCAGCCGCTCAGACTGGTATCCGTCGTGACCAGAGTCCATTCTAGAAACACAAAAGTTTCCCCTGTTCCAGGTTGCGCTGTTGTAAGCACAACTTAAGGTCCCTGCTGGCCTCTGGTGAGATGGAGATCTGACAAATCAGGTGTGCCGGATTCACAGACCAGCTATGGATGACATGTCTCTGAAGTTACCCCATGTGCATCTGAAAGTAAGGCACAGCCACCAGTGTGGACACTAGTCTGACCAACACTCTCATGTACTGCATGGTCATGACTGAGAGCCACTCCAGGGCCTCTGTCACCTCCTGCATTACCAGAAGGATTTTCTCCTCTGGCAGGAAGACTTTCCCGAGGCAGGTGTCAAACCTTATCCCCAGGAACACCAACTCCTGGGAAGAAGCTGGAGAGGACTTCAGCATGTACAGAATCCACAAGTGGTGAACCAGTAATTGAGCACAGTCTTGAAAGAGCTGAGCCAAGAGCTCCTCGGAGGGAACCTTGAGCAAAAGGTCTTCCAGACAGGGTGTCATGGAAATGCCCCATGTGTGAATGAAGGCCGATAATGCCCCCCACGACTCTGGTGAACACTCGAGGTGCAGAAACCAGGTCAAATGGCAGAGCTGTGAACCTGTAATGATCTGAGCTGAAGGCAAATTGCAGATAGAGTTGGTTGCCTGGGTAGATAGGGATGTTTAGGTATGCATCCCGAAGGTCTAGGTACGCCACATATTCCCCTGGGCACATCAATGCAATGACTAAATGCAAAAAGTCCATCTTGAAGCTTGTAGTCACCACATATTTGTTGAGACATTTGAGGTCCAACATGGGATGACTGCCTCTGTCCTTCTTTGGAACCACAAACAGGTTGGAATGAAACCTGAACCGAGCTCTGTGGGAGGCACTGGAATCAGAACCTTCTTTGCGCAGCAAAAGAAAAAGATGAGGCTTTAGTGGACAAACTGACTGCCTCAAAAAGAGCCTCAGATACATAAATGTTAGCCTCCTTAATGTCTGCCAAAAGAACCAACAGATCCTCCTTGGATAGCTTGGCCGGGGCAGTCTCCATCAGCTGCTAAACCCATAAGGCAACAGCCTGGTTAACCCAGGCAGCGGGCAATATAAGCCTCAGTGCCACTCCAGTGGCTGCAGATCTGGCCCTGAGAATAGAATCCAGCCTCTTATTTGCTGGATCCTTCAGGCCTGCCCCATCTGCCAAAGGCTCGGATTATTAACGGTTCACAGCTCTGCCATTTGCACTTCGTTCACCAGTCATGGGGGCTTTATCGGCCTTCATTCACACAGGGGATTTCCATGACACTATCTGAAAACTGGGGAATCCATAGCAGGAGTAGAGGCCCACTGTGCCAAAGCTGCCTCCGAAAAAGGATACTGTTTAGAGAACCATTTAGTGATAGACAGCAGCTTGTCTGGGATCTCCCACTCATCCAGAAGAATCTAGTCGCATGGCATTAGGAGGAAAAAAGGCTGAAGATTTCTTATGCCTCTGGAAAACATCTGTAGAGGAAGATGTATCTCTGCTCCATCCATTCACTACAGAGGGCACATTCATACTGGTGATGCAACGCACAGGACGGGTAGAGGTGGAGGTGGGGCTGCCAGTCTTCGCCTACTAGACTGTCTTTTGAGATGTGTCCTGCCCTCCAAAGGAGGGACTCAACCTGTGTTCCATAGTGGATGTAAGAAAAAGGAGAAAAAGGATTTCAATAAACATTAATTAATTCATATAATGTAAACTACTCACATATGGATAACAATCTAGTGCTAGTAGTTCATTTCTTGTTTTGGTCACTAGCTCTTTCACTTCATGTGACAATTCAAGATCTAGAGAAAGGTATGGACTCTCTACTGACATGACCAGTGAATGTCAAACACAAGTAGTTATTAGAAAATCTCTCAAAGTATATTCCTTCTCACTCCATATAATCAAAACTTCATCTATACAGCAGGAGTACAGAGTCAAGATAGATAGTATAAATTTGTATTCTGGAACACTACATAATCCCTTAAGGGATTCCAAAGAATCAAAACTGCGTTCTTTAAAACAAGCAGCCTTAAGGGCATCCAAAAGATTGACATTTCTCTTCCATTTCAGTTTCACCCCTCAGAAGATAGCAGAGACAGAACCTGACACAGTGTGAGGATGTTTAAAACATTACAAGAGAAATTGGATAGTTGTTCAAAGAAACAGAAGGCCACACTTCTCCCCTTTAAATACAAAGCATGTATAATTCTTCAAAGATCAAGCCCTACTAACCATGAATTCATGCAAAAAAGCCACACAAAAATAAGCGGGAAAGAAAAGAATCTCCCATGTCTAAGGGAGAGATGTTCAGAAAGTGGTGGTAACTGAAATTGTCTGCCCCACCGTACAGAGACTACTGCCAAAAGGAAAGCCATCTTGAGTGCCAATTGGTACAAAGAGATGGAGGCAAGAGACTCAAAATGAGGCCTCTGCAAAACACTCAGGACCAGGCTAAGGTCCAACGGAGAAGTGGGATCTTTGAAGGAGGGAAAGGCATGAGCCACCCCTTGGTGAAAAACCTTGACATCTGGGATGATGGTAATTTGTCTCTGGAAGAGAACAGAGAGTGCTAAAATCTGAACCTTACGGGAGCTCAAGCTGAGGACCTTGTTAACTTCATCTTGAAGGAACAGCACCAAGGGAAGGTCATAGATCTGTGGAGACATGTTCTTATCCAATCACCACTTGTTAAAAAGACCATAACCTATGGTATGCCTTGGAAGAGACCAGCCTCCGAGCCCGGATCATAGTGGATATGACCTCAGCGAAAATACCATTCCACCTCAGGATGTTGGATTCAAGTACCATGCTGTCAAAGCCAACCTCCCCAGATCTTCATACCACAAGTGACCCTGACACAACAGATATGGCCAGGGGTGGGGGGGGGGGTAGTCAGATTGGATCCTGAACATACACAGTCTGACTAGGCAGGCAAAGCACAGTCTCTTGTGCCTGTAAGGAACAATCAGAGTGACCAACACCCCTTCCACTCTGATCTGTTGGAACACCCTGGGGATGAGAGGAATCATAGGAAACACACAGGAGTGATGAAATCTCCACCGGATGGTCATCCAGTCCGTTGCAGTGTTCTTCATGAGACGAGATATAGGGAGGGTCAATGGCAGTGGGGGAAGCCCACAGTTACAAAGCCTCAGCCAAAAAAGGGTACAGCTTAGAAAAGTTATTGTTAAAGGAAATGCCTCTTATCAGGAGTTCCCCATAATACAGTAAAATCAAATCAAATAAAAATTAAGCGGAAACAAAGGTCCTTTGCATCTCCAAAGTGAGGAATACTAAGGCTGCTACTGCTGGGCAGATTAAGAAGGGCAGGGAGGGAGTCTCCTCCTACAGGAAGCTTAATCTGCAAGTGCCCTACCTAGTGGTAACTACTTAACACTATGGATCCTGTTTTGCCCAAGGGGCAAAAAAGAAAAGAGGATTTTTGTGCCAATTACCAATAAATTATATTCTCTTAGTCCATGGGGTCTAGGAACAAAAGGTTAAGATACCTCCACTAGAAGGCATGGCACTATAGTGTCTCTGTAGGAGATTTCCTCTCATCCCTGTTTAACCCTGGTGCAGCTCCTGTCTTAAGTTTAAGTATAGCAAAAGCAGACTGAGGCAAAAGGCCAGGTTTAAGAATAAAATGACAGACATCACTGCACCCATGCCAGGGAGGACATAATTTTTCTCTCGGCAGAATTCCTTGTGTCCCCCCAGACAAAAAAAAAATTATTTACTGGTATGTAAAACAAAATTATCTTTTCGTCCACAGGAATAATGGCAACTGTAACAGATATTATCCGTTACTTGGGCCCTTGTCTGGACCTCGAACGTTTTTTCAACAGACTATGGCCCTTTGGCCTCATTTGAACTTAGATGGGGGCATTTTACTGTCTTTATCTTAAGAGATTTATGCTTTATGTATTGTCGAATGCCGCACGTTTTCTGTATGTTGAACATTGTATGTTACATGTTTCTCGAAGGTGTTATATCGTAGGTAATATGTGTGAGGGGTACACGAACACCGAAGCCGGTGGTTCCCCGGTTCCTTTGTTCGAGGTATCAATGCCGCCGCGAACGCGGGAACCGGAGGCAGTGAGTCGACGCCGGATTGGCAGACGTACGACTCACTACGCACACTGATTGGCCAGGGTTGAAGATGCATATTCAAACTAGTGTGTACGTGCTTCAACCCCTGGCCTAGTCCCCTAAATGTGTATTCCCTCTCATCAACCCTTTGTCTTTGTCTAAACCTAATTAAACATGTTTGTACTGCAGATGTTGAGCAATATGTTGATTAGGTCACTTGCCATTGGCCCTTTTTCTCTGCCTGCTATTGGCCCTTGGGTCCATCTGCCACTGGCCCTTTTGTCACTAGTGTCACCTGCCTATTGTGTTTGATTGGTCCCTGGGCCAAGCCTGTATTAGAATACCTGGCCCTTCCCATCCCATTGTGGTATTATGTTGTACTGTATAAAAGATGTGGGTTTGGTTCAATAAAGTGTGTCATGTTTGGAGTAAACCAGAGTCCTGGAGTCTTTTGTGTTCCCATGGTTAAAGTGGCCACTCTGCTGCCCATCTGAACCAGGTTCCTGTAACGTTCTTCCGTCTGCTGCCAGGATCCAGCTACCGGACTTCGTATCCTGTCAGGCCGCAACGTGGACTCTGCCTTGTGGTTCTCCTGTTTCAGCTCAAACCTGCGATTCGAGCACCGGAGTGCTCGAACATCTTAACTACAGTTACTTTGGGTTCCTGCAACACTTTTCCCTGCTCCGGTTCTGTGAACGCTCGACAGTGTTCGAGTGCCCGTGACCCCTCCGGTATCCGCAGCCTTCGAGATAGAGTCGGTCATCCCGGGGTTCGACGCCACTTTGAGTCGACTACTGGAACGTTCATTTGCTCGACCGGGACATCCGACGGCACCAGTCCGGCGTTGAGAAGGAGAGACCCGGGAACGACGGAGGAAGGCGACCCGGTCCGTCTCAGCTTCTGTTACAGCAACATACTATAACTATCCCAAAAATAACCAGTGAGGGTGAGAAAACGCTCACAAGATGAACTCCTTGTGTCAAGAAACAAGAACTGGCGGGGAAGAGGTTGGGGGAGGAATATCATACTATAAAATCAGTCCATAGCACTTTCCTCCCAAACACTCCTTAGAAGACACTGACTCTGTAGTGTTCAGTGAACACGTGGATAGACCGGCATTAGCGCAGCCGTACACAGCTGCTCAACAGAAGGTTAGTTTCCAGTATGCCTATGATGCACTAGGGGCTCTGGTGAACTAGCTGTGACATGAAGGCAATCCTCTGCATATTAAGAGCATAGGCTTGCCTGATGGTGGCCAATATCTATTAAGTCAAAGTAGTTTAAGAGGAAGATATCTCTTACCCTCAGGAATGTAAAAAAAAAAGTCAGTCCTAAGGAAGGACTAAATTTACCACAGTGGCTGGTACACTGAGCAACATCGCACGCATGCATGTCCCTCTCAGTTTGATTTGCATGTTTAGGATGAATTTACCAGTGGCTGGTACACTGAGCAACATCGCATGCATGCATGTCCCTCTCAGTTTGATTCGCATGTCTAGGATGAAGAGAAGAAACATCAACTTCCTGGTTCAGATGGAATTGCAGGCTCTTTCACATCCAAGTCTCCTCCTGGAAAGGAGGCAGAAGTAGATGTCAGTGGAGCTGAACCTATGTAAGGAGAATGGATGGGAGAGAAAAGGCACTGTAACATCCTCTGATACTAATGTAAAACAGGAGAAGAAAAAATAATGGTCTCAGCTGAGATCAGCCCCATACGATTAAGCTGGGTGAGGGATAGGCAGAGTTGAGAGGGAGTCACCAGATATTTTTTTTTGCTTAAAGTGCCCTGCCTCTTAGTTGAAGACCCTATTCTCTCTGTGTCCAAAGGGGCTTCTGAGATTGCAGAAAGTGGTACATCAAAATGTGCTCTAAGCTGCTGGAAAAGAAAGTTGTAAAATCCAGGAACCCTATACTTTAGAACATAATCATTAAAAGCAGGAAATTTAAATACATCCAAATTCCCAGAGAGACCAAATTCTTCCAGCTTGGAAAATCACCACCATAGACCATCAGAAGATGAGACTATGAGAAGGGGAGCCATTCACACCTGAGATAAGCAGGCACCTTAAAAAGACATACACAGCTGCCTTTGAAATTGATCTCCATCACAGTAGACAGGATCCACAGAGGGAATTTGGCTGTTATGAAAAAGCAGATGACGGCTGAAGATAACAGTGATTAGGGCCGAGGGATAAGTAGATCTATGATCAGGATTCTCTCCACCCTAGTCCTGAGGAACAGAAGAAGAAATGGGAAGATAAAATCCTAAATTACATTTGACTGCTGTACGAAGGACACCTAACTAGGTAAGTACTTCTGTTAAGATAATTAAGAACCACTTATTCTTCAGCAAACCTTTGCCATGTCATTTGTGCAATTGACCCCCCCTAGCCATTGTGTTAAGTTGGCATTTTCCATGATCCCCAACCCCAGGCCTTTGGGACGGGAGTTGTATGATTAAATATTTAATATTGAGGAAGACTATTAACAAGTCACCTCTCTCCTTTTCTCCTGCAGGGTTTCTAATCTCTCCAGAGCTCTCTTCTCTGGATTCTTTGCTCTCTCTACATCATATTGACGTTGGCATGTGTTGAGGTGGAGACTCAGATCTCGTGCCACCTTCACCAGTCCGGTCATCAGCTTCATGGCTAGAAAGAATAGAGCAGAAATGTATACAAATGTAGAAATGCACTTAAAACCATATTACAATTACAGACTTTGACACCCCGTTTAGCTTGAACCCTTTGAGTGCCAAAAATGTATCCAATGCAAAAGAGGATTTTAGTGAACATACTGTTAAATCCTGTTCTCTTAGTCCACGTGGAACACAGGAACCATGGGCTAAGTTCCCTTCCTGGAAGAGAAGGCAGGGCCTCTGAGGCATAAACTCCCCTCTTCCCTCTAGCTTTACAACTCACCTCAGTTTTAATGTATAGCAAAGTAGAAGGAAAATAAAAGCGAGGGGAAGGAAGGAATTCTCCTGAACAGACACCATAAGAGGACCGCTCAGGGACTTAAATCTCCAAGAGGGGATTCCTCTGTTCCACTGATTTCACGGTAAGTATGCTAAAATCCTCTTTTCTTTGTTGTCTAATCCAGAACACAGGAACCATGGGGATATACAAAAGCATCCACCAAGTTTCCTAGTTAGCCAGTATTTCAGAGGAATAACTAGAATGATATCAACCTTAGGTGTTAACGGACACCAAACCTGCACACTAAACAACTGAACAAGAACTAACAGGGTTCAGAATTTTGTGTAAAAAATTAGTGGAAGCAATGTTAACCTTGGACGCAAGCTGGCCCGCATGGGAGCCCTCAGAGATGATTAAGAGAATCATAATTCTGAAAAGGCTGGGTACCTTGAAAGTGATACTTCCGACCAGTGGTTCTCAACCTTTTTTTGTGCAAGGCACCATTAACAAGAAATTTGGAACCTTCAAGGGCACCACTACCATGATTAATGTATTTTATCAAAGGCATAATAAAGGGTATAATTCATAAATATACAGAAATTGTTAGATCTCAAAATCATAGTAATAAAAAAAAAGAGGATTTTAGTCTTACCTGTTAAATCCTTTTCTGTTAGTCCATACAGGTTACTGGCAACTTTGGGTAGGCAATCTGCCCCTCTAACTAGGCAGGAACAATTCTAGAAGTGAATGCAGGGGGTGAAGCCTACCTTCCCTCCTTGGCTGCAGCTTCCCAATCAGCTCCAGTAAGATTTGAGACACTAACTATTGATTAGATAGTAAAAGGGAAAGAAGACTCCTGTGAGCATGACTCCGAAGGTCTCCCACGGTCTGCCGCAGGACAGCAAAGTATGGTTCCTTGAGAGGGTGGGAGACCAGTAACCTGTATGGACTAAGAGAAAAGGATTTAACAGGTAAGACTAAAATCCTCTTTTCTCTGTCGTCCAATACAGGTTACTGGTAACTTTGGGATGTCCAACCATTGAGTTTCCCAGAGGCTGGAAGTATGGCAAGGACCAGGTGCAAGGCCCCCAAAGTCACCAGAGCAGATGTGAACCATCAGATCAGAGATAGCCCAACAAAACAAATGAAATGTCAACGGACACTGAACAGGGGTACAACACCCCAGGAACTGTTACACAACACACTGAAATAGAGCCAACAGGGCTCAAAAGTGAAGGAAGCACCAAGGACCAAAGAAGAAAATCCTAGACAGGCAAGACTGCCTCCAGGATCTTCCTCACAAAACTGGCGTCAGCTGATGCCAGCACATCAACACGGTAGTACTTCGAAAAGGTGTGCACAGACAACCAAGTGGCAGCCTTGCACAACTGATCAGCGGACGCCTGATTCTTGTAAACTCAAGAAGCCCCAATAGATCTAGTAGAATCAGCCGTGACCTAAAAGGGAACATGCTTCTTTCTTAGCTCTTGAGCCTTACGAACAGTGGACTTGATCCAAGACGCAGTAGTAACTTGGATGCATGTATCCCTGCCCTGGGGCCCTCAGGAATGACGAACAGTGCATCAGACTGTTTAATGGACTCGGTGCGATTTACATAAAACTTGAGACAAAGCACCACATCTAACAAGTGGAGATCCCTCTCCTTCTCAGAGGTAGGGTCATGGCAGAAAGAAAGCACCACATTCTCCTGATAAATGTGTAACTGAGAGACCACCTTCGGAAGAAACCCCTGAGAAGTGTGAAGCACTGCCTTATCTCTGTGAAACACCAAAAAGGATGGGCTACAAGACAGAGCATGTAACTCCGTGACATGGCGAACAGATATAATCACCAGGAGAAAGTCCATTTTCCACGTCAGCAGGCGTAGAGGAATAGTAGCCAAGGACTCAAAGGGAGGGCGCTGAAGGACACCCAAAACCAAGTTAAGGTCCCACTGAGGAGCGGGAGTCTTGAAAACAGGAAGAGTATGAGCAACCCCCAGGAAGAAAACCTTGACATTAGGAAGGATAGCAATGTGTCTCTGAAAGAAAACAGAGAGAGCAGTAGTCTGAACCTTAAGGGAACTCAAACTGAGGCCCTTATCCACACCATCCTGCAAGACAGCCAGGACCATAGGCAGATCAAAATACTGAGAAAGGTCCCTTTCAGCACACCAAGATAGAAAGGTCGACTAGACACAATGGTAGGCCTTAGAAGAAACAGGCTTGCGGGCACTAAGCATAGTGGCCACCACACCAGAAGTAAAACCTCTCTTCAATACTGGGGATTCAGTTTCCAAGGTGTCAAAGCTAGACGATGAACATCCTCCTTCCACAGGTAACCCTGTAGAAGAAGATCCGGACGGCAAGGGAGCTGGAATGGCTCTGCCACTGACAGATCCAGAAGCTCCAGAAACCAAGCCCGTCGAGGCCAGTACGGAGCAATCAGAATGACTGGACAACTCTCCAGTCTCAATTTCCCTAACACCCTGTGCAACATGGGAAGGGGAGGAAGAAAGTAAGCCAGAGGAAAGAACCAAGGAATGGACATGGCATCCAATGCTAGAGCTAGAGGATCCCTGGCCGGGCTCAATTGGTCACTTCTTTTGAATCACTTCTGCTAGCGAAATCAAGGCCACTTCAGCACTTAAGTAAGGTATACTAGGCGCTGAGCGATTGTATGCCATTTTCAATACCGTGTTATGCATGTTCCTGGGAGAAGGAATTAGGGAGGAGTTGAAGGATTGGCAAAGTATTTGGGCAACTGCACAGTGTTGTTCGATTTCAGCAGGAGTTCTGGAATCGCACTATAAGCTAATTATGAGATGGTATTATACTCCCTCCAGATTACATAAGATCTCTTCGATGATATCCTCCTCTTGCTGGAGATGATGATGGTACGACGGCCCACATTTGGTGGTTTTGCCCTCCATTCAGCATTACTGGAAGTCTTGTTTAGATATAGTAGATGCTGCATTAGACATTAAGATTCCCAGAGATCCGTGAGTGTTGCTTTTTTTTTCTTGGGCTTCCAAAGGTACCTCGTACCCATAAACATATCTTGTTTGCCTTATTTCATGCAATTAAGATGCTAATTCCTCAACATTGGGGATCTCAATCTCCGCCCACCATCCAAGATTGGATTGCGGAGGAGTGCTCTCAATTGACACTTCTACGGGTTACACTGATAGAGAGGGGTTGTGACCCAGAGTCGGTCAACTTGTTTTTCTCAGACGTATTGTCAAAATTGTCCCCATAATGAGATAGATGACCTTCTAGGATGACTATGTGAGATAGGGTGGGGTTAGGAATGCATTTAATAATTTATGGTTTATATGATACAAATAGATTCTGGGGCTCTTGGACTCCAGCATAGAGTATGGACTCCAGCACAGAGTATCCCTATCCCACCCTTCTCCTCCCTTCTTTCCTCCTTATTTTGTTTTCAACACTAAGTTTTTGGGGGGTTTTTTCTGTCTACATGCAGGAAAGTTTGATTGCATCTGATATTACAGGTATGTATTTTGACTAAATATGTAATATGTTATTCAATGTTATGTAATGACTTGTCTTGTGATCGACTTTCCTACAACTTTACTTTATTGCTGTAATTCTCAAAATTCTATAAATAAAATTAAAAAAAAAAAAAAAAAAAAAAAAAAAAAAGGAAGCTTGTCTGACTATCAGCCTGGTATTGACCATCAGCTCTGGCTGACTACCCGCTCTGGTATTGACCTCTGGCTTGTCTGACTATCCACCTGATACTGCCTATCTGCTCTGGCTGACTACCCGCTCTGGTATTGACCTCTGGCTTGTCTGACTATCCGCCTGATTTTGCCCATCGGCTCTGGCTGACTACCCACTCTGGTATTGACCCTTGGCTTGTCCACACTACCGCCTGATTCTGACTGCAGGCCTGAGTCAGTATTCTCCTTGTGGCAACCTGTGCGTACGTTCTTCTGGGTCCTAGCCCCAGTATTTGCTATACTTTCCTGGATCCCAGCCCCATTGGTGCTATTTCAAGGTTTTCTTCTGTGTATCTTCCAAAGCAGTCTCCTATTCCTGGTAGGAACCTCTTGCTTTGTGCCTATCTACTACGTGATCAACATCAGTGTGTCTTTACCGTATATATTTACACTGTTCAATAAAGGTGGTGTTTCAAAATCGGTACTGTCTCCTGTCCGTTCTTTGATATCCGTGACAAAAGGTCTTGACATGAGTGAGAAAGGCAATATGCTTCTGAAAAAGAGATCTAAACCTTGATAGAACTCAGACTGAGACCCTTGTTGATGCCATCTTGAAAAAAGGCCAGAACCATAGTTAGGCTGACAGGCCATGGAGGCACGTCATGGTGTATGCCCCATTTTTCTTTTATTGAAGGGACCAAATCCTAGGTTAGGCCTTGGACTAAACCAGCTTCCTAGCTTGGAGCATGGTATAGATGACAGCACCTGAAAAGCCCTTCTTCAATATGGTGGCTTCAAGAGCCAGGTCATTGAAACAAAACTCTGCACCTGAGGACAACAGACTGTACCTTGGGTCAGAAGAGCCGGTCTCAGCGGGAGACAAAAGGGTTCTGTAATGGATAGACCGAGAAGAGAACAAGGTCGAATGGGGCAAGAGCGGTAATCAGGGTGACTTGAGCTCTCTCCATCCTGATCTTTCGCAACACACTGAGAATAAGGCATATTGGAGGAAACACACATGCCAGATGAGGGTACTGTAGTTTATCACACAACAAAGAACTTTCTGCTTCTTGTTGGAAGTCATGAGGTTCACTGATTGTAGTGCTAAGAGGCAGACAATCTGGTCGAACACACTCTGGCTGAGTTAGAATTAAAATGTATGCAACCACGTTTTATACTCCTGAGATGTGAACTGCAGAGACAGCCATAACATTTCAGCCCACTGAAGGAGCTCCTGAACCTCCATCCAAGCCGACTAACTTCTGTTTCTATCTTGGGGATTGATGCATGCAACCGCTGTTGTATTTTCCAATTAAACCTTCATCGATGTTCCTGTCAAGACATAGGACCTGTAGCAAAAAGCTATACTAATTACCCATTATCTCCAAAATGTTGATTGAAAGAAGTCTGTCCTCCCCGGGCCAAAGAACCTGTGCTAGGTGAGAGTACTGTGTTGACCAGATCCTGAGAGTATCCAATTGCAAATCCTTCATGTAAAATGGCACATGGAGAATTCCTTCCAACACCGAGACCAGGAATTTATGAACGTGAGCAGCTTCCAAAGGAGCCTTGAATAAAAGATTGTTTAGGTAAGGAGTTAAGGATATTTCTTGTACAGGTATGTGAGCTGCCAAAGAGAGCATGACCTTCATAAAGTTCCTTGGAGCAGATGCTTAACAGAAAGGGTGAGCAGATGCTTAACAGAAAGGGTGGGCAGTGAACTGGTAGCAATGAATAGGCACGGGAAAGCTGGCATCTTAGAGGTCCAGGGAAGCAAGGGATTTCCTGAGACTCATGGCCAACATAACAGAGCACAGAGACTCAAATTTGAACTACGGAGCTAGCATCTACTGGTTGAGGCACTTCAAGTCTAAAATAGGGTGGCAGCAGCCATCCTCTTGGGAACGACAAAAAGATCTGAAAAGAATCCGGTGAGGCATTCCTGGACTTGACTAGGAACTAATACCTGCTTTTCCGGCAGTACGGACACTGCATCTATAACAGACTCTCTGGACAAAAAAGAAACATGAGGGATTTGAAATCTATGCAGTACCATTCTGAAGTGCCAAGGAAACTCCACTGGTCCTTCACTGAAGTCTCTAACACTTCCTGGAACAGACGGTGGTGACCTCCAATGGGCAACGATGACCCAGAACTGTGGCGAATGGCTTGTCAGCCTTATGCTTTCAAGCAGATTTCTTGTTCTGCAAAGCCTGTTTGGGCGTGGGGAGAAGTGGGCCTGAAAGGTTTAAGGGGTTGAACCTCAGGCGCTCCAAACTGGGAAAAAGGTACCCTTTGCAGGTATCTGAGGCAATAGCACTGTTTTTGCAGTAGCATTAATAAATACCTTATCTTTGTCAGGTCCAAAGAGTTGTTTAGTTACAAAGGGAAGGAACATCAAATATTTTTGGAAGATTGGTAGGCTGACCAAATCATTATCATTATCCACAAGGTGAGATGTGCAGCTATCAAAAAGGCTAAGAGTTTACCAGGAAACCTAACCGCATCAAATTCCACCTCTGTAATGTGTGTATTGGTCTTCAAGATTCTGGCAAGCATAGACAATAGTTCCTCTTTGGGAACATACCCAAGCATAGTGTCTGAGAAGAGTTCACCCCAAATACCCACAGCTCTAGTGACTCAAGTTGTAGCAAAAATGGGCCACAGAGTGCCCCCAGTAGCAGTGAAGTTTGCGTCTAATAAGGAATCTAAATGTTTATCTTTTGATCCTTAAGGGATCAATAGGTGGAGAAGCCCACTGCAAAAAGGTCTCAGCAGAAAAAGCATATCAGTTGGAGATCCACTTGTTATCAGGTGTCTTCCACTCCTCCAGGAGAATCTGATCTACAGCGAGACGAGGAGGAAAACTGCTCCTTTTTGCGACATTGGAAGATGGCTGCATATATAAAGAGATGCCCCCTATGGATTATAGACAAAAAAAAAAACAAACATAAGGTGGGATTTGAAGTTTATGCAGCACCATTCCGAAATGACCAGGAAAATGCACTGGTCCATCACTTAAGTCTCCCACACATCTTGGAACAGACGGTGATGACCCCCAACAGGCAAAGATGGCCAAAAACTGCACAGATGGGCTTGTCAGTTTTACGCTTTTGAGAAGATTTCTTGTTCTGCAAAGCCTGTTTGAGTGAGGTGAGGGGAGGGGTGGGCCTGAAAGGCTTAAGGGGCTGAACCTCAGGCACGCCAAACTGGCAGGGGTAACAGAAACCACTTGTCTTCTTTGGGAAAAAGGTATCCTTTGCAGCAATCTGGGACAATAGCACTCTTTTGCTTCCGTTACAGTTAATAACTACCTTATCCTTCTCAGGTCCAAAGAGTTGTTTTGTTACAAAGGGAAGGAACATCAAATATGTTTTGGAAGATTGGTAGGCTGCTCAAATCATGAGCCACAAGATACTATGTGCAGCTACCAAAAAGACTAAGGATTTACCAGAAAACCTAGCAGCATCAGATACCGCCTCTAATGTGTGCATTGGCCTCTAAGATTTTGGCAAGCATAAACAATAGTTCCTCTTAGGGAACATCCCCAAGGAGGGTATCTGAAGTGTTCACCCCAAATACCCATAGCTCTAGTGACCAAAGCTATAGCAAAAATAGGTTGCAGTGTGGTTGCAGTACCCTCAAAGTCTGCTTTCAATAAAGAATCTAAACATTTATCTAATTGATCCTTAAGGGCTCAACCACAGATGGAGACGCTCACTGCAAAAAGATAGCAGTTGGAGATGCGCTTGTTAAGTAAGAGTTTCTTATCAGGCATCTTCCACTCTTCCAGGAGAATCTGATCTACAGAGGGATGGGGAGGAAAATGCCTCCTTTTTGCGACACTAGAAGATGGCTGGTGAGGAAGATCTTGAATCAGAGTCCTAGGTAACTTGAAGAGTCTCTAATATTGCTGATGAGCCCCTCAGCCGAGGAGCAAGGCTCCTCCTCATATGCACCTCCAAAGGAAAAGGAGGAATCCTGATCCTCCCCATAAGAGTCTACTTCCTACTGAGAGGAATGTGCACCCAACTGAGAATGGCCCCCAAAGACAGAATATGTCTGACAGGAGGCATGGAGCGCCTAGAATGAAGGACCTCTTGAATAGAGGAAAGGACAGACAACTAAGGAAACCAGTCTTAACCCAAACTGGCTCATGTTTTGAAGTGGAGGCCCCCAAAAGTGCATTAGGGGCCACAGTGCAAGAGGCACATTGGGTACCTGACTACTTCTGTGGAAGGCCAACCTGGCATGAGGAGCAATGCGCGAAAGTGGTTAAAGGGACCCCAGAATCCTTGGTTTTGGATTACCCCATGTCCCTTGGGATCCAACATATTCAGAGAAACCCCCCAAAGTAGGACAAAAAAAATAGTGCAAATTAGCTGGAAAGTATGAGAAAGCACTTAAAAATATCCAAAATGGTACATATCTGACTACAAGGGGTTAAACTGGTAGGCAGAAAGGAGATATTGGCCTCTGCATAGCCTGTGCAATGAGAAAGGAAGATGGCTGCCAAAACCCCCTCCCCCCGTCCAGTCCTGAAAGACCTGAAAACAGGTAGTTTATCATTATACTTGGACAACAAATGGTGGCTCTCCAGACATTTAAAACTGTGATTTTAGTGCTCTGAACATTGACATGCAATGGAGGTCAATGTATTCCTTTTAAGCCCTCTATCACTCCTGTGAGTGAAAGGGGTGCAGTTATGTCCCTGTGAAGAATTACACGCCACACCAAATCAAACAAATTACTAAGAAAATATAGAAATAAAGCAGAAAACTGTACATATATATAGAGAATACGTACAAAAAAATATTTTAAGATTTTAGTCTGTACAGTATGCTTGTCTGAAAGTCTGTTTGAGCCATGAGGCAATAGTTGTTTTGGATGCTGGTCTGCCCTTCTTAATGCCTTCTGGAAACACAAACAAGGTGTCTTATGTCCCAAAGGATTGTGTAGTTTGGACCTATTGTTGTAAACATCTCACTACATCTACAGAATTAAGTGCTTTCTTTTTAGCGTTTGAAGGATTAGGACACATTGAAGGGAGAAACACCTCTTGGTTTATATGGAAAGAAGAAACCACTTTGGTTGGAACTCTGGAACAGTCATTAAAACAACTTTATCTTTTTGAAAGATATGATGCAGAGAAGTAGACAAAAGAACTGGTCCTTGAGAGAGGTCGTCTGAAATCTGGGGTAGATGCCATGGCCCTGTCATTGACGTGGTGAAACCAAGATCTCTTGGACTAAAAAGAAGCCGAGAATGGTGTGCACTTTTTCTTGCTTTATTTTTCAGAGTATTTAGGGAATCATAGCTAGTGGACGAAAGACAGACACTAGCCTGCAATTCCATGTAATTGTTAGGGCATCCACTGCTATTGATTGTGGACCCCATGCTCTTGAACAGAACATTGTTAGTTTTCTGTTATTTCTTGACCCCATCATTTCTATATCTAGAACTCCCCATAAATGTGTTATCTAAAGGAATATTTCCTGATTTATTTCCCATTCCCCTTGGCCCTTTGGTCTGATGGCTGATGTAATCTGCCCCCAGTTCTCCACTCCTGCAATGTAAATGGCTGACAATTCAGGAACATTATTCTCTGGCCAGAAAATAATTTTCTCAACTTCCATACAAGCAGCTTTGCTGTTCCTCCTTGATGATTTATGTAGGCCACTTCTGTGGCATTGGCGGATTGAAGATTCTTTGGTATTGAAGTCCATGCCAATAGTGCATTGTAAATTGCACGTAATTCCAGAATGTTTTTATGGGTAGATGGGATTCCGATGGAGTCCACTGACCTTGAATGGAGTGATGAGTACTAAATTAATAAACTGAACAATTAAATAAATGAATACATGACTGAATGAATAAACCTGTACATGTCCCACAAAGCATAAACCTTGCTAATTAATACATCTCCTTTCCCTCTCAGCCAAAGCCTCAGACTCTGCCTCCATGATTCAGATGTGTCAGCTATTGCAAAGGAAGGAAGCTAAGAATTATAGAGCTTAATTATGAGGATTCTCCTCACAAAACGAGGGTTCCCAGTAACTTTTAGGATAAAATGTTAAATAAGTCTAAGCAGAATTTCTCAGGAGAAACAGGGGGAATGGGTTAGCAGCTAGGAAGTGCAAGGAGTTTTTGTTGGTGTTCTACCTTCTATAAGCACACTGTTTAACCCATGGTCCCTGTTTCCCTCAATGATGCTAGAGAAATACTTAATGTGTTTATATATTATTACAAATAAATCCCAGCTGAAATAAGGATACTAAAATGTCTAATTCTGTGCTAAAACTAGTTGTTCCCTATATTGGAGATACATGAATGTGCTCTAGAGTGTTTATGTAGGTAGATTAGAAGGGTTTACATTTAATTTCTACTTGGGATTTCTAGTTTTTATCTCAGTGAGTAACTGCCAGGAAATAGAGCAATGCTTAGTAAATCAGGACAACAAATTCCAGAATGCATTAATTCAGCTTAACTGCCACCCCTGGGTGTGTTTGACCAGGACACAGAAACACAACATGTGATTTACAATTTTTATATACATATTTTTTATTATTTATAACATATAGAGGTGAAAATAACCACAGTCAAACAGCAATGCATTCTGTACCCCTCTAGCACTCAAAGGGTTAAATGCAGATCAAAGATGTGCAAATTTACTGATCAACGTTTTGGCCCACCATGATAGAGGCCCATTATGGAGCCCATTAGACCACTCCTGTCCAGAATACTGCTCTCACCTGAAAAGGTGCTGGTGTGACGGAAGGCTCGAACCTGAGAATCAGACATCCCAGTGAGCAGGGAGATGAGGGCATCCATAAGAAGCTCATCGTAGATGATGCTGTACTGACAACGGTTAACCAGGGTATCAAGGAATTCTCCAAAATTCAGGCGGAATTTCTTCCAGGGTTGAGTGCTGAGGGACAGAGGGTAGTCGGCTGTATCCTGGAGAGAGGCAGGAGCAGAGAGTGGAAATGAATGAGGAAAATGAGGTGGGATGGAGAAAAAACAAAGGGGTTGCATCTACGAAGAGATGTACAATGTGCCTGTCACCAACAAGGATCTATGGATCTGTCACAGATTGAAAACTCAGAAGGGAACCAGGGTATGTTCTTCCCATATGAGGCTGTATTCAACTGAAAAGGAGATATTCTGGAGTAAACCAACTACAGGGAAAAAACAAAAATGAATGCGGATTTAAATCATGGAAGGGCAACAACATGATGCCCTCCAGCTTTTGCCACACCAGCTCCCAATATTTCCTGCAATCCAATGGTTTGGCAGGGTACTGTGAGAATTTTAGGTCAGAAACAGCTGGAACACCCTACGTGGCACCCCAGATTTAAATGGAGCTTTTATGCCCTTGAATGCTAGAGCCTTTGCAATGTGTCAGAGACTTCTTTAGCATCCAAGGGGTTAAAAGCCACTGTTCAAATTAACAGGAGTTTTAAGCATTTAGATGTGTCCCAAATGGTACAGTTGGTTTGCCCCAAAACTGGAGTTTTAAAGGGGCACTTAAATATATAGATTAATATGGCTCCTGATGAATAAATCAAGGGAACTCCCACAGCATGGAGAGTTTTCATTGTTACAGTTTAAAGTTGCTTTTAATACAGTAAACTGCAAGTTTCCCTCGTGGACTGTTGGTGGTGCTGATCCCATCTATGAGCGACACAGGGACCATGGTGTTAAGGTCCGTCCACTAGGAGATTTATTCCTTTCCCAGCACTGCTTACGGTCAGTTTACTTTTAGCAAAGCCAGACTAAGGCTGTATGCTCACCGCATGAAAAAAAGGACAAAGAAGCTGCCACTAATTAAGAGAAGCCATGTAAAGATATGGCATCCCTGAGACCAAAGAGCTGTTGTCCCCATAAAGAAAATTATTTATTGTCAAGTACCACTAAAAAATGTATGATATATATATATATATATATATATATATATATATATATATATATTTATATATATTTATATATATAAGAAGAATTTGTGCGTGCCAAAACACACCCAGGGGCAGCAGTAAGGAGGAGTTACTGCTCCCATTGGGTGATTCAATGGAGGCATGCTTTTCACAGGCGTTGCAGTGGTCGAAGGCCACTGCTACCCGCCTGTGAAAAATCATGCAGGGAGTTGGCCCGCCCACCACTATCCAACAAAACTTACATAAAAACAAAATGGCTGCCACTCGCTCCTACACCACAGACACACACACCTTTGGCCTCACTTTATTCACAAGCCCCCCACACCCACCCACACATGCCACTCGATCCTGCACACACCACACACACACAACCCTCCTTCCTGATGCACCCATCTCTCTCCCCATCATTCTCTGCTCCATAGTTCCTCCGCTATTAACTCCTCAGCTGCCTGCCTTCAACTCCACATTCATCTTTATCGCACCACAAAACACAGAGCACTCCGCACGTTTGTGACCTGAGGGACAAACTGCACTGCTTGATCCGGGACACCCCCAACGACACTGCCAGCATGAAGACTCAATGCTGCCACTCCCACCCCTGTCACCGGCTCTGTCCTCAGTGAATGAACTACATCTCACAGGCTCCTTCTTGTCACCGGCTCCGGTCAGCTCCGAACTTACAGCAACCACCTCTGCAAGTTCAGAGGTGACAGGAAGGAGCCTGGGAAATGTACTTCATTGACTGAGGACAGGAGCCGGTGACAGGGGGCCTCCCTCGCCGCACTGAGGAGCCTAGCTCCCACTGCAAGGGCCTTGATAGAATACTGGACTGTTTCTCAAAGATCCCGACACTGTGATCCAAGTAGAAGGCTGGCTGTCGGTGACATTGATCTTTTAAGTAAATCAGTCCTCAGGGATTAACCCAAAGCCACAAGGTATGTCTCTAACGGCAACCTCCCAGTGAAGGTCTGTGTCTCACAGCGCTGTCTCCTGGCAGTGCAGTCTCCCATGTTCCGGGTGCACAGCTCTTGTACACAAGTGCACACAGTGCCCGGAATCGCTTTGCCTCCTACTTCTACTGAACATAAGTTTGTGCCTTGTCAACACCTGACACAAAATTAACATACTTTAACCCTTTAAGTGCAAGACAGGTATGCAATGTGCATAAAGTACTTTAATGCGCTCTAACGTGTTGTCAGGGCACAAACCTATGTTCAGTAGAAGTATGAGCCTCAGTAACCAAACCATGGAGGCCGATGCGTGTTGTACATTACATCACTTCGGTTCAGCCTGCCTTCTTTCACTTCCCTAATATTTTAAGGTTTATTTCTGCAATGTCGCACGCTCTATAACTTACTCTCTGGCTTCAAGCGAGAGTCTCCTAAAATGTCGCTACTGCAGCTTTTCTTTTTTATTATCCCCCAGTATTTGCAAATCTCCTGCAGGGGGACCTTGGTTGCAGCACAGCACGCTGTGTACACCCCACACGCCTTCCCCCCTCCAGCTGGGAGCTCGGACTACCTCAGTGCATCGGATCTGTTATCGGCGACTCCCTGTGATGTGTCAGGATTTCCCCTTTTGCTCATCCCCGGTCATGCAGCGGATTACTGCTCATTCACCGGCATCAGCAAAAGGTAAAATCCTCACACATCACAGGGAGTCGCCCATAACGGATCCGGTGGTAATCCTGAGAGGAAATACCTCCAAATTTACATTGCATCTGTTACACAACTTTCAGCTGACCTGTGCCGGAGCTGGATAAAGAGCGCCCTCCCCCTGTGTTGGGTCTGAGCGGTGTCCTTCTGGTCTCAACATAAATTGTTTTGCTATGCGCCTTGTGCCACTGAAACGGAGGATGATGAGGCAGAAGGAAGGTTGCAATATGAGGCGTTGTGGCAGTGAAATGGAGGTACTTAAAGGGTTAAATGCATTTAAGTTTGAGGAGGCAGAAGGAGACTTGCCATATAACCACTACATTAACCCTTTGAGCGCCAGAGGGGTACACAACGCATTACAATGCATTGCGTACCACTCTGGCACCCAAAGGGTTAATGTAGCCGTTAAATGTGTATGACGCTTGATGTATATGCAAGAGCATCTGGAGAGAAGGGAGAATTGCACTACATACGACATTGTGATGCTGCGCCATTATCATATTGCTGTTTTCAACACAGCGACATTTGTAACGTGACATGTTCCTCGCACAATACAGAACATTTTCAAAGGATACCCTGGCATAGCACCCAGCACGGACTCTTCCCCCACCAGCCGTGTGTGTGTTTTCTGCCTCCCAGCCTGCCACCATTAATTAACCCTTTTTGTGGTGAAATGCATTCTATATCCCCTTTTGTCACACACAGCACAAGCCCGATCTGATGCACATGTTACAACTCAAGATTTATACCTTTAACCCTTTCTGTCCTACAAAACAATGTACTGCATAAGTCTGTGCCAATAAAAGGGTTCAAGCAATAAGTGTTACTCTCTAACATATAAACTATGTAAAACACAAAGGGGGAGGGACAGTCTTATTACAAAGGACACACAGTGCCCAAGTATACAGTGCGTCTCACAAAACCCTTTCACTCTTGCACTGCACTTCAGAAATGGATGTACACACTGGGACAGCTGCTTAACTGTTTGAGTGGTAGGGGAGTATGCAATGCATGACTATGCAATGCCTTCACTACCCTTCTGCCACTCAAAGGATTAAAGCCCTTATGCTTCCATACACCTTTCTCTCCTCCCACCTTCCCCCTTCATATCAACCCTCCAGTGTATGTATGTATGTGTGTTTATTTGCTGTGTATCTATGTATTTGCCCATGTGTCTCTATATATGTGGGTATATGTATGAATATATGTGTGTCTCTATGTATGTATGAAAGTGTAGATCTCTGCATGTGTATGTATGTATATATGTATGACAATATGTGTGTGTGTGTGTCTATGTATATATTTTTGGGTCAACAGATGGGCAACGCCGTCCCACACTGCTAGTATATACATATTGTATTTATATATATTTTTTTTACATTCACTAGAGGGCACAGGGACCATAGGGACATCCCAATGCTGTCCCGAAAATAACCATGGAGGTAGAGAAAACTCTCATAACCACTGCTAACTCACAAAATAGTCAAAGCATGAGCTTATGGTATCAACAATATCACAGCAAATCATGCAACCAAATGGACGCAATTCCACCTTAAAATTCACTAATGCGAGAAACTTAAAACGCAGCCTGGATGTATAAAATGAAGTGATACAGTGCCCAAATATCACAAACAGGTTTGAAGTCTGCACTCTGAGGAAAGAAAGGTGCAAACTATTCTGAAAACCATCTTGAAGAAAAATTCAACACTTTGTGCACAAAAATGTAAGTGAGGAAAACTGATGTTCCCTATCCCAACCAAAACAAGAAAACCGTATGGTAAATTTTGAATGAGTACAGTTGGGGTGCCTTCAGCTTTTTCAAAGTGACTGCATCAAAGAAGTCTTTGTGGACTAAGATGTCAGCTTCAAGTGTCACTCAGCCAACACTTACTTGTTTAGAACTGTATGATGAAGACTGACTTGGTACAGTACATCCTATATAATAATTCGCTAAATCGTTATCAGAAGCAGCCACGCGCAGTAGAGACGGCTGCGCGTGCTGCAATCATGCGCACTACAGACTACCAGCGCCGCGGCTGATAATGGAGCGGGGCTCTGAATTCAGACCATAGTCCTCGACTACGGTCTGAATTCGGAGCGTACCTCTCCGTATCAGCAGTGGCGCGGGCAGTCTCTACTGTGCACGACTGCACCGCAGCCATTGCTGGATGGCACTGTGGCCTGTGTACATGGGCTCTTCAACTAATCTGTGATGAAAGGTAATCGTCACAAATTGCCGACTGCTAGGCTGAGCAAATCCATATTCCAAACTCTCCTGGATCATGCTGGATCTAAAAGAAAGATATGGTATCTGTCCATTTTGATCTTGCAGATTGCCCTGGGGACTGAAGTCTGAGGAAGAAACACATGCTAGAATGGACTGCAAGGATTCCATCATGGCATTCATGCCTGTCATCAAGTCTCTTTTTTTTTTTTTTTTTTTTTTTTTTTAACCATTATTAGTCTACTTCTGGCATTTCCCATTCAGCTATTATGGAGTCAAATATCACCTGCATGAATTTCCACTCTTATGGAACCCAACACTTACAACTGATGAAATGATCTTCTTTTTTTGGACTCAACCTCTGGATGTAAACCATAGAGATTGCAGGAATGTCAACTTCACAATGAGAGAATGAACTCCCCCTTTCTGTCTTCTCCTGTTGCCTTCCCAATGGTTTGCATATGTCACCACAGTGGAGTTGTTCCACTGTATTAGTAGTGTCCACTAAGATGGAATTCACTGACCCTAAATGATGTGGTAAATAAAAAATGCTCCCCAACTAGACAGTCCAACATCTGTTGTTACTTTAGCTATCAAGATGTGCCTTCAAGTAGTAAGTGATTCACTTCCAACCAACACCACTGTATGTCCTATTTCTGAGACAGGGAGACCAGGCACAACACATCTCTGGCCTGCCAGGACCACTTCCTCAATATCTCTAATTCAAAGAGTCTTCTGTAGGACAGAGCATGGGGAATAGCTCCCAGAGCGGCCATCATAGTTCCCAAAAAAATTGACACAGTCCCTGGGTGAGTTACTAAAAAATAATCTGCAGTCCGGTCACCTGGACACTCATCTGGGGGAAGGAACCACTGAGGCTGGATGCCAAACCATATGCCCAGAAAGAAAAAGGCACTTTCACAGAACAAGATGTGAATAACAGAGAGTCAGTCTTGGAATGAGTCAGCAGAATGTCAATGCAGATATTCAAACAAGGGAGAATAGAACCCCCAGCGTTTTCAAGAGCAAATGGAACCCGAGTAGAGGGCAGCTTCTGCTCTAGGAACTGTAAATTGAAAATGTCTGTTGTGGAAAATAACCCTGAGGAATTGATAATGATGGTCACAAATGGCAATGTACAAGATGGCATCTGTCATGTTCAGGTTGTAGTGATGACAGAACAAAGATTTAGAGCCTACACTACATCTGTTCAGAGCTTTCAGGCCTAGAAATGGGTAAAGATACCTTCCTCCTTAGGAATGACAAAAGAGAAATACATGAGAGTAAAATCACCTGCATTTCCGATCCTGGAATACTGGAGACAGTGCTCCAAGATTCCATTATCAACAACGGCTTCAGAGGCTCTGGCCTTAGCAAAGTTTCTAGCTGCCCAGGACATTAACAGTCGAAACCTTAGCCCACAAAAAGGAATTGGTCTGAAACTGACAGAGTTCACTCCATCACAAAAGAGTTACAGTCTTCCCCCATGTGCAGTTCTCCCAAACTTATAATACATGCCATGGTAGACTTGTTTGTGGCAGCAGTCACAGGCAGACTGCTGGGCTGGCTACAATAAGCTGAGTTACAGTCAAGTCGCCCCCATCCTGTCAAGTACAAGCAGGGCTCGATCTGGAAGTGGGGGCATAGAGGAAGAGTATATGAAGGAGCCTGGATGCTGGCATGAAGCATCCTCAGGACCCAAACCTGAATTGGCAGTTACTTCACCAGATTGTTGACTGGCAACATTTGGACCGAAAGGGATGAAAAAGCAAGATCTGAGGTCTCATTCTGGAATGAACCAAAAAGATACTCCTGGACCAAAAATAACTTTCCCAAAGAGAAATAATGTGATCATTAACTCAAAGAAGAATGGTTGGCCAACCAGATCTTATGTCACAGCGTGTCTGACTGACACCAAACGGAATCAACCAGCCTCCTTTTTCCTTGATACCTTGGTAATCATTTCAGAGACTGAATACTGAACATACAATAAAAAGTTAACCCTTTATGTGCCAAAATACTAAACTGATGACTCTAGCCCTTTGTGTTGCAAAACAGGGACCAATTATATATATAAATTGGTGATCCGAGAAAGTTCCTAGATAAGGGGTGGTAACAGAAATATATTTCATAGCAAAAAGTACAGGCAGCCTCTATAATAGTTCATAGCATTCTTTACGGAGGTATTACCTGCCACTGTGCACAATTACATACTTATGGATTTGTCCTGCCAAGCAGGTACTCCATGATAACCCAGAACAAATTCCCTTAGAAAGTTAGGCGGTGTCAGAAAAAACAAGCACCAAGGATGTGTGTCTCAGTATTGCCTCTTTAGTCCCAGTATGAGAGTGTGTTTAATACAGAAGAAACCTGCCAGGGGACAAAAACAGCATGGCATAGTGCAGTACCCTGGGACAGAGGGAGAGGAAAAAGAACAAAAGAAAAAAAGATCTCAGCAACGTCCAATGAGCCCCCTCCAAAAACAGGCATCGGCAAACCGCCCACCACAGAAACAGACTATCACGGTGCCCGTGCTATTGCTGGCGACATTCTGTCAGTCTTACTTCCTGCTGCCTTTTATTGGTTGATGTGGCTTGCCCGGCCCAGTATTTGTCCTTAAATACTGGGTCTTGTCACTTCTCCCGTGCCCTTTTGTGGTGTTTCCGTTGCCATAGCTTGTTCCAGTTATTTCTGTGTTCTCTGTTTATGACCCGGACTGCCGTTGACGTTCTGCCACTGACGTTCCTGCTCTGTGTACCGACCCGGCCCGGATGACGTTCCTGCTCTGTGTACCGACTTGGATTGGCTGACGTTCCTGCTCTGTGTACCAACCTGGCCTAGATGAAGTTCCTGTCCTGTGTACCGAACCGGTTTGGGCGTACATTGTCCGTGCATCAGGGCCTGCCTGCGGTCCCATCCGGTATCCAGTTTGGGGCTGTCATCCAGTGTCCTCTCTGTCCTCGGACAGAGCCTCTGTTGCCTCGTTGCCGCTCAGGCAGTCTAGTCACTGTATACCTGTCACTTACTGTGTCGCGCTAGCGACAATCCGGTGTGATACACCCATCTGGTTGCACCACGGTACGCATGACCTTTTACTGCTGCAAGCTGAGGTTGGTCTTACTCTGGGGCCATTTTCCACTGGATTTCAGTCATTGCAGTCTCCGTTGGGTGTTCCTCCGTGCATACAGTTACAGCCCTCCGTTACTGCTACGGCAGTCCACAGCTTGTCCTGGTCCTCAGTTTACTCCTGTGGCATTGCTCGCTATTCCGTCACTCTCTGCAGAGTGAGAGTCTTGAGGGCTTCGCGCTATTAGGGCCTGTCAGCCTTCCTGGCCTAATAGTAACCATTTCACTGCTGTCTCGTTTGAGTATCACATGAACTTTACCTGACCTGTGTCAGTATATTATTGTTGCTGATTTATACATATACTGGGCCCGTGTGGGTATTGATTACTGTAACCTGTCCTGTGTCAGTACTATATTGTGTACATATATTACTGGACCCGCAAGGATTATTATTATTCTGTGTTTATTCAATAAAACTGTGTTTTAGCTAACCAACTGTGTCTGAGTGTCAAATAAAACCGTTACACAGACACAGCATGAATCAGCTATGGGGTACACCTTATAACTCTCCTGCTTAACCACATTTTTCTCATGGAACAGGCAAAAAAGTAATCTGCAAAGTCATGTTAGAGTGGTCAAATCACACAGAACACCTTCCCCCCATAGTGGCAATGAAGCATGTATTTGTGTACATTTCTGCAGCAGCAGACTTAAAGTAAGACTTCCTAACAGATGCATTGTAAAGCATGGGAAACAAACTGATATAGATTCCGCGGTATCCCCTCCCCCAGTAACCCATTCGAGACCTCAGATAGTGGGTATAGATCAGAGGTTCTCAACCTGTGCCCTCAGTGGCCACTAACAGGCCAGGACTTAGGAATTTCCCTGCTAGAATACAAGTGTGTTGACCAGAGGCTCAGGCATATTGATTAACTCACCTGTGCTCTTAAAAGAGAAATTTAGTCTTACCTGTTAAATCCTTTTCTCTAAGTCCATACAGGTTACTGGTAACTTTGGGTAGACAATCCACCCCTTTAACTAGGCAGGAACAATTCTAGAAATGACTGCAGGGGTGAAGCCTACCTTCCCTCCTTGGCTGCAGCTAGCCAACCAGCTCCAGAAAGATTTGACACACTAACTATGACAAAATAGTGGAAGGAAAGAAGACTACTGTGAGCGTGACCCAAAAGGACCCCCATGGTCTGCCACAGGACAGCCAAGAATGGTCTCTTGACAGGGTGGGAGACCAGTAACCTGTTTGGACTAATAGAAAAGGATTTAACAGGTAAGACTAAAATCCTCTTTTCTCTGTCGTCCAATACAGGTTGATGGTAACTTTGGGATGTCCAACCACTGAGTTTCCCAGAGGTGGGAAGTAAGGCAAGGACCAGGCTCAAGGCCCCCAGAGTCGCCAACGGACACTGAACAGTGGTAACAACACCCAAACTGCTACACAGCATGCTGAACTAAAGCCAACGGGGCTCAAAAGTGAAGGGAGCACCAGAAACCAAAGAAAATCCTAGACAGGCAAAACTGACTCCAGGATTTTCCTCCCAAAGCTGGCATCAGCCGATGCCAACACATCAACACAGTGGTGCTTCGAAAAGGTGTGCACAGACGACCAAGTGGAAGCCTTGCACAACTGATCAGTAGAGGCCTGATTCTTGTAAGCCCAAGAGGCCCCAATAGATTGAGTAGAATGAGCAGCGACCCTGAAAGGGGCAGGATTCTTCCTCAGCACATAGGCCTTACGAATAGTGGACTTGATCCAAGAAGCAATAGTCACTTTGGATACAGGTCTTCCTGCCCTGTGACCCTCAGGATTGATGAACAGTGCATCTGATTGCCTGATAGACTAAGTGTGATGTACATAAAACTTAAGACAACGCACCACATCTAACAAGTGGAGATCCCTCTCCTTGTCAGAGGTGGGGTCAGGGCAGAAAGAGGGCACCACAACCTCCCGATTGATGTGGAACTCTGAAACCACCTTGGGGAGGAACTCCTGAGAGGTGTGAAGCACCACCTTTTCTTGTGAAACACCAAAAATGGTGGTCTACAGGACAGAGCATACAACTCCGCGACACGGCGAACAGACACGATCGCCAGAAGAAAGGCCATTTTCCATGACAGAAGGAGTAGAAGAATAGTAGCCAAGGACTCAAAGGGAGGGCGTTGAAGGACACTCAGAACCAGATTAAGATCCCACTGAGAAACAGGAGCCTTAAAGACAGGGCCAGTATGAGCAACGCCCTGGAAAAACACCTTGACATCAGAAAGGACAGCAATGTGCCTCTGAACGAAAACAGAGAGAGCAGGAGTCTGAACCTTAAGGGAACTCAAACGGAGGCCCTTATCCACACCATCCTGCAAGAAGGCCAGGACCGTGGGCAGATCAAATTCCTGAGACAAGTCCCTATCGGCACACCAAGATAGAAAGGTCGACCAGACACGATGGTAGGCCTTGGAGGAAACTGGCTTGTGAGCACTAAGCATGGAAGCCACCACACCAGAAGAAAAACCTTTCTCCTTCAATATTGAGGATTCAATTTCCAAGCCGTCAAAGCTAGACAATGAACGTCCTCTTTCCAGAGGTAACCCTGGAGAAGATCCGGACGGGAAGGGAGTCGGAACGGCTCCGCCACTGACAGATACAGAAGTTCCGGAAACCAAACTTGTAGAGGCCAGTACGGAGCAACCAGAATTACTGGACATAGTTCCAGTTTCAATTTCCATAACAACATAGGAAGTGGAGAGAAGATGTAAGCCAGAGCAAATAAACAAGGAATGGACACGGCATCCACTGCCAAAGATAGAGAATCCCTCCAGCAAGAGAAGAACCTTGGAACCTTCCGGTTGTGTCTTGTTGCCATCAGGTCAATGCAAGGAAGACCCCACTTCTGAACAATGAGGTTAAACACCTCTGGATGCAGTTCCCACTCTCCGCTGTCCACTGTGTGTTGACTGAGGAAGTCCGCCATGACGTTGTCTACACCTGGAATGTGCACTGCGGATATGGAAGGAATATGTTCTTCTGCCCAGGACAAAATAGCCTTGATCTCTAACCAAGTAAAGAGACTTCTTATTCCGCCCTGCTTGTTGATGTAAGCCACAGCCGCGGCGTTGTCGGACTATACCCGGACTGGGCATTCTTTCAGCTGGGGCGTCCAGTGATGAAGGGCATGAAATATCGCCCGAAGTTCCAATACATTGATGGGAAAGAGAGATTCCTCCAGAGACCACCGTCCCTGAGCACTCAGGCGACCCAGGACCGCTCCCCAGCCAGAGAGGCTGCCATCAGTCGTCACCGTGGTCCAGAAGGATAGAATAAAGGACTTGCCCTTCAGAAGACTGGAGAGGTCGAGCCACCATGACAAACTCCATTCCACATGAAGAGGGAGGGATACTGACATCTGCAGAAGGTCCGGCTGACCCTTGCATACTTGGATCAGAAACCACTGGAGCTCCCTGGTGTGAGCCATAGCAATGGGGGCTGCTTCCATGGTGAAGATGAATTTCCCCACCGGCGAGGACAGCTTCTTGGCTGGAACTGAATTTTGACCCAGAACAGCCGAAACCATGTGTGCGATCTGGTGAGCCACTTCCTCCGTGAGAAACACCATGCTCTTCTGAGTGTCCAAGAGAAGGCCCAGGAAGACCATACGCTGGGACGGAACAAGATCCAACTTGTCCAAGTTGATGATCCACCCATGATGGGCGAGAGCGCGAATGCAGTCCTGAACCTGTTGACGAAGAAGTTCCGCAGAGGGGGCTTTCAGAAGCAGGTTGTCCATGTATGGAGTAACTCTGATGCTGTCACGGTAATGACGTAATTCTGATGCTTTCAGTCTGAAAGGGATGAAGAAACCTGTTACGCTTGACAGGAGGTTTCTTCCTGGGGACCAAGGGCAGATGAGTACTCTTACCCCCAGCGGCCCCATGTAACGGTTTTTAGGACACTCAGACCAGTTGGTAAAATAAAACACAATTTTATTGAAATAGCAAATAATGCAAACGATCGCCCTCTACAGGCAGCAATAATTAACTACACAGTGATGACTGATGTAATACAAATGATCAATACACAGGATGGGTGACATACAATCTCTCAGTATAGATAATGGTGTTCAGTCCCCAAAGGGTTAAGTGCACAAATCAGTCAGGCTCAGATGTGGAGGTTTGGCACGCCCAAGGTGTTAATGGGAGGTGCTGAGTAGAAGCAGTCAACACAGTGTTCTGGAAATGTAAATGCCGTAGCCGAACTGTGACCAAATGTAGCTTAAGCAGAACAGAAATCCTGAATAGCCCCCGCGGGCGTACCTAACGGGAAAACTGATTCTGCGAGTGCGAGTGTGGATAGCCCCCACGGGCGTAACGGGAACCGACCTGAAATGCAAGAGCTGGCAATAGCATCCACTGGCGTTAAACCGGAGACCAGCAATAGTGATAATAGAGCCAATAGCCTCCACGGGCGTATTCAATAAGAACCTGCCAGAGCTTGAGCCTTCCCTTTGCTGCCACACGAGCCCAGAAGCCACAGAAGATATCACCCAGTAACTTAACGTAAGAGCGAGAGCCAATGGCGCCCTACCGGACCAACTTAACGTGACTACTCTGCAGTAGGATGGAGTGAGTCGCCGTCCATAAAGCGGCCGACTCAGCAGACGTAGCACAGCGTGTGAGGCTCTATACTGGGGACCAAAGGTAGCGAGATTAAGGCAGCACTGCAAGGGTTAATATGCACGTTTAAACACAAGGCTCAGTATGGTATCGAAGCTCTGCAAGTGTACGGAGGCTCACGGAGGAAAGCACAGCTCTGCAAGACAGTATGGGACACTGATCGGAGGCAACACAAGGCTGGAGTGATCACATGGCAGCAGGCAACAGCAGAGTAAAAATGTCGCGGCGGCGACAACGGGAACAGACAGGTCACTGGAACAGGCTGGAAGTCGATCTCGGAGCAGGAAGTCAGCCGGGTTGGGTCGTAGCACGAAGGACATACTCATACAAGCCGGGTCATACACGAGCAGGAACGTCAGCCAAGCCGGGTCAGGAAACGAGGTGGTTCGCAGACAAGCCGGGTCAAACACGATCAGGAACACTGGAGCGTAGTCAGGACAAGCCAAGTCGGTGCACAAGAATTCGGAACACAGGAACACAGCAACAGCGATACTGGCTCAGAAACACCACGAAAGGGCATCTGACAGGTGTCCAGGCCAGGCATAAAAAGGTCACCAGGGGCGGGCCAAACCGGCTCAGCAAATCAGAGCGAACCACAAGTGAGAGTGACAAGAGAATCACAGGCACTGTGATACCCCACTACTCATATCCTTAAGATCTGGCCGAAATAAGGATAAACCCTGAAAGAGCAGCAAGGCTTTCTTAGAAGCAGTGTCAGCAGCTCAGATCTTGAGCCAAAGATCTCATCTGGCAACCACAGACATGGTGGAAACCCTTCCCACCAGACAGAGAGTATCAAATAAGGCAGCAGAAACATAGTGCTGGGCCTCAGATATGTTGGCAAGAAGCCGCAACATGTCCGAAGATGAATCACCCCGACATACAGCTAGAGTGAGTTGTTCAGTCCAGACTGCAATGGCCCGGTTAACCCATGCCGCAGCAAATGCTGGACACATGGCAGTACCAGCAGGGGCAAAAATGGATTTGAGGGAAACCTCAAGCTTCTTGTCAGTCCAGTCCTTCAGAGAGGACGCATCAGAAACTGGTAAGGCGGTAGACTTAGATAGCCTTGAGACAAGAGCGTCCACCATAGGGGGATGAACCCATTAAGCAAGCGCCGCCTCAGAAAAGCGGTAAAGCTTAGCAAACTTCTTGGAGACAGAAGGCTTTCTGTCCGGAGATTTACACTCATCTGCCACTAGGCGGTCCAGAGTGGGGATAGGTGGAAAACAAGTATGGGGCTTTACAGGCTCCTGGAATCGCTAAAATACACTTATCTGACAGGCGAAGGGTTAATCTGCAGAGGAGAGAAGGAGAGTCCAAGCCCTGCATAAGATACTCGTTCTGTAAAGCTCACAAAATGGCTGCCGCAGCTGGAGCCAATCAGAAACTAGCGTGCGAAGCAAGCGCTCATGGGAAATGTCGTTTTCCCAGAAAAAGTACCCCAACAGTGCCTGAAGCCCCCTGATCCCCCAACACACTTGTAATGTGAATGATAGAGCAAGGTCAGTCAATTAAAATGAGCCATCTCTGAAGTCGCTATGTTGAGCGGTTGCAGAGATATGTCCCAAACTGTACAGTCCCATAGAAGTGAATGGAGCAATGGTGTCTATGCGGAATAACCCCTGTGCAGAGGGGCACTATGGGACATGTGGACCTGCAGCACTCAAAGGGTTGCTCACCTTTCCTGCAGATCTTCTGTCTTCAGATTACCATGCAGTAAGACATAACTTCAGTGGGTAACTCCTGGGGAAGCACTTGGAAGCAAGATTTTCCCCCTCAGGGCTTAAGGTCCACAAAAAGCACCTGGATACTGAGCTAGACAAATCTAAGGGCATTGTCAGTGATGGTAATCCACCTAATGGGGATATTCCATATCTAACAGAAACATAAAAAACTATAGCACAACTGTTCTCTTGCCTGTTATCTTCACCAAGGAACAAATCTTTCTGGAGCTGGTTGGCTAGCTGCAGCCAAGGAGGGAAGGTAGGCTCCACCCCCTGCAGTCATTTCTAGAATTGTTCCTGCCTACTTAAAGGGGCGGATCGCCTACCCAAAGTTACCAGTAACCTGTATTGGACGACAGAGAAAAGTAAATTCTCAAATCCTGGCCTGTTAGTAGCCACTGAGGGCATGGGTTGAGAACCACTGGTATAGATCACTGTCCAACAGAACTCAGATGTGATAGATATGTAAAAGGACACAATAAACAGCCATATTCTTGGTATTCAGAATGGAGGGGTGTGTGGAGCTGTTCAACAACTCCTAGTGGTGAACCTCAAATTAGGGATATTCTGTATGCCTTCCAAAGTCCCTGAGCTGCTCCTTCAGGGGGCAAAGTGAAGTGGGTGGAGCAAATCCCAGGTAGGAGGAAAAGACTGAAGAGGAAAGGCACCATAGTGTCCACTCATTCTTTACTGACTTAAGAAAAACAGAAAATAAAATTATGGTCTCTGTAGCGACCAGCCTTGTACCTCCTTAAGATACTTAAAAAACTGAAGGTAGGAGGAGCTGGGCAACAGCTATGTAGATGGTAGAAAAGTGACTGTACTCTCCACTACCATATATTATTGGATGTATACAGTATGTACACAATACCCAATGTTCACTTGGGATTACCTTTTATAGTGCTAAGAGCAAGTGTGAAACACTTCAGCTGTATCCAATCCCCTTTTCTCCCCACACTGGCTGCTCTCCCCTACCTCCTGAGTGTGTCAGAAGAACTGATAAAGCCTTATAATTCTTAAGCTGGAAATCTACTGTATTTGTTTACAGGAAGTTAAGTAGGGCTGAGGACATAAAGAGAGCTTATTATCTACCATATGTGGTTATCATTTTTTAATAAACATTCATCTAAATGTAATCTACATATTACTTCCTTGGAGGATTATTTACTGTTCACATTTTCCCTCAGTAATCCTGAACAGGGAAGGGAATGAAATATCCCCTAGGTGATATAACATTAGAGCAAACTCGACACTCACCTGCCAACAACTTGAGTAAGTATAAAGATACACATTCAATATCTTACTGTGAGAACTGTTCTCAGTGTATTAGCACAAACACTGTTGAACATATACTGGTCATTTGTTTTCTCTGTCTTTAGAGCAGTGCTTTCCAAACTGTGTGTCGCGACACGTTAGTGTGTCGGCTGCAGTGTGTAGGTGTGTCACAGGCAAAGGTGCCATTTACACAGAACGAGATTGTCATTCAAACCAAGCACGAGCTACACTGGGAGTTGAGATAAAACACTACTACTTAATGGTCACATTTACACAGTGGGAGATTGCCTCCATGTGCTGCATACAGCTGGAGTGTCACAAAAGATTTGTAACAGCTGCTGTGCCTCTGTGTGCTGCATACGTAATATAATCTATTTAATAATGCGACATGAGAATCTTGCGCTTATTTGTAAAAACCACACAACATGATTAATGCCTTCCGCAGTATGATTGAAAGGTTTTCATGAGATATGTTGTGTCCCCATACATCTTCTTATTACAATTTATGTATGTGTCCGTATATCTTATAAGGGATTATTAGTTTAACCTCCGGTTAGCTAGCAAAACTAAATTACTGTGTCACAAAATGATGCATGTCTAAAAACTGTGTCACCAACATGAAAAGTTTGGAAAGCTCTGCTTTAGAGGGAGTGTTTTGTTTTTTCCGAAGGGGAGTTGCTGTAGTCCAAATAACCCCTAACTACTTGTTTGCCACTTCTGGTTCCTATAGCAGCCCTACGCAGTTGCTGTATGAATTTAATACCCCTATGAGTCCCCCCACACAATCTGATGTCTCCCTTGGTTCTAGTCAAATTTAAAAAGGAAATCAAATTAAAATGGTCAGTGCTTTGCCTCCTCCTAGTGGAACAGCCTTAACACCACTCCTGCTTATCCCACGGGATGAAAGAAAAAAAAAAAGGTATGTCCTGTCATATATTTTGAATAACTCCCAGCAGTGGAAGTACCCTTGACTCAACAGTAAAAGCCCTATATCATACATTATGTCATAAAGAATGTTTATGGCTCTTGTGAATTTGTTCTTTGACTATAGCTGCAGTTCTCTCCTCTGTCCTCACAGACCAACTAACAGGCAATGCATTTAGGATTCCCCTGGTTCAGCACAGGGGAGTTAATAAAAATAATAGATTTTCTGATTAACTCACTCCTCATGCAGGCAAATCCTAGAGAAATGGCCAGTTAGCAGGTCCTTGAGGATAAGGCAGAGAACCACGGGTCTACGGATGACAGAACTATGATCTGCCCCTAACCCCAACTGGGTTACAAAGACAGAAGTTTAAGTTTAGACCTTGCTCTCAAAGTAACAATAACACATATAGAAGAGACCTATAGGCCAGTTAATCAGTGGCTCATACATAAAGACACTATCCGTTTATTCCTCCCTCTCATGGCAACAGAGACACACTGACCTCATCAAACTCCTCTGTCATCTTGCGAATTATATCTGCATTCTGCATGTGTTCCAACATTTCCTGGGTCACCACACCTAGCCAGGAAGGACAAATCTGACACTATGAATGAGTGTATATTTTCTGCGCATTTACCAATGTATAAAGAGAAATGTACATGTATGTATTACCTATACTGATCTAGTTACATAAATAGTTTCACAGGTACCCAACACAATACCTGAGCTAGAAAAGTGCATAAAGAATACAGATAAAATGACTGATTTCTCCTACACATGAAAACTGAATGTGAGGATCAAGTCCTATAAATCCTGCTCTGTTTCACCTACAGTCCTACCTTGACCTGCTCACTCCTGCTCCGCACCTACCTATGCTGCTGTCTGCTCTCTTCGGCCTGAGCTTTGTATGGTGTATGACCCTTACACTGACAACTTCAAGACCCACAGATGAGTAGGACCCCGAAAGACCAGGTAGGTAGGTAGGTAGGTATGAGCCACCACTTCCATGAAAGTCTGTGCAGGGAATGTTTGTACTTACCAATAAATCCTTTTCTTTTAGTCCAATAAGGGATGCAGGGATCATGGGGTATATGCGGCATCCCTATTAGATGCTGGGCACTCTAGGTGAAACTTATACCCTTCCAACAATCCAGTGAGTCAGTTTTCACCTAGAAAAGTCAGGAAGGGAATATAAGCTAACCAAAAACATCAGGAAATCCCTACTCAAATTAGTTTTCTGTGGGTGGGACCCCCTGCATTCCTCAATGGACTAAGAGAAAAGGATTTATTGCTAAGAACAAATATCCCCTTTTCTCCAGCTTCACTGAAGGATGCAGGGACCATGGGGATGCCCCAAAGCAGTCCCAAGGAGAGAGGGTAAGAAAACTAATGAACAGCAGACTGTAAAGCATTGCAGCCAAAACTAGCATTATGAGATGCAAAAATATTAACTTAGTGAAGGTGTGAACAGATGACCATGCTGTTGCTTTGCAGTTTTGGTCAACAGTAGCATGATTTTTCAAAGCCCATGAAGTACTGACGGAAAGAGTTGAATGGGCTGCAATCCAGAAAGAAAGAAGAACAGACTTAAGTCTGTATCCTTGTCTTACAGCTTCTTTAAGCCATGAGGCAATAGCCATCTTCAAAGCTGGTCTGTCCTTCTTTGGGTCGTCACGAATGACAAACAATGCATCTGTCTGTCTAAAAGACTGGGTAACATGTAAAGACATCGAACCAAGTTCAATGTATGAAGGACTTCCTCTTATTTGTTACTTGAATTAGGACACAAGAAAGGAAGAATTAAGTCTTGATTGATGTGGAATGCTGAAACAATTTTGGGTTGGAATTCAGGGACAGTCCTTAAAGGGATAGTAGTGTTTGATTTTAAGACTATTTAATATAGTCATTAAAAAAGAATGACATTGATGTAAGTTCTGTCTCTCAAACCTTTATGGTTTGAGAGATATACCCGGCTAAAGTTCCCCCTCCAGGCCGTTTCAGAGAAGTCAGCACTCTAGCTGACAGCAGCAGATTCCGGTCATTTGACCGGACGGTGGCTCTTCAACAGAGCCAAAATTATTTTGAAATAAATACTTCATTGGAACGGTCTAGAAAGTGTGCTTGAAAACCAGGCGCACTTTGTAGACCTTTTTCAAAGAAGAGTTCAGGCGGCACTTCCATCAAACAGGCATAGACAGATAAAAGTTAAAATGATACTTTATTTCAAAAAGAATAAAAATGGCATGAACAAGAATCCAAGCAGTGGATAATGTGACTGTTAGACCGTGTAACATCTGTCTAATTGTCACATTATCCACTGCTTGGATTCTTGTTCATGCCATTTTTATGCTTTTTGGAATAAAGTATCATTTTAACTTTTATCTATCTATGCCTGTTTGATGGAAGTGCCACCTGAACTCTTCTTTTGAAATCACTTATGCACTATTCGGGATTGGAGTACCCGTTGTGGCTGAGCACCTGCCAGTGTGGTGAGGCTTTTATCTTCCTATTGACACTATACATCATAAGACACAGCAGCCCTGATAGCGTTGTAGCACTAATCACTGTATCGGTTTGTGCACTTTGTAGACCGTTCCAACTAAGTATTTATTTCTAAATAGCGTGATTTCGGCTCTGCTGAAGAGTCGCCGGCCGGTCCCAGGACCAGAATCTCCTGTTGTCAGCTAGGGGGCAGACTTGTCTGACGCAACCTGGAGGGGGGAACTTTAGCCAGTTATTTCTCTCAAACCATAAAGGTTTGAGAGACAGGCCTTACATCGATGTCATTCTTTTTTAATGCCTACAATATTAAAGAATCTTAAAATGAAACATTAATATCTTAATACATAAAGCAACTTTATCTTGATGGAAGATAAGGTGAAGAGACACTCAGGATAAGACACTGAGTTCTGAAACTCTTATTTGCTGACACAATAGCAATAAAAAAAAAAAAAAAAAAAGACATTTGATAGAAGCTGGGGAGAGTGGTTCAAAGGGAAATGAATCTCAGTAATATAGAAATTTTCTTTTGGAAAGGAACTGATAAAACAAAGTCTTATACTTGAGACAACTGACTTTCAGTCCTTTTTCAAGACTCGCTTGCAAAATTTCTACAGCTGAAAGATGGAAACATAATGGATCTACTGAAAGATGATCCCATAAAGAAAAACATTCTCCAAATGCGATGATATATTTTAGCTGAGACAGGTTTGTGAGCTCTCAACCTCATTTGAATGAACAGCTCAATCCTTTGTTTCTCAAAATTTTGGTTTCAAGTTCCACTCCATCAAAGCGAGTGTGTTTAAGTTGTGATGTTGAATGGGTCTTTGAGATAGAAAGTCCGGTATCTGAGGAAAACGTTAGGGTTCTGTGACCAACATGACTCTTAGATGGTGAAACAAAGCCCTTCTTGGCCAAAACGGGGCAATGAGGATAGTTTGAACCTTTTCTCTCCTTATTTTGAGGACAACCTTGGGAATCATAGCTAGTGGACAGAAGGTATATACTAGTTAGTACTTCCACAGAATTGTCAGAGCTTCTATTGCTAGTACCTGTGGGTCTCTCATTCTGGCACAGAATACTGGAAGTTTTCTGTTTCTTCTTGATGTAATAAAAATAATAGTGAAAAGAGCTCACAAGAAAAAGAACCCTGTGAGAACAGCACTCAAATGCTCAAAAAATACTCCTAAAGTGTACTGGTGTCAGGACATAAGTTAAAATATAACTTTTTTTTTTTTTGTTCAACAATAAAATTAAAATATAATGTTGGAAAACATCTCACTAGGTCACACAATAAAATAAATAAAATAGGGATAATAAATCCAAAAGCGGCTATATGTATCTATGTACCTCAAATATATAGTTCTAATACTGTTCACAAAACATCGGGTAATAAGTAGGAGTAAAGCATCATAAGCACTCCTTAGACTACAAACAGTCTTAATCTGCCAATAATTGAAAAGAATAATACAAAAATACTATAGCCTGAAAATATATATCCCTAAACAGCCTCATGTCTCATCCTGTAAAGTCTCAGAGCGGATACAATGTCTGTTGATAGTATGAGATCGCTCTACAAAGAAACAAAGTGGCGAGTGAGTGAGATGATTGCTACAATCAAAATTGCACACGGAGTCGCCAAAGTAAAGCGATCGGAGAAAAACGGGTGAAGCAGGGGAGAGAACTGACTCAGTTCTAACTCCCCGGTATCATCCACATACAGCACAGACCTACACCTGAACTAGAGACAGAGGCTGAATATGAAGCAACACACGCCGACGCGCGTTTCGTCGGCACTTCTTCCGGGCAATGTTGCAAACAGAGAGGCATCATCACAGCCTCCTTTTAAACTAAAGAAACACATAGTGATTGGACGAAATCCAACAGTGTCAGATTCTGTTTGACAAGTCTTATAACCAGTCAGATTTGAATCTGACACTGTTGGATTTTGTCCAATCACTATGTGTTTCTTTAGTTTAAAAGGAGGCTGTGATGATGCCTCTCTGCAACACTGCCCGGAAGAAGTGCCGACGAAACGCGCGTCGGCGTGTGTTGCTTCATATTCAGCCTCTGTCCTGTCTCTAGTTCAGGTGTAGGTCTGTGCTGTATGTGGATGATACCGGGGAGTTAGAACTGAGTCAGTTCTCTCCCCTGCTTCACCCGTTTTTCTCCGATCGCTTTACTTTGGCGACTCAGTGTGCAATTTTGATTGTAGCAATCATCTCACTCACTCGCCACTTTGTTTCTTTGTAGAGCGATCTCATACTATCAACAGATATTGTATCCGCTCTGAGACTTTACAGGATGAGACATGAGGCTGTTTAGGGATATATATTTTCAAGCTATAGTATTTTTGTATTATTCTTTTTGATTATTGGCAGATTAAGACTGTTTGTAGTCTAAGGAGTGCTTATGATGCTTTACTCCTACTTATTACCCGATGTTTTGTGAACAGTATTAGAACTATATATTTGAGGTACATAGATACATATAGCCGCTTTTGGATTTATTATCCCTATTTTATTTATTTTATTGTGTGACCTAGTGCGATGTTTTCCAACATTATATATTTTTTTTTTCTTTTTCAACAATAAAAGTTATATTTTAACTTATGTCCTGACACCAGTACACTTTAGGAATATTTTTTGAGCATTTGAGTGCTATTCTCACAGGGTTCTTTTTCTTGTGAGCTCTTTTCACTATTATTTTTATTACTTTACATTTCCCTGGAGCACCTATTGACTCTTACTCCTTTAATAGTGTTACATTTTGTCTCTTTGTGGATATTTTGAGTGTGTGGTTTTGTGTATATTGTTTCTTCTTGATGCCATCATGACTACCTCCTGTGTGCCCTACTGGTCCACTATTTGAAGGAAGATTTCTTATTTCATTTCTCATTCCCTAGGGTCAATGGTCTGTCTGCTGAGATAGTCTGCCTCCCAGTTGACCACTCCCGGAATGTATATGGCTGACAGTGCCGGGACATGGTTTTCTGCTCAAAGGAGAATTGCTTCCTCCTCTAGCCAAGCTGCTTTGCTCTGTGTGCCTTCTTGGTGGTTGATATAATCCACTGCTGTGGCATTTTCTTACTGGATACAAATGGAGAGAATTTCGTGTAGATTTGTCCATGTCAATAATGCATTGTAGATGGTATGTAACTGCAGAATAATTATTGATAGACGACTTGTTTGGCTACCAGCGGCCCTGAATGCAGTGACGACCATACACTACTCGCCAGTCTGAACAGGCTGGCATCTGTTGTGACTACCTCCCATTCAGTGACTAAGAACGGTCTTCATGTTGACAGATTTGGACTTGAAATCCACCACAGAAATTATTGTTTGACAGAGTCAGCATATAATGTAGGTGGGCCAATGAAAAAGTAGTTCTAGTTGTAGGGGGTGCATGTGGAATTGTGCAAAAGGAAATGCTTCTATTGCGGACACCATTTTATCCACAAGATGCATGCAATTCCTGATCAAGAGTATGGTTTCTTTCACTAGCTGATTAATTCTCTCTTGTAGGTCCGCAATTTTGCCTGGAGGTAATATGACCTTCTGACTCACTTGAGTTGAATATCAGGCACAAGAAATAAAGTCTTTATGACTGAATGAGTTGAGACTTGGGCAGGTCGATTATCTAACCGTGTTGAAATTTGGGCAGGATGATTATCCAACCATGTTCTTCCAGAATTCCCATAATGAGAAGATGATGATCCTGGAGCAGATCTAGAGAAGAAACTGTGAGTAATAAATCATCTAAATAAGGAGTCACATTTATTCCTACCAAAGAAAGGCCGGAAGCAGCAGCAACATTTTGGTGAACACCCTTTGTGCTGTGGCTGGACCAAAAGGGAGAGCCAAAAATTGATAATGTTGGTTTTGAAATGCAAACTGAAGGCATCCGTATTGTTCCAGCCAGCAGGTTATCATCTTTGATATCTAGTGAAACCATGAACCATGTTGATTCCATTGCTGCTATTACAGATCTGATTAATTCCATTTACTCTAAGGAATCCATGTATAAAGTGGAACCTGAGGCAAAAAGGTGATTCCTTGTTAAACTTATTTGCATATGCCTACCCAGAATCCCTTGCAGTAGTAACAACACTGCAAATGGGAGATTTTTGTGGGAAAAGAAAGTCTTATGGTTTGACTGGAGAGTCACATTTTTGTTTAACATTGTACCTACCACCCACCATTTTGAATTTTGGAACGCTCAAGAGACTGATTTAGGGCCTTTAAATCCAAGATGGTTGATGGAATGCCTCTTGAAGGATTCAGTCTTTGTGTACTCTGGACATGAAGAAACGAGATGGAGGTAGTCTTGTGAATGACATTATGTCTCCTTCTGCTATCACTTTAAGTACCCATTCATCTGTAATTGAATCCCTCCATTGTCTGATATATTGTCGGTGTATTCCTTCTATTGGAGGATTCTTACAGGACTCTGCACTTCCATCTTCATCCTGTGGTAGATTTGGGTTCAGCATAATTTAGAAAATTTTTCTTTTGGCCCAGGTGGATTTAGATTTTCCTCCGCAGCAAAAGGAATCTCCGGTTGTGTTAGTTGCTGAGTGCCGAAATGTACTCTGACAATGGTATGTTGAACTTTTCTTTTTAAAATCAAACCTTCTAGGTTTGATTTGTGGTACAAGATTGTTTTTCCTTCCTGTTGTATGACTGAAAATTGTATCCAGTTCAAAACTAAACAAAAGAAAACCCATGAACAGCAAAAAAAAAACTACCGAGCCATAGCGAGCAACGTGCAGTTACAGCTCTAAGGCCACTTTACCATTGTACAGTGTGGCCTCTTGAAAGAATCCTATTAAAGGAAGAATATCCTTCCTTGGGACAACATCTTGAATGGCTTGCAAAAGTTGAACTTGCCAGGGTTCCATGGCTCTACACGCTCATGACAAAACAAATGCTGCCCTAATGATGGATCCATGGCCCACAAACAGTAACCTGTAAAATGAATTTATTCTTATGTCAGAATGGGATGATCAGAATGATATGATCATGTTTCATCTTGTTTTACAGCTGCACTTTTGGAATCAGGGGAAATAAGGAAACACATTTGCCAGAGGAAAGTGCCAGGAGATGACCACTGCATTCACACCATTAGCTGGAGAGTCCCAGAACTGAAGAAAATTGCCTTTAAACCAAGAGTCCATTAGGTCCACAGTTAGCGGATCCCGGAGACGAACTATGGAATCCAAAACAGTCTGTTTGAGCTCCCAGTTCCTGGGATCCAGGACTTGGAGAATAAGAAAGTCTGCCACAACACAACACAAGACTCCACCCACATTAGAATCCACCGAATCTCAGACCATACAGCCGCACTACTTGTTCCTACCTGACAGCTGATGCATTACACTTCTGTCATGTTGTCGGGTTGGATTTGCACAGGAGATCCCTGAAGGGACTGAGACCAACACCACAAAGCTAGGTGAATTGCCCGAGGCTCCAGAACATTGATGGACAGAAGACCCTCTGCTCTGGTCCAAAAGACCCTGAAATGTTTGAGGTCCAAGGTGGCACCCCAGTCTGTCAGGCTGGCATCCCGACTTCCCGAACCTCCATCCAGGCTCATTAGGGCCAGGTTCCTCCCTGATTGTTGATATATGCGATTGCTGTCTCATTGTCCAACTGGATCTTCAATGGAGTTCCCGTCAATAGCTGGAACCAGTGAAAAAGCGCCAAGCTAAGCTCAAATTTCCAGGATGTTGATTGGAAGGAGACCACCCACACACACAGTCCAGTTAAGAGTCCCTAGGTCGCTCCCCAGCCTCTCAGGCTGGAGTCTGCAGTGACCAAGTTCCAATCAGGTTTTACAAAGGGGCATCCCCATGTCAGATGTGGGCGGTGAAGCCACCAGTGCAGGTCTTCCCTCCATATTTATGTACAGCAAAGTGGCAACCAGAAAAAAAAAACAGGAAGTAAAGAAGAAAGCCCCCTTAATAAAGACTCCAAGAGGACTCGGAGATAAATATACACAAAACAGGAGAGCTGAAACCGCCTCTAAGTGTAGTATTAATAGATGCAATGTACCCTACTACATTCAAGGTACTTACTAATTATAGAGGATTTTGTTTTGTCCTGTCTCCTTTAGGGATTTATTATAGTATACATTCATGCTTTTATTTTAATAACTATACTTTTCTACTAAGCTTCAAGTTGATACTGTGTGGCGATTCACAAGTTCAGAAGGGAGCTCTATCCTGGAGTCTTGCTAGTCTGGGGCATAGCCAGCGCATGCTATTCATCTTACAGGCAAGATATAACCTCTATAATTAGTAAGTACCTTGAATGTAGTAGGGTATATTGCACTTATTAATACTACACTTATATCTTGCAGTACAATGTGGAACACACAAACCATAGGTATATACCAAAGCACCCACTAAGATTCCCGGATGGTACGAGAAAAAACTCTCCACACAGAAAGACCAGTATTCCATATGACTAACTGGCATTATGTAAATCTCAGGTGCCAACAGACACCAAACTAGCACAGCAAGCAACCAAACAGGAACCAAGAGGACTCAAAAACTACTGAACTGGTTGGGAAAAAGCAACAAGTCCTTAAACAGGCACAACAGCCTGAAGGACTTTCCAGCCAAAGTTCACTTCATCTGAGCCCGGGACACTGACACGGCAGTGTTTGGTAAAAGTGTGCAAGGATGACCATGCTGATGTCTTGAACTGCTGTTCAGTTGAGGCTTGATTCCTGTAGGCCCAAGCATTATACTGCATCCAACAGGCAAATATCTTGTTCCTGTCTGGTGGAATATCAGGATAAAAAAGAAGGAAGGCAATTTCCTGGTTAATGTCAAAGTAGGATGTGCCTTTTTGGCAAGAAACCTAGGAATACGAAGGACTGGTTTGTCCTGATGAAAAACCAGGAAATGTGGTTTACAAGAAAAAGAGTGCATTTCAGCAACTCTTCACACAGAAATGGCCAAAAGGAAGGCCATTTTAAGCATGAAAAAAACCCTCAAAGAAACCGAAGAGAGAGGTTCTAAAGGAGGTCTCTGAAGAAAGCTCAGCACCAGATTAAGGTCCCATGGAGGCATGGGATCCATAAAAGTGGGGTAGCAACAAGTCTCTTCTGGAAGAGAACCAATAGTGCTGAGATCTGTACCTTGATAGAGCTAAGACTGAGACATCTGTTAACGCCATCCTGTAGTAAAGTCAAAGCATCACTGGTAAAAAAAGCAACCAGAACCTATGGTAGGTTTTAGAAAATATGGGCTTCCTAGACTGAATCATGGTAGAAATGACAGTGTCCGAGAAACCGTTTCTCTTCATGATGTTGGCCTCAAGAGTCATACCGTCAAGGCCAACCTTTCCACCTGATGGTAGCAGAGAGGACCCTTGATCAGAGGATCTGACGTCAGGGAAGACTAAACGGACAGGTTGAGAAGATCCACGAACCAGGACCAAAGAGGTCAAAAGAGGACAATCAGGATAACCTGAGCATTCTCCATATTGAAATTCCACAGCACCCTGAGAAGCAGGGGAATGTGAGGAAACACATAGGCCAGATGAACGTTCCATGGAATGGATACTGCATCCTTTGCAAAAGCTAGAGGATCCTCAATCTTGATACAGAACAGTGGAACCTTCCTGCTCTTATGGGATGCCGTGAGGTCAACTGTTGGAAGGCCCCAGCGGCGGACTATATGTTCAAATACCACCTGATTAAGTCCCCAGTTTTCTGGATCTAGCTCTTGACAACTTAAGACTGCAACTGTTTTCTGGGCCTGGAATGGGGACCTCTGAGATGACTGGCACATGACCTCCTGCCAACTGAAGGACTTCCCGAACCTCCATCCAAGCTCATTAGTCCAGGTTCCTCCATGATGGTTGATGTGATTGCCGTTGCATTGTCTGACTGGATCTTCACTGGAGTACCCGTCAGTACCAGGGACCAGCGAAGAAGCTCCAAGATAAACTTGAATTTCCAGGATGTTGATCGGAATGATACTATTCACCCCCGTCCAGTAAGGAGTCTCAGGATTGCATCCCAGCTTCTCAGGCTGGAGTCTGTAGTGACCAAGGTCCAATCCGGTATTACAAAGAGGCATCCCTGTGTCAGATGTGGATGGTGAAGCCACTAGTGCAGGTCTTCCCTTGAGGGGACAGAGACATACGATAAGTCAGATGGGAACTCTGTCTTGACCACCTCCTGAGAATATCAAGCAGAAGCTCTTTCATGTGGTATTGAGCATAAGGGACTTCTTCCAGGGCGGACACTACATGTCCCAGGATTCTCATGTAATCCATTATTGTCCCCACAGGCCTGGACAGAGCACAGACATGTCTCTGAACAGAGTCTGGATCTAGTCTTCTGGAAGAAACACTTTACCTTGAAATGTTTCAAATCTTATGCCCGAGTAGTACAGAGTCTTCGTAGGCAACTAAGACTTCGTGAGATTGAGGACCCAACCATGGTGCTTCAGGGCACAAACTCATTCTCGAACATGTGATGACAGAATGGTGTCCGAGGGGGCCTTGATCAAGAGGTCATCTAAGTAAGGGGTTAAGGGAATGTGAGCATTGTCCATCTTGATCTACCACAGCACCCTGAGACCTGAGCAGACTGAACCCTATGCGCCCCAAATTGGCAGGGAAAATATTATTCCCTTAGAAGCCCAGTTTGACATGAGGAACAATGAGCTAAAGGGGTTAAGGGGATCCCTGAATCATTTGATTTGAATTTCCTCATGTGTCACTTAGGATCAGGCAAGTTAATAAAACAACACGCAAAACAAGGCAAAGTAACCAAAAGTAGTAAGACCAAGAAATCACACAGAAATACCCAAAACATACTTATCTAACTGCAAGAGGTAAAAACGGTGAAGAAGAGAAAGAAAGCCTGCCCTCAATGGGTGGACTAAGATTGTTGCCAAGGCACCACTCATCCAATCAGAAAATGGATGTTGATAGAGGTATTCGGGAAGTGTAGTTTTTTTCTTCATTGCCTATGCTCAGCAAATGGTGGCTCTTCAGCAACTAAAACATGGCAAAATAAAGGTTAATGTGGTATTATACAAACCCATATCTAAGTAGAAAAATAAAAAAGTCTAAAATCTAAGAATAGTGCCAGCTTGTTCATCTTCTCTTGAGAGGTCACTTGAATCTGGAGGTGAGAGTAAAGCTGGAGGAAGAAAGGGGAGTGTCTTTCTCATAGGTTCTGCCTTTTTTGAAGTGCCCTACCCTCTGGTGGAAGGGAGCTTTACCCCATGGATCTTGTGTTCCATACAGAACAAGAGAAAAGTGGATTAGACTGACTGGGGTAAAGTGAAGCAAGGAGGAAGTATCCGCCCCTGAGAGCCTTTTAAGCCAATTGGCCTGCCCTTCTGCAGAAGGACACTTTATCCAATGGTTCCTGTGTTCCAATTAGGGTGTAAGCGAAATATCCTTGACAGCATCAGTCAGTCATCTCTCGTTCAGATATGCATATTATTAAGAACAGCTCTGAGCCCCTCCACAGAGTCCCTGGAAATGCCCCCATGTACATCCACACACACGTGAGCAGGGAACTGCCCTCATCGTCTCTGTCCATCTGCCCCTCCTCAAGGGAAAGGCCATTGTCCACACTTGTGTACAGAGATCTTTTACCATATACAGTAAATGAGAAGTCAGGAGAAAGCTTCTGTAAAATCATTTCTAGGAAGGCATTCAGGATAGCCAAACCTTGCAGCCTGAGAAAAGAGCAAGACAGGTTAGAGAGACCTCTATGAAGTGAGTTTGCAATGCTAAGGGAGGGCCTGTACACCAGTATAAAAGAACAAAGAAGCAAAAGGGAAAGAAGAGAGATCCATCAGCTTCTGCTGCCTGAAACAATAGGAATCATGAGGCCCGCACCTATACTCCCTATAATACCAAGCAAGCACTCTCCATCTCTTGCAGGCCTACTGCATCAGTTGTTGACATGTCAGCTGTGAAAAAAACCTGGAGATAGGAGGAGAAAGCCTCCCACCTAAGTTTGCCACAAGTCACTGGCAATGGTCTGAAAAATCCAGTTGCAAATGCCCCTTTTATCCACAGTGCACCATTAAACTCAAGGCCCTGTATCCAAACTCCGGAGCTCTACAGATACCAGACATATGAACGAACACAGAGCCACTTCTTGACTAGGCAGTAGCTCCACTGCTTCTTCTCTCCTTCCACTTACCCTCTGTAAGCAGTTAGCAGCTGCAACTATTTAAATAAGAAGGGAACTGTGAGAAACAGAAAAACTCTGAGGTGGGTGACAGATTGGGGAGAGAGAGCAGGCTGTGCTGTAACAGTTCCCTTCTATTGCTACTGCTTCTATTGATGTGGGGAAGAGCAGGTACCCTTATGAGGGAATGTGAATAATAAATGGTCCCCATAAGAAAGTCTATGCTAACTCATTATAATAAATAGAACCCAGCCTGCATCCTATCATCCACAGCAGTCAGGAGAAAAAGACAACAAAAAGTTAATAAAAAAATACTATTGCATTCCCTGATTTCTTATAGGCACCCATGCAGATGTGCCCTGTAAGAAACACACAAAGTTGGCCTCAGATTGTGGTCAGCACACCAAAATCTGGAACAGATACAGCCACTCTCACAATACCCAAAGAGCAGTGTGTATGCCTGCTCATCATTGCAATCTATTGCACCTCAAAAGTTAAGATGCACTGCAGGCCCTTCCTGGTCCCTTGTATTTTCTTCTGGGCAAAAGGGAGTGGGAAATATCGGTGGAACCAATACCAAGAAGAAAAATGAGTAATTTTCAAGGCCAAACGCACTGTAGTGTCACCTGAGCCATCCCCAGCTCTATGTATAGAAAACAAAAAAGAGTAAAAATTGGTCTCAGAGAGGCCAGCCCTGTACCTTCTTAGGAGGACATAGAAAAAAAATAGCTGGTGTTAAGCAGAGGATTTTTTTGCTTAAAGATCCCTGCTACCTACAGGGGGGACCTTAACCCAGGGGGAGAAAAGAGAAAGGTTCATCTTCCTACAACATACACATGTTAATTGACACATGTTACATGACCACTGGTGTTTTGGGTGTGAACGGCTCGTTTTGAAATGTTACCGTGTTTGTGTTTTAGTTGAGCACACATTTCTTCTCACATTGCACACAAACTCCATGTGAAGAGTCTCACTTACTGCTACATATTTGACAAGATGTGCACCTTATAATAAGTGTTATAAATTGTAAATTTCCTTTTTACATCATATCAGTAGGATTATTCATCAAAGACTGAACTAAAAGTGTAATGGGGGGGTCACAATATTGCTGAAAATGCTATGATTTACTAGAGGCCTGTGAGTCTCCCCATATTAGTCAGTGCAAATTTGTATCCAGTTTTCCCTACTGTCCCACCAAAAGCAAGGGTTGCGAGTTAATCTATTTATTATAACCAACATAGAACTTTCATTCTAATGATAATGCATCATTATTGTATTACAACGCACATATTTCCCTGAATTAGTGTGGACTGATGTTCTAATACTATTCAGTATCAGTAAAAAAGAGAACATGGGAGTACAGCTATTATTAAATTAGACCAGATTACCACCTCTTGGCTGGTTGGGAATGGTTAGCCTGTACACTACTAAAAATCCTTCACCCACAAATCGATTATGGACATGGTTAAGACTCTAACATATGCACAGTAATAAACCTAAAAATAGTTAAAATTCTAAAAAAGGAAGCTTTGAACCAGAACAATATATCAGTCCCGTTCACCTTTGCAGCCACAGGCCTGCATCAGGAAGTTGATCAGCTCTAACAGTGCAGATTCACGGTTTTGCTTGTAACTGTCCAGCCACTCATCAACAAGTATCTGCAATGAAAGACACAAAAACAAAGTGGTATGCGAAGACAGAACAAAATATGAGGAAATCAGTGGAAGAAAGAGCTGGACGAGAAACCGAGAAAGAAAATGTAACAGAAAAGAGAAGATAAAAATATGGAGACTTTGAATAGCAATCATCAAAAGGCATATTAATGTCACTGTGGAGGCTCCTTCTGGAAGTCCTTGCTGAAAAAACACTTGCAGGAGCATGTTCTGTGTGCACCTCTAGAGAAGGAAAAACCCAAGTTCAAACCACCATTCTTTTTGAAGGTCCATCACCTGTATGGCACTCTTTCCCTGTCTGATTGCTTCAAACAGGTCTCCATCACTTCCATGAGACACACTGGTCACTTTCTCAACAGCTCTTCTTGGGCGTTTAGTTGCCTGTGAGATAAAGAAACAGGGATATGTAAACTACTTAATCTGTCACTCAACCTGCATGGTAACACAGACTGGGTGCAACTCTAATCCAGGTAACACAGGCAGAAGAGTTACACACAGCCTCTCCACTTGCAGTCAGGCATAAGGAGACCAAGATACTAAGAATTGCAGGAATTTCCAGCTGTGCGTTAGGGGACATTTTACATTTTTATTTATTTAAATGAGTTTTTTCACACATTGAATACCAGATAGGTCCTCAATGCATTGTTTCACAATACGTTGTAGACCGCTCTGGTATTCAAGAGGAAACAATCACAGTTTGAATCAATGGCAATATTTGTTCCCTGTGGCCCAGATGGTTTGATCCAGTTTTAATCAATACATCAACCTCGGATGTGTGACTTACTACAGTTCCTGGGCGGGACAATTTGTGAATGCTCCTGGGTCTCTTCTTCAACGTTTCTTCAAAGTCGCTACCTGTGTCAGACAAATCATCCACTTCATCTGCACTGCATAAATCCCTAGGACAAATATGTATGCACAAAATAGTTGACTAAAAGAGGATTTTTGTGTATTTAACAATAAATCTTTTTCTCTTAGTCCATGTGGAACACAGAAACCATGGGGTAATGTATCCTCCAGCAGTAGGGCAGGTCACTTTATTAAAAAGGCTCTAAGAGGCAGAGACTCCCCTTGACCTGCTTTACCCATACCTTGACATGCTTTAACATAAAGCAAAAGATGAAAGAAAAAGAAAGGCAATACCATGTATTAACCCAGGAAGACCCCTACCCTGGACTAAAACAGTTGTTTTTTCTCAGGGAGGGAAGTCCTATGTTTGACAGGATTTATCGGTAAGTACACTAAAATCAAAGACAAACTGGTACATCATGAACCTCAGGTGTCAACGAACATGAACATTGCAAAGAAAAGAACAGGTTACTGGCTAAAAGAAATTCGAAGACACGCACCTACACAGACACATCAACCTATAGGACCTGACAGCCAAAACATTAACCCCGCAATGTTTGACAAATGTGTGGAGAGAGGATTACATCTCTTCTTTACACAGCTGCTCAGCAGAGGCCCGATTCCTGTAGACCCAATACAGGATATGCAGACTCAATTCAGGTTATGGAATGCACCATAACCTAAAACGGCACAGGCGCCTTAGAACATATGCCTGGAGAATGGTCATCTTAATCTAAGAAGCCACTGTTACCTTAGACACAGCCTGGCCTGCTCAACAACTCTCAGGGATGACAAAAAAGGGAATCAGATTTCCAAAAATGCTGTGTGTGATGAACACAGTACTTCAAACTCCTACCTGCATCCAAAAAATGAAATTCCTGCTCCAGTCCATTAGATGAAGCTGGACGGAGAGAAGGAAGAACAATTTCCTTGTTAATATGAAACTCAGGAATCACCACTGGGGAGAAACCAAGGGCAGTACGCAGAATCAGGGTGGAAGACCAGAAAGGGAGGCTAACAAGATAAGCAGTGAAGTATGGTCATCTGCCAAACAGACAACAGCTATCAGAAAGGCAATCTTAAGTGTCAAGACAAACAAAGAAACAGAAGAATGGCACAGGAGGAGGTTCACGTCCCACGGAGGAGTAGGATCCCGAAAGATTGGTTAAGCAAGGGCCAACCCTTTCTCAATGGTCTGCACATCCAGCCATATGCCTCTGGAAAAGTACAGAAAAAGCAGAAATATGAATTGTATTAGAGCTAAAACCTAGCCTAGATGAAGAACATCCTGAAGAAAGACCAAAACAGCTAGAAACTGAAAAGGTCGGTTCAACCAGAAGGCCATTAGTTCCACCATAGGAGGACCCCTCGGGTGAATTAGAAAGTCAAATACACTGGTTGAGCTTGCAACAGCTGAGATCCAATCACTGGTGACTGTGAAAGTCTGCCACTGCATTGTCTACCCCAGGGTTATGAATGGAGGAGAAAGCTAGCACGCAGGCTTCCACCTAAACAGGGATCATCCAAAACACAGATCTGCACTTCTGGTCCCTCTCTGATATAGGCCAACGCCATCACGTGATTGGACTGGATCTGCCCCAAAGATCCCTGAAGGGACTAAGTCCAGTGCCACAGAGCTAGGTGAATTGCCTGAAGAGCCAAAATACTGATGAACAGAAGACTCTGAGACATCTGAGGATGCAGATGAGAGCAGAAACTAGGTAGCCCAGTACAATCACATGAACCCACATTGTTGCAGATGGTCGAAATATGGCCTGAGACGCATAGTGAGACAACAACAGAGTCCTGTCTTTTGGTAGAAACACCTTCCACAAATTCCATACCAAGAGTGAAGGACCTGGGATAGAATCAGAGACAATTTTATGAAAATTTAGAACCCAACCACGTTGCTTCAGAAAGGACAAGTCTGAATCTGAAAATTGAGAACCCAACCACGTTGCTCCAGAAAGGAGAAGTCTGAATCTGAAAATTGAGAACCCAACCACGTTGCTCCAGAAAGGACAAGTCTGAATCCACTGATGGAGCCTTCAGGAAAAGGTTGTCCAAGTAAGGAGTCAAAGAGATCACTAGCGAATGGCTGTGAGCCACTAGAGTTACTATGACCTTTGTAAAAATCCACACACCAGAGGTCAGCCCAAAGGGAAGGGCAGTGAACTGAAAATGAAGGTGTTAGAAGGCAATCTGCAAGAAATGAGGATGATTTGCGTGGACTGGATTATGCAGATAGGAATGCTTTATGTCTAGAGAAGCTAAAAATCCCACTGGACACGTCTCAAAGATGACGGAGCACAAAGACTCCATCTTCAACTGAGAAGCAAGAACAAAAGAGTTGTGAAACTTTAAGTCCACAACAGGATGGCATCTTTTTTTTTGTTTGTTTGTTTGGAAAGATGAAAAGGTTGGAGTAGAATCCCTTGAACTTTCCCTGAAAAGGAACAGGTACTAAAGCCCGCATATCTAGCAGGGAAGTGACTGCGTCTACAAATAGACAACTTTGTCTGGGACTGTGGGGAACTCTGGACATGAAGAAGCATTTGCAGAGGAAAGGAACTTAAAGTCTATGCAGTACCCTTCTGAAATTACCAGCTAAACCCACTGTTTCAAACTATTCTTTGGGGTGGACCAGACCCCTGCAAGTCATGTGAAGGTATGCTTGTCAAGTGGAGATTACCAAACAGCCGCTTTCCTACAAACTGAAGACACACCAAAGACCCCCTGGAAGTCTGGTCAGTGATAAAACCGTAATACACAGAGTGTAATCTGCATCCACAGAGAAAGCTGAGGCTTTTCTAGTAAATCTCGAAATGTCAAAGCCACTTCAGTAAGATACGCATTAACCTCAAGGATTGTGGATATAATCACCACCAGATCCTCCTTAGCTGCTTCCGCTTAGATGGCACCCAGAAGCTGATTCCTCCCAAACAGTCATAACCCTTGTCACCCACACAATAAGCAAAGGTGGAGCATAAAGCAGCACCAAAGGCTGCAAAATTCACCTTCAGCAAAGAATCCAGGGGTTTATCCACCTGATCTTTAAGTGCCACAGCACCTGCCAGTGGCAAAGCTGTATGCTTACCAAGGTGAAAATGGGGGGGGGGCACTGCGCTAAAGCCTCAGCAGGGTACAGGACAGAGATATGCCAAGGACAGAATACCCTCCAGTCAGGCGTGATACACTCCCTCCGCAGAGGGCTGACAATGCAAACCGTTCTCCACCAATCCCAGTTACCTGAAATCTGCTCTACTTCAAAGCAGAGAGATAGCAGCCCACCAAATGGGAGATTACGTAGCCTCATTCCTAGCAGAATAAAATAAAATAGAAAAGGCTAAGGAAATATTTGCACTGCTTCCAGCCTATGGAAAGTTACTTTTAAAATTATCCACAATATCGAAAAAGGAGGAGGCTGGTCAAGTGTTATCTCTAGGATATAAATGTATTAAAACCAGTGTGTAACAGACACATGAAAAACAAATATGTAAAATACAACAGAGGCCCTATCTTGCATGTTTTGTGGCAAAGAAAGCTGCTGTCTCAAAGATAATGGCGTGTAAGTAGTAATATAGATGAGCAGCCGCCAGTGTTGTCAGTATAGGTTGGCAGTTACAAAACTGGTAACTAAAATGCATACGATAATAATATGGTGATACAAAGTGAATAAATACAAAGAAAAAATCAGCAGCCACCATTTACGATCCACTGCAGGATGAAGGCCTTCTCAGCAAGCCTACAAAAACTCCGGTCCTGTGCCTTTTGTTGCCACTGTTTACCAATAATTTTGGTAATATAATCTACACATCTTGTCTTTGATCTTCTTTTTGGGATTTTAGTATCAAGTGGAATCCATTCCAAAAATCGTTTGTTACATCTACCATCAGGTACTCTTGCTATGCCCCCTTCCATTTCAGGAGCTTTGCTCTTTCAGTGATGTCAAAGATCTCTCTTTGCTAACGAAACCATGCAAGCGTTATTCAGTCTCTTTTTGTTATGTCTTCTCTATGTTAAAATTAGCCTATTGTACTATGTCCAATAATTTACATGTTTGTAGTTCAAAAATTATTAAGAGCAAAAGATCCCCGCCCCTTTCTGGCCATCTACTACCAAATCTGCAATCTGGTCGTGCGACTCGACAGCTGCAGCGAGGGATGAACTTCAGTAAGTATAAGGGAAATCCTGTCCCCCTTGACGAAAGAGGGCAGGATTTCCCTTTGCTTACTGAAGTTTGTCCCACGCTGCAGTCGTCCTCGCTAGCCTGCATCTTCTCTGTGACGTGCCAGAAAGGGGCAGGCGGAGGATCTTTAGCTCTTCATAACTTTTGAACTACAATCTAGTAAGGTATTATACGTAGCAATAGTTTACTTTTAAGCAACTTTAAAAATAGACATTACTAATACTTAAACCTTAAGTTTTTGTATGGCTTTGGCATTCAGTGTACATGTTTCATATCCATACGCAAGGAGTTCAGAAAACATTGGTCAAAGAAATCTTTCGCTTGAGGCAGAGTGGTAAATTTGTCTTAAAGATGGTACTACCAAGTTTACCAAATGTTTTCCACCCCAATTTTATTCGTCACTCAATTTACATTATGAGGTTTCCATCTGTTGACATTTCCTATCCATGGTAAACATACTTGTCCGCTGCTTTTAGTTCTTGTCGTTCTACTGTGATTTTTCTTACTATGGTAAATTTGCTAAATGTGACTTGTGTTTTGTTGATATTCATCTTCAGACCCAAATTTTTGCTTTCCTGTTGTAGCTCTTCAATGCATTCTTGCAGTTCTTCAAAGAGTATGATATCGTCTGCAAAAAGTAAGTGATGTATGTAGTCTCCATTAATCTTAAGGCCTTTTTGTCCCAATTTAGATTGCAGAAAATTTCTTCTAAACAAACAGAAAATAGCTTTGGAGAGATTGCATCTTCTTGTCGGACACCTTTTTGATCTGGACTTTATCTTGCTGAACTGAATTTATAAAGTTGCATTTTTATGTACTGATTGGAGGATATGGACGTGCAATCTATTCCTAGTGGATTGGGGCATCAATTATTGCTTGCTTTTTCACTGAATCAAAAGCATTTTCGTAATCAATTTAGGTTATGAATAATGGAAGGATGTATTCATTATGCTGCTCTATAACTTGTTGTAATCTCTGGATGTGGTCCATTGTGCTGAAACCACTACTGAAGCCCGCTTTTTCTTTAGGTTGTACAGCATGAAGTAGTGTGTCCATTCTTCTTGACAGGACCTTTCTGAAAACCTTGCAGACCACTGGCAATAGGCTTATTGGTCGGTAGTTTTTAAAATCATCACTTTTTTGTGCAGTAGAATGACTTCTGCATTTTCCATTTTCAGGCACTTTGCCAAGGAGTATTCATTTCGAAACTAGTTTAGCTAGGGCTTTGAAAAAGGGTCGACCTCCAGCTTTCAACAGTTCAATAGTGACTTTATCAGTATCACAGTCTCTCTTTGAGGCCTAAAGCGAGCCTGTGCTCTTACCTCTGTATGGCTGCCGGCCGGCATGGCCTCCGGCCACTTCCTCATGGCTTAGTCATGTTTCAGACACTGGCAAGACCGCCTGTTTATGGGCCTATTTTGTAGGGCATAATTGGGTCCTGCCTCCTTCTGCAGCTTGTTGCACTTTCATAGTGTTCCTGTGCGCATCTAGTTTGTTCCTCTGACCCTTGCTTGGCTTCAATGTCTCCTGGTGTTCGATCCTTGGCTTGTCTGACTTCTCGCTCTGGTTGTGACCTAGGCTGTGGCTGACCAGTGTATGACTCTGGCTTGTCCAACTACAAGCTCTGTGCTGACCTTTGCTGTGGCTGACTACCCGATCTGGTTCCTGACAGTGGCCTGTCTGACTGACACTCCATTTGTGCCTTGCTCCTGTCTGACTACCACTAGGCCAGTTCAGATCGCGCTCCTTTACCTTGTAGCTCATCTACCAGCTGGTCACTTGCAGGTTGCCTCCGCTTGGTGCCTTCCGTTTGCCTCCGGGCAGCTAGTGCAACTTAGTCTCGCTCCTGGGCACTCGCCTCTTAAGCTTACCTGTTGCTTGGCTTAGCACTTGCGGTGCTACCTACGCTCTGTGCCTCCTAGTTGCCTTTGGTAAGATAGAGTGCAGCTTGTCTCGCTCCTTGCCTCAGTAATGCACTCCTATCTGGCTGCATCTATCTAAGCACCTATTCTGCTGCCTCGAGTGGTGCTACCAGTTACACTATTGGTGGTCTATTCGTTCTGTGTTTCCGCTGGGTACGCTCCCATACTAGTCCCATCGTTCCTTCCCGTTGTGCTAGAGCCAGGTCTGATTCTAAGACTCAGTACCATAGACCTACGGTGGTTCAGTGTCAGCTCCTGGGTAGTGGACTAGACACTGTCCTCATGTCTATCTCCCTTCTGACTGAAGAAGTGTTCATTATTACTACTAGTATTCTGATTATCTATTGCTCAATAAACTGGTTTTAATTCATGTGTACGGTTTGGTGTGTTTCTTTACTGAGAGTACGTGACAGTCAGCTGCTTTGCGATTTTTCATTGATTTCATTGCAGCTTCTACTACTTCTACCAAAACTTTAGGCACAGCATTCATTTGTTATCCATCTTTAGAAAGATTTTAAAGGAATAGTAATGTTTCACTACAACATCAGCTCCAATTAATCTTCATAGTATTTGGGCCATGGAGAGTGTTATTTCAATACTGTCAGAGTTGTAGTTCAAGAGTAATTGAATGATAAAGTATCCCCCTCCCGACCCTTTTACCTAGTGTAAGCCACCTCCCCGCAGATGTGGAATCTGGTCTTGAGACCAGACAGCTCACAGCAAGGGACAATCTTCTTACTGTGAACATAAGGAAAACCCCGCCCCCTTGACAAGTTTTTCTTTATGATCACTGAAGATTGTCCCTCTCTGTGATCCATCCGGACAGTGTTGCTGCTCTGAGGTGAGAAGTGTTACATCAGTAAAAGGGGTGGGAGGGGGATACTTTATCATTCAATTACTCTTGAACTACAACTCTGACAGAATTGAAATAACACTCTCCAAGGCCAAAATACTATGATGATTAATTAGAGCTGATTTTATTGTGAAACATTACTATCCCTTCAATTAAAACTCTGTCACTTATTTCAGTATTTGTTGTTGAGCCTTTACTGTTGTACCACCTTCAAGTTTTAATGCAAACATTTGGCTCCTACATGTGGCCATCTTTCGTTTTGCTTTCTTTAGCCTTTGATTTTCTTCCATGTCCTTTTGATGAGCTCAACACTGAACTCGCACATTTCTTCTTTTATGCTCTTCCTTATGGTCTTTCACATTTCTTCTTTTATGCTCTTCCTTATGGTCTTACACATTTCAACATATTCTACATTGTTTCTTATATTACCATTCTGCTTCATTTCTCATCATGTCAACTTTTTTTTTTTTTTTTTTTTAAATACGGGTTGGTTTATCTAGTTTTATAGTAGGTGCAAGGGCAGTATCTACGATTGTCTCAATAACGTTTTCATTGTGGGTTGAAATGTCTGTATCTGGAAGGCCCTACACTGAAGCAATTAGACAATGCTAACTCAAAATTCCTATGATTCTTCAATAAGTGGCTAGTGTAGATCTTCGCTTTTGTTGAGTTGATTGTTTTCTTTCTTTCTTGCCGTCAAATTTAATTTTCCTCTCACTAGACAATGGTCACTTCCAATGTTTTATAAAAATATGCAAAAACACACACATAATATGCCTGCGCCCACATCTGTAGTAGACATGTAGTGCTCTCCAACACGGGATGCTTTCACATGCAATATAAAACATGGTGTGAGAGCATAAGTATCACTAACACAGAACATAAGGGGGAAAAAAACAAAGTATTAATAAGATAAGATTTTGTGTGGTTCAGTCAACATACCGGCGGCCACACACTCAAACGAAAAGATACGCTACAAAGACAGAACCACAGTTCATAAAGCTAGGAAAAGGAAATGTTTCAGCTGACAGCTTATCCAAGATATAATCTCTCTCCCATGAGCAACGAAGACAGGCTTACGTACATTAGGTAGATGGTGATAAATCAGGTTTGTGTATATAAAGAAAGTGTTGCTCGCTCCTCAGAAGAAGACCATCACAGTATGCTTCTCCGACTACTAAACTCATTTAAATCATATACTGAATGGTGGGCTCTCCCCTCAAACTTAGGTAATAGTTGGTATTTCCCAAAATAAGACTGCCACCCCCATCAGCTGGTTTAATATTGTGGACTGATTTCACTTAAAATTGTTTGCAACCTCCAATTCACCTGATGTAAAATTAATTTTCATGTCTATACAGAGTCATAACCAGCTGTCCAAAGGTCTCTGCAAAACTGCCTCTGTATCAAGTAGGAAAAAAAAATTAGATTTAGATTTTAATCCTGAAGTAACAGTACCTTCAATAATTATTTGGTATGTGTATCCATGAAGAGTAAAATTTGAATTCGCCTCTCATCGAAAATGGGATCTTGGACAATAATAGAAGTAACTTCTAACTAATAAGGACTGCTCATTTACATCTAGACAATGACAGTGTATGTTGATATTAGTCTCCTGTAACCGATGTCTTCTGACCTGTTTTTGTTTTTTTTTGGGGGGGAGGGTCCCTCTAGGTCTTCTGAGTTTGGTCTTTTTACCAATTCTCTCTTAGTGGAAGGAACCTGTTGTGGTCTCTCCACCACGGAATATCCATTGGTAGGGATTCCGCTATATAGCCAACAGGACAGCACATCAGAAACCCTCTCGAGTTCATCATGGGCAATAGGATTGGGTAAACCGACAGTTCCAGCTTCACTGCTATCATGGGATTCCACGGCAGATGGAAGTCTTAATCTTTAGTGGTATTGTGGTTCAACTGAATTCCTTTAAGGCAGTGGTTCTCAATATTTTTTTGCTCGGGGCACCCCTAACACGTAATCTTGAACATTCGGGGCACCCCTAACATATTTAATGTACTTTATCAAGGGCATAATGAAGGGTACAATACATACAGATACAGTATCATTAGGTCTTATAATCATAATACCATAACTAAACATATTGTGCATAACAATTTCTATAAATCGTTATTTAAAAATCCATTTTGTTAGTCTTTATAGAAAACACAGGGCACCCTAAGCTGATGCCCGTGGCACACCAAAGTGCCACGGCACCCTGGTTGAGAATCACTGCTTTAAGGGGACTCTCCGTTATACTATTTCTATCTCGACTATCGTGGTTATTGCGATTCTTGGTAGTATTATTGATAGACTTGGGGACATGTTTCTTATTCCCACATGCAGTTTCTATTAAACTTGCAGACCTGATCGCTCTTATAATCATATTCCTCCCCTAAAGAGTGATTTTTTTTCTTTCTTCCAGAATTCACCTGATAGCACTAATAGAAATGTTAGAGGTTATCTTCCAAATTACTGTAATTATGGTAATGTTTAAAGATTTCCAAATCTCTAATTTTATTTTAATAGCCTTTTTAGTTTCAATAATCTTTTTTCTCTATCGTTGCTTGAGAGTTGCATTACAGAGGATGAGAATGCATCTAAGGCTTGGTGCCACCTCTCCACAAAGGAAGAATACTCTCTGAAAGTGGATATCAAACCTCTAGGGATCATCGGGACACTCAAATATTTCTTGCTTGTTACAGCATCCCACCAGTGGTTACATTCAACCTTAAAGTGGAAGTTCAACGTTGTAGAAAGTCGCCCTGCAATAATTAAGCATATGACGACTAGCTTCATTAAACGTCTATTATCTCTCAGAAGTGGCAGATTCTAAAGTAATCCTTAATCTTGTCTGTGTGCCTGTGCTGTCGGTCCAGGTCTCCTCTAAGAAGCATTGCACTGTGCCACAAGGTAACCGGAAGGGACTGACAGCGCAGGCCCGCAGACTGGCCGTGTCTCTGAAGATTAAGGATTACTTTAGAATCTGCCACTTCTGAGAGGTAATAGAAGTATTATGAAGCTAGTCGTCATATGTTTAATTATTGCAGGGCGACTTTATACTAACTGAAAGTTCCACTTTAAGCAAATCCTCAAGATCAAAAAAGGGCTTACACAGATCCTCAAAAACAGACATCTTAGCATTAGTTTTCTTGGGTTTAGACAAAGTGATTATGGATTGGTGTTCACGTTTTTAACATTTCTCTATAAAGCTCCATCTTGAAAATTCCACAACACAAAACAATAATATATAATAGTAGTTGAAACGAAAATAAAAGTGATAAGAAAATTATCCCGTAGTCCCAACCAATACAGTTCCAGAAATAATGGCGATGAGAACTGAAGAGGCTGTTCCCCCACTCGGATCTCCACAGAGCCTTTTGAGTCAAGTGCCCTACCCTCCTGCTGGAGGATAACTTACCCCATGGTTCCTGTGTTCTATAATGTAGAAGAAAAGGGCATTAATCCATTACAGAACTTTTACGTTTCACATTATCATATTTTGTCATCAAGTGGGTACATGTGTGCGTGTACTATTCAATATCTCCTCACAAAATGTTTTCACTCTCAGCCACAGAGCTCGGGGTCCTTCCTCCTTTCAACAGTGACATAGCACTGGGTCTTTCAGATGACATTTTCGAGCGGGTAGCATATGAGGACATATTAGAAGAGGAGCAACTGCGAGTGGTGCGAGGTGACATCTCTGATGAGGAGGAGCTGTGGGTGACGTGAGGCGACATCTCAGCACAGGAGGAACTGCGGGAGGAGCGAGAACGAGGCATCCTGTAAAGGCAACATAAAGCAATCATGCATAAAAAATGTGACTCACTCCCCAGTGTAACCCGCTCCCCCCTAGCCATCTAAGGTATCTAGGGATGCGTATTCAGGGACCACGGGGTACAGAGCTCCTCCTTACAGGAGGCAGAGCATGCTAACAAATTCCTCCCACTTCCAGAAGCCTATATATATACCCCTCCACCAACTGGATTGTAGTCAGTTGTCGCATAGCAAAGTCGGGAAGGTAATAAACACTAGAGCAGTGTTTCTCAACTCCTGTCCTCAGGACCCACTAACAGGCCAGGATTTGATAATTTCCTTGTCAGAGCATAGGTGAGTTAATCAATGTGAATAAGCCTCTGATCACCACACCTGTGCTCTAGCAGAGAAATCCCTAAGTCCTGGCCTGTTAGTGGGTCCTGAGGGCAGGAGTTGAGAAACACTACACTAAAGCAGAGCCACCAAGTAACCCAGGTCATACCTACGCAAATTGGTTTTCGACAGGTGGGATGCCCTGCATCCCTCAATGGACTAAGAGAAGAGGTTTTATCTGTAAATACAAAAATCCTCTATTCTAATTCAGGGATGCGGGGACCATGGGGGCATCCCAAAGAAGTCCCAAAAACTGAGGGAGGGAAAGAAAACTAATGAACAGCAGCCAAAACTGGCATCTTGAGATGCAAAAATTTACTTTATAAAACTTTGTGAACAGATGAGCTTTGCAAAGTTGGTCAACTGTGCTTGATTTTTCAAGGTTCAGAAAGTGCTGATGGAATGTGTAGTACAGGCTGCAATCCAGAAAAGGAGCCAGAAAAGACTTGATTCTGTAGACCTGTATTATCTCTTTAAGACACAATGCAATGTTTGTCTTTGAAGCTGGTCTGCCCTTCCTTAGGCCATCAAGAATGAAAAACAATGTGTCCATCTGTCTAAAGGACTGAGTTGACTGAATATATTGGTGAAGACAGTGACCAACATCTAATGTATGAAGAACTTCTTTTTTATTGCTTGAGTTAGGACAAAAGGAAGGACTAATTCTTGATATATGTGTAATGCTGAAACAACTTGTTCAGGGACAGTCCTTAAAACAACCATATCTAGATGAAAGATTAGGTGGGGAGACATGGAGAATAATGCGCTGAGTTCAGAAACTCTTCTTGCTGAAACAATAGCGATGAGAAAGGCGGTCTTATATGTCTTTTTTATAGAAGCGTAAGAGAGTGGTTTGAAGGGAGGTGACTGGAGAGTCTCCAAAACCAGATTCAAATCCCAAGGAGGAGAGTATCTTATTCACCCATCAATGATCGTTTGAATTTTGGGAATTACAGCAATTTTCCTTTGGAAAAGAACTAAGAGAGCAGACTCTTGCTCTTTGAGGAAATTGTCTCTTAAGTCCTTTTTCAAAAATTCCAGAACTGAAGGAAGATGAAAACCAAGTTTTTCAAAAGAAAGCTGATCACAGAAAGCAAAATATATATTCTCCAAATGTAGACTTGCAGGCTCTCAGCACATAACAGAATCACTCAACCCTGTTTTCGTCATGATTTCGGTTTCAAGTTCCACACCATTAAGGCGAGATTGTGTGAGTTGTGATGATGAATGGGTCACTGAGACAGAAGTTCTGGTATCTGAGGAAGACGTCAGGGTTCTGTTACTGACATGTCTCATAGATGGTGAAACCAAGCCCTTCTTGGCCAAAATGGAGAGATTAGTGTGAACCTTTTGTCGCCTTAGTACTACTATGGAATCGTCAGAGCATCTGCTGCTAGTGCCTATGGGTTCCTTGTCCTGGCACAGGACACTGGTAGTCTCGTATTTTGCGGAAGATCTCTTGTTTCAGTTACCATTCCCCTGGTTCTACTGTCTGCCTGCTGAAGTATTCTGAATCCCAGTTGTCCACTTCAGTAATGTATATGACTGATAACGATGGGCTGTGGGTTTCTGCCCAAAGGAGAATTCGTTCCACTTCTAACAATACTGGTTTGCTCTTGGTGCCTCCTTGATGGTAGATGTAAGCCACTACTGTGGTGTTGTCAGACTGAATCTGAATGGAGACACTTTCCAGAATGCTTGTCCAAGTCGACAGGACGCTGTAGATGTCATGTAACTCCAGAATATTATTATATTCTCTGCAGTTGTGTGTTCAAAGAGCCTCTTGTTGTGGTGAATAAACTGGAAGAAGAGAGAACATACCTCTCTCTGCAGTTGTGAGTGCAAAGAGCCTCTTGTTCTGTTAATAAATCTGATCAAGTGAAAATGTACTGCAGCGATGTGACATAGCCCTTGTAGTCCAAACAGACGTTGTGTCCTACAATCTCTGTAAATTATATGGTCCCAGTATGCTCTCTCACTCCTGGTGTATTGGAGCTGCTTTTTAAGAGTTTCTTTGCTACATCTGTATTTTTCTTTTTATCTCTCTCACGTCAAAGGTTAAGTGGGATAAGCATAATCAAGTTATAATGTCAGCTGCAGGCCCCATTGAATTAGCACTAATAAGTCTATCTGCCGACTTAAAGGGATAGTAATACTTAAAATGTAAACAAAAATTGTTGTAGGGTTTATCCCCCTGAGTAAAACAAGAGCACTCCCACTGCTGAAAGGTGTTTCATTCAAAAGTTATTAATTTTCAAAGTTGAATTTTTTAGGTGCAATATCACAGTGGCCTGAAATTGTACAGTGGCGCTGTTGCTACACAATCCTATGGACAGCTCTGGTCAGTTGACCATAAATCTCCATAGGATGGTGTAGCAACAGCGCCACTGTACAATTTCAGGCCACTGTGATATTGCACCTAAAAAATTCAACTTTGAAAATTAATAACTTTTGAATGAAACACCTTTCAGCAGTGGGAGTGCCCTTGTTTTACTCAGAGGGATAAACCCTACAACATATTTTTTTTTACATTTTAAGTATTACTATCCCTTTAAGGTCTCCCCTAAACAAGTGAGGGTCCAACCCTGATGAAATGTTTGAATCTGTTGAAAATAAAGCTAAAGAAAATAAAAACAAGAATTAAACGTTTTAAGTTTCCCCATGAGGCAATATCCTTGTATCTCCTGAAGGACACTCTTCAAAAAAAAAAAAAAAAACCTGACTACACTCCGATAGGTGGAGGATTATAGGCTTCTGGAGGAGTTTCGGTTAGAGTGCCCTGCCTGGAAGGAGGACCTCTGTACCCCATGGTTCCTGCTAGTTGGGGGTTTTAATGACTTTTCTAGGAAGTCAACCAGTTAGCTATATGGCAAGACATCTGTACTATATTATCATTCTCCTTTATCTGAAAATCTGCAGCTTATTCTGCAGCTTCGTACAATAGGAAATAGACCTACTGCGAATTAGGACTGTACAATTAGGAAACACAATACAAAAGTATCAGAGTGAGCTTAAAGTACCATAGGAGACAAATAATTACTATAATTTCCATTGATTATATAGAGTATTTAACCCACTGAATGTTAAGTGTTCTTCTGCACAATGCAAAGCAAAGGCGACCACCCTAAGACTAAAGGGGTTCTATGATAAGTTGACACTCCAGCTATGCCAAGGGGGTTCCACATAGAATACTATACTATACCATTCTCATTGATTTAATGGGACTTTTAACCCCAGTACTCATGATTGCCTTGGAGAGCATGATATCATTCAAGGTGTTAAAAGCCCTATTCTAATAAGTGGAAATTTGGGGAACTTGCATTTATTTCCTACTGTTTACTTGGTAGGAAACCAGAAAACCACACCGGGGGGGGGGGGGGGGTACAGGGGTGCAGATACTGGGCCACAGGGCATTTAAAACTTTTCCCTCTATGGAGGGCCACAAGTTAGCAGGCAGGAGCCCTTATGTTTGACATGCCAGCTATGAAGCAATATAGTAACACCAATAAGAACTATTCTTTGAAATTCAAATAATTAGAGACTAGCTGAACAGCCCATGTGCACGGGCCACAGTGCCAGCCAGCAACGGCCATGGTGTGGTCATGCGCAGTAGAGACTGCCCGTGCCTCAGCTGATAATGGAGTGGGGCGCTCCGAATTCAGACCACAGGCCTCTCTATCAGCCACGGCGCGGGCAGTGTGTACTGCGAATTACTGCAGCACGTGCAGCCATCTGTACTGAGCATGACAGCTTCTGACAAACATACATTAGCCAATTATTATATAGGATAGTGCGGTGAGCACATGTGCCTGTGTGTGAGAATGAATTTCTCTGTTCTAATATCCCTGTATGCCCCTTTTACAGTCATATGATGGGATTTTACTTATTCATACACATAAATTAAATTTAATTAAATTTATTGCTGGGATATCTATGAAAAAATTTACAATTTGTAGGGAAACTTGGCACGAGAAGGTTTATAAACACAATACAAGGCACAGAAATTACAGGACAAACTAACTGTGACATATGGACCACACAAAAATGCCTATTAAAATAAAATGAACTTTTAACTCTAAGGGTGCTACAAAGGTCTCCAATGCAATGAGAATCAATGCGTTAGGAGCCCTCTCTAGCACCTAAAGGGTTACTTCTATAAAAATTGTGCAACTGTTTTTCCCCCAGAATTGCTCTACTTTTACATTTATACATATGCCCCATGAATCCTGGACCTCTGTAACCTAATGTATGCTAAGCCAGGTTATTAACCCCATAGTGACCGGCCGCGCGCACACACGGCCATCACTTAACGCCCGGCTAGGAATTTTTTTTTTTTTTCGCTAAAGTAATCCGTTGTCCCCGAACGGCGTGCACCCATTGTCGGGAAGAGGTTAAGTAAAAACCTGTTGCCTGTCAGACATGAAATCACAAATCATGTCATTTTTAATGCTAAAGCAGGTTGTGTGGGGGTGTTCCTTTAAAAGCAGCATTAAAATCAACAAGGGAATATGACAGGTATCAGGCACCACAATAAGGAGAGTGCTGAAGAGCATTACACATCTGTCTTGTAAAGCATCACCGTTATTGTAATTTATACAGCACAGACCTTCCCTCAAACTGAGATGTGTCAGCCAGTTAATTGTGACATGGGATCATACACTTGAGATTCAGATTTCTAAAGTGATAAATGTGTCATCAATCACACTACACTGCATGGAAAGAATAATAAACTACGGGATATATACAAAAGACTGAAGTAGCGTAATTCTAAAGTAAGTAAATTGCACAAGAGGGGACATATGAAAATCACCACTGATATATATATCTTAACCCCTTGAATGATAAACACGTCTCCAATGGATTGCAAAGCAATGCACAGGAGATCTATCATTCAAGAGGAATGTTTATTTCCCCCTATAATGCAGTTGGTATGCTCCAGAATTTCACCTTGTTAGCTTAAAGTGTTAGTAATGTCTGAAAAAAACTTTTTTGCATTTAGAAGAGCTTAAAAAGCTGATCTACATGCAAAAAAGCTGATCTAAATGCAAAAAAACGTATCTCTCAAAACGCTATGGTTTAAGAGATACGGGCGTTTAAAGTTTGATTTCTCCTACTGACGGCTGTAAAGCTGTCAGCAGGAGATCTGTGTCGTTACTTACACGGAAGTCCCTTCATTGGAATGGTCTAAAACGTGTGCCTAGTGTTCAGGCACATGTTTTAGACCATTCCAATGAAGGGATTCGTGGTAAATAACGAGATCTCGGCACTTCTCAAGCGCCAGCGTGTCGACCAACACGGATCTCCTGCTGACAGCTTTACAGCTGTCAGTAGGAGAGATCAAACTTTAAACGCCCGTATCTCTTAAACCAGAGCAGTTTGAGAGATACGGGTTTTTTTTGCATTTACATCAGCTTTTTAAGCTCTTCTAAATGCAAAAAAAGTTTTTTTTCAGACATTACTAACACTTTAAGGGCCCTGTTCAGCCACAGAGGAGCAATTCTAGAGCAAATTCAATACAGGATACAAACAATGCTATTGATTGGTTTAAAATGGGCTTTTAACCCTTTGCATGCTAGAGAAGTCCCAAAAGCATTATGGTTTTATCTGTTCCTTATTCCCTTGAAGATAGGAGAGGTTCATGATGTCTGCAAAACATTCCTCTGTCATCGAGGGGATATACCACTCTGGATCATAGCAACTTTACCACAGCGGACAAATACAGATTCTTAACCCCTTAAGTGCCAGAGAGATATGGGACATATTGCACTCAAAAGGTTAAAATTCCAACTGATTAAATGGTGCTATTAACCCTTTGGCTGCCCAAGAGGTTTCCAACACATAGTGAAGCTCTATTCCCCCCTCACAGTGCTTTGCTTCCTGCATAAAGCCCGAAATGTTAATAAATCTGGCAAGTGGAATAACAGAGATCACTTCATATGCATGACCTTGACATTCTCACCCCATATCCAAGCTGTCATCAAAACCTGCTGCATTTTCCTGAAAAAAGTTACTAAAATACAGTCCTTTCTCTGTATGTCAACTGCATAAACTCTCACTCAGGCTCTCATTCTTTCTAGACCAGTGGTTCTCAGCCCGTGCCCTCAGTGGCTATTAACAGGCCAGGATTTGAGGATTCCCTTGTTAAAGCACAGATGAGTTAATCAATATGACTGAGCCTCTGATCACCACACCTGTGTTCTACCATGGAAATTCCTAAGTCCTGGCCTGTTAGTGGCCACTGTTCTAGACTTGATCATTGCAACATGCTACTCTGGTCTTCCTGCCTCTCGTCTTTCTTCACTTCAGTCTGTTCTCAAATCAGCTGAAAGAATAACTACCCTTGCTCCCAAATACATCCCTTCTCACCTGCTCCTGAAATTCCTCTCTTAGCTATATAAGATCTAGTATTTCTTATAAAATCATCCACACTCATCACTTTCCAGCATCTCCTGAAAACCCACCTGATCATGGAGGCATTTCAGTAACAATATTTTCCTTGTGCGCACTGACCGTAACAACAAAATCATTATGCACTTCCCTTACTTAAGACCTTGTACTTGCACTGATGATCCTTCTCCTACTGTCTCTGTATACTATCATGATTACTAATTAGATTGTAAGCCCTTTGGAGCAAGGACCCATCCCACTGTATGAGTTCCTTTGCTGAACTGATAGATGATATATCTCTTTACAGGTCTTTAATACAAGTATTTTGTTTCTTTTTAGCAATGCTTTTTGGTCTGTGCTCCCTTGACCAAGTCCCCAGCCACAGGAGAGCACAATATCAGGATATCATTGTGAACAGTATCTGAAACTTTATTTATAGGAAAAACATGCACATAATGTAGGGAGAGCAGGGTAGGAGGAGATCTTCAGATCAGGGGATGTCCAGCACACCTGTGCAGTACAGCTTGCACCGCAGAATGAGGACCTAGTGAAGTCACTGGGTAATTCTGAAAAGACTCTCTCTCTTAAAGTATTACTATTAAAAATATAAATAAATAACAGAAAACCTATAGCCAGCTTGAAGATATACATTTGGTGCCTAGAGAGTGAATGTTCCACCATAGATTTTTAAACTCTTGAATGGCAGTTTTCTGCTGAATTGCTTCGCATAAATGAAAGACCTTGCTAGTTGTCAATGGATCAAAAAAAACAAAAAAAAAACATTTAAAGAGATAGTAATGGTTGAGTTTAAAATTGCTTAATATTGTAGATATTAAAAAAAACAAATCAATTGATGTAAGTCCGGTCTCTCAAACCTTTATAGTTTTAGAGCTATAACCTGCTGAAGTTCCCCCTCCCTCCCCTTTCACAGACGTCCGCCGCTAGCTGACAGCAGGAGATTCTGGTGCTGGGAGCGGCCGGTGGCTCTTCAACAGAGCCGAAATAGCGCTATGCAGAAAGAAATAATTAATTGGAATGGTCTACAAAGTGTGCTTGCAAACAAGGCACACTTTGTAGACCATTCTAATGAAGTATTTATTTCTAGATAGCTCTATTTTGGCTTTGCTGAAGACCTACCGGCCAGTCCCAGGGACCAGAATCTCCTGCTGTCAGCTACAGGCGGACGTCTGTGAAAGGGACAGGAGGGGGAACTTCAGCAGGTTATAGCTCTCAAACTATAAAAGACTGACAGACCGGACATAAATAAAGTGATATTTTTTTAATAGCTACAATATTAAAATCAACCATCTCTATCCCTTTAAAAAGAATCTGAGGAATCATACTGAAGGTTTGACTGGGAGACTCAGGATTATGAGCCAAATATCTGGATCTCGGGGTGAGAGTCTCCACTGTGACCATCTGATCTGTAACAATTAACTGCTTTAGTCTCTAAAATGGTGCACTTTGTGCCAGAAATATGTGAGAAGTCCTCCTTATATTGTCTGCCCTAAGGCAATGATAACATGAACCCTGTAAGGACCAGACAGGTGTGCAATGCATTGTGCTCACCCCTGCGGTCCTTACAGGGTTAAATTAACGCATCTTATAAATTAATTGATGACTGACTGGAGTACCTCTGGGTTCTAAGCAAGTGTGGGATATATCACCTAGTATCTACATTATGGGGAGCATTAACCCTTTGAGTTCCAGAGGGGCACGTAATGCATTGCAATCCATTACGTATCCCTCTGGCACTCAAAGGGTTAGACGTTAATATTTAAGATCTCAGGATCAGCTCTTTTTTTAAGTTCCCAGGTATGTTCCTGAGTTACTCAAAATGTTATCTGGAGAACACGGTCGTCTATGAAGTTGTACTATAAGTCAGAAACAGTCCATGCTTTTCAATAAAAATAGTACATGTGAACATTTAAATGGTACACGGATCCCATTTACCTAAAGCAATGGTTAATCAATGCCTGGACTTCTAGCTCTTTCGGAATTAAACTCCCTTTGTCCGAAACAAAAGATGGGAGTTAAAGTACTCCGCAGACTAAAGCCAAACAACGGACTATCCTGCACTTGAAGCGTACATCAGAGCTAGTCAACTACTGGAGTAGTTGTAAAGGACTAAAACGTCCTACGTCCCCAACCCATCGCCGCCTGGCTGAATATGAAGTAGTTTGTAAACCCCGCAAGAGTTCGGTCCAGCAATTGAATGACCTTGTTATATAGATTTCCGCACCCTGTATATAATAAGGAGGCAGCCGTTATTGCACAGATCGCGATCAGACACACGAACCTTGACTCAGATCGCAGTTCCGAGGCCTTTTTAGCAGCCGCTTTCTAACATAAACACAGAGACCAGTCCGCAAGGCGGGAAAGCGAAACCACGCCCATACCACTGAGACTGACGAATGACAAAAACCGGATGTCCCGCCTGCGCGGCCCACTGCGCCAATAGGAAACATATTATGCGCGGAAAGAGCTTGCTTGCGCGCCATGTTTGTTGTGGTGCGGGATTTTCCTGGGACGCCTTACTTCAGTGAAGCCTATAGTGTCAGAAATCTCTGGATTCTGATGTGCCTGGTTTAAACATTGATTTCTAATAGTATAGTCTAGATGTGGGAAACCTTATGGCACCCCGGCCAATCAAGACTATATTTCCGTATATCCTAAGTGTCCTTATTTAGGAGGGTTAGTCTCTCTTTGAGATCCAAATCCCTCTTTTCCTACCCTGATGTCCTTTTTAGGAGATCAGACTGTGTGGTGAATATGTAATGGTATCACATTGCTTCTAGGGTTGCCACCCTTTCCTCAAAAATACCAGCTATAGTTTTGGGTCTGTGAGTGTGGAGCCACAAAAGGGACAGAACCATTCAATGTTGCATGACTACAAAATCGAGCTTCAGGCTCTTTGTTACAGGTGCCAGGAGCTCAGTTCTCATAAAGCACTGTTTCGGTGAAACTCCACTCACTTCTCCTCCTTCCCACCCTATTTCTTCTACTACTCCATCATTCCACCCTGTTCCTGCCCACTTCACAAGTAGAATACTGATAAACCCTGCACACTCACCCAATTAACCCCCCCTTATGATTCTAATTGTTTTATTTACATCCCACTGGCCATAGCATGTGAGCCCTTTCCGGGGGCTCAAGACAAGATGAAATTCACAGGAATGAAAGTGTGGGGCTGCAAGGCATTAGCCTTTAACACCAAAAGCTGCACTCTAAGGGTATGCACTGCAGGCTATGGTCACTGTAGTGTATACCAGTGGACTGACTCCCCCAGCTTTAGATTTTAATGCTAGCAAGCCCAGTGTGCCTGCCCCATAGCATGTGCAGGGAAGTTGACAGTGACAGCAACCAAGCTGTTTACACCCTAGTCCTTCATTCATTCACTGTCTCAGCACATAATGTAGTTAAAATACAGTGCTACACTGTGCTACCAACAAATAAAGGTTAATCTCTCAAAGACTATATATATATATATATATATATATATATATATATATAAAACAAACAAATGGCTAATAGAACATATAGGCAGTTTTTTTTATATTTTCTTTAAATATAACTAAACTTACCTTAGGGTGAGAGGTCCACTTCCAATATAAACATTAAAAATGTTGATTTCTTTAAAAAGACACATACACGATACACACAGAGCACACACATAAGCACAAACACATATGACCATGTACATACGTACACACAGAGCACACATACATACACATACCAACAAACACATATGCATACACATACACACAGACACAAAAGCACATGCATGCACACACAAACACACGTACATGCATGTACACACAACACACTCAAATATGCATTTATACACACAGGCACACACACTCACAGAAAGATACACATCCATACATACATGAACATAGACACATACATACAAACACAGATACACACATATAGGCACACGCAGTCACAAACACATGTATAGACTCACACATACACACAGACACATTTACAGACATACACACATGTAGACACACACATAAACACACATATAAACACACATACAGACATACATACACACATACTCTCACACAGCTAGTCAGCTTAGGCAAACAACCTGGTATTGGCTGTCAGGAAGAGGCAGCTGGCATGGAGAGAGGTGTGCAATGTTAGCATATAGCATATTAACATTAACTGACGAATAAATAAGACTAAATATCTTAGCAATTTTATTTCAAACAATACTCTTACATATTCAAAGATTTGCAAGCTCTTTGAGAATCACCTGTTTGTAAGAAAATTATAGTTTCACTTTATCATTCATTTGATGCAGTTTACAAAAGTGTGGCATAATGCTAAAATTATGCACTGTAAGAATACTATTTGTGCATTGTTATTGTAGTTCGATGTTATATTGCTGTATTTCCATGAAAAAAAAACACAACGATTAGGGTTGCCACCCAGCCGGTATTTTACCGGCAGGCCGGTAAAAAATTGGCTTCTGTCCAATGTTAAGTCTATGGAGGGAATGCCATGGCCGGTATTTTTTTGAAGAAAAGGTGGTAACCCTAACAACGATTCTGTCATATACGCGCTTCCCATGGTCCCGCTACCTGGTCTCCAAGGATGAGCACTGCTCGGGGAGAGCTTGCAAGCAGCAGCTATATTGAAAATAGCGCACATGCCGATCCGGGAGGAATATCAATCTCTCCTCCTTAAACGCATCCTCATGATCATCTGCCATCTCCAACACTAAAGAAGGCCTCAGCTTTCTACCTTACAATCACGCTACTTCCGGGTCAGGTTTAACAAGCACTATAGCAACCGACTGACACGCATCAGTCATGTGACGGTTAGACGTAACTCTGAGATTAGACATATTGCGGATGGCACAATTTATTGTAGTGTAAGCTCAATCGTTGCAAAGCAACTGTTGTCCAGTTATAAATTACATAACGGCGTACCATCTCATATTTCTGAAACATTTCTAGAGATACATATGTACCCTGAATGGTCTAATAACAGAGTGTAGTCACTTCCCTCCCCGGACGCACACAAATACCGGCTTTTCAATTGCCGGTATAGTAGTTATACCAGATCCAGTGCACTAATTACCAGCTGTGCCGGTAAAATACCTGCCAGGTGGCAAACCTAGTTTCTGCACATCAATAAAACACACATTAATGTCTGATTAAACTACAGTATATGTGTTTATAAATTAGTCTGTTTAAATAAAACACACTTCTGCTCTAAATAGTTTATTCAGTTACACAAAGAGGTATCAACAGGTCATGAAAAAAGCCTAAAAATTCTCAGTAATGCTCCACCCACTGGCCACGCCCCAAGCAACACCACCTTAAAAAAAAAGTGTCCCTCTTCGGCAGGGCTGGTGCAAGGATTTTTGCCACCCTAGGCAAAACCTCCTTTTGCCGCCCCCTTTGGCTAGTCCCTCCCCTAGTGTCCCACCCCTTTTGCACCTCATTAGGTTCCAGAATTGGAACCCCATCTGACAAACCTCTCCAGTCTCCACCTGCCCTTGACAATGCCAAAGGCGGCCTCACCTCAGCCAGGGTGCCGGCTCTGCAGCAGTACAAGTCCTACAGGGCAGGGCTCAAAATTTCAACTCTCCACTAGCCAATGGCGAGTGAAAAATTTAGCCCTGGTGAGTAGAAATTCAGCCCTGGTGGGTATGTTATGTATTGCAGTGGTGAGTAACTTTTCAGGTCCGGCTAGTAGCAAAGGGCTTCAAGTTTTAAGCCCTGCTACAGGGTATACTGATTAGAGCAGCCCCTCGCTTCTGCCTACCCGGGCAATGGGCATTCAGTCACTAAAATAGGATGGTACATGGCATGTGCGCTGCTAGGGTTGCCACCCAGCCTGTATTTTACCGGCAGGTCGGTAAAAAATTGGCTTCTTTCCAATGTTAAGTCTATGGAGGGAATGCCATGGCCGGTGTTTTTTTGAATAAAAGGTGGCAACCCTATGCGCTGCATGCCTGGAACGCTCCTTGAAGGTGGAAGGAGGAGGCTTTCTAGGCCCTCTCTCTCCTCATAGCTACCGAGGTGCATGCAGCTCTGCTCTGCAAGGCTGCGGCTCTGTGAGGCTGCGCCCCTGTAGATGTGCGTCCTAGGCCGGCTCCTATCTTGCCTATAGGTGGTGCCGGCCCTGCTCTTTGGCCATCTGAAATGTTGGGAGGTATGTATTTCCTTTCCTAGCCAGCCAGTGACTGGATGGTAGTGATGGGAACTGTTTTATTTGGCAGCTGCAGGGCTCCACATTTCCTATTTCTGCTATAGTCTGTACAGGCATGTATTTTCTAAAGTAAAGTGGAACAATTACAGAAGAAATCAGGTGCACCATTGGGGTTAGGCACAAACAAAAAAAAATCCCAACATTTCCTTATAAGATTACAGAGTATCCAGTTCACCGAGTTGAATGCATTCAATACCTCTAGCATTCTAGTGTTTAAAAGTACAATTTTAAATAATAGAGATTTGTTGTTCTCCATTATCAGGAAATAATACTTAACTCTTCTTTTGAAAATAGAGCCCATTGCCTATAATATTGCACATACATTCTTAAACTAGGGAGATGAACCCAAAATCCATACCTCTCAAGTGTTCCTCTTTAGGAGGGACAGTCCCTCTTTGAGACCCAAATTCCTCTGTCCCTCTTGTTCACTATGGTATCGCTCTGTTTAGGATAGTGATTCTAAACCAGGATTCCATGACACTTTGATGTGCAACAGACTGGATGTCCACCGATTTTTCTCCAAAAAAATGTGAATTTTGACTTCAAAATGTATTATTTAGAAACTGATATGCACAATATGTTTGTTTTATTATTCAGATTGTGAGCACTTAGATTAACTATGTTGATATACTTGTAATCCTTTATTAGATCTTTGACAAATAACATATAATATTTTATGGGTGCCCCAAAAATTGTACATTGTATGTATGGGGTACCCTGAGCAAAAATGGTTGAAGGTGTGTATCACATTGCTCCACAGCAAGAAAACTCACATTAATGTGTGTTTAAATTAAAAGTTAATAGGCTATGAGTTTCCCAACATGTTAATACTGATTATTTACATGATTTCATCTAATATTTATGTGTGGGTAAAGTATATTGTGCTGTACAACTGCAGTTTTAAGTCTTTCGTACAAAGTTTTGTTTTGTTGGCTTTGCATTCTACACTACAAAGGACCACTAGTGATGGACTGTCATGTGACTACCTGTGGGAAAGGTGTTTCTAGAAATCTGTTTGAAATGTTAGTGATAGTAATGTTTCACAAAAACTGCAGCTCCAATTAATCTTCATAGTATTTGGGCAATGGAGAGTGTTATTTTAATACTGTCAGAGTTGTAGTTCAAGAGTAATTGAATGATAAAGTTTCCCCCTCTCGTCCCTTTTACCTAGTATAAGCCACCTCCCCTCAGATGTGGAATCTGGTCTTAAGACCGGACAGCTCACAGCAATGGACAATCTTCTTACTGTGATCATAAAGAAAACCCCTCCCCTTGACAAGTTTTTCCTTATGATCAATGAAAATTGTCCCTCTCTGTGATCCATCTGGACAGTGTTGCTGCTCTGAGGTGAGCAGTGTTACACCAGTAAAAGGGGAGGGAGGGGGTTACTTTATCACTCAGTTACTCTTGAACTACAACTCTGACAGTAGTGAAATAACACTCTCCATGGCCCAAATACTATGAAGATTAATTGGAGCTGATTATTTTGTGAAACATCACTATCCCTCTAAGTATGTTATTATCATGTTTCAGTTAGAGTCTTAGTACTTTGTGAGATTTCTTCTTAAAACAGAACTATCCCATAGATAAAAGTGCCTTCTCAATTAATAGATAGTATAGCGGTAATCATTGAAATAGTGTTATAATGTTTATTAAGTGCTGGCAATATTTGTAATCATAAGTTCATATGAGACTCACGTCAACATGACTGCGCAGATATCTTGGCAAAGAGAGATCTGTGCACCTGTGCTGTTCGTCCCTGTCTGTACCGTGCGGTACAATGCGACTCGCCCTTTGGCAATAACCTATCAGTGAGGAGACATGGACAGACAGTACTGGTGCACAGATCCCTCTTTGCCAAGCAGTGGCGTAACTAGAAGCCACCGGACCCTGGTGCAGAAATTGCCATGAGCCCCCCCAAATCTTCACATTACCCCGTGTCCATCTCCTACCTCCATCTCCTGCGGTTCTCAGTAATGCAGAGCGCTGGGAGATGATGTAATCTCCCAGTGCTGGGAGATCAGCTGAGTTGCTGAGGGCGTGTGGCGATGGGGTCGCAGGGGGCCGCCGGACCCCTGGAGTGACGGGCCCAGTCACAGGTGCGACCCCTGCAACCCCCATTGTTACGCCACTGTCGCCAAGATGTCTGAGCTGCCGTATTGAGGTGAGTCTCATACGAACTTATGATTCCAAATAATACCGGCACTTAATAAACATTATACCACTATTTCAATGATTACCGCTATACTATCTATTAATTTGGGGCCATTTATATCAATGTGAGAGTTCCACTTTAATGACTGCTATAGAGCATACCTGCCAAATGTATCAGATTTCAAATGCCAGACCCTGGTTTGGCTTCCTGTCTCCTCCTGTCTCTGTTTTTGTCCCTGGATTTAAAATTTAATTTCAATACCAAATTCTTCATTCTTGTTGTCATTAAAGGGGAACTATCACCCCGCAATAACTTAAGGTTGACTTATTGCTCACCTGGCGACTAGCTGGTGTGCAAAAGGGACTGACAGCGCAGGCGCACGGACGTCACTGTGAAAAGACGTCCGTGCTTCCTGCTCCTGTAAAACGCAGATATCTGCAGAACCGGGTAAGATTTCTGGCGACTAGCGCTACTAAGCAGCTAGTCGCCAGGTGAGCAATAAGTCAACCTTAAGTTATTGCGGGGTGATAGTTCCCCTTTAAACGATTAATAGGTTTCACCCATGTTAATATTGCCTATTCATAATATTTAATGTATTTCTGATGTAGAAATGTTTTTTTTTGTTAAAGAATATTTAGGAGCATGTTGTTGCTGGTGTTGCTCTACAGCAGTGGCAGGCAACTGTCAGCCCTCAGAGGCTTCTGTGGCCCCCTGAATGTGTTCTCTAGAAGGCTGAATTTCCCAGTAGGCAGAGTAGGCAACTCTTGAGGGGTGGTGCCTCAGCAGTGCTGACTGTACCCACATTTTGAATTGTGGGTGTGGCCAGAGCACTCTCACTATACCAGCACCAGTTTTGGTTCACTTTTAAAAGGTTGCACGCAAAACAGTGTGCGAACACATAACACATTAAACATGTCACAATTATAAAAATGGCGACATGAGAATCTCGTGCTGCGTGACAGAGAGAGATTCTCATGTTGCTCACTGAATGTTGCATACCTGGAGATGAGCATGTTAATGCAGCAGAGAGCTGTAAGTAGCATTGCAATGCGGTCACCGCTGTCACCTGCTCCTGACAGAAGCCCAGGCTGGTGTCCCCGTCCCTGGAGGAACGCGGAATCGAATGGCAGAGGTAGTTAAAGTTGTTACAAATTTCCCATAAATATGCTCTGTCTGCACCCTGAATCCGGTCTTGGGGTGATCGCTCTATACATAGTGAGAAAGGGGAGGGATGGAGGCTATAGGAAAGGTCCGGGAGGGGTTGTCATATGGGGCAGTGGATGGAAGGATAGGGAATTAGAGGTAACTATGGGTAGTGAACAGACTCTAATAGCATAGGGTAGGTATTGGTAATTGGTAACAGAAGCAGACCCAGCGGGCAGAGAAAATAAATACATAAAAGGTGTGTCTGTGTGCGAGCAGCGTAGGTCCCCTCTGGAGCACAAATTCCTTGTTACACAATACAGAGTATATGAACAAAATGATATAGGTATTCTTAATAAAATAATAATATAAAGGGGGGATGGAAGCAAACCATAAACAGAGAAATATGTATAACTGGTGAATAGCCTGGCAGTAAGTAACTAGGGAAGTGTAACAATACAGTATAACTATTGAACGCGACCATTGACTAGGCGACCTGACAATCTTGCGCTGTCATACACTGTGAGATTGTCACGTCGCTAATTTTATCCAGGCGACATGGTTAAAGTGTTAAATGGACATAAGCTATTCTGCATGTGACCTTTCAAAAGGATACCCCAGTTTTTACTCCTTGTACAGGCTATTATTTAACCTCTTGGATGCTAGCGAAATCTGTGCATTGCAATGGAGATCTCTCTAGCAATCAAGGGGTTTAAGCAGGGTTTTTTTTATTTTTATATGGGGTTATACTGTCATGTTCCAACTCCCTCCCCACAATTGTTTTAAACCCCCACCAAACAAGCCTAAATACCACCATTTAATTTAAATGATTGACCCCCACCCCAAGACGGAAATCTACCCATTTTTTCCTTAGAAGCAAGAGGGAGAGCGTTGCCATCTTGATGATCAGTGTGTAGATACTCAGTACCATTATACAGAGCGGTGTGATCAGTATCAGTGTGTAGATATCAGTACCATTATACAGAGCGGTGTGATCAGTATCAGTGTGTAGATACTCAGCACCATTATACAGAGCGGTGTGATCAGTATCAGTGTGTAGATATCAGTACCATTATACAGAGCGGTGTGATCAGTATCAGTGTGTAGATACTCAGTACCATTATACAGAGCGGTGTGATCAGTATCAGTGTGTAGATATCAGTACCATTATACAGAGCGGTGTGATCAGTATCAGTGTGTAGATATCAGTACCATTATACAGAGCGGTGTGATCAGTATCAGTGTGTAGATATCAGTATCATTATACAGAGCGGTGTGATCATTATCAGTGTGTAGATACTCAGTACCATTATACAGAGCAGTGTGATCAGTATCAGTGTGTAGATATCAGTACCGTTATACAGAGCGGTGTGATCAGTATCAGTGTGTAGATATCAGTACCATTATACAGAGCGGTGTGATCAGTATCAGTGTGTAGATATCAGTACCATTATACAGAGCGGTGTGATCAGTATCAGTGTGTAGATATCAGTACCATTACACAGAGCAGTGTGATCAGTATCAGTGTGTAGATACTCAGTACCATTACACAGAGCAGTGTGATCAGTATCAGTGTGTAGTTACTCAGTACCATTATACAGAGCAGTGTGATCAGTATCAGTGTGTAGATATCAGTACCATTATACAGAGCAGTGTGATCAGTATCAGTGTGTAGATACTCAGTACCATTATACAGAGCGGTGTGATCAGTATCAGTGTGTAGATATCAGCACCATTATACAGAGCGGTGTGATCAGTATCAGTGTGTAGATACTCAGTACCATTATACAGAGAGGTGTAATCAGTATCAGTGTGTAGATACTCAGTACCATTATACAGAGCGGTGTGATCATTATCAGTGTGTAGATACTCGGTACCATTATACAGAGCAGTGTGATCAGTATCAGTGTGTAGATACTCAGTACCATTATACAGAGCGGTGTGATCAGTATCAGTGTGTAGATTCTCAGTACCATTATACAGTACAGTGTGATCAGTATCAGTGTGTAGATATCAGTACCATTATACAGAGCGGTGTGATCATTATCAGTGTGTAGATACTCAGTACCATTATACAGAGCGGTGTGATCAGTATCAGTGTGTAGATATCAGTACCATTATACAGTGCGGTGTGATCAGTATCAGTGTGTAGATACTCAGTACCATTATACAGAGCGGTGTGATCATTATCAGTGTGTAGATACTCAGTACCATTATACAGAGCGGTGTGATCAGTATCAGTGTGTAGATATCAGTACCATTATACAGAGCAGTGTGATCAGTATCAGTGTGTAGATACTCAGTACCATTATACAGAGCGGTGTGATCAGTACCAGTGTGTAGATACTCAGTACCATTATACAGTACAGTGTGATCAGTATCAGTGTGTAGATACTCAGTACCATTATACAGAGCGGTGTGATCATTATCAGTGTGTAGATACTCAGTACCATTATACAGAGCAGTGTGATCAGTATCAGTGTGTAGATATCAGTATCATTATACAGAGCGGTGTGATCATTATCAGTGTGTAGATACTCAGTACCATTATACAGAGCAGTGTGATCAGTATCAGTGTGTAGATATCAGTACCATTATACAGAGCGGTGTGATCGGTATCAGTGTGTAGATAATCAGTACCATTATACAGAGCGGTGTGATCAGTATCAGTGTGTAGATATCAGTACCGTTATACAGAGCGGTGTGATCAGTATCAGTGTGTAGATACTCAGTACCATTATACAGAGCAGTGTGATCAGTATCAGTGTGTAGATACTCAGTACCATTATACAGAGCGGTGTGATCATTATCAGTGTGTAGATACTCAGTACCATTATACAGAGCAGTGTGATCAGTATCAGTGTGTAGATACTCAGTACCATTATACAGAGCAGTGTGATCAGTATCAGTGTGTAGATACTCAGTACCATTATACAGAGCAGTGTGATCAGTATCAGTGTGTAGATATCAGTACCATTATACAGAGCAGTGTGATCAGTATCAGTGTGTAGATATCAGTACCGTTATACAGAGCAGTGTGATCAGTATCAGTGTGTAGATACTCAGTACCATTATACAGAGCGGTGTGATCAGTATCAGTGTGTAGATATCAGTATCATTATACAGAGCGGTGTGATCATTATCAATGTGTAGATACTCAGTACCATTATACAGAGCAGTGTGATCAGTATCAGTGTGTAGATACTCAGTACCATTATACAGAGCGGTGTGATCAGTATCAGTTTGTAGATACTAAGTACCATTATACAGAGCGGTGTGATCAGTATCAGTGTGTAGATACTCAGTACCATTATACAGAGCGGTGTGATCAGTATCAGTGTATAGATACTCAGTACCATTATACAGAGCGGTGTGATCAGTATCAGTGTGTAGATATCAGTACCATTATACAAAGCAGTGTGATCAGTATCAGTGTATAGATACTCAGTACCATTATAGAGAGCGGTGTGATCAGTATCAGTGTGTAGATACTCAGTACCATTATACAGAGCGATGTGATCAGTATCAGTGTATAGATACTCAGTACCATTATACAGAGCGGTGTGATCAGTATCAGAGTGTAGATATCAGTACCATTATACAGAGCGGTGTGATCAGTATCAGTGTATAGATACTCAGTATCATTATACAGAGCGGTGTGATCAGTATCAGTGTGTAGATATCAGTATCATTATACAGAGCGGTGTGATCATTATCAGTGTGTAGATACTCAGTACCATTATACAGAGCAGTGTGATCAGTATCAGTGTGTAGATATCAGTACCGTTATACAGAGCGGTGTGATCAGTATCAGTGTGTAGATATCAGTACCATTATACAGAGCAGTGTGATCAGTATCAGTGTGTAGATACTCAGTACCATTATACAGAGCAGTGTGATCAGTATCAGTGTGTAGATACTCAGTACCATTATACAGAGCGGTGTGATCATTATCAGTGTGTAGATACTCAGTACCATTATACAGAGCAGTGTGATCAGTATCAGTGTGTAGATACTCAGTACCATTATACAGAGCAGTGTGATCAGTATCAGTGTGTAGATACTCAGTACCATTATACAGAGCAGTGTGATCAGTATCAGTGTGTAGATATCAGTACCATTATACAGAGCAGTGTGATCAGTATCAGTGTGTAGATATCAGTACCGTTATACAGAGCAGTGTGATCAGTATCAGTGTGTAGATACTCAGTACCATTATACAGAGCGGTGTGATCAGTATCAGTGTGTAGATATCAGTATCATTATACAGAGCGGTGTGATCATTATCAGTGTGTAGATACTCAGTACCATTATACAGAGCAGTGTGATCAGTATCAGTGTGTAGATACTCAGTACCATTATACAGAGCGGTGTGATCAGTATCAGTTTGTAGATACTAAGTACCATTATACAGAGCGGTGTGATCAGTATCAGTGTGTAGATACTCAGTACCATTATACAGAGCGGTGTGATCAGTATCAGTGTATAGATACTCAGTACCATTATACAGAGCGGTGTGATCAGTATCAGTGTGTAGATATCAGTACCATTATACAAAGCAGTGTGATCAGTATCAGTGTATAGATACTCAGTACCATTATACAGAGCGGTGTGATCAGTATCAGTGTGTAGATACTCAGTACCATTATACAGAGCGATGTGATCAGTATCAGTGTATAGATACTCAGTACCATTATACAGAGCGGTGTGATCAGTATCAGAGTGTAGATATCAGTACCATTATACAGAGCGGTGTGATCAGTATCAGTGTATAGATACTCAGTATCATTATACAGAGTGGTGTGATCAGTATCAGTGTGTAGATATCAGTACCATTATACAGAGCGGTGTGATCAGTATCAGTGTGTAGATACTCAGTACCATTATACATAGCAGTGTGATCAGTATCAGTGTGTAGATATCAGTACTATTATACAGAGCGATGTGATCAGTATCAGTGTGTAGATATCAGTACCATTATACAGAGCAGTGTGATCAGTATCAGTGTGTAGATACTCAGTACCATTATACAGAGCGGTGTGATCATTATCAGTGTGTAGATACTCAGTACCATTATACAGAGCGGTGTGATCAGTATCAGTGTGTAGATACTCAGTACTATTATACAGAGCAGTGTGATCCGTATCACTGTGTAGATATCAGTACCATTATACAGAGCGGCGTGATCATTATCAGTGTGTAGATACTCAGTACCATTATACAGTGCAGTGTGATCAGTATCAGTGTGTAGATATCAGTACCATTATACAGAGCGGTGTGATCAGTATCAGTGTGTAGATACTCAGTACCATTATACAGAGCGGTGTGATCAGTATCAGTGTGTAGATATCAGTACCATTATACAGAGCAGAGTGATCAGTATCATTGTCTAGATATCAGTACCATTATACAGTGCAGTGTGATCAGTATCAGTGTGTAGATATCAGTACCATTATACAGAGCAGTGTGATCAGTATCAGTGTGTAGATACTCAGTACCATTATACAGTGCAGTGTGATCAGTATCATTATACAGAGCTGTGTGATCAGTATCAGTGTGTGGATATCAGTACCATTATACACAGCGGTGTGATCAGTATCAGTGTGTACTCAGTACCATTATACAGAGCAGTGTGATCAGTATCAGTGTGTAGATATCAGTACCATTATACAGAGCGGTGTGATCAGTATCAGTGTGTAGATACTCAGTACCATAATACAGAGCGGTGTGATCAGTATCAGTGTGTAGATACTCAGTACCATTATACAGAGCGGTGTGATCATTATCAGTGTGTAGATACTCAGTACTATTATACAGAGCAGTGTGATCCGTATCACTGTGTAGATATCAGTACCATTATACAGAGCAGTGTGATCAGTATCAGTGTGTAGATACTCAGTACCATTATACAGTGCAGTGTGATCAGTATCAGTGTGTAGATACTCAGTACCATTATACAGAGCGGTGTGATCAGTATCAGTGTGTAGATACTCAGTACCATTATACAGACAGAGCGGTGTGATCAGTATCAGTGTATAACAGGGGGTATAGAGGACTGTCCCCATGAGATGGCTGTCTGTGTGCGTATATAAGGAAGAGGTGTCCATGCATGTCATCCTCTGGTCTCACATTAGTCACTGGATGTGTACGTGCACCTGCCACGCTCCTTGATTTATCTGACTGAAATGTCAGATCCCCCCACACACAGGAGTGGAACAGATGGAGCAGCAGATGGGCTGGGGGGTAGAAGTGTCTTGTGTGTATATATATGTATCAGTCAGATACAGGAACTGCTAGTATAAAGGTCCGTCTGCGCAAAGAGAAAAGTGTATCGATTCTAAGGCAAACTAACTATGGTGTAGGGATCAAACAACTATTAATTAAAAATCCCTAAACTTGTCCATGATTTATCACCCTTTGAGCACCAGAGGGGTATGCATTGCATTGCTTGGCAATGCATTGTATATCCCTCTGGCACTCAGTTAGGTGTTAACCCTTTAAATGATAGAGAGATGTCCAATACATGCAATTTTATTTGAATATTATCCTGTCTAGCCTGGAGTGAACATGGAGGCTTTTTGCACTCACTGCATTCACCACATTCACTTAGCACCCTATAAATTCACTTAGCACCCGGTACATTCACTTAGCACCCACTACATTCACTTAGCACCCTATACATTCACTTAGCACCCACTACATTCACTTAGCACCCTATACATTCACTTAGCACCCTATAAATTCACTTAGCACCCACTACATTCACTTAGCACCCTATAAATTCACTTAGCACTCACTACATTCACTTAGCACCCTATAAATTCACTTAGCACCCGGTACATTCACTTAGCACCCACTACATTCACTTAGCACCCTATAAATTCACTTAGCACTCACTACATTCTCCCTGTAAGTTCTGCCATCACTTTGCATCAGTAATTTTTCTTGCCCCACTGCACTCACTTTGCAGCACTGCATTCTAACCCAGAAATCTGCTGCATTAAACACAATCTTTCATAAATCTTAAAAAAAAAACACCACCACCAGAGCACTCCACTACTTATTATGCTGCAGCTTCCTACAAAATACCTGAAGAATTATATAAAAAATTGCTCTAATTTCTGTCTGTCTATCTATACTTGTATCTATCTATCTATAGCTGTCTGTTTAGGTATCTAATCTATCTATCTATCTATCTATCTATCTATCTATCTATCTAGCTACCCATCTATCTATCTATCTATCTATCTATCTATCTATCTATCTATCTATCTATCCTTGTGTCTGTCTGTCTATCTACACTTCTGTCTATCAGTCTGTCTCTCTAGCTATCTCTCTGTCTGTCTGTCTATCTATCTATCTATCTATCCATATCATCTGTCTATCTATCTACCATCTATCTACCCAGCTACCCATCTATCTATCTACCCATCTATCTCATATCTATCTATCTATCTATCTATCTATCTATCTATCTATCTATCTATCTATCTATCCTTGTGTCTGTCTGTCTATCTACACTTCTGTCTATCAGTCTATCTGTCTCTCTAGCTATCTCTCTGTCTGTCTGCCTATCTATATATCTATCTTTCTATCCCTATCATCTAACTATCTATCTATCTATCTATCTATCTATCTATCTATCTATCTATCTATCTATCTATCTATCTATCTATCCATATCATCTGTCTATCTATCTACCCATCTATCTATCTACCCAGCTACCCATCTGTCTATCTACCCATCTATCTATCTACCCATCTATCTATCTACCCAGCTACCCATCTGTCTATCTACCCATCTATCTATCTACCCATCTATCTCATATCTATCTATCTATCTATCTATCTATCTATCCTTGTGTCTGTCTGTCTATCTACACTTCTGTCTATCAGTCTATCTGTCTCTCTAGCTATCTCTCTGTCTGTCTGCCTATCTATATATCTATCTTTCTATCCCTATCATCTATATCTATCTATCATCTGTCTCTCTGTCTATCTGTCTGTCCAGATCGTCTGTCTGTCTATCAATCTACACTTGTATCTATCTATCTATCTATTATCTATCTATCTATCTATCTGTCTAGCTTTGTATCTATGTATCTAATCTAAGTTAGGGGATGATAGTTCCAGAGGTTAATACATTATCTAACACTTATAAACTCACACGGTGTTGTGCTTATACTGATTAGTGATGGGCTTTCCTAAGCACTGACTGTGGATCAGAAATTAAAGACAAGTGACTCTTACAAAGCAGGGAACGGCTATAAAAAGGGTATCTAAATCCTTCCTGCTTGCATTTCCCACTGTCCGAAATGTCATTAAGAAATTGATGTTAAGGGGAACTGTTGAAGACCAAGACAACTTTCCAATAGAACGGCTAATAGACTGACCATGAATGCTAAACAAAACCCCCATATCACTGCAAAGAACCTGCGGGGAAAGTTTTGCTAGGATGGGAGTAGTGAGGCACCAGTCCACTGTGTGGTGTTTCTTCAACAAACATCTGCATGGAGGAGTCATCAGAGAGAAACCTTGCAATCTCATCACAAAAGACAAGGTCTGATGTGTGCAACACAACACATTTACATACCTGGGAACTTTCAAGATGAGCTGACCCTGAGATCTTTGAAATATTAACCCTTAAAGCTTCCCATAATGCCTGCTTGCTCTAACACAGAGGTGCTCCGGTCAGTGTGTGGGGGACTTTTAACATTCTACAGTTTGGATTACTCACTGCCTGAACTCAAACAAGACAAGCAGGACATCTCCCACTATCTTTCTGCTATTAATGGTACCAGTTTAGAGGCTAAGGAAACATTTAATTAGGGAAATTCATATAGTAGGTGACACAGACCTCTCTCACCCTGAGAATTTGGCCATTCACCCCGAGACCCTGAGATTTGGGTCAAAACCGTGAGTCTCAGGGTCAAACACTGAGAGTTCCCAGGTATGCACATAGATAAGCCAGAGGCATTCTGAAACCAAGTGCTGTGGTTTGATGAAGGTAAAATCAAAGTCTTTGGATGCAATCACCAAAGGTGCGTTTGGAGAAAAAAGAAGCATTTGAAGAAAAGAACACCTTGTCAACTGTTAAACACGAGGGTGGATCTATTATGATTTGGAGTTGTGTGTATCACAATGGTATCCGGAATGATGCTGCTTGTCCACGTTGCTGGAAAGAGGTTGTGCGAGCGTGTCGCTGTAATGACTCCGAGTGCTGACGCAGGTAAGGGGGAGGCCTAACACACACATGGAGGAAGAAGACGCTGGGTTGCCATGATTTGAGGAGAAAGACGCTGAAGCACCAAGACTGTCTGGAGTTGAGGTATGACAATGTGGCAGACAGTGGCATAGGAAATGCTGTGCGGGTAAAGGTAAAATGGATTCCACTAAGTGTCAACAAATACTGGAAGCTAATGTGTTACACAGTCATTGAAGAAACTGAAGCAGAAAAGAGGCTGGATATTACAAGACAATGATCCAAAACATACCTACAAATCAACCATGAACTACTTCAAGAAACAAAAGCTTAAAGGGATAATAATACTTCGTTTTATCTTTATTTTATTTTGTAGGCATTAAAAAAACATGAAGAACGATATAAGTCTTATCTCTCAAACCTTTATGGTTTAAGAGATATTCACAAGCAAAGTATCCCGCCCCCCTGTTCAGCCAGATCAGAAGGGAGGTGCCCAGGTAGACTGGAGAGAGGGACAATCTTCAATTAAGATAAGGGAAACAGCTGAAAAACTTTTCAAGGGGGGAAGGGCTTTCATTGTTCTCATACAAAGAAGATTGTCCCCTTCTGTTATCTGTCTGGTCTTACAACCAGTTTCACATCTGAGAAGAGATGGCTTACACTAGGTAAAAGGGGCGGGAGGGGGAAACTTTGCTTGTGAATATCTCTTAAACCATAAAGGTTTGAGAGATAAGACTTATATCGTTCTTCATGTTTTTTTAATGCCTACAAAATAAAATAAAGTTAAAACGAAGTATTACTATCCCTTTAAAGTGTTTGGAATGGCTTTCACAGTCCCCAGACTTGAATATTATTATAAATCTCTAGGTAGATCTCAGACATGCAGTGCACGCAAGGCGATCTAAGAAGGTTTCTGACCTAGGAGCATTCTGCAAGGCAGAGTAGAAAAAATTCCTAAAGCAAGAATAGAAAGACTTGTTAGCTGGCTACAAGAAAAATTTGAAGGCTGTGGTTTTCCTTCAAGTGGAGTGCTATTAAAGCGAAACTACCACCCAATAATAAGATAGCATCACATAATTGCCCATCTGGAGACTAGCTGCTCAGTAGAGCGAGTCGCCATAATTCTTACCAGATTAAAGAGAAATCTCTATTCTTCATGGACTGACAGCAAGACGGAGCGCGGACATCTTGCCCTAGTGACATCCACACGCCTGCGCTGTCAGTCCCTTTTGGAGACGGCCGGCTCCTAGCAACGCCTCCTAGACCTGGCTGGGACTGACAGCGCATGCGCGTGAACGTCACTAGGGCAAGATGTTCGCGCTCCGTCCTGCTGTCAGTCCATGAAGAATAGAGACGTCTCTTTATTCCGGTATGAATTCTGGCGATTAGCAGCTAGTCGCCAGATGGGCAATGTTGTGATGCTATCTTATTATTGGGTGGTAGTTCCGCTTTAAAGTGTTAGTAATGTCAAAAAAAAGGTTTTTGCATTTAGAAGAGCTTAAAAAGTTGAGCTAAATGCAAAAAAACATATCTCTCAAACTACTATGGTTTGAGAGATACAGGCAGTTAAAGTTCAATGTCTCCTGTTCAGCAGGAGATCCGTGTCGTTCGAAACGGAAGCTCTGCAGCAGAGCCGTAATCGCATTATTGACAACGAATCCATTCTTTGGAATAGTCTAAAACGTGTGCCTGGTTTGCAAGCATGCGTTTCAGCCCATTCCGATAAAGGGATTCTTTGTCAATAATGCGATTGCAGCTCTGCTGCAGAGCCTCCGTGTCGACCAACATGGATCTGCTGTAAAGCTGTCAGCAGGAGACATTGAACTTTAACTGCCTGTATCTCTCAAACCATAGCGGTTTGAGAGATATGGTTTCTAAATGCAAAAAACTTTTTTTTACATTACTATCCCTTTAAGTACTGACAGGGTGGTCAAATTTTTGTATGTCACATATTCTGTTTTATTTTTTCAATCTGTTATTTTCAGGAAATAAATAGTAACTGTGCATTATGGTTTGCAGAATTATATCAATTATGTCAAGTTTGTTAATTCTTTCGACTTAGAAAAACAACAAAACATATAATTTGGCTAGGGGTGCCCAAACTTTTGCATACAATGGTATCTATCTAATCTTTCTAGTTATCGATCGTTCTGCCTATTTATCTATTATCTCTCTATGACTCTATCTTTCTATCTAATTTTTAATTTATCTATGTAGAATCTATTTTTACCTATCAAGCATCTATTTTTCTGTCTATATATTTATCTGTCTCTGTATTGTCTATTTATCTATCACTCTTGCTATAAATCTTTATGTGTATCTATTATCTATGACTCAGTCTATCTATCTAATCTATCATTATCTATGACTCAATTTATCTATCTATCTATCTATGTATCTATCTATCTCATATCTATCTATCTATCTATCATTATCTATGACTCAATCTATCTATCTATCTATCTATCTATCTATCTAGCTCTCTATCTATCCAGCTTTCTTTTTGTCTATCTCCCCACCCATCTGTCTGTTGTAATATTGTGTCTCTGTGTATGTCTTTCTCTGTCTATTTCTGTTATCTATTGATCTATCAATGAATATATCTATCTATGAATCTATCTACCATCTATCTATCTATCTATCGATCTATCATCTATCTATCTATCTATCTATCCAGCCATCTCTTTGATGTCTGATGGTCTGTCTGTCTAGCTATTGCTGTCTCTGTATCTATCTATCTATCTATCTGACTGTCTGTCTGTCTATCCCTTTCTCTATCTACATGTCTGTCTAGACATCTGTCTCTGTATTGTCCATTTATCTACCTGTCTTTTTGTAATTCTCTCTGTCTGTGTTAACATTAGATTAGAAATGACCTCTGTATATAAATGAAGTAGAAGGAATCAGGTCGCCACCTTTCTGAAAATAAATAAATAAAATATTGTCCATCTTGTTGCTCTCATATACATATTTTTGAGTGCAATCCTAAAATGTACTGACTTGCCAACAACCTTAAGTGGCATGAAGAGAATATCTGATAGTTAGCAATTTCCTCTACGTGCAGCGACCATTCATTAATACTCTTCAGTTACTTATGAATAATTAAGTATATTTCTCTGGCTATGGTATGCTAGCCAGGGAAAATCCCTAGAAAGCAGCATAAGTCAGAAACCTGCTGTGCACACAATTACGTTACATGTCTGTATACAAACACACTGAGGATGATGTGTAAGGATGGACTGGAGCAAGTCTGACCATAGGGCACAGTGACACATCACCATTGATTTAAATAGGACTGTAACTCTGAATGCTAGTGATGTCCCAGGGTTTTTTTTTGTCCCCTGTGGCGCAGCTGATTTGCTCCAGGATTGCTCCATTTTGTGTTGTGCGTAAAGTATTCTGTGATACATTTGTATAAAACAAACATAATAATGTGTGCTACAGGGGAAATTCCAACATTTAAAACATAAGATACTCATGAGAAAGTGAAAAACAAAAAGGAATAAGAAAATCGCATAATACAGTTTTATTACAGAGATTAAAAACAAAAAACAGCCGTAACACTTACAAAAAGACTGGCAGCCACACTACACCAGCTGTTCCTGCACGGCTTCACCCATGAGTGCCAGACAGGTATTCACACATTGAGTTGCAAAGCATTGGATACCTATGGGACACTCAAAGTTTATTTATTTTTTTCTAAATTCAGACCTCGTGGCGGGGCTTCAGGACCCCTCTTGATGCTCCCAGCTACTGATCTCCCAGCCACTTCGGCTGGGACATCAATAGAGGTGACGCCAGGTCCAGATTTGCCATAAGGCAGAGTAGGCACCTGCCTACAGGCGCACCCCACAGAGCAGCAGTTTTTTTTATATATATATACAGTGCTTCCGCTCTGCGCACAGTAACCCGCCGCCCGGCCCACCCCTCGCTTGCTAAGGTTTGTGCCGAAGGCTGTAGCTGCTGTTGCTCCGCCTCGTTGGCTCTAATGCAGAGCGCTGGGAGATGACATCATCTCCCAGCGCTCTGCATTCATAAAGAGAAGACCGCGCGGGGTGCAACAGAAGCTGCAGGTCTGTGCAGAAGGCGGCACAGACATCTCCTGCCGCTGGACCACCAGGGAGGTAGGAAACGGATATGGGGGGGCAATGTGGAGCTGATGGCAATGTGAGGGCAAGTTGGAGCTGATGGGGGCAATATGGAGCTTGGAGCTGATGGGGCAAGACAGTTGGAGCTCATGGGGCAAGTTGGAACTTGGAACTGATGGGGACAAGTTGGAGCTGATGGGAGCAAGACAGTTGGAGCTGATGGGGGCAATGTGAGGGCAATATGGATATGGTGGGTAATGTGGAGAATTGGAGCATTGTGGAGATGGCCAATTGGGGGGGGGGCCTTCATATTTCTGTGCCTACAGGCTCCTGAGATGTAAATACGGCCCTGGGTGATGCAGGAGAGCAAGAGGGCTCCCCTGCTTCCACTGTACCCAGAGTACAGGGTAGGAGTGGCGGAATCGGGAAACCCTCTCACATCAATAAGGGAGGCTTTCCTTCACTGACTTGAGAGAGGTTGGCTCTCTTGCTCCCCTGCATCACCTCTATTGATCTTCTAGCAAAATTCACTGGGAGATCAGTAGAGGGATCCCGATGCCCCACTATGAGAACTGATTGTTTTTCTTTGTTTTTGCTGGAATGGAGGACACACATCACATGTTTCTTTTGTAACACATGAGGGGTAGAGAGAGTTGCTGAGGAATATGAGGAAGGCCTGGAAAAGTTGATGAAGGAGACTGAGGAGAGAAGAGGCAGGTGGCAGAGAGAAAACGGGAAGTGAGGTACATTTGGTGCAGGGGAGCAGGAACAGGACCAGCTCTGGGAAGGGAAAAAGAAAGTGAGGGAGGATAGACAAGAGCAACATGTAGCATTGAGGGGTTGCAAACAGTGATGAGGCTGGTGGATTACATGAGCCACAGTGGTGTTTGTGAATTGCAATCAGGCAAAGGGGGGGGGGAATGGAATAAAGGGAGGGACAATACATGGAGGAGAAAGTGAGGAATTGGAGGGAGCACATGGACTCAGGCGTTTGGCAATGGGAGTTTGCCTCCTCCTCCTGATGCAAATGACATTGTCCGTTTGGCTGATGAGGCAGGGGGCGTGAAAGGGTTCAACCTTGATCACGGGCTGCAGATTCCACACTGATTCTTCTCGTGGTAGTTGTATTCTCCTCACAGATGGACAACAGCACCATTAGTCATGATGTTTGAAGTGCAACAGGAAAGTCCACAAGTGTGTTTAAAACATCCTCTGTTGGTCTTACTCAGCCAGTTTTAGAGAAGTTCCCAAACAATATTAAACAAGTATCTTATAGGGGGAATCCAGCATTGGACCCCTTGCTCACAGTGCCTAGAAAGATCAGCTGCACCTCACTGATGAGGCCCAACAAGGCCGAAAAGTACATCTGGGGTTGGCTGCGTCTCTTGTTCAGAGAGGAATTGCCTGGTACTTCATGGCTGGACTGCTGTAATGACAGAATCAATATGATATGCTGTAGGATATTTCCCCTCTGTGTAAGGCACTAGTGGGCTAAAAGAGACTGCACTTTGGGTAGGACACCATTCCTATAGGGCCTTCTCAATTCTATGGCAGGCTTGTTCCTAGCTGAGAGTCTCTGACCAGTCCTTTTGCGTATCTATTTCTATTGTCTGTTATCTATGTATCTATCTACTGTCTTTTTGTATTCTGTTTGTCTTTCCATTAGGTTAGAAGTGAACTCTGTGACATGTATGAAGCAGAAGGAATTGGGTTGACACCTCTGAAATTAATGAAATGAGTAAATAAATGAATTAATAAATAAAATACTGGCCATCCTACTGTACTCATATACATATTATTGAATGCAATTCAGCAATGTGCTGGCATACCCTTAACCTCTCTGCTACGTGTAGAGATTATTAATTAACAATCTTAACTGGTTTATGAGTAATTTAGCACATTTTCCTGGATAGAGTATATTAGTGAAGGAAAACCCTAGAAATCAGTATAAGACTTGCCATGCAGGGATTTCTGTTACACAGATATCTACATACACACATGGGGGACTGTACACATCTACATACACACATGGAGGACTGTACAAATCTGCCAGCGGAGCTCATTTTCTGCACTTCCACTATCTATCTCTTTTCTGTGTAATTAGCTGTCTATGTATATGTCTCTGTCTATATTTTCTACCTACTTGTTTGTCTGTCTATCTATCTATCTGTCTTGTAGCTCTCTCTTGTTTATCTATCTGTGTCTGTCTATGTCTCTATCTATCTATCTGTCTATCTATCTATCTATCTATCTATCTCTATATATCCCATATCTATCTATCTATCTATCTCATATCTATCTATCTATCTCATATCAATCAATCTATCTATCTATCTCATATCTATCTATCTATCTATCTATCTATCTCATATCTATCTATCTATCTATCTATCTATCTATCTATCTATCTCATCTATATATATAAAAGAAGACTTTGTGCCTGCCAAAACACACCCAGGGGAGGCATAAAGCAGGAGTTACTACTCCTATTGGGTGATTCAATCATGCAGGGAGTTGGCCCGCCCCCACTATGCATCCCGCCCACCACTATCAAAGTCTGAAAAAAACAATATGGCCGCCACTTGCTCCTACACCACAGACAAACACACATGCCTCACTCATACAGCACCAAACTCACACACATGCCTCACTCACACAGCACCACACAAACACACACACATACAGACCACCACACACAATGCCCCACTCACACAGCACCAAACACACATGCCCCACTCACACACACAGCACCACATACACACACAAAGCCAGAAATAAATATGGCTGACACACACACACACTCACTCACCCTGACTCCCAGTGGCCTCAGCAGGACCTGTAGTGCAGCACCAGAAGAACAAAATGGCACTCAAAGGGTTAAGGTAGGTCCTCATTGCTCTATTATTTCTTCACTGTCATCATTTGCCATGCAAGACACAGGACAGACAGCCATCAGATTCACACTTAACCCACTGACTGCCACAGGGTGGTGTATCAAGTTTTACCCCTCAGGGAGTGTGTTCAAACCCCTCACATTGTAAACTTGCATTTCCCTCCCACTTCTCCTCCTTCCCCAGCCTATTACTAACACTTTTCCACATTTATGTTAAGCCCCGCCCCCTACTCACGATTAAGCCCCGCCCCTTTTAACCCAGATTGCCCCATTTGTCTCTCCACATCAGCACCACATCAGTCCCCTCTAGGGACTCCACAAATCAAAGTTCCCAGGTATGAACACACTTCCCACTGCTATTTAACTCTGACATGCCTCTGTATATCTTAACCCTTTGACTCCCAGAGGGGTGCACAACTCATGAGTGCATGTGTTTCTGCTCATATATGTTGCATGTGTGTTTGTGTCCATCTCTGTTACATATATGTGTCCATGTGTGCATCTCCAGTGAGTCTGTGTGTGTGCGTGTCTTTTGCATGTTTCTGCCGCTCACTGTGTGTATGTGCATACCTCCCAACATTTCACATGGCCAAAGAGGGACACTTTACTTTTAGGTGATATTATTGGGGCGTGGCTGGTGGGTGGGGCATTACTAATAATTTTTAGGTTATTTCATGACCTATTACTGGCTATTTATGTAACTGAATAAATGATTTAGTGCAAGACCAAAGTATTTTATTTGCACAGACTAATGTATAAACACATATACTGAAGTGTATTGCTTTATTGCTGGAGGGCTGGTGCAAGGATTTTTGCCACCCTAGGCAAAACCTAATTTTGCCGCCCATTTCCCTTGTGTCCCACCCCTTTATACCCTGGCTACTTATACCCCACCTCTTTTCATGATTGTCCTCTCTCTGCCCCCTGGGCCAGTCTGCCCCTGGTCTGGAGATGCCTGTAAGAGATGCCCCCCACCAGCTCCAACTTGCCCCTTATCAGCTTCACTTTGGCCCACCAGCTCCACTTTGCCACCATCAGCTCCAACTTGCCACCATCAGCTCCACTTTGCCCCCCATCCACTCCAACTTGCCCCCACCAGCTCCACTATGCCCCCATCCGCTCCAACTTGCCCCCCATCTGCTCCACTTTGCCCCCCATCCGCTCCAACTTGCCCCCCATCCGCTCCACTTTGACCCCCTCAGCTCCAACTTGCCCCCCCTCAGCTCCACTTTGATCCTCATCCGCTCCACTTTGCCCCCATCAGCTCCAACTTGCCCACACCAGCTCCACTATGCCCCCTCAGCTCCAGCTTTCCCCTAACAGCTCCAACTTGCCCCCATCATCTCCACTTTGCCTCACACCCGCTTCAACTTGCCCCCTCAGCTCCACTATGCCCCCTCAGCTCCAACTTGCCCCCCATCACATACCTGTAGCTCCCGCGCAGTCTTCTCTTCAGTAATGCAGAGCGCGGCGGGAGATCATGACTCCCAGCGCGCTCTGCATTACTAAAGATCCAACCCAATGAGGGAGCGCTGTAGCGACACAGACCTGACTGTGTTGTGGTTCCCGGCGTGGTGTGTGTGCGGGCGCAGCTCTTCTCCGCTGCATGCCCACGCACCCAGTACGTGTGCACCCTGGGCCGGCGCCTACATCGCCTATAGGTGGAGCTGCCCTGTACACAGTCTGACCTCCTAAAAAGAGGGACAACAGGGTGGGAAAGAGGGACAGAGGTATTTGGCCCTCAAAGAGGGACTGTCCCTCCTAAAGAGGGACACTTGGGATGTATGGTATGTGTCTGCCTGTGTGTTGTATATGTCTGTGTTTATCAGTGTGTCTGCATTTCACACATGTGCGCCCAACGGTCATGACATGACGGGCAACGCCGTCCCACATTGCTAGTATCTATCTATTTATCTATATATCCCATATCTATCTATCTATCTATGTACCTATCTATCTATCTATCTATCTCTATATCCCATATCTATCTATCTATCTATCTATCTCTATATATCCCATATCTATCTATCTATCTATCTATCTCATATCAATCAATCTATCTATCTCATATATATCTATCTATCTATCTCATATCTATCTATCTATCTATATATCCCATATCTATCTATCTATCTATCTATGTACCTATCTATCTATCTATCTATCTATCTGTCTGTCTGTATCTATCTATCTGTCTATGTCTCTTTCTATCTATCTATCTATATGTCTGTATCTATCTATCTATCTATCTATCTATCTATCTATCTATCTATCTATCTTTGTCTGTCTATGCCTCTTTCTATCTATCTATCTATTATCTATCTATCTGTCTATGTCTCTTTCTATCTATCTATCTATCTATATGTCTGTATCTATCTATCTATCTATCTATCTATCTATCTATCTATCTTTGTCTGTCTATGCCTCTTTCTATCTATCTATCTATCTATCTATCTATCTATCTATCTATCTATCGCTATATGCTTTGTACACAAAAAGCAATACACAAAATTCAAACTGCTATATGCAACACTCTATACACGTAATGCTTCTATCTACCCATCTATGTCCCTCTAGCTGTCTGTCTGTGTCTGTCTCTCTCTATGTCTCTCTCTATCTCTTAACTGGAGCCAGAGCTGCAATACAGGCAAGGAGCACAAGGCACCTGCCTAGGGTCCGGTCCAATGAGGGGGCCCGGAGGAAGCCTCATTCCTGCACTCAACCATCTCAACAAGTCCTCCAGGAACGCGTGGGAACGCCGTTCCTGTTAGCAGGACTACTCCGCCGGGCACCGCAACACAGTCAGGTCTGTGTAGCTACAGTGCTCCCTCATCGCCTCTTTAGTAATGCAGAGCGCGCTGGGAGTCAACATCGCCCAGTGCTCTGCATTACTGAAGAGAAGACCACGCGGAAGCTCCAGCAGCTACAGGTTTGTAATGGGGGGCAAGTTGGAGCTGATGGGGGGCAAGTTGGAGCTGATAGGGGGCAAAGTGGAGCTGGTGGAGGCAAGTTGGAGCTGATAGGGGGCAATTTGGAGCTGATGGGGGCAATTTGGAGCTGGTGGGGCAAGTTGGAGCTGATGGGGCAAGTTGGAGCTGGTGGGGGCATGTTGGAGCTGGTGGGAGCAAGCTAGAGCTGATGAGGGCAAGTTGGAGCTGATGGGGGCAAAGTGGAGCTGATGGGGCAAGTTGGAGCTGGTGGGGCAAAGTGAAGCTGGTGGAGGCAAGTTGGAGCTGGTGGGAGCAAGCTGGAGCTGATGAGGGCAAGTTGGAGCTGATGGGGGCAAAGTGGAGCTGATGGGGCAAGTTGGAGCTGGTGGGGCAAAGTGAAGCTGGTGGAGGCAAGTTGGAGCTGGTGGGAGCAAGCTGGAGCTGATGGGGGCAAAGTGGAGCTGGTGGGGGCAAGTTGGAGCTGATGGGGCAAGTTGGAGGTGGTGGGGGGCATCTCTTACAGGAATCCCCATACCAGAGGCAGACTGGCCCAGGGGGCAGAGAGAGGACAAAAATTGAGTAATATATCATGGGTTTCCTCCCTAACCCTGACTACCTACACAGTATTTAGTTTACACTACAGTTTTGTGGGCACAGGCACTCAAAGGGTTATACAGTCATTGGATAATCCTTTGAGTGCCTGTGCCCACAAAATTGTAGTGTAAACTAAACAAAGTGTAGGTAGCCAAAGTTAGAGCGGTATGGGGGGGCCCAAATTGATACCTTGCCTAGGGCCCCGTGGAGTGTTAATCCGGCTCTGACTGGAGCTACTTTTATTGTGAAACATTACTATCCCTTTAAAGGGATAGTAATACTAATAAAGTACAGGTCTGAGTCTTCTTTATTCTTTTTTGAGCACGTAGTTCAAGCGCTATTGAATCTGAAAGGATACCCCCACTTTTCCCCTGCATCACTCATACCTCTCAGGCTGGTCCGGATGGAGAGCGGTGAAGGACAATCTTCAGTGAGCGTAAGTAAAATGCTGCTCTCCTTCGTCAAGGCGGGCGGAGTTTTCCTTATACTTACTGACTGAAGACTGTCCCTCGCTGCATCCGTGCGGTCACATGACCGGATTCCAGATCTGATGGGAGGTGGCCAGAGGGGAATTCTTTCGGATTCAGTAGCGTTTTAACTACAAAACTGTAAGTATTTGAATATAGCGCTACTAGTTGAAGAGCCTGTGTACACGGGCCACAGTGCCAGCCAGTTGCGGTGCAGTCATACGCAGTAGAGACTGCCCGCACCGCAGCTGAAACGTAATGGGGCGCTCCGAATTCCGACCGGGGGTCCTCTCTGAAGGTGCGTAGAGGGGACTCCAGTCTGACTTCAGAACGCCCCACTTCATATCAGCCGCGTCATGGGCAGTCTCTACCGTGCATGACTGGAGCACGAATAGCAGTCTCTACCGCGCATGACTGGAGCACGAATAGCAGTCTCTACCGCGCATGACTGGAGCACGAACAGCAGTCTCTACCGCGCATGACTACTGGAGCACGAATAGCAGTCTCTACTGCGCATGACTGGAGCACGAACAGCAGTCTCTACTGCGCATGACTGGAGCACGAACAGCAGTCTCTACTGCGCATGACTGGAGCACGAATAGCAGTCTCTACTGCGCATGACTGGAGCACGAATAGCAGTCTCTACCACGCATGACTGGAGCACGAATAGCAGTCTCTACTGCGCACGACTGGAGCACGAATAGCAGTCTCTACTGCGCATGACTAGAGCACGAATAGCAGTCTCTACCGCGCATGACTGGAGCACGAATAGCAGTCTCTACTGAGCACGACTGGAGCACGAATAGCAGTCTCTACCGCGCATGACTGGAGCACGAATAGCAGTCTCTACTGCGCATGACTGGAGCACGAATAGCAGTCTCTACCACGCATGACTGGAGCACGAATAGCAGTCTCTACTGCGCATGACTGGAGCACGAATAGCAGTCTCTACTGCGCATGACTAGAGCACGAATAGCAGTCTCTACCGCGCATGACTGGAGCACGAATAGCAGTCTCTACTGAGCATGACTGGAGCACGAATAGCAGTCTCTACCGCGCATGACTGGAGCACGAATAGCAGTCTCTACTGCGCATGACTGGAGCACGAATAGCAGTCTCTACTGCGCATGACTAGAGCACGAATAGCAGTCTCTACCGCGCATGACTGGAGCACGAATAGCAGTCTCTACTGAGCATGACTGGAGCACGAACAGCAGTCTCTACTGCGCATGACTGGAGCACGAATAGCAGTCTCTACTGAGCATGACTGGAGCACGAATAGCAGTCTCTACTGAGCATGACTGGAGCACGAATAGCAGTCTCTACCGCGCATGACTGGAGCACGAATAGCAGTCTCTACTGCGCATGACTGGAGCACGAATAGCAGTCTCTACTGCGCATGACTAGAGCACGAATAGCAGTCTCTACCGCGCATGACTGGAGCACGAATAGCAGTCTCTACTGAGCATGACTGGAGCACGAACAGCAGTCTCTACTGCGCATGACTGGAGCACGAATAGCAGTCTCTACTGCGCATGACTGGAGCACGAACAGCAGTCTCTACCGCACATGACTGGAGCACGAACAGCAGTCTCTACTGCACATGACTGGAGCATGAACAGCAGTCTCTACCGCACATGACTGGAGCATGAACAGCAGTCTCTACTGCACATGACTGGAGCACGAATAGCAGTCTCTACTGCACATGACTGGAGCATGAACAGCAGTCTCTACTGCACATGACTGGAGCACGAATAGCAGTCTCTACTGCGCATGACTGGAGCATGAACAGCAGTCTCTACTGCACATGACTGGAGCACGAATAGCAGTCTCTACTGCACATGACTGGAGCATGAACAGCAGTCTCTACTGCACATGACTGGAGCACGAATAGCAGTCTCTACTGCACATGACTGGAGCATGAACAGCAGTCTCTACTGCACATGACTGGAGCACGAATAGCAGTCTCTACTGCACATGACTGGAGCATGAACAGCAGTCTCTACTGCACATGACTGGAGCACGAATAGCAGTCTCTACTGCACATGACTGGAGCATGAACAGCAGTCTCTACTGCACATGACTGGAGCACGAATAGCAGTCTCTACTGCGCATGACTGGAGCACGAATAGCAGTCTCTACTGCGCATGACTGGAGCACGAATAGCAGTCTCTCCCGCACATGACTGTGTCATTACACACGTTTTAGCAAATTATTATATTAGATGTGCTCCTAAAAGAATAAAGAAAAGTAGGATGTGCACTTTATTAGAAGTAATAAAAAGCAGTGATACCATCTTTCCCTTACTGTGAGCAAACCCCTATTGAGGAAATAAGGTACGTATTTATCATTCCCCTAATGTCTGCTAGCACCTGAAAATACAGGGAACTACCAACCCCCCCACTCTCTATTCTCCTCCTTCTTTCATCCTTATTTTACTGATAGAAAAATGGGGTTCTTAAGACACCTTTCTACAGTTAAAAACAATAATACGTTTATATATAACCCCTTGTGTGTCAGAGCATGAGGAAAGATGCAATGTTGAGGGGGAAGCAGTGTAGAATGTTAGTAATATGGCACATCCACCTGTTTTATACTAACAACAAAGCTAAATATCTTACACTTATCTATATATGTCCATGGTCTGTGCACACTCTCTATTTTTCAAGTCCTTAAAGGAGCAGTAAACTTTTTTTATGAAAACACATATCTTATAGATATTTTCCTGCTGAATAAAACAAGGTCACTCCCACTGCTGTCAGATGTTTTATTGAAAAAATATAGCAGTTTAAATACTCAGGAAGTGAATTTACTGTGTTTACTTCCTGATAGTTCTAACTGACAGGAAGTGAAGTTACTGTATTTACTTCCTGATAGTTCTGACAGGAAGTGACAGGCAGTTTCTGTCACATTCTATGGAGAACTGTATGTCTCTGACTTTTTCTGACTTTCTTTTCCATTAGAATCTAACAGGAAAGCTAATTAGAATTTGACCACTAGAGGGCATTGCTAATGTAAAAAAAACATGGGTTTAAACTGTAATACCTCTGGAAATATAAATATCTCGGCAGTAGGAGTACCCTTATTTTACTCAGTAGGAAAATCCCTACAATATATATTTTTTTCATAAAAAAAGTTTACAGCTCCTTTAAGGGTTAGTAATGTCCAATGATAATTATGTGGAGCAAATCCCATCTCTCAAACCTTTATGGTGTGCGAGATATTCGCCGCTAAAGTTCCCCCCTTCTCCTGATATCAGCTACTAGCAATGTGGGACGGCGTTGCCAGTCATGTCATGACCGTTGGGCGCACGTGTGTGAAATGCAGACACACTGATAAACACAGACATATACAACACACAGGCAGACACATACCATACATCCCAAGTGTCCCTCTTTAGGAGGGACAGTCCCTCTTTGAGGGCAAAATCCCTCTGTCCCTCTTTCCCACCCTGTTGTCCCTCTTTTAAGGAGGTCAGACTGTGTGCAGGGCAGCTCCACCTATAGGCGACGTAGGCGCCGGCCCAGGGTGCACACGTACTGGGGGCGCAGGCATGCAGCGGAGAAGAGCTGCGCCCGCACACACCACTCCGGGAACCACAACACAGTCAGGTCTGTGTCGCTACAGCGCTCCCTCATCTGGTAGGATCTTTAGTAATGCAGAGCGTGCTGGGAGTAATGATCTCCCGCCTCACTCTGCATTACTGAAGAGAAGACTGCGCGGGAGCTACAGGTATGTGATGGGGGGCAAGTTGGAGCTGAGGGGGCATAGTGGAGCTGAGGGGGCAAGTTGAAGCGGATGTGGGGCAAAGTGGAGATGATGGGGGCAAGTTGGAGCTGTTAGGGGAAAGCTGGAGCTGAGAGGGCATAGTGGAGCTGGTGGGGGCAAGTTGGAGCTGATGGGGGCAAAGTGGAGCGGATGAGGGTCAAAGTGGAGCTGAGGGGGGCAAGTTGGAGCTGAGGGGGGGCAAGTTGGAGCAGATGGGGGACAAGCTGGAGCGGATGGGGGCATAGTGGAGCTGGTGGGGGCAAGTTGGAGCTGGTGGGGGCAAGTTGGAGCGGATGGGGGGCAAGATGGAGTGGATGGGGGGCAAAGTGGAGCTGATGGGGGTAAGTTGGAGAGGATGGGGGTCAAAGTGGAGCTGATGGGGGCAAAGTGGAGCTGAGGGGCCAAAGTGGAGCTGGTGGGGGCACGTTAGAGCAGATGGGGGGCAAAGTGGAGCAGATGGGGGGGCAAAGTGGAGCTGATGGGGGCAAGTTGGAGTGGATGGGGGGCAAAGTGGAGCTGATGGTGGCAAGTTGGAGCTGATGGTGGCAAAGTGGAGCTGGTGGGCCAAAGTGAAGCTGATAAGGGGCAAGTTGGAGCTGGTAGGGGGCATCTCTTACAGGCATCTCCAGACCAGGGGCAGACTGGCCCAGGGGGCAGAGAGAGGACAATCATGAAAAGAGGTGGGGTATAAGTAGGCAGGGTATAAAGGGGTGGGACACAAGGGGCGGAGCGAAATGGGCGGCAAAATTAGGTTTTGTCTAGGGTGGCAAAAATCCTTGCACCAGCCCTGACTGTGTGGCGTGTTTTACTTTGCTCTCCAGCAATAAAGCAATAAACTTCAGTATATGTGCTTATACATTAGTCTGTGCAAATAAAATACTTTGGTCTTGCACTAAATCATTTATTCAGTTACATAAATAGCCAGTAAAAGGTCATGAAATAACCTAAAAATTCTTACTAATGCCCTGCCCACCAGCCACGCCCCAACAATATCACCTAAAACTACAGTGTCCCTCTTTGGCCATGTGAAATGTTGGGAGGTATGCACATACACACAGTGAGCGGCAGAAACATGCAAAAGACACGCACACACACAGACTCACTGGAGATGCACACATATGTAACAGATGTACACACACAGACACACTGGAGATGCACACATGGACACATATATGTAACAGAGATGGACACAAACACACATGCAACATATATGAGCAGAAACACATGCACTCATGAGTTGTGCACCCCTCTGGCAGTCAAAGGGTTAAGATATACAGAGGCATGTCAGAGTTAAATAGCAGTGGGAAGTGTGTTCATACCTGGGAACTTTGACTTGTGTAGTCCCTAGAGGGGACTGATGTGGAGAGACAAATGGGGCAATCTGGGTTAAAAGGGGGTGGGGCTTAATCGTGAGTAGGGGGCGGGGCTTAACATAAATGTGTAAAAGTGTTAGTAATAGGCTGGGGAAGGAGGAGAAGTGGGAGGGAAATGCAAGTTTACAGTGTGAGGGGTTTGAACACACTCCCTGAGGGGTAAAACTTTATACACAACCCTGTGGCAGTCAGTGGGTTAAGTGTGTACCTGATGGCTGTCTGTCCTGTGTCTTGCATGGCAAATGATGACAGTGAAGAAATAATTGAGCAATGAGGGCCTACCTTAACCCTTTGAGTGCCATTTTGTTCTTCTGGTGCTGCACTACAGGTCCTGCTGAGGCCACTGGGAGTCAGGGTGAGTGAGTGTGTGTGTGTGTGTCAGCCATATTTATTTCTGGCTTTGTGTGTGTATGTGGTGCTGTGTGTGTGAGTGGGGGCATGTGTGTTTGGTGCTGTGTGAGTGGGGCATTGTGTGTGGTGGTCTGTGTGTGTGAGTGGGGCATGTGTGTGTGTTTGTGTGGTGCTGTGTGAGTGGGGCATGTGTGTGAGGCATGTGTGTTTGTCTGTGGTTTAGGAGCAAGTGGCGGCCATGTTGTTTTTTTCTGACTTTGATAGTGGTGGGCGGGCTGCATAGTGGGGGCGGGCCAACTCCCTGCATGACTGAATCACCCAATAGGAATAGTAACTCATGCTTTATGCCTCCCCTGGGTGTGTTTTGGCAGGCACAAAGTCTTCTTTTATATATATATATATATATATATATATATAGAATAGATAAAGCTGACAGAAGGAGATCCATGCCGGCCTACTCAAGGCGGCTCTGCAGCAGAGCCGAAATAGCGATATTTAAAAATAACTACTTCATTGGAAAGTATGCTTGCAAACCAGGCACACGTTGCAGACCGTTCCAATGAAGTAATTATTTTTAAAGATTGCTATTTCAGCTCTGATGCAGAGCCACCGGCTGGTCCCAGGACCGGGATCTCCTGCTGTCAGTAAAGCGCTGATGTCAGGAGAAGGGGAGGGGGGATATTTAGCGGCGAATATTTCTCAAACCAAAAAGGTATGAGAGATGGCATTTTTTTTAAATCTACAACACAGCATAAAATTATCAATGGACGTTACTAACCCTTTATCCTGGGTGCCAACCCTAGTAAAATTGATTGATAAAGTCCACAAAAAAGAACTGCACTCACAGGTCTTTCCACAGTGAAGAAAGGTGCTGGTTTATTTCATCAACGTTTTGGCCACAACTTGGGCCTTTGTCGAGATCATCTTGACAAAGGCCCAAGTTGGGGCCTTAAAGGGGATAGTAATGTTTCATAATAAAAGCAGCTCTAATTAATCTTCATAGTATTTGGACCTTGGAGAGTGTTATTTCAATTCTGTCAGAGTTGTAGTACAAGAGTAATTCAATGACAAAGTATCCCCCTCCCGCCCCTTTTACTGATGTAACACTGTTCAGCCAGATCAGAAAGGAGGTGCCCAGGTAGACTGCAGAGAGGGACAATCATAAAGGTTTGAGAGATAAGACTTATATCGTTCTTCATGTTTTTTTAATGCCTACAAAATAAAATAAAAGATAAAACAAAGTATTACTATCCCTTTCAAGTTGATAGAATAAACCGGCATCAAACTTATCTCTATGTTTAAAAATCAGTTCCTGGTTCTCTGTCTGCACCGGGGCGGTGATCAGTCACACACAGCGAATCAGTGGTGGCGATTTTCACAGGTGTGAACAGGGGGAAAAGCAGTGAGACTCACCTCTGCAATGTCCCAGCAGGTCCTCGGGGTGGATGGCGCAGTCAATAAAATGGACACCATGCACCATTCGCTAGTTTTAAATGAAAACTTTAACCCTTTCAGTGCCAGTGTGGCACCGAAAGGGTTAATGTAACATGAAAGCGCTTTCAAGTGATTGTAAATCGTCATAATGCATAACTTCCATTTTCATTGTGTTAAATATCCATTGGCACCTCAAGGGTTTAGAGTAATTAACATCTACTTAAAAATTAACACTTTCACCTCTATAGTCAAGGGCAAGTCGAGAAATTCTGAAGCAAACTGCCTCCTTTTAGGGGAAGAACTATAAATTCCTGTTGCTGTAAGTGGGGATTGTTAACCCGTCAAATGCTAGAGGTTTCAAATGAATTGTTTCTGCAATGTGTTGGAGACCACTCTAGCACTTTTTTTATTTTTTACTCAGTTTAACCCTTTGAGTGCCAGAGGGGTACATATCGCATTGCAAAGCAATGTGTTGCGTCCCCCTCTGGCACTCAAAGGGTTAATGTAACATGAAAGAGCTTTTAAATGATTGTAAATTGTTATAATGGGTAAGTTCCATTTTCTCTGTGTTAAGCACCTCAAGGGTTTAGAGTAATGACTAAATTACGGCATTTGCCGTAACACTTTATTGCTTAACCCTATGAGTGCCAGAGATGTATGCATTAGATAGCTCCCAGCACTCAAAGGGTTAAAAAAATTATCTGTGCTGCAACCAATTTTGTCAGCACATTAACTTCTTTTTATTTTTTTAGTAGAGGTTAACACAATGCAACGTTTTGTATATCCCTTTGGAACACTAAAGGCTACGTAAAAAAAATTATTTTTTACCCTTTGAGAGCCAGAGGGGCTACGTCCGGTTCGTTGCCCTTTAAAACAGTGTCCAGGTGAAATTAACCCTTTGAGAGCCAGAGTGGTGCGCGACGCATTGCAAATACCACTCTGGCACTCGAAGGGTTAAACTGAGTAAAAAAAATTTAAAAAAAATCTCAGGGATTGAAATAGGAATTTTAATTTAACCCCTTCAGTGGTCAGAGTGATCTCCAACACATGGCAGAAACAATTCAAAGGGTTAACAATCCCCCACTCACAGCAACGGGAATTCCTCGTTCTCCCCCTAAGGTGACGCAGTTTGCTTCAGAACTTTTCGTCCTTTGAATACAGAGGTGAAAGTGTTAATTTGTAAGTAGATGTTAACACTTTACTAATCAATGTGTTGGATAGCCATCTGCCAATCATAGGGTTATATATGAGGTTTTTTAACCTTTTGCCGGAGGAGTGAGCATTCCGCACATGTCTGACACACAAACGATTAACCCTTTGAGCGTCAGAGGGGGCGTCCTACACATTGCAGAATGCTGCACTGAACACCAGTCTGGCACTCAAAGGGTTAAAAGGGACATATCGAGAGCCTTCTCCAACATTGAAATGGCTAAATACGATTCATAAAGGGCCGCATTCTTCCCTTTGAGTGCCGCTGCGTAGCACACCACTCTGGCACTCAAAGAGTTAAGCTCCAGAGGGGTTTGAGTTGCTCGCCGCTTTTAGTCCTTAAAGGGTTATTTGTTGTAACTCTTTTCTGTCCATAATAATAAAAATGATCTAACCAGCACATATCAGTGATGAGGTGTCCTCTCTCTAGGTCTCGCTAAGCGCTCCCCCCGTGTCCCTGGTACAAACCCCCCAGTTGTACACTACATAGTCATGAGCGGGCGGACTTAGGACCCAGCAGCTCTCTTGCCTGGCTCCTTTGTCCTCCCCAGCTGATCGCTGTCTCTTGTATCTGTGCTGCTTCTCCCCGGTCCCCGGCATGGACATGCACCGGCTGCTGGCCTTCTTACTCCTGCTTCTACCGGCCTCCTGCACCACTGACGTTCGGAGCTGCACGGACACGGCTCGGGAACTGAGGGAGAGAGGCCTGGCAGTGACCTCGGGGCTGAGGAACCCAATATCTGGTACTGTATCCCCCTATCATTACCTGTCTGTGTACTGTCATTATAGGGGAGACACTGGGGACTGAACCCCTATATCTGGTACTGTATCCCCTATCATTACATGTCTGTGTCCTGTCATTATAGGGGAGACACTGGGGACTGAACCCCTATATCTGGTACTGTATCCCCTATCATTACATGTCTGTGTCCTGTCATTATAGGGGAGACACTGGGGACTGAACCCCCCTATATCTGGTACTGTATCCCCTATCATTACATGTCTGTGTACTGTCATTATAGGGGAGACACTGGGGACTGAACCCCTATATCTGGTACTGTGTCCCCTATCATTACATGTCTGTGTACTGTCATTATAGGGGAGACACTGGGGACTGAACCCCCCTATATCTGGTACTGTATCCCCTATCATTACATGTCTGTGTAGTGTCATTATAGGGGAGACAATGGGGACTGAACCCCCCTATATCTGGTACTGTATCCCCTATCATTACATGTCTGTGTACTGTCATTATAGGTGAGACACTGGGGACTGAACCCCTATATCTGGTACTGTATCCCCCTATCATTACATGTCTGTGTCCTGTCATTATAGGGGAGACACTGGGGACTGAACCCCCCTATATCTGGTACTGTATCCCCTATCATTACATGTCTGTGTACTGTCATTATAGGGGAGACACTGGGGGGGACTGAACCCCCCTATATCTGGTACTGTATCCCCTATCATTACATGTCTGTGTACTGTCATTATAGGGAGACACTGGGGGGGACTGAACCCCTATATCTGGTACTGTATCCCCTATCATTACATGTCTGTGTACTGTCATTATAGGGGAGACACTGGGGACTGAACCCCTATATCTGGTACTGTATCCCCCTATCATTACATGTCTGTGTCCTGTCATTATAGGCGAGACACTGGGGACTGAACCCCCCTATATCTGTTACTGTATCCCCTATCATTACATGTCTGTGTACTGTCATTAAAGGGGAGACACTGGGGACTGAACCCCCTATATCTGGTACTGTATCCCCTATCATTACATGTCTGTGTACTGTCATTATAGGGGAGACACTGGGGACTGAACCCCTATATCTGGTACTGTATCCCCTATCATTACATGTCTGTGTAGTGTCATTATAGGAGAGACACTGGGGGGGACTGAACCCCCCTATATCTGGTACTGTATCCCCTATCATTACATGTCTGTGTACTGTCATTATAGGAGAGACACTGGGGGGGACTGAACCCCCCTATATCTGGTACTGTATCCCCTATCATTACATGTCTGTGTACTGTCATTATAGGGGAGACACTGGGGACTATATCTGGTACTGTATCGCCTATCATTACATGTCTGTGTACTGTCATTATAGGGGAGACACTGGGGACTGAACCCCTATATCTGGTACTGTATCCCCTATCATTACATGTCTGTGTACTGTCATTATAGGGGAGACAGTGGGGGGACTGAACCCCTATATCTGGTACTGTATCCCCTATCATTACATGTCTGTGTACTGTCATTATAGGAGAGACACTGGGGGGGACTGAACCCCCCTATATCTGGTACTGTATCCCCTATCATTACATGTCTGTGTACTGTCATTATAGGGGAGACACTGGGGGGGACTGAACCCCTATATCTGGTACTGTATCCCCTATCATTACATGTCTGTGTACTGTCATTATAGGTGAGACACTGGGGGGGGACTGAACCCCTATATCTGGTACTGTATCCCCTATCATTACATGTCTGTGTCCTGTCATTATAGGGGAGACACTGGGGGGGACTGAACCCCCCTATATCTGTTACTGTATCCCCTATCATTACGTCTGTGTACTGTCATTATAGGGGAGACACTGGGGACTGAACCCCTATATCTGGTACTGTATCCCCTATCATTACATGTCTGTGTACTGTCATTATAGGAGAGACACTGGGGACTGAACCCCTATATCTGGTACTGTATCCCCTATCATTACATGTCTGTGTACTGTCATTATAGGAGAGACACTGGGGACTGAACCCCTATATCTGGTACTGTATCCCCTATTATTACATGTCTGTGTACTGTCATTATAGGGAGACACTGGGGACTGAACCCCTATATCTGGTACTGTATCCCCTATCATTACATGTCTGTGTACTGTCATTATAGGGGAGACACTGGGGACTGAACCCCTATACCTGGTACTGTATCCCCTATCATTACATATCTCTGTACTGTCATTATAGGGGAGACACTGGGGGGACTGAACCCCCTATATCTGGTACTGTATCCCCTATCATTACATGTCTGTGTACTGTCATTATAGGGGAGACACTGGGGACTGAACCCCTATATCTGGTACTGTATCCCCTATCATTACATGTCTGTGTACTGTCATTATAGGGGAGACATTGGGGGACTGAATCCCCTATATCTGGTACTGTATCCCCTATCATTACATGTCTGTGTACTGTCATTATAGGGGAGACACTGGGGACTGAACCCCTATATCGGGTACTGTATCCCCTATCATTACATGTCTGTGTACTGTCATTATAGGGGAGACACTGGGGACTGAACCCCTATGTCTGGTACTGTATCCCCTATCATTACCTGTCTGTGTACTGTCATTATAGGGAGACACTGGGGACTGAACCCCTATATCTGGTACTGTATCCCCTATCATTACATGTCTGTGTACTGTCATTATAGGGGAGACACTGGGGACTGAACCCCTATACCTGGTACTGTATCCCCTATCATTACATATCTCTGTACTGTCATTATAGGGGAGACACTGGGGGGACTGAACCCCCTATATCTGGTACTGTATCCCCTATCATTACATGTCTGTGTACTGTCATTATAGGGGAGACACTGGGGACTGAACCCCTATATCTGGTACTGTATCCCCTATCATTACATGTCTGTGTACTGTCATTATAGGGGAGACATTGGGGGACTGAATCCCCTATATCTGGTACTGTATCCCCTATCATTACATGTCTGTGTACTGTCATTATAGGGGAGACACTGGGGACTGAACCCCTATATCGGGTACTGTATCCCCTATCATTACATGTCTGTGTACTGTCATTATAGGGGAGACACTGGGGACTGAACCCCTATATCTGGTACTGTATCCCCTATCATTACATGTCTGTGTACTGTCATTGTGGGGATAAAATGGCACTGAACACCCTGTATGTGGTACTGGATTCTCCGATCTCCCATAAATGCATCACTTTAAAGGGATAGTAATGTCCCATAAAAAGTATGTCCTAAATCGTAGCTGCAGTAAAAAAACACTCAGTGTGCTTACTCCTTTCCCTCAGACCGTTATGGTTTGAGAGAAATAAGAAAATAAAGACCTCCGTTCCCTCCCCTTTCTGCCTGATGAGCTGTGAAGCTGTCAGAGGGAGAATCCGGTCGCCCGACTGTAGACGGCTCTTCAGCAGAGCTGTCATCTAGATATCTAAGTATAATTACTTCATCGGTATGGTCTACAGCATGTTCCTGGCTTGCAAGCACACGTTGTAGACCATTCCGATGAAATAATTATACTTTTGATATCTAGATGACAGCTCTCCTGAAGAGCCGCCGTCTGGTCCCAGAATTAGGATCTCATGACGTCTGCTATACAGCGGACACATGAGAAGGGGGAGGGAGAGGAGGTCTTTATTTTATTACATCTCTCAAACCATAACGGTTTGAGAGAAAGGAGTAAGCGCATTGAATGTTTTTTTACTGCAGCTACCATTTAGAACATACTTTTTATGGGACTATACTATCCCTTTAAGATCTGGACGAACCAGCTGCACTCCCCTATTCTAATTATCTAAACAAGACTTTTGAAGCGGAACTATCACCCCAAATAAAGTCCCCCCAATAATTACCCTTATAGTGATAAGTTTAGAAATAGTGCTATTATCCAACAAAAGTCCAGAGTTATTAAGAAATCCTACCTGATCTGAGACTGATGGCCAGGCCTCTTGCTTTAGAGACGTCTATGTGCCTGCGCCATCAGTCACTTCCTTAAGGAACAATGCAGCGCCTCCTAGAGGAGACCAGGAAGGACAGTGCAGGCGTGCAGAGTCTCTAAGCCAAGATGCCTGCGCTGTTGCCTGGCCGTCAGAAGTAGGATTTCTTAATAACACTGTACTTATGCAGGATAATAGTACTATTTCTGTTTATCGCTATAAGACTAATTATTGGTGGGGGGCTTTATTGTGGGGTGCTAGTTCCGCTTTAACTCCTTGGGCGTAGGCATTAAGGTGTGACAAAGAGGAGATATCACTTCTCCATTTCCTGTGTTACTCTATGGAACCTATGTACTATGATCTGCAAAGCTGAGAAATCTTAGTGCATAGACTGCAAAGAATACCATAACACTGGGAGGTTATATCATTGGAGAAGTTATCTCTGCTTTATCACCTTTTTATCAGACCTTAGTGCATCCCCCACCTTGAGAGGGCTACAACGCATAAAAAAAATATATTTGGTTGGCATATCTAGCCAATGAGAGAGCTCCAGCTTACATGGAAAGCCTCTGTCATTGGAGGAGGCTGGATAGAGGGAGTGACGCAGAGGCAGAGTGACAGACTGCGGGACAGAGCTGGTAACCACAGTCTATGCAGAAGTAGGTGCAAGGTAGCGTTTATTACTTAAAGGGATAGTATTACTTCAAAATAACTATCCCTCATATTGTAGCCCTTAATAAACTGAGTTAAATGACACCAGCGGCATCTCTCAAACCTTTATGGTTTAAGAGATAGCCGCTTTCAAAGTTTCCTCTCCCGTGATGGCAGCGTTCTGCTGCCAGCAGGGGAATCCGGTCCTGGGACAGACGGAGGCTCTTAAACAGAGCCGATATCTCGTTATGGAAGGAAAAATGATTCATTGAAACAGTCTTCTATGTGTGCTTGGTTACCAACCACACGTAGAAGACTGTTTCAATTGTTTCAACTGTTTCAGAACGCTGACAGCAGGGGAGACAAATTATGAGGGATAATCATTTTGAAGTAATACTATCCCTTTAAATTTAGACCAAATAACACTTAAAAAAATTAAGACACTTTTACTCATATTCGATATATAACCTAACTATTTAGGCTAACTTATATAGAGGTGATAACAAATGGTTAATTGGTGGAGGGGAGACAAATCTGTGCTTTAGGTTTATATCACAGCTAATGCCCGAGCTGGGACTATCAGTGATCAACTAGTTAACCCTTTGAGTGCCACAGGGGCACACAACGTATTGAAAAGCAAGGGTTAAAGACTTAAGTTATCCGATCTATGTAGGTGTCATCACAAAGCAGTCTGACGCATCCACTAGAATATATTTTTTTGCACTGGATCTGCGGGTCCCTGTATGATGTGATCTCTTCCGAATGCTGCCCTTAGTTCACACTACCTCATAAAAACCAATGGCCTTCATTTGATCTTTAGGATTACTTGTTCTACCAAAATCAAATGCAAACGTTTATATTGCTGTAATTGACTTCTGAAGGACTCTTACCTAGGTAAGTCCATTTATTGAACTGCTGAAGACCTACGTATTCATAGGATAGTGTCCATCTTCACCCGTTTGGTTGAGAAACATCTTGTAATGCTTCGAAGAATTGTCTGGCATCCAGGGGGTTAAAATGGATCGGTCACATTAAGTCAAGTTTAGTTTGTTATACAGCAAATCAAGATCTGCATATATGTTATCCTACGCATACAAAATGTGAGAGGCTTCTGAGGATGAACAAGCAGCACAATGGCCTGTTCCACGGCTAGACACCGCTCAGAAGCATCATGTTTTAGCTCACTAGTGCTATTGCAGAGAAGAAATTTCCACATACATTTTGGACTAATCGCGCCCCAAAAGGGAAGTCTAGTTAAAAAATGACAGGCAAGTGCTCACTGCACGGAAACAGCAGCTAACCCCAGTTGTATATTTCGGCCTTGTTGGGCCTCGTCAGTGAGGTGCAGCTGGATTTATTAGGCACTGAGAGCAAGGGGTCTACGTCTGGATTACCCTTCAATTTTAAGGAGACCTCCTAAGAGTATTCAAAATATACGTCGGGGTTCTCCAGCTGCTGCTGGACTACAACTCTCATCTTCAGACAATTGTGGGAGATGTAGTACAACAGCAGCTGGAAAGCCACCCCATATAACAGGCCAGTCTATACGCAGATGTAAATAATGAGAAGCTGTGTAGCTGCTATGAGATGGCCAGCTGTGGATGACGTGAGCTGTAGTCCAACTGCAGCTGGAAAGCCACCCTTTGCACAGACCCCAGTGTAAATGCAGCCCTGCAGTACCTGTCCTCCTCACTCCAGGGCTCTTGCTGCTCACACTGTTTGGTTCTTAAGAGACTCGGCCGCCGGTTCCCTCCTGTCACTCTGCCGCTGGTTTCTACTCTTCTTCAGGAGCCCGAGCACAGAGGAAGGGAGGGGAGCTCCTGTGGCAACCGGAGGGCTCCAGGGAGGGCAGGGAGCAGTGCCAGGACAGGACAGGGTGCTGGGGAGACCAAGAGTCCGTGACAGGGGCTCGGAATACCATCTTGCTGGTCGCACTGTTTGGTTCTTAGGAGGCTAGGCCGCCGGTTCCCTCCTGTCACTCTGCCGCTGGTTTCTCCTGTTCTTCAGGAGCCGAGCGCAGAGGAAGGGAGGGGGGCTCCTGTGGCAACCAGAGGGCTCCAGGGAGGGCGGTGAGCAGCACCAGGACAGGCCCGGGGCAGGGTGCTGGACAGACCAAGAGGCCATGATAGGGGCTCGGAATACCCCTATGCTCTCTCTCTCCTGAGACACATCCAGTCTCCCGTCCCTCCTCACCAAGAGCGACTGACAGATATGACACAAAAGTGTCAGGCAGGAGGAAAAAAAGCTCAGGGCGCACAGAATATAAGCGGTGGAGCTGTGATCGTCCGAGAGCAGGTAGGACAGTACCACGCTCCCCCCCCCCCCCAGTCATGCTGATCTTACCTGATGGCCAAAGGTCCCTCTGCTGGTCTGTGTGGTATGGTCTATGTCAGTGATTCTCAGCTCCAGTCCTCGGGGCACACCAACAGGTCATGTTTTCAAGATATCCCTAATTAATCACAGGTGAATCAATCACAATGACTGAGCCACTAATTACTCACCTGTGATTAAGCAGGAACAACCTGAAAACCTGCACTGTTGGTGTGCCCTGAGGACTAACACTGGTCTATGTGGTATGGTGTGTGCGTGTGGTGAGTGTGGTGTGGTTTGTGTGTGTGTGTCTGTGTACATGAGCCAAGGTCTCGGAGATGTTAACCCTTTGAGTGCTGGAGGGCTACAGAACATATTGTTTTGTAATGTGTTGCATACCCCTCCGGCACTCAAAGGGTTAAAAGGCCGGTCCTGCTCTGCGTACTGCCATCACTCATGCGATGCGCTGTAGAGACTGCCCGAACGCACAGAATGCTCCCAGCATTCCGCACAGAATGCTCCCAGCACAGAACTCCCAACATTCCGCACAGAATGCTCCCAGCACAGAACTCCCAGCATTCCGCACAGAATGCTCTCAGCACAGAATTCCCAGCATTCCGCACAGAATGCTCTCAGCACAGAACTCCCAGCATTCTGCACAGAATACTCCCAGCATTCCGCACAGAATGCTCCCAACACAGAACTCCCAGCATTCCGCACAGAATGCTCCAAGCATTCCACACAGAATGCTCTCAGCACAGAATTCCCAGCACTCCCAGCACAGAACTCCCAGCATTCCACACAGAATGCTCACAGCACAGAATTCTGCCAGCACAGAACTCCCGGCATTCTGAGAGTTCCAGCAGTCTCTACTGCGCATGATGGCTTCTGACCAACATCCTAGCGAATTATTGCATAGGATGTGTCTCACAGTGACAAGTCCACTTTAATAGGCACTTATTCACACGGTGAAATTCACTATTAACCACTTGTATGCGTTATTAATCGATATACATATCTCCCAACATTTTAACTCCTTAACGACCCATGATGTGCCAGGAACATCACGCCTGATCCAGAACTTAACCCGTTGAATGCTTTGCGTACCCCCTCTGGCACTCAAAGGGTTAAGGACTGGTAACAGTCCTGGCACGTCATGGAATTCTGGAGTCACCTCTCTGCTGCGCATGGTCTTTAACCCATGGTCCTTAAAGGGGAACTACCACCCCGCAATAACTTAAGCTTCACTGATTGCTCATCTGGCGACTAGCTGCTTAGTAGTGCTAGTTGCCAGAAATATTACCCGGTTCTGCAGATATCAGCGTTTTACCGATGGTGACAGGGGCAGGAAGCACGGACGTCTCTTCACAGTGACGTCCGTGCGCCTGCGCTGTCAGTCCCTTTTGAACCGCTCTTAATTAGAGCTACTTTTATTATGAAACATTACTATCCATTTAAGGCATCTCAGTAACGAAATTCTCCTTGTGCACACTGACCGTAACGTCAGAATCATTCTGCACTTCCCTTACTAAAGCCTTGTGAATTGATGGTCGCCTTCCTACTGTCTCTGTATGTTGTCATGATTACTAATTAGATTATAAGCTCCTTGGGGCAGAGTCTCCTTCCCAATGTGTGATTCCCATAGCTGCACTTTTCCCCCCACTAATAATGCAGTGATCACACTTTAGCCTGATGCTCTTAAAGGGTCAGTAATGTTCCCTAAAAAATATTTAGATTTAGGTAGAGATTGAAAAAATAAACTAATTGCAACAAACCCTATCTCTCAAACCGCTATGGTTTGAGAGATATAGGGATTCAAAGTTCCCCCCTCCCCTTCTCCTAATGTCAGAGTCTATCTGACAGCAAGAGATCCCGGTCTGGGGACCAGCAGGTGGCTCTGCAGCAGAGCCGAAATCGCGGTACTTAAAAATAATTAATTCATTAGAAAGGTCTACAAAGTGTGCTTCCAAACCAGGCATACTTTTTAGACCTTTCCAATGAATGGATTATTTTTAAGTAACGCGATTCGGGCTCTGCTGCAGAGCCGCCTGAAGGTCACTGGACCAGGGTCTCCTGCCGTCAGCTAGACTCTGACATTAGGAGAAGGGGAGGGACGGGGGAACTTTGAATCCCTATATCTCTCAAACCATAGCGGTTTGAGAGATAGGGTTTGTTGCAGTTAGTTTATTTTTTCAATCTCTACCTAAATCTAATTTTTTTTTTATGGGACATTACTGACCCCTTTAACCCTGTCCTGTATTTTTCTAAAGTAATATTGCTGTTTCTGTAAAATTACGCTATATAAAGATACAGACATACATTGGCCTTCCAGCTGTTGGGGACTACACATCCCATCATGCTCAACCAGCCATCATAGGCTGGTTTACCATAATTGGAGTTATAGTCTCCAAAAGCTGGAGATCCAGACTTAGTTTGAACACACATGTGTTCCACACACTCCTGACTTGTATTCTGAATGTCTTTCAATTTCTGCATTACCTACTCTCTCCACTAGAGGGACTTTTTTCCTTATCTTTTTGCCTTTTCTTACCAGGTGAGCACCTTCGAATTTGTCCCCAGGAGTACACCTGTTGCCCCAGTGAAACAGAGCAGAGACTGAGTGAGGAGAGCGTGCGAGACCTGACCCGCATTGTGAACGAGAGCGTCAGCTACCCCATGGTAGTATTAACAGGGGGCAGGAGGAAGTTCCATGGTTAGTCTATACATGTAGCAATGTTTTTATTTTTTAAAGGAGCAGTGTTGTTTTAAATGAAAAGCTGTTTTAGCAAGAGTACTCCTACTGCTGGGAGATTCTCATTCAAACGGTACTACAGCTTAACCCTTTGGGTGCCAGAGGGGTACACAACGCATTATAAAGCAATGTGTTGCATACCCATCTGGAACACAAAGGATTAAACTTTTTTTTTCCCTGCAGTTTTCTACTGTGTTCACCAGGTGGTGCTGTTTCTATCACTTACTGGAGAGAGCTGTAGTCAGTGACTCAAGCTCTCCCATAAAGTTCATTAAAAAAAATGTGTAATTTGGACACAGCTTTTTTTTTATTGAGCAGGAACAGCTGTTTAACATACAATATCTTCATAAAAATAGTTTACTGCTCCTTTAACCGCATTCTTTTTATTTTCTCCGCTCAGTGGGCGTCAGCTTAAAGGGATAGTAATGTTTCATAATAAAAGCAGCTCTAATTAATCATCATAGTATTTGGGCTTTGGAGAGTGTTATTTCAATTCTGTCAGAGTTGTAGTTCAAGAGTAATTCAATGACAAAGTATCCCCCTCCCACCCCTTTTACTGATGTAACACTGTTCAGCCAGATCAGAAGGGAGGTGCCCAGGTAGAATGCAGAGAGGCACAATCTTCAATTAAGATAAGGGAAAAACCTGAAATACTTGTCAAGGGGGGAAGGGCTTTCATTGTTCTTATAGGAAGAAGAGTGTCCCCTGCTGTTATCTGTCTGGTTTATGGACTGCATTCCACATCTGAGAAGAGATGGCTTACACTAGGTAAAAGGGGCGGGAGGGGAAACTTTGCTTGTGACTATCTCTCAAACCTTAAAGGTTTGAGAGATAAGACTTATATCATTCTTCATGTTTTTTTAATGCCAATAAAATAAAGATAAAATGAAGTATTACTATCCCTTTAAGGTGCATATTTTAGGAATACATTGACATCAAAATGTGAATGTTGAATTTCAAATATATATATTTATTGAAATTGTTTTGGACAATTTGTTTTGTCAAATAACGATATTTGTGTATTTTCCATATGATGAATGATCTATACTTTGCTACGGTTGCCTTCTCCTGTTCTTGATGATGATGATGATGATGGAAGCTGTAGTATCCAGTGTCTGGAGGGCTAAAGGTTGCCTTCTCCTGTTCTTGATGATGATGGAAGTTGTAGTATCCAGTGACTGGAGGGCTAAAGGTTGCCTTCTCCCGTTCTTGATGATGATGGAAGTTGTAGTATCCATTGACTGGAGGGCTAAAGGTTGCCTTCTCCTGTTCTTGATGATGATGGAAGTTGTAGTATCCAGTGACTGGAGGACTAAAGGTTGCCTTCTCCTGTTCTTGATGATGATGATGGAAGCTGTAGTATCCAGTGACTGGAGGGCTAAAGGTTGCCTTCTCCTGTTCTTGATGATGATGGAAGTTGTAGTATCCAGTGAGTGGAGGGCTAAAGGTTGCCTTCTCCTGTTCTTGATGATGATGATGGAAGCTGTAGTATCCAGTGACTGGAGGGCTAAAGGTTGCCTTCTCCTGTTCTTGATGATGATGGAAGTTGTAGTATCCAGTGAGTGGAGGGCTAAAGGTTGCCTTCTCCTGTTCTTGATGATGATGATGGAAGTTGTAGTATTCAGTGACTGGAGGACTAAAGGTTGCCTTCTCCTGTTCTTGATGATGATGATGGAAGTTGCAGTATTCAGTGACTGGAGGACTAAAGGTTGCCTTCTCCTGTTCTTGATGATGATGGAAGTTGTAGTATCCAGTGAGTGGAGGGCTAAAGGTTGCCTTCTCCTGTTCTTGATGATGATGATGATGGTAGTTGTAGTATCCAGTGAGTGGAGGGCTAAAGGTTGCCTTCTCCTGTTCTTGATGATGATGGAAGTTGTAGTATCCAGTGACTGGAGGGCTAAAGGTTGCCTTCTCCTGTTCTTGATGATGATGATGATGGTAGTTGTAGTATCCAGTGACTGGAGGGCTAAAGGTTGCATTCTCCTGTTCTTGATGATGATGATGGAAGTTGCAGTATCCAGTGACTGGAGGACTAAAGGTTGCCTTCTCCTGTTCTTGATGATGATGATGGAAGTTGTAGTATCCAGTGATTAGAGGGCTAAAGGTTGCCTTCTCCTGTTCATGATGATGATGGAAGCTGTAGTATACAGTGACTGGAGGGCTAAAGATTGCCTTCTCCTGTTCTTGATGATGATGGAAGTTGTAGTATCCAGTGAGTGGAGGGCTAAAGGTTGCCTTCTCCTGTTCTTGATGATGATGGAAGTTGTAGTATCCAGTGACTGGAGGGCTAAAGGTTGCCTTCTCCTGTTCTTGATGATGATGGAAGTTGTAGTATCCAGTGAGTGGAGGGCTAAAGGTTGCCTTCTCCTGTTCTTGATGATGATGATGGTAGTTGTAGTATCCAGTGAGTTGAGGGCTAAAGGTTGCCTTCTCCTGTTCTTGATGATGATGATGATGATGGAAGTTGTAGTATCCAGTGAGTGGAGGGCTAAGGTTGCCTTCTCCTGTTTTTGATGATGATGATGATGATGGAAGTTGTAGTATCCAGTGACTGGAGAACTAAAGGTTGCCTTCTCCTGTTCTTGATGATGATGATGATGGAAGTTGTAGTATCCAGTGAGTTGAGGGCTAAAGGTTGCCTTCTCCTGTTCTTGATGATGATGGGAGTTGTAGTATCCAGTGAGTGGAGGGCTAAAGGTTGCCTTCTCCTGTTCTTGATGATGATGATGATGATGGAAGTTGTAGTATCCAGTGACTGGAGGACTAAAGGTTGCCTTCTCCTGTTCTTGATGATGATGATGATGATGGAAGTTGTAGTATCCAGTGACTGGAGGGCTAAAGGTTGCCTTCTCCTGTTCTTGATGATGATGGAAGTTGTAATATCCAGTGACTGGAGGGCTAAAGGTTGCTTTCTCCTGTTCTTGATGATGATGATGATGATGATGATGGGAGCTGGAGGGCTAAAGCTTGCCTACTTGTGTTATGGATGATTATGGGAGCTGTAGTCTCCAACAGCTGGAGAATTGAAACATTCATACTGGATGATAATGGGAGTTGTCGGCTCCAGTAGCTGGTGGGCTAAAAGTTACCTACTCTTATTTTGGATAATGATGATGGGCGTTAGCCCAGCTCATGATGGGAATTCAGTTCAGATGTTGGAGACTACAACTCATATCACCTTTAATCAGCCAGTGACTGGTTGGAGTTGATGCGAGTTGTAGTCTCCAGTAGTTGGAGGGCTAAAAGTTGCCTACTCCTTTTCTGGATGATGATGATGATGATGATGCGATCTGCAGTCTCCATTAGCTGATAGGCCAAAGCTTGCTTACTCCTGTTCTTGATGATGATGATGGAAGTGTCCACCTGGATAACACTAGTCACCCATTGTGTGTAGGTGTTGTTGCTACACACATTTGTTGAAACACCCCTCTCTCTGGAAATCCTGGGTAGCTTCTGTGGGTTTGTGTAATGAGTGGGGGTGTGGTCACTGTTAGAGCTGTAGACACTAGGAGGTGCCTGAGATGTACATGTAGCCCTGAGCTTAATTAGCACATGCTGCTGCTCTAAGAGAGATCACCATCCAAAAATAAAGGTATTTCCTGAAGTAAACATCCATTATCCTTTTATTGTGCAAGCTGTTTGGGCTGTTTTTAAAGACATTTATAAATACAAATATATTACAAATTGAGGAATAATTATATAAATAGCTGTGTAAGGCCACTTTCACGTGGGCGGCGCCAACGCAGCGATGATGGTTTGGTTATGTTGCCGTTATAAAAGGTTCTTTGCCAGGCTGTGGTGTATTTCACATGGAGGACTGCTGGCTCATGTAGATGCACCAAACTCCAGCATGTTGCATATTTACTGTATTCTCTCAGGAACGTCTGCACGGCGGCCTATGGGGCTGCAGGCAAACCTTTCTCACAAGTGCTGGTGGAGGTTACGACCAATGTAGGTCCCATCCAGTAATATGGCTGGTGCTCAAGTAGGCCGGATGGAAGACAGACCCATCCCTTTGGAAGTGGAATGCAGGAGACACTGAAGATCTGTAACAGTACTGTCCCCCATGTGAAAGAGGCCTAGATAATTATTTTCGTAAAACAAATTAGTGGGGAACATCAGGGCTTGCTGGAAACCAGAAAGGGACATCATGCCAAAATGTTTGAGAATGACTGAACTAGGTGATATTTAACTGAGAATGATGCATGAAAATAAAAAGAAAATAACCATTTAATTTTCCCTTTAAATCTGAACATTTTAGACATTTTGTTTGTTGGAAATTCAACCTGTCTCATTTTGTTTTGTCTGTACACATACAAAATGTGAGAGGCTTCTGAGGACGAACAGACAGCACAATGACCTGTTCTACAGCTAGTCTCCGCTCAGAAGCATCATGTTTTAGCTCTCTAGCGCCATTACAGAGGAGAAATTTCCACGTACATATCAGACTTATCCCACCCAAAAGGGCGTTGTAGTTCCAAAATGATGGGCAAGTCCCCTCTGCACGGGAACGCCAGCTAACCCTAGACATATGTTTAGGTCTTGTTGGACCTCATCAGTGAGGTGCAGCTTGATTCCCTAGGCACTGATGGCAACGGTTCCACGTCTGGATTACCCTTTACCCTTAGGGATACCCCTTAAGAGTTTTCAAAATACACAAATGTGAGAGGCTTCTGAGGACAAACAAACAGCACAATGGCCTGTTCTATGTCTAGTCACCGATCAGAAGCGTCACATTTTAGCAGAGGAGAAATTTCCACGTGCATGTTAAACTAATCCCACCTAACACGGCAGAAACGTACATCTGGGGTTATCTTGTGATTCCATTCAGAGGGGACTTGCCCATCATTTTGTAACTGGACTGCCCTTTTGGGCAGGATTAGCCTAATATGTATGTGGAAATTTCTCCCGTCTGTAATGGTACTAGAGAGCAAAAAGGTGATGCATCTGAACTGTGACTAGCCATAGAACAGGCCATTGTGCTGTTTGTTCATCCTCAGAAGCTTCTCACATTTTGTATGTGTGTTTTATCCGTAGGAAGAACACACGCACTGTCACAGTGCCTTACCTCGGCCTGCGCCATTCAGCCAGGAGCAGGGTTCTGGACGGATGCTCCTGCATCACTAGCAGCATTCCTCTGCCTGCGGCCTAGTCTGGTTACTGGCAGCATTGAATCAGGCACTTGCCTGGATGCCTGTTATAGGCCCAGCCTGGGGGACCTAATTGGTCCCGCCTTCTCCTACACCTTTATAAACCTCTATGGGCCTGTGTATCAGTTACCCTTATGTTGGTGTTCTGAGCAGTTCATTATCTAGTATTCCTGATTTCTGTGTATGATCTGGCTTCTCTGTCCATCCATTCTGGTGCTGACCTGTGGATTTGTCTGACTATTCTTCTTGTGCTTTCCGATTTTGCACAGATATCCTTTCTGTTGCAAACCTGTGGTTCTGGCTGACTACCCGCTCTGTGTATGACCTAAGCTTGTCTGACTACCCACTCTAGTGTTGACCTGGGGCTCTGTCCACTGCGCATCCAGCATTCCATCGCTTCAGTGGATATCCTATCTGGTGCAAACCTGTGGCTCTGGCTGACTACCCGCTCTGTGTATGACCTGGGCTTGTCTGACTACCCACTCTGGTGTTGACCTGGGGCTCTGTCCACTGCGCATCCAGCATTCCATCTCTTCAGTGGATATCATATCTGGTGCAAACCTGTGGTTCTGGCTGACTACCCGCTCCGTGTATGACTTTGGCTCGTCTGACTATCCTATCTTGTGCTTACTAGAAGGCTCTGTCTGTTCGCTCCTAGGGTTGGTTCCGTTATTCAGACATCCTTCCTTGTACTGACCTGGGGCTCTAGCAGACTCCCAGCTACTGACTGCAGGCTGAGTCAGTATCACTCTTGGGCGTTACCTTACCACGAGACTCCAGCAGGCTGAGGCCTTGTCTCGGACAGTGTTGTGGTGATATTGGGAGACTGCTATTCCTATTACAGTACTCGCATTTTTGATCACCCACTGTGTGTATATATTATATTGCATTACTGTTATTATTCTCATAATAAAGGTTCTATTAACTATACTGACTCCTGCTTCTGCTTGCCAACCGTAACACACACATACACACTTCTTCATATAACTGTTCAACACTCTCACTGCCTCTTCCCAAAATAGTTATATCTTGTAGCGCATTGCCTGCTAAATAAAACATGTTAATGTCCACTAAGAGGAGATGCTTCACTCAAATTTAATGCAGCTCAACTCTGTAACCCTTTGAGGACCAACATTTCTTAGACCCTCCAGTCCAGTTGGTGTCCAGAGGGCAATTTTATACTAATCTTTTCTGTGGAAGAGTTGTGTCTTAGACTAAAGTTATTCATAGAAATTGGTTATAACAGTGCCACCTGGTTAATGGGAAAAAAAAATATGTTTATGTAAAGGAACCAAACAAGAAAAACAAGGCCAACAATATTTAGCTGTAATAACATTTGAATGACGTGCCTCAGTGGGATTCCATTGTTTTACTTAGCAGGACAAGACCAACAATATATATTTTTTTAAATTGTAACACTACCTTCCCTTACTATTTGAACCTAGTTATAGATCATGTCTATTTCTCACTCTCACTATTCCTGTTTTTATTAATACAGAATTTTTCCTTGCCCTCCTGGACTCTTCGGAGCACGCTCTCTCGTCCATGTTTGTGCTGTCGTATGGACGCTTGTACACGCAGAATGCAGCTCTTTTTAGTACCCTCTTTTCCGAGCTGAGAGCTTATTACATGGGGGGAGGAGCCTCCAGGCTGGCTGACGCTCTCTCTGAGTTCTGGGCGGGGCTTCTAGAGCGCACACTCCGCCTTCTTCTCCCGCACTACCAGCTGAGTGCTGACTACATGGAATGCGCCGTGAGAAGAGCCGAGGATTTACGGCCCTTCGGAGACTCTCCTCGACAACTTCGGCTGCAGGTTGGATTCACAACAGAATTATGTTATTCAAATTAAATGAAAAGTAACATCTTCTAATAACCCCTACTTACATTACTAATGCTAGAAAATCCCAATAGCCCTTATGAATTTTAACCTTGTTCTTTGGTTCAAGAGAGAGCCTCTTCGATCATTCCGGGATGTCTTGTTCATAAAGGCAGACATGACAGTTGTTAGCAGGACCACAGGGCACAATCTCCGCCCACTGAATATGGTAATCTTCACAATGTTTTGTGCACCCATCTAGTCCTTAATGAGTTAAATAGGCTCATGCACTCTGCCTGCTTCAGTTTGGGGAAAAAAAAACCCACTAGCACCATCATGTCCGCCTCCATGGACACAATATCCAGGTCTGATTTGTAGATGTTCTCTTTTAAACAAGGGCAGAATTCATATAGGCCATTAGGATTGTTTGGCCCTCGTGAGGTAAGTGGGGGTTAACCCTTTGAATTCCAGAGGGGTACGCAATGCATTGCATACTTCTCTGGAACTCAAAGGGTTAAAGGGGAACTACCACTCCGCAAAAACTTTATCTTGATTAAGTCTTCATCTGGTGACTAGCTGTTTAGTAGTGTTAGTCGCCAGAAATATTATCTCGTTTAAAAGATTTACAATTTATTCGGAGGCTGACAGTAGCAGGAAGCGCCAGCCGGCTCCAAAAGGGACTGACAGCGCAGGCACACAGACGTCACTATGGCAAGAAGTCCGTGCTTCCTGCTACTGTCAGCCTCCGAATAAATTGTAAATCTTTTAAACGAGGTAATATTTCTGGCGACTAACACTACTAAGCAGCTAGTCACCAGATGAAGACTTAATCAAGATAAAGTTTTTGCGGGGTGGTAGTTCCCCTTTAATATTATAGAGGTGTTTTGTGTTCTTTTAAATATTGTTGTAATATGTATCTGAAATATAAATAAACTTTTTTTTTTTTAATATGCATAAGTAATACGTTGCTCACCTCTCTGTCACACAAAGTGTTATGTATATCAATTCAAAGTTGAGTTCAAAATATATGATTGTTTTTATGTCTGAATTTTTATTACCCAAACTATTCAACAATTCATGTATTTGTTTCCCAGATTAAAAGTTCAGGAGTTCATTCTAAAGAAGCAGTAATCTTTTTTTTATTTAATAACAAAATATATACTGTACAGTTTTTTCTTCCCAGTAGTTTCTTTGCTGTGAGATATTTCATCCAAACATTATTACAGCTCAAACATATATTTAAAGGCATACATTGCCTTTGTCATGTGGCTCCAGTGGGTCATGTGATCTTTGTAGCAATGATCACATGTGGCGATCCACCGGGGAAAGATTGAAACTGACTGCACAGGGTGTGCTGATGCACTCTGCGATCATTAACCCATGATGTGCTAGGACTGTCATTGGTTCTCAAAGGAGTGGATTGATGGTCCTGGCACCTCATTAGTCCTTAAGGGTTACATTTGATTCATATATCATTCTAGCTATTATAAAAGACTCGTAGGGTCATATTCAAAGAGTTAAAAGTGGAGCAATTTTAAGATAAACTAGCTTCATATAAGGGAAGAATAGCCAATTTCAATTGATTTAAATGACGCATCTTTAACTTCTCGAATGCTGGAGAAGTCTCCAACCTGTTGCTTTGCAGTGTGTTATCAACCTCTCTAGGGGTTAAAAACCCAGTTTAATTCAAGGTAAAGCGGAACTACCATGTAGATATAATTGACACCCAATTCACTGTTAGTGTTAGCAAAACGCCTGTACTCTTGCCGCTCTGCCAATGAAGAGACAAGATTGGAGGAGAGCAAAACAGGAATCTTTCTTTATTCGAATATAGAGAGAACAGTACAGCACATTAGCATGGAAAGAAAACTTGTTCTGTTCTGAAAATTATGAGCAGAGGGGGTATCTAATATACTAATAGCACACCCTTGAGCAATAAGATGATTGGTTTAACAGAAAACAAGAATTGCAAAAATTACATATTCAGTAAACTACAACATTGCATATTTCGTTAGTCCAATAGTAAAGCATTAATATTGCTCCTCCACCCAAATAACATAATCAGTTTCCACCCCCTAATATTGCTCCTCCACCCAAATAACATAATCAGTTTCCACCCTCTATTAGAATTACAAGCTTTGCATATTTGGAAATAACAAAACATTAGTTCTCAGCAAATGCAATACACTATGATTTAACCTAACTTAGCAAAATATCTTATCAACCTATGTGAAGGGGGGAGAGAATGAGCTGTGAGTTTCTCTTCTTATCAATATGTGTGCAGGGAGATGGGAGGGGGAAGAAAGAGTGACATAGGTTTTCTTTTTTTGGAGATCATAAAATTTCTGCTGTCTCTTTAGGTGCTGGTTAACCCTTCCCTTGCTATATTATGTGATGTAGCTTATTTTTAAACACTTGATATTTGATAACATTAGTATAGAGATAATCATGGAAATAGCGTTACAATGTTTATTAAGTGCCGGTATTATTTGCAATCATAAGTTCGTATGAGACTCCCCTCAAGATGACATCTCAGACAAATTGGTGTAGTGGGATCTGTGCGCCCGTGCTGTTCATCCCTGTCTGTACCATACGGTACAATGCGACTCATCCTTTGGCCAAAAACAAATCTGTTGGGAAACAGGGACGGACAAAGCAGACGCACAGATCCCTCTTCGCCTTGATGTCTCCGCTGTCATGTTGAGGTGAGTCTCGTGTGAAATTATGATTCCAAATAATGCCGGGCACTTAACCCCTTAAAGGGATAGTAATGTTTCACAAAAACAGCAGCTCCAATTAATCCTTATAGTATTTGGGCCATGGAGAGTGTTATTTCAATACTGTCAGAGTTGTAGTTCAAGAGTAACAGAGTAACATAATTGATGAGGCTGAAAAAAAGACATGTGTCCATCAAGTCCAGCCCATTCCAAAAACACCCCTGTTGATCCAGAGGAAGGCAAAAAAAACCCTCTGGAGCAATTTCTAATTTAGCCCCAAGTGGGTAAAAAAAATTCCTTCCTGACTCCAAATAGCAGTCAGTTAGTTCCCTGGTCTACAACCTGTCTGCTTTGAAGCCATCTGTCATAATTTTCAATATTGTTCTGTGATAGATAGGCATCCATTGCTTTTTTGAAAGCAGTTGCATTATCTGCAAGTACAACATGTTGAGGCAAAAGAATTCCACAGCTTTACCAACCTTACTGTAAAGAATCTCTGCCTTTGCTTTAGTCGAAAGCACCTTTCCTCTAGTCTTAATGGATGACCTCTTGTTCTTAGCTCTGCTCTTTGCGTAAATAATTCATTGGATAGTTCTTTGTATTGACCTTGAATGCATATGTAAATGGTAATCATATCACCCCTTAGACGTCTCTTCTCTAATGTAAACAAACCCAGTTTGACTAGTCTCTCTTTATCACTCAGATCCTCCAATCCCTTTATCAGTTTTGTTGCATGTCTCTGCACCTTTTCCAGTTCAAGTTTTTTAGAAGTGGAGCTCAAAACTGTACTCCATATTCTAGACGAGGTCTAACGAAGGATTTATACAGAGGTAGGATAATATTAGCATCCCTTGCATCTACACCTCTTTTTATGCAGGCTAATACCCTATTTGCTCTTGCAGCAGTTTAGTGACTCTGCACACTGCTGTGAAGTCTATCATCTATCAGTTCTCCTAAATCTTTCTCTAATGAGGATTCCCCAAGTTGTTTCCCATTTAGAGTATATTTAGCAAGTTTGTTTCTACAGCCCAAATGCATAACCTTACATTTATCTACATTAAATGTCATCTGCCACTTTTCTGCCCATTCACTCAGTTTATCTAAATTCTTCTGCAGAGAAAAAACATCCAGCTCTCTACGTATTTCCTTACATAGCTTAGTGTCATCAGCAAAGATTGATATGCTACTTTCAATTCCCACTTCTAGATCATTAATAAACAAATTAAAAAGCATTGGGCCCAGGACTGAACCCTGCGGAACCCCACTTATAACTTTACACCAATTTGAAAAAGTTCAATTTACAACAACTCTCTGCCATCTATCATTTAACCAGTTTTCAGTCCAGGTACGGATAACACCGCCCAAACCAAATCCTTTTAATTTATGCAGTAACCTGTTGTGAGGCACTGTGTCAAAAGCTTTTGCAAAATCCAAGTATACAACATCAACAGCAATTCCCCTGTCCAAATTACTAGTTACTGTTTCATAAAATGCAAGTAAATTAGTCTGGCATGATCTATTCTTCATGAAACCATGCTGATTCCTACTAATAATATTGTTTATCTTCATATAGTTCTGAATAGTGTCAGTTAGTAACCCTTCTAGTATTTTACCCATTATGGAAGTCTATAATTTCCTGGTTTGCACCTTGCTCCCTTTTTAAACAATGGAACTACATCAGCTTTCCTCCAATCACAGGGCACTATGCCTGATGAAAGTGAATCAATAACTATTAAGTATAATGGTCTTGCTATTTCTGAACTAAGTTCCTTAAGTACCCTTGGGTGTATGCCGTCAGGTCCAGGTGCTTTATTCACCATAACCCTTTCTCTTTTGGACCTTGTCCTCAGTAAGCCATGTAATTAATGGAGGAAATTCTGTTGTTTTGTCAGTTTGCCCATAGCCCGTCATTGCTGCTTCCTTTGTATATACTGAAGCAAAGAATGTATTTAGGGTGTCAGCCATAGCCTTATCCTCACTAATCAATTCACCTGTCTCAGTCTTAAAAGGAACAATACTTCACTTTTTTGTTATTAATATACTTGTAGAATTGTTTAGGGTTTTTGCTTGCTTTCATTAGCAATATTTCTCTCATTTTCAATTTTAGCTACCTTAATTGCTTGTTTGCAGATTTTATTACATTCTTTATATTTTTTAAATGTTGCATCTAACATGTTTGACTTAAACACTTTAAAAGCCTGTTTTTTATTTCTAATTTCTCTGCAAACCTCATTATTAAGCCACATTGGTTTCCCTTTACTCCTCTTGTGCTTATTCCCCAGTAGTATATATTGACGTTTATATTTGTGTAAGAGCATTTTAAATACATTCCATGATTCTTGTGCATTTTTATCTTTGAAAATTACATCCCACTGAATATCCTTTAATACTTCTTTTAGCTTTGAAAAAGTAGCCTTTTTAAAATTGAATGTTTTAGTTAAATCCTTGCTATTGGGTTTCTCATAACAAATTTCAAAGGATACCATATTGTGGTCACTGCTACCCAAATGTTCCCTTACATTGTTTATCATGTCAGAATCGTTTGAGAGCACTAGGTCAAGCAAGGCCTCTTTTCTAGTTGGCTCCTCTACTAGTTGGGACATAAAATTATCATTTATCCCTGAGGAGTGGAATGATATACGTTGGTAGCTTGACTCCCTGCACACTAGTGAAGGAAAATGCTTACAAGGTTTTAGCTAGATGGTATTATTGTCCTACCAGATTGCATCGTATTTTCCCGTCCACCCTCCTGCTATGCTTTTGCGGGTGTGGCCTAGACTGCACTTACCTCACATGTGGTGGTCCTGCCCCTCGGTGTCCGATCTCTGGCTGTACGTCTTCCGGCTATTAAGCTCGGCTCTGGGAGTTGTAGTTTCCCCTGACCCATGGATGGCTCTGCTTAAAAGGTCTTCCGGTAACCCACCTCTTTCCCGTTCCGCCAATAAGCTGGTTTTTAGGGTCTGTGCTATGGCCCGTTGCCACATAGCTCATCATTGGAAATCTTTACCACCAAGCCGAGCTTTCTTGGATTACCACATCTGGAGACTGATTCGGATGGAGAAGCTAACTGCGTATATTCGCAACTCTTCTTCGGGTACCTCCGGATTTGGTCCCCATGGGTGGACATGGTGGCACCCCCTGAATTCCATGGTGACTTGCCCTGAGCTGTAACCTCCTCTGTGCTCAATTCCCTCCCCTTTTTCTCCCTTATTTTTTTCTACTCCATACCGGTGCCCAGGTGACGCTTTAAAAGGTTTTGCTGTATGCCGCTGATGCTCTTTTAATCTGTTTATATATTTTGTTTTTGGTTTTTTTTTTTATAAATTTCTGTTGTATACGACCCCCTCTTGTTCTCCTTTCTCTTTTCTGTATCCCTTTTACTATGAAAACTCAATAAAACTCGAATTAAAAAAAAAAATTATAATTTATCATACTTAAAAAAAATAATTTCCCTTTGTTGTGCCAGAAGTCATATTGCTCCAGTCAATTTCAGGATAGTTGAAATCTCCCATTATAATAACCTTTGCTGATCTAACAGCCTTTTCCATTTGCAGTAAAAGTTGGGCTTCCTCCAACTCCCCAATATTAGGTGCCTTGTAGCAAATCCCCACTAACATTTTTTTTTTTATGTGTGCCCCCAGTGTGTATTTCAACCCACAAGGCCTCTTCCTTTTCATTGGACCCTTCATTTATATCTTCCCTTAAACTAGGTTTTAAGGCCCGCTTTACATATAGGCATACCCCTCCTCCCCTTTTATTAACCCTATCCCTCCTAAAAAGTGAATAACCCTCTAGATGGAATGCTAAGTCAAATGTATCATCTAACCAAGTTTCAGAGACACCAATCAGATCATACTGCTCATGTTTTGCAATCATTTCTAGTTCCCCCATCTTACCAGCCAGAGTAATTGCATGGTAATATATCCCCCTCCCGCCCCTTTTACCTATTGTAAGCCGCCTCCCCTCAGATGTGGAATCTGGTCTCTTGACCAGACAGATCACAGCAAGGGACAATCTTTTTACTTTGATCATAAGGAAAACCCTGCCCCGTTGACATGTTTTTCACTTATCTTAATTGAAGATTGTCCCTCTGCAATCCACTTTGACACCTCCCTGCTATTCTGAGCTGAACAGTGTTATATCAGTAAAAGGGGAGGGAGGGGGATACTTTATCATTCAATTACTCTTGAACTACAACTCTGACAGTATTGAAATAACACTCTCCATGGCCCAAATACAATGAAGATTTATTGGAGCTGATTTTATGAAACATTACTATCCCTTTAAGGACCTCCTGCCTTGCTAGGACTGTTAAGCGTTTTTTGCCTTAAAGGAGCAGTAAACTTTTTTTATGAAAAAATATATATTGTAGGGATTTTCCTAATGAGTAAAATAATGGTACTCCCACTGCCGAGAGCTTTATATTTCCAGAGTTATTACAGTTTAAACCCATGTTTTTTTACATTATCAGTGCCCTCTAGTGGTCAAATTCTAATTAGATTTCCTGTTAGATTATAATAGAAAGGAAAGCCAGAAAGGTCAGTGACATACAGTTCTCTATAGAATGTGATAGAAACTGCTGAGTCACTTCCTGTCAGAACTATCAGGAAGTAAACACAGTAAATTCACTTCCTGTCAGTTAGAACTATCAGGAAGTAACAACAGTAAATTCACTTACTGATTATTTAAACTGCTATAATTTTTGAATAAAACATCTGACAGCAGTGGGAGTGAGCTTGTTTTATTCAGCAGGAAATGCTCTGTAAAATATGTGTTTTCATAAAAAAAGTTTACTGCTCCTTTAAGGACCGGTGACGGCCATAGAACGTCACGTACATATTACTTAGAGCACTCCTCCGGGAGCACTGTAAGTAAAAACGGGGACTGAAATTGACCACTCCAAGACTGCAGCGGTCTCTCTTAGTCACCGCGCGGCATGCCGGTACACACAATCACGTGTGCAGGCGTTTCAGAATGAACAAAATGGTCCTTAAGGGAAGGTTACTTCCCTGGACCCTGGTTGTTAATAGGTTAATAAACATTGTAACACTATTTCCATGATTACCAGTATACTAACAATTAATTGGGGGTCAGTTATATCTACGTGATGGTTCTGCTGTTAAACCAATTTGGTTTGAGATTTTTTTTTCTGTTCCATCTGCTGGTGCGTTTAGTTTGCCTAAAATTGCTTCTCATTTAACCCTGTGAGCTCCAGAGGGATATGCAACACATTGCTTTGCAATGCATTGCACACCCCTCTGGCATTCAAAGGGTTAACTCTGTGGATGTTGATTACCCCTAAGAGTAAAACAAGTACACACGTTATAAGAAACAATAACAATGTTACATTGTGTTTCTCTATATTGCTGTAGATGCACCCTGTTGTGTATTACATATTTGTATATTATTCTTTCCTCTGCAGATTACACGAGCCTTAGGGGCAGCAAGGACTTTGGTCCAGGGTCTGGCAACAGGAAGTGACATTGTCAGCAGGGCCACCAAGGTAAGGCATGATCAGAACCACGTTCCATAGAGACACAGGTCAGGCATCTCAGACAAAGAGACTCTACAACATTGAATTACCTAGGCATTGTGGGTAAAGTGTGGTACAGCACATAGATTTTTCAGGTCTCATTGCAGGTGATGGGTTGTGCACTCCTCTTGTGCGTGGAGGGTTAACCCATTCATGCTACAGACTTAGCCATCTCTGGCTAAAGACTAAAATTTACTGGAGCGTCAAAAAGGTAATACACATACAAAGAGACTCTGCTGGAGCCTAGGAACTGAATCATAGACAACACAGAGGCTCTGCAGCAAAGCCGCAGTCGTGTTATTGACATTGAATGACTTTATTGGAATGGTCTAAAATGTGTTGAGCACAGTACCGTATACACACACACACACACACACACGCACACATACCTTGTGTCCCTTATGCACTAAAGGTAATAGGAGCAATCCTGGAGCAAACAAACTAATTGTAGTAGAGGGGACAAGCAAGGTTTCCCAATACTCCATATGCTTTAAATGAGGCTTTTAACCCCTTGAATGCCCCGTTTAAATCAAAGAGATGTTTATATTTGTTCCCTATAGTTTAGTTGGTTTGCTCCGGAATTGCTTGTCTTTTCTTTTATGCCTTAATTCCGCAGAACAATGCATTGTGTTCCCCTCTGGCACTCAAATGGTTAAAAAAAAGATTTCCTTGCCTTGCAAGCAAATATGTCCAATCATTGATAAACGCCCAAAAGTATCTGTCAGTGGTTGCAGGAAACAGGCTACTTATTGGGTATTCTGCTCTGATCGCCCATTCGTGTATTTGTGTTTAGGAGCCATGAAAAGACTTCATTCTATGAGAAGAGATCATGAAAGTTAAAGTAATTCAGTGAAACTGATACATAGTAGATGTATACGCATTGACCACTAGGTGTCAGTGCACAAACATTTTTCATCAGGGTTGCCCAGAACATAAATAGCTATCTACAAGTGGATCATTAAGTGGTTTCTGGTAGACCACAAGGAGACTCATTCATGGGAAGTTTGTACATTTTTATTTCACTTTGTGGTACAATTGATTTGGCCCTGAATAACTTGATTTTAACAGATTTTTTTTTTTTTTTTTTTTTACAACATTGTGCGTGTAGTTTTGGTCCAGTTTTATTCTGTATAGACCAGCAGTATACGCAGACATATGTTGTGCCACACGTTTGAATGTGAAGGCAAGGGGCCGCTGACGTGTCCTGGTAAGGTAGTAGGTCATATTCGGATGACTACGAAAAAAAGTAGTTCCCTAATTTACATGAATGAAAAAAAAGTCATTCAAAAAAGTGATTCTCGTCTCCAGTCCTTGGGGCAAACTGATGGCTCGAAATTTAACCCTTTGCGTGACAGAGAGATATCTGTCCAGCACATGGCTCCTAGCAACCTCTCCTAGACCCGTCTGGGACTGACAGCGCAGGCGCGTGAATGTCATTCTGGCAAGATGTCCGCGCTCCGTGCTACTGACAGCTGGGGAATACAGCATATATCTATTAAATCAGGTATTAATTCTGCTGACTAGCTCTACTAAGCAGCTAGTCGCCAGAAGGGGACTTAGTTAAGCTAAACATTTTGTGACATGGTAGTTCCTCTTTAATTAATGTAAACTGTCCTGTTCAATTTCTACAAATATTTTTGATTTGTTTAGATTTATAGATTGTTAATTAAAGAACTGACATCTGCTATTAATAACCCGCACTTGGCTTACTATGGGCAGAAAATCCTAATGGCTTCTATGAATTTTGCTGTTGTGCTTTGGTTCAAGCAATAACATCTTGAAGCAGTGTCATGTCATGATAATTGCTAGCAGGACCACACAACCTCAGACACTACTCACTGCACATGGTAATCCTAACCACTGATGGACCAGAGGGTCGTTAACCCTTTTGAGTTCCAGAGGGGTACGCAACACATTGCAAAGCAATGCGTTGCATACCCCTCTGGCACTCAAAGGGTTAAAGATTTAAGTAGACTCATACACCATGACTGCTTCTATATGGAAAAACTGGCAGTAACTGTCATGTCTGCCTCCATGCAAATGACACTGAGGACTGATTTAAGATGTTCTCTCTTGGACTAAGGAGCAAGGGCAATATTTAGAGTGGCTAATAGGATTTTCTGGCCATAGAAAGATGTGTTATTATTGGGAAGTGTTAATGCTCCTTTAAATGAGTAGTAAACTTTTTATGAAAAAAAAATATTTTGTAAGGCTTTTCCTGAGAGATTTATATATCCAGAGTTATTACAGTTTAAACCTGTGTTTTGTTTACATTAGCAGCGCCATCTAGTGGTCAAATTCCAAGTTATCCTGTTACATTCTAATGGAGAGGAAAGTCAGTGACAAGCAGTTCTCCTTAGAATGTGATAGAAACTGCTGAGTCACTTCCTGTCAGTTAGAACTTCCAGGAAGTAAACACAGCAAATTCACTTCCTGATTATTTGAACTTTTATACATTTCGAATAAAACTGACAGCAGCGAGCGTTCCCTTGTTTTACTGAGCGCTATAATATATAGATTTTCATAAAAAAGCTTACTGATTTAAGACATGCTGTGCAGACACGTCCTGTTTGAACCCTACATTACCTCCCCCACTGACATCAGTCAGAGGTGGGCAGTGCATTTCCCAGTTCCTTCCCCCTGCAGGCTGACACATTCCCACTTTCCTGTCTTTTAGGCTGCCTTCCCACCCGACTGTCTCCGTGCCGCCATGCGGATGTGGTACTGCCCTTTGTGCCGGGGTCACACTTCTCTGCGTCCTTGCCATGGTCTTTGTCTTAACGTTATGAAAGGCTGTCTCGCCCATCAGGCTGACATGGATGACGACTGGAACAATTTAATAGGTGACCGAACAGGGAAAAGCTGATAGGAAAAGCATCACTGGACCTGGTCAGAGAGGAAGATTTGTTTGTCTTCAAGTCGGCTTCAAATTTGCCTGTACTATGTATTTATTTATTTAACAGCTTCACCAATTTATTTACATATTTACGTTCCTTATATTTGGGGCCCAGAAACTCTGGCAGCAGGAACTGTGAAATTTGTGATAACAATGTAACACTATCCCCAAACACTGAGTGCTCTGTAAGCTGTAGAGGCAGGCTCTTCCCATTGTATCACTATCTGTTTTTTACACTATAGGTAAGAGGTGGTTACCATGTTAATATGGAAAAAGCAGGAGTCTGGTGGGATAGAAGTGATACTTTTTATTGGCTAACTGAGTAGTGCAAGCTTTCAAGACAACTTAAAGTAGAACTTTCATCAGATTAACATAGCGCCACAAATGATAATTACATTAGCGATATGCACAGACGTAGTTTTATTTTCAAGGATAATTGCTGCATTTAAGGAAAAATAGAACCTTTTAGGCAGGCAGGCACTGGCTGGAAGGTTCTAATTTTCTTTAAAGGAGCAGTAAACTTTTTTAATGAAAAATATATATTGTAGGGATTTTCCTACTGAGTAAAATAAGGGTACTCCCATCACCGAGAGATTTATATTTCCAGAGTTATTACAGTTTAAACCCATGTTTATTACATTAGCAGTGCCCTCTAGTGGTCAAATTCTAATTAGATTTCCTGTTAGATTCTAATGGAAAGGAAAGTCAGAAAGGTCAGTGACATACAGTTCTCCATAGAATGTGATAGAAACTGCCTGTCTAGGGTGACCACCTGTCCCTGATTACCCAGGACAGTCCCTGATTTTGAATGTGTGTCCCTTGTCCCTGATGACGACTTCCTGGGACAATAAAAAGTCCTGGAAAGAAGACTCCAGAGCAAAGAGGTCTAAACACTAGAAGGAGAACATCCCATTGCCTACCGTGACAGGAAGTGACGCCTCTGCTGGGCTACAAGAAAATGGCCTCCAGACAGATCACTAAACACTAGAGAGAATAGAGCCTTCATCCTGATATCAAACAGGAGCTGCAGTACAATTTTGTAGTAGTATAAGGCTAGTCTAAGGGCGCGAAGTACCTGTTCTTGTAATCCACCACAGTCATCACTTTCTGTCACAGCAGTCAAAGGGCAGATCCCCCTCTAGTGTTTAGAACTCTGTGGTGCACCAGATAAAGAGTAGGCAGTGTACTCATGTCTGGTGATGTACAATGACCAAAGCTGAGAACAAGTACTCTGCTGCTCTCGTCTCTGCAGTGTCCCTGAATGGCAGACTGGATATGTGGTCACCCTATGCCTGTCACTTTCTGTCAGTTAGAACTATCAGGAAGTAAACACATTAAATTCACTTCCTGTCAGTTAGACCTATCAGGAAGTAAACACAGTAAATTCACTTCCTGATTATTTAAACTGCTATAAATTTTGAATAAAACATCTGACAGCGATGGGAGAGACCTTGTTTTATTCAGCAGGAAATGCTCTAGAAAATATATGTTTTCATAAAAATAAGTTTACTGCTTCTTAAATACAACAATTATTCTTGAAAATAAAACTAATTCTGTGCATATCGCTAATGTAATTATCATTTGCGGTTCTATGTTAATCTGATGAAAGTTAAGCTTTAAGTCTCTTTGTCAGGCATGTTGCATAACAGACGAGAATTGAATTGTCTTGAAAGCTTGCACTCTAACGCTACTGAATTAGATAATAAATGTATCACTTTTACTTTACCAATCTCCTGCTTTTTATAATGTGATCATAAGGAAAACCGTGGCCCCCACCTTGACAGGTATTTCAGGTTTTTCCTTGTTATCACTGAAGATTGTCCCTCTCTGCAATGCATCTGGGCAGTGTTGCTGCTCTGAGGTGAACAGTGTTACATCAGTAAAAGGGGCGGGAGGGGGATACTTTAGCATTCAATTACTCTTGTACTACAACTCTGACAGTATTGAAATAACAATCTCCATGGCCCAAATACTATGAAGATTAATTGAAGCTACTTTTATTGTGAACATCACTATCCGTTTAAAGTGGATGTGTCACCTATTTATAAAATAGCCTAAATGGTTAGGCTACATATCGAACACTTCTTAAACGTTATAAATTTTTTTTTATGTTTTTATTTGTTGTAAATTTAACTTAGAAAGTCTGTCCCCAGCTGCTTCCAGATAGACTGCTCTGCCTCTGCTCTCCTCCCTCCTCCGATGATGGAGGTTTCTGTCTGTAAGCTGGAGCGCTCTCATTGGCAGAGATCGATATCTAGCCAATGAGAGCGCTCCAGCTTACAGACAGAAGGCTCCATCATCAGAGGAGGGAGGAGAGCAGAGGCAGAGCAGTCTATCTGGAAGCAGCTGGGGACAGACTTTCTAAGTTAAATTTACAACAAGTAAAACTTAAAAAAATAAATTTATAACGTTTTAGAAGTGTTCGATATGTAGCCTAACCATTTAGGCTATGTTATAAATAGGTGACACATCCACTTTAAGGATTGTATAGGTTGCTAGTACATTACACTAGTCTGGATGCCGGGTGTTCCAAAGAATGGCGGATGGGGCAAACCATTTGCACTATTGGGGATATCTAAAAATTAAAAAAAAAATTCTCATTGATTTAAATGGGGATTTTAACCCATCGAATGCTATATCTCTATCATTCAAGAGGTTGAAATCCCCATTTAGCTCCTCTATAGTACAAATGGTTTGCCCCAGAACTCCCCACTTTTCTTCTGAACATACAGCCCTTGGAGACAGGAATGGGTGTGTTCATGGCTAATTAGCTAACGTCTCTTGCTCCAGATGGTCTGCAGGAGGTGGCCGAGCGCCTGACTACATCTTTCAATGTGGAGCTTGCAACGGAATCCATTGCGGTGAAGATATCGGAGGCGATAATGACCCTGCAGGAGGAAAGCGTACGGCTCACAGCCCAGGTCTGTCTGTCTGTCTGTGTGGAAATTGAAATATACAAAAATAAAAAACCCAAAGCAAATAAAACACAGTATCCAGGAATCTACAGAAGAGTCATTTTGTGGAAAACCAATCTCTGTATGGGACAAACACAATTCTCATTGATTTAAATGCTGGAGAGGTCTTAAATAATAGAGGGGGTTAACCCTTAACGACCCATGACGTACCAGGACCGTCATGGATTTCAGGGCTCCCTGCGCGGCTGCACACAGTTCGGGGAGCCCTGAGTCGGATCGGCAAAAATAAAATGCTCCGTGGTCCTTTAGTGACCGCCGCGTGCCTGCGCAGCCAGTCGTTAAGGGGTTAAAAGACTACTCCTTGTTCTATCTTTTCAGCATGGTTCAGTGGATTGCCTGTCACATAAATTACATTATCATGCTCATAGGTAATGATGTAATTTATGTTATGGGATTCCTGGGAGGACTACCAGGGACTGAAGACTCCACACAATGTATGCTTCACTGTCTGGACTGAAGGGAATGGGGTGTTTCACATCCTCCGTGGTTTTGAGATAGCGGTTGAGGAAGTGGACAGCCATGTCCTTAGCAGTAAAGTGGTAAAAGGTAAAGTTCCGCTTCCTAGAACTACACTGAGATAAGTACAGTTATATAATAAGAGGTTAACACAGATCAGTGTTTTTTTTTGTTTTTTTTTGTTCTGCTATTGCTTATTCCCATACAAATATAACATCTGTTTTAGCAAGCTTTATGTATTGTTATGGCATTGGCCACACTCTTTGTTCTTAATTTCCATTTATCTGGTGATGTCCGCCACTCTTTGTTCTTAATTTCCATTTATCTGGTGATGTCCGCCACTCTTTGTTCTTAATTTCCATTTATCTGGTGATGTCCGCCACTCTTTGTTCTTAATTTCCATTTATCTGGTGATGTCCGCCACTCTTTGTTCTTAATTTCCATTTATCTGGTGATGTCCGCCACTCTTTGTTCTTAATTTCCATTTATCTGGTGATGTCCGCTGTTCAAAACCCACCCAGCCCTATTGTTCATACTTTTCCATCAAATTTCATTCAGTGGGTTGGGTTTCAGTAGAAGGTTTAAAGGGGAACATTCACATACAGAAAACTTTAGAGCATTTGTTTAATTACATAAGAAACATTAGAAAAGGTGCTCTCTTTTTTTTTTTTTCTTAATCATTAAGATATTACACTTCAAAATTCTCAACTTCCGCATACTGCGGCACGGCTCTCAGGGCTTCCCAGCAGCCTGTCATTCTCCTCCCACCTCCTTCCCAGCTGCCTGCGGGAGCGCGTCCACGCTTCACTTCGGTGTGGTGTGAATGCTCCTAGTGTTACAGGAAGTGGTGATTAGCATTATACTGAGGTTGCAGTAGTAGTGTTACAGAACTTTATTTTGCTCTTTCTCGGTGTGCACTCATCACATTCTTTTGGTTTGTTGTCTCCCTAAGTGGAAGGGTATCCCAGGCATGGGCCCTTGCTTCTGTGTGCCTACAGGAGAACAGCTGCATCCCACTGACGAGGTCCACATAGACCGAAACGTACGTCTGGGGTTGTGCTGTTTCTCTCGTGCGGAGAGGATTTGCCTGACATTTCGGGGCTGGACTGCCTGTGGGTGGGACCAGACTGATATGAATATGGAAATTTCCCTCTCTGCAATGGCACATGGGAGCGAAAAACGTGACTTGAGCAGCACCTGAGGGGCCACACATGCCTTAAGCAAACTACTTTATTTTGCTCTTTCTCGGTGTGCACTCGTCACATTCTTTTGGTTAGTAGTGTTACAGAAGTTGCAACCTCAGTATAATGCTAATTGCCGCTTCCTGTAACTCTAGGAGCTGTTCACACCACACCGAAGTGAAGCGTGGACGCTCTCCCAGGGGCATCTGGGAAGGAGGTGGGAGGAGAATGACAGGCTGCTGGGAAGTCCTGAGAGCCATGCCGCAGTATGCGGAAGTTGAGAACTTTGAAGTGTAATATCTTAATAATTATGTAACAAAAAAAAAAAGAGAGCACCTTTCGTAATGTTTCTTATGTAATTAAACAAATGCTCAAAAGTTTTCTGTACGTGAATGTTCCCCTTTAAACCTTTGCACACATCTCTGACACTCAAAGGGTTAAAGTAGAGGGAAAAAGACAGAAGGAGGGGACAGCTAGCTGAATTTAGATGCCCCAGAGAAATTTAAAAAATGGTTCAAACACCTATTTTTTTTAGGTTTGTGAGGCCACTTAAGATTGTCAGAGATAAGCACACAAATGCTGTATTTTGTTAACTTTTAAGAACCAGAGGGGTGTATAAAGCATTCATTCTTAATACGTTCCACACCATTGTCTTACATAAAGGGATAGTAATGTTTCACAATAAAAGCAGCTCCAATTAATCATCATAGTATTTGGGCCATGGAGAGTGTTATATCAATACTGTCGGAGTTGTAGTTCAAGAGTAACTGAATGATAAAGTATCCCCCTCCCGCCCCTTTTACTGATGTAACACTGCTCACCTCAGAGCAGCAAGACTGTCCGGATGGATCTCAGAGAGGGACAATCTTCAGTGTTCATAAGGGAAAACCTGATAAACGTGTCAAGGGGGGCAGGGTTTTCCTTATGTTCACAGTAAAAAGATTGTCCCTTGCTGTGATCTGTCCGGTCTGTGGACCAGATTCCACATCTGAGAGGAGGTGTCTTACACTAGGTAAAAGGGGCGGGAGGGGGATACTTTATCATTCAATTACTCTTGAACTACTACTCTGACAGTACTGAAATAACACTATCCATGGACCGAATACTATGAAGATTAATTGGAGCTGCTTTTATTTTGAAACATTACTATCCCTTTAAATGAAAATATGGTTTAAGTATATATTGTAGAGTTTTTATCCTGCTGAATAAAATGTGTACTTCCACTGCTGTGGGATGTTATATTCAAATGTTATTGCAGCATAAACTTGCATTTTTTTGGGTGCAGTACCATCTGAAGTTTTGCAGTGATGCTGTTGCTACACCATCCTGTGGATATCTACGGCCATCTGACCAAAGCTGTAGCAACGGCACCACCTTAGAATTTCAGGGCATGGAGGTACTACACCAAAAAAAATATACAAGCCTGAGCTGTAATATCATTTGAATATAACATCCCCCAGCAGAGGAAGCATATCTCAGCTGTGAGAAAAAACTTATTTTACTCACCATCATAAACCCTGCAATATAATTTTTTTCTATATTAAGAGTTACATTTCCTTTTGGTGGGGGTTAAGTAAAGTACTTTTTTTTTGTTCTAGGAGCATTCCCCCTTTAAAGAGGACCTATCACCTTGAATTTTCTTTACGTAATTGAAATTCGCATTCAAAACTGCCTATGTGTCACATTAACCAAAATAATTTCACTGAAAACCTTGATTAGCATATGAAATGTCACTGGTACAGCATGGGTACCTCAATTATAATAAAGTAACAAGTATGAATATGTCCTTAACTGTACATTTGCTGGTCTTTTGGCAAACATGAAAGGTCCATTTTAAATCAATGGGGTTTTTGTGTGTCCCCTGTGTAGTTGATTTGCCCCACCTTGTCTTGTCCATATGACCAATATTCTTTATATTGTAGAACACTTGACCTAGTATTGATGTAAAATCTATAGACCTCTTCCTGTGCTTTTATACAGATTTTCCAGTTTTGTGGAACTCCGCCCCCATCCCGCAGCAGGCGATCTCCGCAGGACGAGACCAGGCAAAGGTTCCGTGTCTACAGCAATGAAGAGAAGCCCACTTCTGCAGCTGGTACCAACATAGACAGACTGGTGAGGAGGGGGGAAGGGAAGAAGCAGGGGCATTTTAATGAAAGGGCATAAATGGCGTGCATCCGGTTTCAGAGGACTTTAACTTCAGTTCTCAGTGGTTTCAGATGTTCAATAAAGAACTTATTTAATCCTATGAACAGAAAAAGAGAGACTGTCTTGGGTGCACAGCACACTGTTGTGGCTCCGCACAAATATTAACCCCTTAAATGTTAATGCATTCCTTTGCAGTGAGTTTGTAATGCATTCAAGGGGTTAACCTTTTGAGTGCCTCAGGGGTATCCAACTCATTGGGGGCCTCCAGTCACAATTTTGGCAGGGCCCACAAAGGTTCTTACTACTTTGAATGCCAGAGCGGTATCCATACCTCTCTGGCACTCAGATGGTTAAATGCCCCTTGGAAGAACATGGAAGCTTTTGGAATCAGACTATAGACATTTTTGTCTAATGGCTGACGGAAACTGATGGAACTTAACCCCTTCGCGTCCGATGACGTACCCGGACAAGCCCGGCACTTAAGGACCAATGACGGTCCTGGTACGTCATGGAGTTAATTGCTCCCAGCGCGGCTGCACGCCACTCCAGAAGCCCTGAACTGGAAGTAGTAGTAATAATAAAAAAAAAGCCCTGTGGTCGCCAAGTGCAGGCCGCGCGTGTGCGTGCAAGTCACTAAGGGGTTAAAGGGACAGTAATCTCCCATAAAAAATTATTCTTGTTTTGCAGAGGTTTAACCCTTTGAGTGCCAGAGGGGTACACAACACAGAGCAATGCGTTGCGTCCCCCTCTGGCACTCAAAGGGTTAAAAAATAAATTATTTGGCACAAATCCTATCTCTCAAACCTTTATGGTTTGAGAGATATCCTCTACTAAAGTTCACCTTCTCCTGATATCAGTTGTAAAGCTGACAGCAGGAGATTTGAGTCGGATGACTCGTGGAGGCTCTTCAGCAGAGCCGAAATAGCGTTATTTAAAACTACTCCATGGGAACGGGTCTACAGAGTGTGCTTGCAAACCAGGCACACTTTGTAGACCTTTCCAATAAAGTAATTCTTTTTAAATAACGCAATTTAATTCATGTTTTGTTTTTCCTGCGCAGTGCAGTACTGCATTATAAATCTCTCTCTACTCCAGGGAATCCTTTCTTTGTATGCATGTTAGAGGGTACATGGGGTTAGCTAATTGTAGTCTTGTTGTTAGGGGCTAACATCCCCATGGGAGTGGTAGTCCTCAACAGCTGAAGTTTCAACGGTTGACTACCCCTTGGCTTAAAGGGTATCCTGTGCTGAACAACAGCTGTTGTTGGGGCTGTGGGTGCAGCCATGTGTGTAGCGGGTGCTTAGTTATGGATAGGGATAAAGGCATGTAATGTGCTTTGTCTAGACTCTGTTCCTGCTCCTCCCACAAAATCGTATGATTTCTCCTTAGGTCTCAGATATTGTGACCAAGCTCCGCCCACTGAGGGGGCTTTGGAAGCTCCTTCCCCTCTCTCTCTGTTCTGATCATAGAGTCTCGGCGGAACTCAGCAACCAGGACAAGTGCTGGAACGGACAGACCCGCGGGAGGTGAGTATTTCTGGGTATTCTCCCGTGGCAGTAGGAGGTGGGTCAGTAAACCGAAGTCGGGACATGAAAGGATTGAAATGTCAAACAGTAATGCGTATTGTTTAGGAATGTTTAACCTATAATGAGTTTAACCCCTTGAGTGCAGCGGACTCCTTAGATGACATAATTCCTTTTTTTTTGCTGAATGTAGCTGATGTCACACAAGATGTCGGGGCATTTGGGGGATATTGGGGGGACTTGGAGGTGCTAACCTGATTACCTAGTGCTGGATCCATTGGGGTCCCGTGATGGCTTTTATGCAGCGCGAGATTCTCATGTCGCCATTTTCAACACAGTGACATGGTCAATGCGGCTGTTAGCCACACAATATTTTAAATGCTCTGTTTCAAAAGGATACCGTGACCACCATAATTACTATTTAGGGTATATCTGCTTATATCTACTGGGCATTGGGGGTTAGAAGGGGTAACAAAAAGAATCAATATCTCAACCCCAGGGGTAAGAGAGAACAGTATACCCTCATTTGAATTAGTGGTGGCTGATTTCACTGCTGATAGTACTAAGTCAGAAACTCATCTAATCTACTAACATTAGTTACTGTGGAGTGTGACGGGGATAATAAAAATTCCTCGTGCATAATCCCACCCCACAACCCCAGAGGGACACAAAATACCCTCGTTTAAAGAGGAATTGTCCCTCTTTCACACTAGGGCAGTGATTCTCAACCAGGGTGACGTGGTACTTTGGTGTGCCACAGACATCCGCTTACGATGCCCTGTGTTTTCTATGAAGCCTAACAAAAATGGACTTTTAAATAAAGATTTATAGAAATCGATATGCACATTACGTTTCCTTTTGTTATTATGATTGTAAGACTAATAATAATGTATATTTATGCATTGTACCCTTCATTATGCCCTTGATAAAGTACATTAAATATGGTAGGGGTGCCCCAAATGTTCTATATTACGTGTTAGGGGTGACCTGAACAAAAAAAGAACCACTGCACTAGGGTGTACATGCTTATACCCCTCTGGCACTCAAAGGGTTAATTCTGACTTGAAGTAAGAAAAAAAAAATCACAGTGAGAATTTCTTCCCAGCGCTATAGGAGTGGCTTTGTTTTTTTTTGTCCCTGCCACATTGTGTGGTATCTCAGCCCATACCTACGTATTTTTTTTTTGCTTTCCACTTTTAGGCTATGTTCTCTGGTCTAAGAATTCATTTTATTCTGAAAACTCCTATCCTTCAAGAATTTGGCTGAATCCCTTAAAGCGGAACTATAACACTATATTCAGTACCCCCACAATAATTAGGCATATGGCGGTTAGCTTCTTATCAGTGATATCATCGGGCAGAAGCACCACGTTATGAAGAAATCCTTCTTCTTGTGAGACTGGAGGCCAGGCTTGCACGCAGACATCTTGGCTTAGAGACGTCTGCGCACCTGCTCTGTCTGTCCTGGTCTCCTCTAGGAAGCATTGCATGGTACCTTAAGGTACCAGAAGGGACTGACAGCGCAGGCATGCAGACGGCTCTAAAGCAAGAAGCCAGGCCGTCAGTCTCAGAAAAAGGAGGATTACTTCAGAACCTGGTACTTGTGCCCAGGGGCGGATTGTCCTATCGGGGGATCAGGCATCCCCTGGTGGGCTGCCCAGTCAAGGGCCGGTAGGGAGATCTCACTCACCGGAGCTGTGCAGCAGTGAAGAGAAGAGACTGGGTCCTGTGCTCTGTAACTGTCCCGCCCCCAAGGCTGACTTAGCTGTCCATGCTCTGCCTGCAGTGTGTGTCCTGTGCAGTGCATGGTTAGCAAGCAGAGTTTCTGAGTCCCAAATGCCTAGCATTTTAAACTGGTATGATTTAATTCTTCCTAACTAACTGTGCACATTGCTAGAGAGGCTAGTTTATCATGTTTTAACCCTTTGAACACCTTTAACCCCCTGTATGCTTTAGGGAGGTATAAATCATCAGTTATTAACTCTTTGCACTTCAGAGGGGATTACAGCAATATTCTGTTATTAACCCATTGGATTCCTCATATGTGCAGTACCTTACTGATTAACCCCTTGCATGCTAGAGAGGCATAATTCATCAGTAACCGACCCCTTTCGTACCACAAAGGTGAATAAAGGTGTTAGTTAATGATGAATTATGCCTTTTTAGCGCACAAAGGGTTACTCATTGAGGTACACATTCCTGTGCAATGTGTTGTGCACCTATGAGACATTCAATGGGTTAATGGCAGAACACATTACTCTGGCATACAAGGGGTTTATAACTGATAATTTATTGCATACAGTAGGCTAAGGGGTTAATAGATGAGCATTTATGCCTCTTTAGAAAAGTGGTGTGTGTGGGGGGGGGGCAGTAATAGGATGGAGCAGGAGGACAGAGTGTTGAAAAACAGTTGTATTTAATCCTCTGAGTGCCAGAGGGGTGCATGGCACACTGCTGAGCAATTCCCTGTGTAACACCCCCCCCCCCCTGCCCCCTGTGGGCCAGTTAAATAATAAAATCCCCCGGGCTGGTACTGCACCACAATCCACCCCTGCTTGTGCCCAATAATAACGCAGATAAGAAACTAATCGCCATATGCCTAATTATTGTGGGGGACTTTATATAGGGTGATCGTTCCACTTTAATATAAATGTTTCACTCACATCACCCCTCCATCCTTCAAGTTATACATATTAACCCCTTAAGGACCAGTGGTCCCAAGGTGTGTTGTCCTTTAAGGACCACATAAAGAAGTCTGACGTGCCGGTCTCAGAGCAGTCAATTTCAGTCCCCGCTACTACTCACAGTGCAGGAAAGCTGTGAGTAAAAAATATGTGACATGTCAGGACCGTCACTGGTCCTTTAGGCAGAAACAGCGGTGACGGTCCTGACATTTCACTGGACCTTAAGGGGTTAAGGTCCTTACTTAGACCATGGACCATTTTAGTGGCCCTTCTTTGAACAGACTTTTAAGACATTGATATCTTATCTGGAGATATGGTTTCCAGAACTGTACATCAGACTCCAGGATAGGTCAAACTAGTGATCTGTAAAGTGTCCTCTCTTTTTGCTGTAAATGCCTCCTTCCTATACAGCCTGGTGTCCTTTTTCTGGCTTTCCCCACTGCTTTACTGTGCTATTTGCCTAACTTTAAATTAGCAGATCTAATTATTCAGAAGCCCTTTTCTCTGCTGTTTTCTCAGCAGCGTGCCATTAATCCTGTATGCTACCTTTTTGTTTTGTCCTAAAGGCATTATTTTGCATTTTTTTGGTTAAAATTTCATACCGTTCAAAGGCATAACAATCTATAACTGGTATGACCCCCTTTCATTTGTTACCTCAGGTACCTTCCACAGGTGACAGGTGACGGATTGGTCAATCAAATCAATAATCCTGAAGTGGAGCTGCAGATGTCACCTCCTGACCTCAGGACACGTCACCTCGGCTTGCAGCTTCGTGTGGTGAGAAGCAAATTGCGGGCAGCTTACAGCGGACAGGACAGTGACGCACAAGATGCATGTAAGTGAGAGGATGGGCTGGCTATTAGGTATAAGGGGCATCATTGTCTAGTTTCCTAGAAATACCTACACTGGACAGGTCCAGAGTTAACGAATTGATTACTCTAGGGGCGTCCACGTTTTTTTCAGCTGGGGGCCACGTGATCAGAAATCAATATGTATAAGGGCCGCTGTATTTTTTTATTGGTAACAGTGGGGATTTATTATTCAAAAGTATATCAAAAGCAGTAAAAAAAAAAAAAAAAAAAAAAAAAAAAAAATTCCTATATAATAATTTGCTAAAACATGTGTAACGACGCAGTCATGCACGTGCTGCAGTCATGCGCAGTTGAGACTGCCTGCGCCATGGCTGATACAGAGCTGGACGATCCTATTTCTCTGGGTATGGGAGCCCCAATACAAGTATAAAAATAATACAAATATGGAAGAGCTCTTCTATTCAATATAAATAAGAACAATTATTACCATTGGCGGGCGCAAACCCTTACTACAACTATATGCTGTCCGTATATGGGGTAATCTCGCTCACTAACACTGACTCCACCGGGCAGAAAACGGGCCCATCCACACAAAAAATCTGCATGTGTGTCAGAATCCGCTATCTCCCCCCCCCCCCCCGGACACAGCGTTAAAATGGAAGGGAGACACGGAACCCAAACAAGTACACCAAATACATGTTTGTTTAATGTGAAAAATCTATATAAAACCATACATATTGCAAAAGTCACATCCTATCTAATAATTCACTAAAAGTATGTTTGTCAGAAACCGTCATGCTCAGTATAGACGGCTGCGCACGCTGCTGTCATGCACAGTAGAGACTGCCCGAATGCGCCGCGGCGAATAACGGAGCAGGGCGCTCCGAATTCAGACCTTAGTCTCGCAGAGAGGACTACGGTCTGAATTCGGCGCACCCCGCTCCATTATCAGCCGCGGTGCGTTCGGGCAGTCAGTACTGTGCATGACTGTATCTCGCCCAACAGGATCCAGCCACCAGCCGAGGTTGCTTGGTGGCACTGTGGCCCATGTACATGGGCATTTCAACTGGTAGAGTATAAAAAGTTATTAATTGTAAGTATATATCTACTGACAAATAATTCTTTAAAATCCGTAATCTACAGGAGACTATGTCTAAAGTCCTTCAGCTTAGAATTTATCCATCCGTTATTGATCGTAGCTTAAAGGGATAGTAATACTTCGTTTTATCTTTATTTTATTTTGTAGGCATTAAAAAAAACATGAAGAATGATATAAGTCTTATCTCTCAAACCTTTATGGTTTATGAGATATTCACAAGCAAAGTTCCCCTCCCGCCCCTTTTACCTAGTGTAAGCCATCTCTTCTCAGATGTGGAATGCAGTCTATAGACCAGACAGATAACAGCAGGGGACAGTCTTCTTCCTATGAAAACAATGAAAGCCCTGCCCCCTTGACAAGTTTCTCAGGTTTTTCCCTTATCTTAATTGAAGATTGTCCCTCTCTGCAGTCTACCTGGGCACCTCCCTTCTGATCTGGCTGAGCAGTGTTACATCAGTAAAAGGGGCGGGAGGGGGATACTTTGTCGTCAAATTACTCTTGAACTACAACTCTGACAGAATTGAAATAACACTCTACATGGCCCAAATACTATGAAGATTAATTGGAGCTGCTTTTATTATGAAACATTACTATCCCTTTAAATGTTTCTTTGAAAAGACATATTTGTACATCCCATCTGATGCTGATTTACTTAGAAAACTGAAATAATTCAGCAGCAAACACTCTCCATGGCCCAAATACTATGCAGATTCATTGGAGCTGCACACGGTCGGCGCTTAAGGACTACAGAGTTTTTTGTTTTTGTTTTTTGTGCGATCCTATTCAGGGCTCCGCAAGTGGCGTGCAGCTGCGCGGGGAACCCAGAAATCCATGACCTGCCAGGACCGTCATGGATCCTTATGGCAAGTTCAGTCATGACGGTCCTGGCACGTCATGGGTCCTTAAAGCGGAACTATCATCAAAATTAAATTGCCTGCCAAATCCTTACTAACATAGCGATACCCATATACATACTTTTATTATGCTGAATAAGTCCAGCATTATTGAGAAAAACAACTTCTTCTGCAGGCGTCAGAGGCAGAGATCTTGCAAGAGACTGTCTGTGCGCCTGCGCCATCAGTCCCTTGCTGTGCCTTAAGGTACCAAGGAAAGCCACTCATCAATCCTGGCGGTGAACGGGACAGACAGTGAAGACTCACAGATACCTTTTCTTAAAGATGTCTGCACTGCTTCCCACTGATGAAGTTGTATATCTCACTAATGCCGGACTTATTCAGCATAATGAAAGTATGTATATGCCTATCGCATGTTAATAAGGATTTGGGTGGCAGTTAATTTTTGATGATAGTTCCGTTTTAAGGGGTTGAAGGATAAGTAAAACTTACCTTACAATGGCCAGAAAATCCTAATGGCCCTTAAGAATTTTCCACTTGTGTCTTTTTCCAAGAGAGAACGTCTTCAGCCAGTCCTGGTCTCACGTCCATTTTGGTGGACATTCTCTTTGCAAGCGGAACTGCAGGACACAATCTCCATCCACTGGACATGTAATCTTAAAGGGATAATAATACTTGAAAATAAGTTTATTTATATTGTAGCCCTTAAAAAAACATGAAAAATGATATAAGTCTTATCTCCCAAACCTTTATGGTTTGGGAGATATTCAGAAGTAAAGTTTCCCCTGGAGTGACGTCATTGCTCCACCCTTCAGATTTGGAATCCGTCCCGGGACCGTCTGTGCCTCTCTAGAAGTGCTGAGATCATGATCTTTAAAAATAATGTCTTAATTGGAGTGGTCTACAAAGTGTGCTTTCAAGCCAGGCACACTTTGTACACGGTTCCAATTAAGTAGTTCTTTTCAAAGATCGTGATCTCGGCACTGCTAAAGAGCTGCCGGTTGCTCTGTGGACTGAATTCCAGATCTGTCCACTAGATGGCAGACTTGGCTGAAACAGCAAGGAAAAGAGAACTTTACTATATTTAACATGTGAAAATCTCCCAAACCATAATGATTTGGGCGATAAGACTTATATCATTTTTTCAAGTATTACTATCCCTTTAATGCTTTTTAGGACCAGAGTACAACATAATCCCTTGAAATGCGTTGTTTACAACTTTGGTTCTTTGAAGGATTAAGTAGGCTCTTGAATTCTGCCTACTTCAGTCTGAAAACACTGCCAGCTACCGTCATGTCCACTTCCATGGGCATGGCATCGAGGACTGAATGAAGATGGTATTTCTTAAACAAAGAAACAAGGGCAGAATTCATGACGATTTTCAGGCCTGGTAATGTAAGTGGGAGGTTGTATTAGAAAAAGGTGTTATTTCTCCTTTAAATCCTCTAATATAAGGTTTCCAGCACGTGGTACAGAGGTCTAGCAGTGCCCCCACATTTACTCCAACCTGACTGCTTTTTCGCAGACTCGCATACAATGAGCATTATCTTCACATTGATCATTTTTTTGTTTTTCATTGTGATAAGAATTTCTGTTTTGGAATTCAAATTTTCTATAAGAGATTTAATTTTCTTCAGTTGCTTCACTGGCGTAACAATAGGGGTCGCACCTGCAACCGGGCCTGTCAGTCCAGGGGCCCAGCTTCCCCCTGCGACCCTCGTCTGGCACCCGCAGCTATTAGGTCTGTGCCTTCTTCGGCACAGAACTCTATCTGCTGATCTCCCTCTCCAGCGCTCTAGCAATGCAGAGCGCTGAGAGATGACATCATCTCCCAGCGCTCTGCATGACTGAGAACCACGCAGGAGCTCCAGCTGTATAGAAGTCTGTGCTGAAGAAGGCACAGACCTCTCATGCCACTCCGCTAGACCACCAGGGAGGTAGGAGATGGACATGGGGGAGTCAGTAGGGGCAAGGTGGAGATTGGGGAGCAATGTGGTGGCAATGTGGAGGTTGGGGGGCAATGTAGAGGCAATGTCTAGAATGGGGGACAATGTGAAGGCTATGTGGAGATGAGGGTGCAATGTGGAGATTGGGGGGCAATGTGGAGGCTATGTGGAGATTGGGGGGCAATGTGAAGATGAGGGTGCAATGTGGACATTGGGGGGCAATGTGGATATTGGGGCAATGTGGAGACCATGTGGAGATTGGGGGGCAATGTGGAGGTCATGTGGAGATTGGGGGGCAATGTGAAGATGAGGGTGCAATGTGGACATTGGGGGGGCAATGTGGAGGCAATGTAGAGATGGGGGGTGCAATGTGGAGGTCATGTGGAGATTGGGGGCAATGTGAAGATGAGGGTGCAATGTGGACATTGGGGGGGCAATGTGGAGGCAATGTAGAGATGGGGGGTGCAATGTGGAGACAATGTGGAGATGAGGTTGCAGTGTGGAGATTGGGGGGCAATGTGAAGGTCATGTGAAGATTGGGGGGCAATGTGGAGGTAATGTGGAAATGATGGTGCAATGTGGAGATTGGGGGGCAATGTGGAGGCAATGTGAAGATGAGGGTGCAATGTGGAGATTGGGGGGCAAAGTGGTCGGAGGGGCCCATGGCAATTTCTGCACCAGGGCCCGGTGGCTTCTAGTTACGCCTCTGAGTTGCTAAAATATGTTTTGGTATTATTATTAACCCTTTGAGTGTCAGAGGGGTACGTAATGCTTTGCAAAGTGTTGTGTACTCCTCCAGCACTCAAAAGGTTAAATCTGACAATGGCAAATTGATTTGTAGTACACTTTTAAAGTCCAGCTTTTAGTAACCCTTTGTGGCACTCAAAGGGTTAAAGCAAGCCAAGTGCGCATAATATGGTTTAATTAATTGTATGGTTTAATGTATCATTATGCAAAGCAATGCGCTGGATAAATCCCTATCCATTCAGCAGAAAATCCTACCTTCCCTACAACATACAAAGCAATAAGTGAAGCAGAGATAGTGTTACATGGTGTCATTACACTTGATATCACAGTCCTTGACAAAAAGCTCCCTGGAACCAGAAATTTAGTGAGCTCCCTGTCCCTCATCAGGGACAAAAAAGTGTAAAAAAAAAAAAAAAAAGAAGATGAGTAAGAACGTAAAAATGACATATTATGCTGTATTGGGCTTATAACCTCAATGGCATGGTAAACAGAGCTTGCTGTAATGTTAGCCCTCAAAAATACAGCTATGAAGGGAAGTGTGAGCGCACTCCCTGTGGCAGCTGGAAGGGAGGTGGGAAGTCCTGCAGCGAAAGCGGAAGGCCCAATTATAAGACTTAATATGTCAGCGCTAAACTTGTTTTATGGATTAAAACCCATGCTCAAATTTTTTTTTATGTGAATGTTCCCCTTTAAGAAGGATGACCTCCACTTCAACCATATTGTTTTACTTTACAGACGATGACGGCAGCAGTGGATCTGGAGGCGGGGAAATGGCCACTGACAAACCAGTGACAAGGACGCAGGCAGGAGGGACTCAACGCAAAGAGCGTCCCGGAAAGTCCAAGAAACAGAATGTTGGTGGAGGAGGAGGCAAGGGGGGCAGGAGAGGTGGGAACTGGAACAGCAGGGCGGAGTCTGGGAGATCAGCAGCCAGTTCTGCCAGTTCTGTGGTCATCGTAACTTTGCTGATCGGACTTCTTATATAAGTCTAACCTTGGTACGCAAGTTTCAGCATATATGTGTTTATGTGTGTGTGTGTGTGTGTGTGTGTATGTATATATATATATATATATATATATATATATATATATAGTAGTCGTGGGGTGGACTGCACACGCTGTAGTTCAAATGCAATTGCGTGGGTGCATATCGAAAAATGAAGATGATACATACAGTTCATGGAGAAAGATCTCACTCACAGGACTTCAATGCGGTATAATACTTATTTATCGAGAAGGCTACGTTGATAGCCGAAACGTCGATCTCAATAAAATGTAACAGCATTTTATACCGCATTGAAGTCCTGTGAGTGCGATCTTTCTACATGAACTATATATATATATATATATATATATATATATATATATATATTATCTATTTTAGTTAAAAAGCCCATTTACACGGGCCACAGTGCCACCCAGTAACCTGCCGGATCCTGTCTTGTCAGTGGGCGCGCTGCAGTCATGTGCAGTAGAGACTGCCACCGCTGCGGCTGATACAGAGTGGGGTGCTCCAAATTCAGACCAGAGTCATCTCTGCGCACCTTCCTGGGACCAGACTGCCCGCACCACAGCTGATACGGAGAGGTGCACTCCGAATTCAGACCAGAGTCCTCTCTGCGCACTTTGGAAGGTGCGCAAAGAGGACTCCGGTCTGAATTCGTAGCGCTCTGCTCCGTATTAGCCGCGGCGCGGACAGTCTCTACTGCGAATGACTAAAGGGAGCGCAGCTGTCTCTACTGCGCATGATGGCTTCTGACAAACATCATTAGCAAATTATTATAGTGAAATGGTAAATTAATAGGCACTCTCAGGGCTTTTAAATAAGGTCAGATTGATGTTTTATTAGATCAACTTTTCGATTATTCACATGATCTTCATCTCCTTATGTAAATAATCGAAACGTTGATCAAATAAAACATCAATTTGACCTTATTTAAAAGCCCTGAGAGTGCCTATTAATTTACCACTTCACTTCCTGTTTGCTTTGGATGTGGCACCAAGGCATTTAACTCTTTATGCGTGAGTGCTTCCCTTCTGGCATATATATATAATACTAGTAGGCAAGCCCGTATACACAGGCTAAAGTGCCACCCAGCAACCTCGGCTGCTGTCCCCGAGCACAGACAGGCGGCGAGCCTTTCCGGAGCTCCCCGCTCCGGATCAGTTCGTTCGGCCAGTCTCTGCTGCGCATGACTGCATTGTTCCAGCAGTCTCTACTGCCCATGACTGCATCGTTCCAGCAGTCTCTACTGCGCGTGACTGCATCGTTCCAGCAGTCTCTACTGCGCATGGCTGCATCGTTCCAGCAGTCTCTACTGCGCATGGCTGCATCGTTCCAGCAGTCTCTACTGCGCATGACTGCATCGTTCCAGCAGTCTCTACTGCGCATGACTGCATCATTCCATCAGTCTCTACTGCGCATGACTGCATCATTCCATCAGTCTCTACTGCGCATGACTGCATCATTCCATCAGTCTCTACTGCGCATGACTGCATCATTCCATCAGTCTCTACTGCTCATGACTGCATCGTTCCAGCAGTCTCTACTGCTCATGACTGCATCGTTCCAGCAGTCTCTACTGCGCATGGCTGCATCGTTCCAGCAGTCTCTACTACGCATGACTGCATCGTTCCAGCAGTCTCTACTGCGCATGACTGCATCGTTCCAGCAGTCTCTACTACGCATGACTGCATCGTTCCAGCAGTCTCTACTGCGCATGACTGCATCGTTCCAGCAGTCTGTACTGCTCATGACTGCATCATTCCATCAGTCTCTACTGCGCATGACTGCATCATTCCATCAGTCTCTACTGCTCATGACTGCATCGTTCCAGCAGTCTCTACTGCTCATGACTGCATCGTTCCATCAGTCTCTACTGTGCATGTCTTGAGGAAGGCCAGCAGTGCCTGGCCGAAACATTGACAGATTAAAATATATTCACTCCTATTTTTCAAGTCCTGTGAGTGCTTAACTTCTATGGTTGTACATATATATATATATATATATATATATATGTATATAAATTGCGGTTGGTTGAGCCCGTTGCCTCCTCCTAAGCCAAATATGGTGCCACTGACTTGGTTGAGGAAGCAGAGGGCTTTGCCTCCTCAACCAATCGGTGTTTCCAGCCACACCCCCTGACAGCAAATCAGAAACACTTAGGATTTTACCATAAAATCTCAGGTATAATATGCACCTGTGTATAATACGCAGGTGTACATTATACCCAAGATTTTAAGGGAAAACAAGAGTGCCTTAATCGCACCCTTGTTTTCCCCTGTCAGACAAAAAAAAATTCCCATTGCCACAGCTTCCCTCCCGGCTTACCCATATCCTCCTTGTCTGTAGTCCGTCTGCTTGTCTCAGCCTTGCCTCATCCTGACCCAGCAGTCGGCCGCTTCCAGCATGACCCTGTTAGGACCTCTTCTTTGTAGCCAGTGGGTATGAGTCCTCACAGGGCATTACTATAGATCCAATGTGCATAGCATGCTGTCTGCTGGACCCTGTCAGACTGCCGCATTTGCACTACAGAAGGACAGAGGAGGAGGATATGGGTAAGCCGTGAGGGAAGCGGGGGGCAATGGGAATTTTTTTATACGATTTTTGTCTTGTGTATAATACACCTCCCACACTTCACATATGGTAAAGAGGGGCAAAATTGCGCAAGATTTTATGGTATGTATTTAATAGAGAGAGAGCGCTACATACATACACACTCTACTGTTACCATGTTGCTCCTCAGGGCCATATGCACAACTCAAAAGTGGATCAACTGGGGACAAATACAAATTCCAATTCATTTAAATGCGATTTTAACCCCTTGAATGCTAGAGAGTTCTCCAACTCATATTGAATGCAGCGCAGCATGCCACGATAGAACATAATGTAGCTGTCAGTGGACTACACTCCTATACAAATGAATTCTGTATCATGCCTTCTCCACAAATCCCTAATTCTCACTGCGCCTGGGGGAAGCGATCCCCGTCATGCCACCACTCATGACAGCTCTTTCCTCAAACCTGAACTTTACGGGAGTTGTGAACTATGCCATTATGGAAAGTACACATACTGCTGGGAGGTGCTTCAAACAAATGTTGTTACAGCACAAATGTTTTACTCAGTCTATCTCTGCATTACCAGATTCATATCATAGTTATAATAATAACTTGCGTTTATATAGCACCTTTTTCCCAGTGGGACTCATGGCGCTTTTAGTGCACGCTCTCAGAATTAAATCGGCAGCTGAATAATAGATGTTATCGTTACCCAATCAATGGTACTCATTTATCGACCTGGGAGGGATGAAGGGCTCAGTTGACTATGCAAAGCAATGCATTCTGTACCCCTCTGGCACTCAGAGGGTAAGGAGCAGTAAACTTTTTTATGAAAAAATGTATATTGTAGGGATTTTCCTATTGAGTAAAATACTCCCACTGCCGAGAGATTTATATTTCCAGAGTTATTACAGTTTAAACCCATGTTTTTTTACATTAGCGGTGCCCTCCAGTGGTCAAATTCTAATTAGATTTCCCGTTAGAGTCTAATGGGGAGGAAAGTCAGAGACATACAGTTCTCCATAGAATGTGATTAGGGTTGCCACCTTTTCTTCAAAAAAATACCGGCCTTGGCATTCCCTCCATAGAGTTAACATTGGACAGAAGCCAATTTTTTACTGGCCTGCCGGTAAAATACCGGCTGGGTGTAGGGTTGACACCCAGCCGGTATTTTACCGGCAGGCCGGTAAAAAATTGGCTTCTGTCCAATGTTAACTCTATGGAGGGAATGCCAAGGCCGGTATTTTTTTGAAGAAAAGGTGGCAACCCTAGCTGGGTGGCAACCCTAAATGTGATAGAAACTGCCTGTCACTTCCTGTCAGTTACTTCCTGTCAGTTAGAACTATCAGGAAGTAAACACAGTAAATTCACTTCCTGTCAGTTAGAACTATCAGGAAGTAAACACAGTAAATTCACTTCCTGTCAGTTAGAACTATCAGGAAGTAAACACAGTAAATTCACTTCCTGTCAGAACTATCAGGAAGTAAACACAGTAAATTCACTTCCTGTCAGTTAGAACTATCAGGAAGTAAACACACAGTAAATTCACTTCCTGTCAGTTACAACTATCAGGAAGTAAACACAGTAAATTCATTCCCTGTCAGTTAGAACTATCAGGAAGTAAACACACAGTAAATTCACTTCCTGTCAGTTAGAACTATCAGGAAGTAAACACACAGTAAATTCACTTCCTGTCAGTTACAACTATCAGGAAGTAAACACAGTAAATTCATTCCCTGTCAGTTAGAACTATCAGGAAGTAAACACACAGTAAATTCATTCCCTGTCAGTTAGAACTATCAGGAAGTAAACACACAGTAAATTCACTTCCTGTCAGTTAGAACTATCAGGAAGTAAACACAGTAAATTCACTTCCTGTCAGAACTATCAGGAAGTAAACACAGTAAATTAACTTCCTGTCAGTTAGAACTATCAGGAAGTAAACACACAGTAAATTCACTTCCTGTCAGTTACAACTATCAGGAAGTAAACACAGTAAATTCATTCCCTGTCAGTTAGAACTATCAGCATACCTGGGAACTTCCAGTCGAGGGCTACCCGGAGGGTAGTCCTCTGTTCACCAGGGGGTGACAAAAATGACGCTAATCGCGTCAAAAAGGGGCGGGGCTTGCCGCGAGTGGGGGGGGCCTTAACCCTTTGAGTGCCAGAGTGGTACGGAATGCATTGCAAAGCAATGCATTCCTTACTACTCTGGCACTCAGAGGGCTAGGGACTGAGTATCAGCAGGAGAAAAAGCGGATGTGGCAGAGTTTCAATAGAAACTCTCCACATCCGGAGGAATCAGCCTCTGCCCCGGAGACCCGGTAAAGTTCTGTCAGAACCGGAGTCTCCGGGGCAAATCCGGAGAGTTCCCAGGTATGACTATCAGGAAGTAAACACACAGTAAATTCACTTCCTGTCAGTTAGAACTATCAGGAAGTAAACACTTCCTGGTTATTTGAACTTATATAAATTTTGAATAAAACATCTGACAGTGATGGGAGTGACCTTGTTTTATTCAGCAGGTAATGCTCTGTAAAATATGTTTTCATAAAAAAAAGTTTACTGCTCCTTTCACCTCGCTCCATGAGAAAGAGAACAGCATCTTCTAGCCCAGAGAGAAATACCTTTCTCTCTCTATAGATACAGTTTCCTCCGAAGAAGAGGGTGAAACTTTTTTTGGAATGAGATAAGGAGGATGCCATCCCATCGGTTTCAAAATCAGATCCTTTGGAAGTTCACAGTACTGATTAAATTGAATTCTTAAGCAGTCCAAGGGAGAGATTCACTAAGCAGTGATAAGAGGTGATGAAGCGGAGATGACCTCTCCAGTGATATCACTTCTCCATTTCCTATGTTATTCTATGGAGCCAATGCACTAAGATTTCTTCAGCTTTGGAGATCTTAGTGCATAGGCTCCATAGACTAACATAGGAACTGGTGAAGCCATCTCCACTTTTTCACCTCTTTATCACCATTTAGTGACTCTCCCCCCTGGTGACTGTTTATATATCAGATTCTAATATGAATCTATATGAACGTAAGAAAAGTTCTTGCTCCATGTTTTCAGTACACGAATGATCGGAACAAATTGTTATAGATGAATGGGAAGTTCCAAAACGCTTATTAGAAGTTAATCCATCTATATCCCTGATCACAAAATGATGTGGAAAAATAGATAGATGGGGCTCCGGTCACTTGACTAAAAGTCTCCATAGCATGGTGTAGCTATAGCGCCACTGTACAATTTCAGGCCACTGTGATATTGCAGTGGGAGTTCCCTTGTTTTACTCATGAGGATAAACCTTACAATATACATTTTTTTACATATTAAGTATTACTATTCCTTTAATATGAACGTTTGCAAGTAGTAGTCCTGTAAAGCTATTTTCTTTCCCTCCCTGTGTTTTAGGGACAGATTTGGGATAAACCCATGGCCCCTATGTCTCCCTTTGGACATAAGAGGAAAGGGGATTCTTGTGCTTATTGTTAAGTCCTTTTCTCTTAGTCCACTGGTGAACAGAGGGCATCCCACGCCAAGAAAACCGCATTGAAGGGCAGGGTGCCTTGCTGTTTCTTGGCCTCTTTGGAGACTTTCTCCTTCTATATGTAGACTGACCTCTAGTGTCCAGTGATGGTATAGGGAGGGGAGGAGGTTCTTCTAGTTTTGGAAGTTAACTACTAAATACTTTACCCCCATGGACCCCCCAGTAGACTAAGAGACAAGGATTTAACTCAAAATGTAAAGATCACATTGTATGACTTTCTTCCTGTTGAGTAAAACAAAGGTACTCCCATTGCTGGTTCTCCCTCTCTCATCCTCTCTCTCCCTTTCTCCCTCTCTCTCTCTCTCACCCCCTCTCTCTCCCTTTCTCTCTCTCTCTCTCTCATCCTCGCTCTATCTCTCTTTCCCTCTCTCCCTTTCTGTCTCTCACTCTTGCTCTCTCTCCCCTCTCTCTCTTTCTCCGTCTCTCCCTTGCTCTTTCGCTACCTCCTACACCCTCTGTCTCCATCCCCCTTTCTTTCTCTCTCCCTTTCTCCCTCTCTCTCACCCTTTCTCCCTCTCTCTCACCCTTTTCTCTCTCTCTCTCCCTCTCTCTCTCCCCCTCCCCTCTATCTCTCTCGCCTTCTCCCTCTCTTTCTCCCTCTCTCTTGCACCCTGCTCTCCCTCCTCTCTCTCTCTCACTCCCACTCTCCCTCCCCTCTATCTCTCTCTCTCCTTCTCTTTCTCCCTCTCTCCTTCTCTCTCACCCCCGCTCTCCCTTTCTCTTTCCTTTGCTCACTCTCTCTCCCTCCCTCTATTCCTTCCTCTCTCTCTTTCACTCTCTCCCTCTCTTCCTTCCTGTGTTCTCTCCCTCCCTCTCTTCCTTCCTCTCTCTCTCTTTCACTCTCTCCCTCTCTTCCTTCCTCTCCCTCTTTCTCTCTCTCTCACACTCTCTCTCTCTGTCACGCACTCTCCCTCTTTCTGTTTCCCTCACTCTCTCTGTCCCTCTCTCTGTTCCTCTCCCTCTCTCTCACTATCTCTGTCACGCACTCTCCCTCTTTCTGTTTCCCTCACTCCCTCTCAATGAATCCTCATTAATCTCCTAACGCTGTGAAGATAGTTTGTAGCCATATAAAGTAGAATAGTATAATCATCTATACGGGTTATGTCATAATTGTACACAAGATTATCACATTTTTGAAGATACATTTCCTTTATCTTTTAGAATGTCTTTGCCCTTACCTATCTAGCTAAAGAAGGGCAATTCATGAGCATGCCAATTGCCCCATGGGGGGAGGTGAAAATTCCCACTGGCTTAACTCTTTGAGCGCCAGGTGGGTATCCAGCGTATTGCAAAGCAATGCATTGGGCACCCCTCTGGCACTCAAAGTGTTTAATGGGTGTTTAACCCACGCAATGTGATGGAGACATCTCAATCATTCAAGGGTTACAATCCGCATTTAAATCAGGGGCAGCGTGTGAAATGTTCCTATTCAGTATGAACTGTATATACATATACTTTTGTCTGTTTGTCACAAGGTTCTTTTTTTTTTGTAAATATTTCATTAAATACTAGTTTTAAAGCCCGTCTACATGGGCCAACACTAGTGGCGCTGCAGTCATGCTCAGTAGAGACTGCCCGCGCCACAGCTGATATGGAGCGGGACGCTCCAAATTCAGATCATAGTTCTTCCTGGCGCCGCTTGGTTCCGGGAAGGTGCGCAGATAGGACTACTGTCTGAATTCGGAGCGTCCCGCTCCTTATCAGCTGTGGCGTGTGCAGTCTCTACTGCGCATGACTGCAGCGTGCTCAGCCGTCTCTACTGAGCATGACGGCTTCTGACAAACATACATTAGCGAATTATTGTATAGGATTGTTTCTTAGGAGTGATTTTATTTTAAAAGTTGCTGCTTGAAATATTTATGGATGTTTTTTAACAACTGTTAATGTTACGTTTCATTTTGAAATGTTTGTTTTTATAATTCATTTTAAAGACCGTTTTTGTATTTTGTGTAGGTGATGCAATTAACCCTTTGAGTGCAGCGTTACGTACTCTTCTGGCACTCAAGGGGTTAAAGGATAGTACAACCTGTCACTAAATGACAGAGCAAAATCCCCCCCCCCCAGCTCTTTGGGTCCCCTTCTTTGTCTCTTTGCTCCCCCACTTTCCACCTACAGTTTTTTCTTGTTACCCTACATAGCACGCCCCCCACAAATGCTTGCTCTTTCTCCCAAAATGTTTCCAGCTACCTTCATACTTCAAAGGGATAGTAATGTCTTTTAGAAACCTAACGAAATATTGTAGCTATTAAAAAAATAAACTAAATGATCCCAGTCCCATCTCTTAAGCCTTTATGGTTTGAGAGATAGAACCATCACTGATGTCAGCTGTAAAGCTGACAGCAGGAGATGAGTGTCGGCTGACTCGAGGCGGCTCTTCAGCAGAGCAGTGATACCAAAATCTAAAAAGAATTACTTCATTGGAACGGTCTACAAAGTGTTCCTGGTTTGCAAGCACACTTTGTAGACTGTGCCAATGAAGTATTTCTCTTTAGATTTCGGTGTCTCGGCTCTGCTGAAGAGCAGCCTACAGCTTACAGCTGACATCAGGGAAAGGGAAGGGGAGAACTTTAAAATGTTATATCTCTCAAACCATAAAGGTTTGAGAGATGGAACTGGGATCATTTAGTTTATTTTTAATAGCTACAATATTAAAGCCATTACTAAGCCTTTAAGTGCCAGAGGTGTAGGCAATGCATTGCTTAAGGGTTATCTGTAGGGTAAAGTGTTTAACATACAGTACTGTGCAAAAATCTTGGGCAGGTGTGAAAAAGTGCTGTAAATTAAGTGCTTTCATAATAGAAATATCAATAGTTTATTTTTATCAATTAGCAAAATGCATAGTGAGTGAACAGAAGAAAAATGTAAATCAAATCAATATTTGGTGAGACCACCCTTTGCCTTCATAACAGCATCAGTTCTTCTAGGTACACTTGCACACAGTTTGTTAAAGAACTTGGCAGGTAGGTTGTTCCAAACATCTTGGAGAAGTAATCACAGATTTCTGTGGATTTAGGCCCCTCAGTTGCTTCTCTCTCTTCATGTAATCCCAGACAGACTCGATGACACTGAGATCAGAGCTCTGTGGAGGCCATACCATCACTTCCTGGACGCCTTGTTCTTCATTACACTGAAGATAGTTCTTAATGACTTTGGCTGTATGTTTGGGGTCATTGTCATGCTTCAGAATAAATTTGGGGCCAATCAGATGACTCCCTGCTGGTATTGCATGATGGATAAGTATCTGCTTGTACTTCTCAGCATTGAGGAGACCAATAATTCTGACCAAATCCCCAACTCCATTTACAGAAATGCAGCCCCAAACTTGCAAGGAACCACCACCATACTTCACTGTTTCCTGCAGATGCTCATTCTTGTACCGCTCTTCAGCCCTTCGGCAAACAAACTGGCTTCTGCTGCAGCCAAATATTTCAGATTTTAACTCCTCAGTCCAGAGTGCCTGCTGCCATTTTTCTGCACCCCAGTTCCTGTGTTTTCATGTATAGTTGAGTCGCTTGGCCTTGTTTCCATTTCAGATGTATGGCTTTTTGGCCTCAAGTCTTCCATGTAGACCACTTCTGATCAGACTTCTCCGGAACAGTAGATTGGTGTACCATGGTACACAGTTTTCTGCCAATTCTAAGCTGATGGCACTGCTGTACATCTTCCGATTGCAAAGGGAAGTAAGCATGATGTGTCTTTCATCTGCTGAACTAGGTTTCCTTGGCAGATCACTGAGTCTATGGTCCTCAACATTGCCCATTTCTTTGTGCGCCTTCAAAAGAGCTTGGACAGTGCATCTGGAAACACCTGTCTGTCTTGAAATGTCTGCCTGGTAGAGACCTTGCTGATGCAGTATAACCACCTTGTGTCTTGTTGCTGTGCTCGGTCTTGCCATGGTGTATGACATTGTTAGCTGAGTTTGGCTGTTCCTCTCCCAGTTTTATTCCTCCTATATAGCTGTTTCTGTTTCAGTCAACCCTTTGAGTGCCAGGTGGGTACGCAAAGCCTTGCAAAGCAATGGGTTACGCACCCCTCTGGCACTCAAAGGGTTAATGATTTTAACACCCATATTAAATTGATGATCATTAGCATCTGTTTTTTAATGTTTAATCATACACCTGCCTATATGCCTACAAAATCCCTGACTTTGTGTAAGTGTACCTGGACGAAGTTATGCTACTTTGAAGGCAAAGGGTGGTTACACCAAATATTGATTTGATTTAGATTTTTCTTCTGTTCTATTAACGTGTCTATTTTTGAGAGCATTCTTACTTTACAGCATTTTTTCACACCTGTCTAGGACTTTTGCAGAGTAATATATATATATATATATATATATATATATATATATATATATATATATATATATATATATATAATGTGAGGTCATCTATTAAGACGAGAGGAAAGGCACTTTTGACTAAAACAAAGGCAGAGATTTTTTACAGTAAGGGAGGTAAAGCTATGGAATTCTTTGTCTTGGGTTGCTGAACTTGCAGATACTGTAACTGCTTTCAAAAAAGCAATGGATACCTATCTAGCACAGAAGAATATTGAAAAGTATGACAGTTGGATTCAATGCAGATGGGTTGTTGATCCAGGGAAATATCTGACCTCCATTTGGATTGTGTTTTTACCTACTTGGGACTTAATTGGAAATGGCTTCAGTGTTTTGGTTTTTTTTTGCCTTCCTCTGCATCAAAAGGGGTGTTTTGGCATAGGCTGGACTTGATGAACACGTCTTTTTTTCAGCCTAGACAACTTTGTTAAAATATATATGTATAAAGATGTACTCAGCCTGATAGAAGCTCCTCAACCTCGTAAGAGACAGCACACTAATCCAAAAGCACTCAAAAAATAGTTCTCGCTTTATTGCATCCATGCCGAACGTTTTCAGTCCTACATGGACCTTCCTCAGGGCCAAGTTTGCAGTCTCTTACGAGGCTGAGGAGCTTCTCCCAGGCTGAGTGCATCTTTATATCTTTAATTCATTTTCTATGGGACGTGCACCTACATTATTTAAATAGATATTTAACCAGGGATGGGAAACCAGTGGTTCTGAAGCCATTGTTTAACACCCATCATACTTAGTCATCCATTCAATGACAATAGATCACGGGAATTGCAGTTTTAAATCATTTAGTGAGTCACAGGCTTCCTCTCTGTTGTCACGTTATTGTTACTGGGAACTGATCAGGCTGCTGGCTGACCGCAACTTATATTAGAGTGAAGCTAACATCTGTTATAATGAACCACCCAGCAAACATCTGTTATAATGAACCACCCAGCTCTAAGGAGCATCACCTACACATTTGTCATAAGACATGACTCTTAAACAAAACATAAACCCCCTCCCCCCATTACATAGTAACATAGTTACATAGTAAATAAGGTTGAAGAAGAAAGACACAAGTCCGTCACGTTTATCCTTTGCATCATAACCCAGAAATCTGACAGACCTTACTGTAAAGAAACCCTTCCTCTGTTGAAGTTAAAATCTCCTTTCCTCTAATCTCAAGGGGTGTCCCCTGGTCACCTGATCAGGCCTTGGAATAAATAGCTCACAGCATCCTTGTATTGACCTCTCATATACTTGTACAATGTGTTAAGGTCTCCTCTTAGTCGTCTTTTCTCTAGAGTAAATAAACCAAGTTTGTCTAGTCGTTCCACATATGTCAAGTCCTCCATTCCCTTAATTCATTTTGTTGCTCTTCGCTGTACCCTCTCTAGTTCTAGTATATCCTTTTTCAGAACTGATGCACAAAACTGCACTGCATTTTCGAGGTGAGGTCTTACCAATGATTTGTATAATGGCAAAATAATGTTATCCACTCTTGCTTTTTGAATATTTTTGAATAGTCATTCAACCCATCCCAACCAGATTCCTGCTGGGTAAGGTGAAGTCTCTCTCCCTCCCATCTACCATTGCAGTGCAATTCATTGGATGATTCTATAGCATTCAAGGGGTTAAAAGCTCCATTTAAATCAATGGGATTTGTATTTGTTCCCTATAATGTAGCGGGTGTATCCCAAAATTGCACCACTTTTCATTGGTACATCAGCCTCAGTGTCTGAAGAGAGAAAATAGTCTTCCTTGCTCAAACTCTGTGTCCATACTGTAAGGAGATGTAAACAATTCGCTAATTCCCAGTAGAAATATAGGGCATACTCATGAACCTGTCTTTAATTTAAAAGTTAAAAATACAATTATGACAGATTTGCTTCTGGTTATTAAGTGAAATAATCAAAAGGGAGCTTCCAGAAAATGCAATAACTCCCCTAAGAGATATCTGTATCAAATGTATCTGGGAGCTACTAAATGGTGACGTCTTAGTGACATGTTGATACATAGGTTCTTGTACATTTCTCAGACTCAGATGGAATTTTGTTTGCAAATTGTCACTAATTATTGTTCGTTTATGAGAATGAGATATATGGACATCTTGCCATCACTATTAACCCCTTAGCGACCGATGACATGCCAGGGCCGTCATCGGTGGATGTGCGTTAAGGACCGGTGACGGTTCTGGCACGACATGGAGTTCTGGGATCACAGCCTGGATGAACTCAGATCTGCGATCCCAGAATTCATTGCAGTAAAAAAAAAAAATAAATAAAAAGAGTGCTATGATCCTCTAGGGGAGCCCAACCCCAGATCGTGCTGTTGTGCTGTATTACAATAATTTGTAAAATTGTATGACACATCGAGACATATGCCTCATAGACTTTCAGCAGAGAAAAAGATTGTATCTGCTCAGACTCAACTGGTTTTATTGACTTCCCATTGAAGTCTTTGGAGAAATGCATAGATACAAACCTTAATAAAGTCACAGACTGACTTATATTTGGGACTATGGGTCAAAGTTTCTTATTGAATGTTGATCCTTGTGTCTTTGTATGTCATTCATAAAATTGTATACAGGTATGACACTTGCAAATCAAGCACTTAATCAGTGTATTTTTATTGGTTATACTTGCTAAAAAAAAACTAATAAACATTTTCAGCTTAACCAAACTAACCAAAGGTGACAAGGAAGCCCTTTATCTTTGTGACATGCTGTTTACACCGTTGACTCTTTAAATGAGCAGTAAACTTTATTTTTATGAAAACCTAAATGTTATAGAGCTTTTCCTGCTGAGTATAACAAGGGCATTCCCACCGCTGCCAGTTGTTCTATTCAAATGTTATAACAGTTCAGATAATCAGGAAGTGAATTCACTGTTTACTTCCTGTTTGTTCTGACAGGAAGTGACTCAGCAGTTTCTATCACATTCTATGGAGAACTGTAAGTCACTGACTCTCTTCTGCATTAGAATGTAAAAAACACAGGTTTGAACAGTAATAACTTGGGAAATATGCATCTATCAGTAGGTTGAGTACACTTATTTTACTCAACAGGAAACACCCTACAATATATATTTTTCATAAAAAAAAGTTTACTGCTTCTTTAAGGATCACATGGGTACACAGCTCATTGTTAAGCAATGCATTACACATTATTATGGTCTTTAAGGTGTTAGGCCTAATGGCTGCTAACCAAAGGATAAAGCAACAATAAAATATGTTGATCAGCTGAGTCCATTAGTTCATCTCCTTTCTCCCACTCCATCCTCTGTTCTCTCCTTCTGTCTGTCTTTGCTCAATATTCCACCCAGTTTTTAACTTTTCTATAAATGTTACACTTTTTAAAATATCTCATTGGTATATTGATCTTTTGTAATGCTCTAAATATTTGAAATAAATTAATTTGCCTTAATCTCTGTGTTTACATCATATGTACTTTTCATATGTCTAGATGTATTTGACACTGATGATTATAAACTTTTTGAAATGTTTGTTACCAGTTTCATTGTCTTCTTTTCATTAGCTACATATCGATTACAAATGGTAATGGTAAAAATCTTGGCTTCATTTGATAATTATAGTTAAATCTTTTCTTAACTACTTTGTTTCAAGTCAGTAAAATTGTGTTCAGTATACTATAGGGCTGGCCATAGAGAGAGCACCACCCATTATTCTAAAGAGGCATGTAAACATTCTCAAGACGGTAACATTTCCATGTTTTGTTGTAGACTACAGCAACGTTTACATGTAGAAAACAGTAAATAGATATACTGTAGCTGACTATTGAATTGATGACCTAAAGAAGTTCGTCTGTCACACAAACACACACAAAGTAATTACATAGGTGTATGATGAACTTTTACCTAGGTAAGCCCTTTTGTCACACACTGTAATTATATAGATATAGAGTGTTGTGTGATGGACTCCTACCTAGGCAAAGCCTTCTATTACACATAGTAATTATATAGATACACCTGACTGCTGTATGATGGACTCCTACCTAGGTAAGTGCTTCTGTTATACACAGTAATTATATAGATCAACCTAACTGCGGTATGATGCACTCCTACCTAGGTAAATGCTTCTGTTACACACAGTAATTGTATAGATCTACCTGACTGCTGTATGATGGACTCCTACCTAGGTAATTCCTTCTGTTACACACAGTAATTATATAGATACACCTGACTGCTGTATGATGGACTCCTACCTAGGTAAGTGCTTCTGTCACATACAGTAATTATATAGATATACCTGACTGCTGTATGATGGATTCCTACCTAGGTAAGTGCTTCTGTTACACACAGTAATTATATATATATATATATATACACCAGACTGCTGTATGATGGATTCCTACCTAGTTAAGTGCTTCTGTTACACACAGTAATTATACAGATACACCTGACTGCTGTATGATGGACTCCTACCTAGGTAAGTGCTTCTGTTACACACAGTAATTATATAGATACACCTGTCTGCTGTATGATGGACTCCTACCTAGGTAAGTGCTTCTGTTACACACAGTAATTTTAAGGCAAGCACAGAGGCTTCATATTATGCATTGTACTTTCTTCACTGCCTTCCTAGCAGCAAAAAAATGTTTATTTAACATACAAAAATAAAGAAAAAAACTTTCCAGTAGCCATAGCTACCATTCCACCAATGACAGAGAGTCACATGTTATAAATCAAACTGCAACAATTGACTCCTCCTCTTTCTTAGCTGCATCCCTTCAGATAAGTATTGCATTCATTTATTACCACCCAATAAACGTGGATGTGATTTTATTTTAATGTGCTTTTATTTTAATAATCTGCACATGTCTATTGCTGATACTGGATTTGGTTTGTTTTCTTGTGTGTCACAGCATATGGCTACTTTGTTTTCTATGCCCTTATTGTGCTCTTTCTCCCTGAGTCAGCCTTCATGGTCTCTTCCATTCCCCTCTTCCCCTTGTTTAACTGGGCTCTTTGCGCAGCTCCTAACCTGCAGGTGTCTGGTTTCCCCTTCCTTGTTCTTTTCTTTGCCTCGTCGGGCGCTCCTACTGAGGATCGACCCCAAAATTGCTGACATGGCTGCATCCGAGCCTGGCCTGGCCCTTCTGCCAAAAGGCAGTTGTTCAGCGACTCAGGGAGCTGTGAAAATTTGTCTCATCTTTCACTGCTCTTGACAAGGCTCAGGCCTCCTTGAGGAAGGTCTTCCACCCCAAAATTTTTGCCAGGGCCGAGAGAGGTAGGGGTCGCTCTGCCGGCCACAACCTATCCATCTTATCCTACCGGGGTCAACTCCCGCTGGAATTCAGAAGCCAGGGACCTTTCTTCCCTCCATGAGGCAGGGCGTGGAGAGCGAGGTCCGGCAGGGGACAGTTCTGTTCATTTACCAGTAAGTGTACGTCCTCTGTACCTTTCTTCCCTAGAAAAAGTGGAGACAGACTCTCCCATTTTTTCAATCACTGGTGCAGGCTGACCTCAGACCAGTGGGTGTTAAAGACAGTAAGAGGCTATCATACTTCCCCGGTTCAGACGACCCCACCTCCACCGTTCCCTTTCTCGGCTGTCAACGATGACCTGGTAGATGCCAAAATCATCGACTTGCTGTGCAAAGGGGCCATCAGACGCACTTCCAGCTCAGCAACTGGGTATGTGAGCAATATTTTTCTGGTTCAGAAGAAGGACTCAGGCCTTCGCACAGTCATCAACTTGTGTGCCCTGAACGAGTGTGTCCTTTACCGGCACGTCAAGATGGAGGGCATCCATCTTCTACAGGACTTACTCCTCCTGTTGGATTGGAAGGTCAGGATCAACCTGAAAGATGCATATCTGACAGTCCCCATGGCACATGGACTTTACGGGAGCTGTGAACTATGCCATTATGGAAAGTACACGTACTGCTGGGAGGTGCTTCAAACAAATGTTATTACAGCACGAACATTTGTCTCAGTCTATCTCTGCTTTACCAGATTCATAACATAGGTATAATAAATAACTAATATTTATATAGCGCCTTTCTCCCAGTGGGACTCAAAGCACTTTTAGTGCACGCTCTCGGAATTAACCAAATAATCCGCTGAATAATAGATGTTATTATTACCCAATCAATGGTACTCATTTATGAACCTCAGAAGGATGAAAGGCTGTGTTGACCCTACCAGGGATCGAACCTGTAACCTGGAGATTTGAGCAGGCTCTGCAGTCAGGGCATTTACCACTGAGCCATATTACCAACTTGATAAGGGTAATGAGTAAATGAGGCTGAAAAAAAATGTGCTTCTATCAACTGATAAAGTTTTGAGCAAATGGCTGGCCAATTAAACTCGCCCCATAAGAAAGAGAGAAGCATCTTCTAGCCTAGAGAGAAATACCTTTCTCTCTCTATAGATACAGTTTCCTCCGAAGAAGAGGATGAATCTTTTTTTGGAATGTGATAAGGAGGATGCAATCCCATCGGTTTCAAAATCAGATCCTTTGGATGTGCAGGATACTGATAAAATTGAATTCTTAAGCAGTTCGGGGGGATTCACAAAGCAGTGATAAAAAGGTGATAAAGCATACCAGCCAAATGTCTCGATTTATGTGTCACGATTTTAGGGCCCACACCCGCTGTCCTGCCCGCATTACGCTGTATCCCGATTTACTGGCTTATTCCCCGCTTTATACGTTTTGGCCAGCAGCCTACAGGCACTCCACTCTCATCACGTTGATCGGTGAGACGCCTAACTGACTGCACATGCGTGTCATGCTCCAATATATGAGCACGCTGGCAGTGCATACTCCACCTATGGCTGCGTGAGCGGGAAGTTTTGAGTGAGAGTGTGTCTGAGCACTTCAGCTGCAGTGTAGCACCCGATGCGCCACCTGAGAACAACCAGCATGTTGTTGTGTGAGTGCCAGGTCAAACAGCCTGCTGTCACGTCTTGATCAGTCCTCTGAAAGGTACATTATTGACTCACTCTCTTTCAGTCTGAACTACTAGTATTCAGCATGGTGGTGCCTGCATGGGGGGTGCTATGGCCACTGCGCAGCTTTGCGGATGTGAGAAGTACCGTCACTGCATCTCAGTGCCTGTTAACCCCTTAGCGACCGATGACATGCCAGGACCGTAATCTGTGGATGTACGTTAAGGACCGGTGACGGTCCTGGCATGTCATGGAATCCTGGGATCGCAGAGTGCCGATCTGCGATCCCAGAATTCATTGCAGTAAGAAAACAAAAGTGCTGTGATCCTCCAGTGGAGCCCACCCCTGGATGCATACGTTTGTATTGCAATAATTTGTGAAATTTTATGACACCTCGAGACATATGGCTCATAGTCTTTGAGCACAGATGAAGATTGTATCTGCTCAGACTCTGTGGCCTAGATTACATTGCAGGAAAGCTTTATCAACTGGTTTTATTAAATTCCCGTTGAAGTCTTTGGAGAAATGCATAGATACAAACCTTAATAAAGTCACAGGCTTACTTATATTTGAGCTTATGGGTCAAAGTTTCTTACTGTGATGTTTCTGATTGAATGTTGATACTTGGTTCTTCGTATGTCATTCATAAAATTGTAAACAAGAATGACACTTTCAACTCAAGGCGCTTAATCAGTGAATTCTCATTGGTTATACTTGCTAAAAAATTAATAAACATTTCACTGTCGTCCAATACAGGTCACTGGCACAATGGGAGGCGATCCGCCCCTTTAATAGGCAGGAACATTCATTCAAATGTATGCAGGGGGTGGAGCCTCCCCTCCTACTTAAGCTGCCTTCAGGCCAGAGCCAAGCCAGATTGATTTGTTCCTGTGTGCTGTGCACACCAGGTGGAGAACATCTCTCATTCAACTTTAGTTTTTTATTGTTTTCCTTCAAATATGTAATACCACCATTAGGCGGGTGACCGTGGCTGTGAATTGCTCTCTCCAAAGTGGCTAGTGCAGCTTCCAGGGATTTTCTGGTGGACCTTATGCCCTGAAGAGGGAACAGCTTGAGTCAAGTAGCTTCCCTGCTGGGGAATTTTCCTCTGGTTAATTCTCTTTTAACATGGTTACCTGAAGACAGAAGTCCTGCAGAAAGGTGAGCCACCCTTTGAGTGCTGAAGGTCCACTTGTCCCACAGTGTCCCTTCTTTGGGCATGTATTTGGGGATTCTCATTATGCACTCCAGCACTCATAGGGTGTTTTTATTTCTATTGCTTGTATTTATGCAATGTCTGTGGTATTCCCTGGGTTTTGGAGCTTTGGGTTGTTATTCTCTCATGTTTTACATGTACTAGAAGTGTGTTTGGTGTACTTTTTCTTTCAAGTATACTTTATTAATATTTAATGTTCCGCGCCTTTAAGCGCGCTTTTACCCGCATAGACGCCATTGTTCCTTTACTCTCTATGGGTTTACACAGTGTGGGACGTTTCTCTGGAACCGCTTGTCACAGCAACTTCAGAGAGGGCTCATTTTGTTGGTCTTCCCCTGCTCTATCATCCGGTGACTAGATTCAGTGTGTTGGGAGTTTGGGGGGGGGCTTCGGGCACTGTTTTGGGGTACTTCTGAGGAAAACTACGATTCCCATGAGCGCCTATTTCGCGCTCGTTTTCTGATTGGCTGCCGTTGCGGCAGCCATTTTGTGGTGTTTTTCTCAGCGAGTATACTACGCAGGGACCGAGCCTTCTCTCAGCAGATTAACCCTTCGCTGGCCAGATAAGTCCGATTTTAGGCATTTCTGGGGTGAAAATGTAATCTTTAACACTTTTACTGGGTGATTTTTCTTAGTGGTGTATATCTGACACTGTGAGCATGTCTACTCCACTGGAGTCAGGGGCTAGACCCAAGACTAAAGAGGCTGGGGTGACCATTTCCCCCATTGATTTTTGCTCCTCTTGTCACTCTGGGCTGCCTAGAGAATTTTCAGGTCATTTATGCCCAAAATGTGCAGAAAGTCAGGATAGCAACCCTGGGCTTCCCAGCCACGCTATTGAGCCAACTTGGGTGAAAGAGTTTAAAGCTGCCACTAGGGATCTCAGATCCACTCTTCAGCTCTTTCCCTCTCAGGTTCAGGGGGCTCTGCAAGTCTGGCAGACCCCCTCCACAATCAGGACCTCCCTGCCTAAGCCACAGGGGGCTCCTGATGTGTCTGATTCTTCTGAGGAAGAACTTTTGCAGGATTCTAATGCTGAGGAAGGCAGGGTCCATTGGTGACCCTTATGAATGTGACCCTGAAGTTTCTGCTGAGGGTTTGATCAGAGCTGTACTTACTACGCTCAACCTTCCTCTGACTCAGGAATCTACTCATGATCCAACTGATGTTTTCCAAAAACCATCAAAGGCTGTGGTTTGTTTTCCTAATAACCCTACTCTTGCCCGTTTAGTCTCTGATGCGTGGAGGAATCCTGAAAAATCCTCTTCTGTGTCCAAAAAGTTTGCTAAACTTTATCCTTTTCCTGAGACTGAACTGGCAAAATGGGTTCATCCTCCTAAAGTGGATGCTCCTATTTCTAGGTTATCCAAATCTACTGCCTTAGCTGTGTCAGATGCTTCGGCCCTGCAGGATTGGACGGACAAAAAGTTAGAGATTTGCCTTAAATCCATTTTTGCCTCTGTTTGCACTGCCATGCATCCAACCTTTGCAGTGGCGTGGGTTAATAGGGCCATTGCGGCCTGGACTGAACAACTGGCTGAGGCGGTTCGCCAGGATGCACCAGTGTCTGAGCAGTTACAGCTTCTTGCTAATATGTTAGAAGCTCAAAATTATGTTTCTGATGCTGCTTTTGATGCTGTGCGCATGATGGCGAGGGCCTCTACTTCCTCTGTAGTAGCTAGACGTGCTCTTTGGTTGAAAATTTGGTCTGCTGACACTGCCTCTAAAAAAGCCTTGCTTTCTTTGCCTTTTCAGGGGTCCTTACTGTTTGGATCTGAACTTAAGGAGATGATTAGCGAGGCCACTGGTGGCAAAAGTACTCTTCTGCCATCGGTGTTCAAGAAGAAGTTTCCAGCCAAACGCAATCGGTCCTTTCGTTCTTTCCAAACTGAGACACGCTCCACGTCCCAGACGGGTCAGTCCTCCACGCGCTCCTCCTCCAAGCCCAAACAGTCCTGGAAGCCCAAAGTTGCCCCCAAGGCCAAGACCTCCAAGACTGCTTCGGCATGACTCGCCGAACCCGGGTCCGCATCCGGCTGTAGGTGGACGTCTCCACATCTTTCGCCGGGTTTGGGAGGAGTCAGTGGCGGACCCTTGGGTCGTTCAGGTAGTATCAGAGGGATACAGGATCCCTTTCTCTTCTCTTCCTCCTTTTCGGTTCCATTTTACTCATCCTTCTCAGGAGCCTACAAAAAGGCGTCTGTTCGACGCTATTCAGGATGTTTTGGACAAAGAGGTCCTGGAATTGGTTCCACCAGAGGACACAGGTTCAGGATTCTATTCCAACCTGTTCGTTGTGGCCAAAAAGGACGGAGGTGCTCGTCCTATTCTGGATCTCAAGGATCTCAATTCCTTTGTTGTGAGTTCCCTCTTTCGTCAGGAATCTCTGCGTTCTGTGATAGCAGCGATGTCTCCAGGGGAGTTCCTTGCCTCCCTGGACCTTCAGGATGCTTACCTTCACATCCCTATTCATCCAGAGAGCAGACGGTATCTCAGATTTGCCTGTCACAAAGGCCACTTTCAGTTTTCAGCTCTTCCCTTTGGTCTGACTTCAGCTCCTCAGGTCTTTCAGAGGGTATTGGGAGCTTTGATAGCTGTGCTTCATCGAGATGGAGTCAGGGTGACTCCTTACATGGACGATCTGCTCCTGAAAGCCTCATCTGCGGAGATCCTTCACCAGCAGCTGCAGTTGTGCATACAGACACTCAATCGCCATGGCTGGACTGTGAATCTGGACAAGTCAGACTTGGTTCCATCTCAACAACTCCTATTCCTGGGTCTCCTGTTCGACACTCAACAGTGCATGGTGTTCTTACCGGAGGAAGTGGCTCATCAGATTGCTATCAGGGTGGCCAGGATCCTGGAACTGGACAGGATTCCAGTACCAAAGTTGTCCTCTCTGGTGGGGAAGTTTATTTCCACAATAGAGGCGGTGCCTTTTGCCATGGCACACACCAGGGAACTTCAGAGGTTTGTGATTCAGACTTGCAGATCTCATCCAGATCATCAGCATCTCTTTGTATCTCTGCCCCCTCATGTCGAGCTGAGCCTAGAGTGGTAGTTGGACCTGTCTCATCTCCTGAAAGGGCGGTCATTTCGGGTCCCTTATTGGACCACTGTCACGACGGATGCCAGCCTTCGGGGATGGGGGGCAGTACTGGGTCGTTTCAGTGCTCAGGGGAAATGGGGACTGGAAGAATCTCTTCTTTCCATCAATGTTCTGGAACTTCGTGCCATCTTTCTTGCACTGAGACACTGGGAATCTCAGCTGGAAGGTTGTCCAGTCAGAGTGGAGTCTGACAACGCCACCGCTGTGGCTTACATCAACAGACAAGGCGGCACAAAAAGTCTCACCGCTTGGTTAGAGGTCAAGGCCATTTTATCTTGGGCAGAAGCTCATGTGCCAGTCATCTCAGCGGTACACATTCCAGGTGTAGACAACGTCATGGCAGATTTTCTCAGTCACCACACAGTTGACAGCGGAGAATGGGCGCTTCATCCAGAAGTGTTTCACCTTCTCACCCAGATGTGGGGGGTGCCAGTAGTGGATCTGATGGCTACCAGACACAACAGGAAGGTGCCAGTGTTTTGCTCCCGGTGGAGGGACCCTCTTGCTCTAGCAGTGGATGCTTTGTCAATCCCCTGGACGTTTCCTCTGGCTTACATCTTCCCTCCTCTTCCTCTGTTGATCCGAGTCATCCAGAAGCTGAAGGTGGAGCGTTGTCCTGTCATCCTGATCACTCCAAATTGGCCTCGTCAGTCCTGGTATCCGGAACTGCTAGCCATGTCTGTGACGGATCCTGTCCCGCTTCCTGCATGTCCAGATCTACTTCTTCAGGGATATCTGTGGAAGGATGATGTTCAGCATCTCCATTCGATGGCTTGGAGGTTGAATCCTCAATTCTAAAGAAGAAAGGGTTTTCCTCTTCAGTGGTGTCCACGATGCTTAGAGCTCGCAAGCCTGTGTCTTCCAAGATCTATCATTGCATATGGTCCACCTTTGTAGCATGGTGTACTGCTAAGGATCTGTCTCTAGATTTCCATCTTCCCACAGTCCTAGCCTTTTTACAGGATGGGGTTGAGAAGGGACTCAAAGTTCAGACTTCTGCTCTGTCTGTGTTTTTCCAGGAAAGAATTGCTATTCTCCCTGATGTTAAGGTTTTCTTCCAAGGCGTGGCTCATGTTCGGCCTGCCTTCAAGAGTCCTGCTCCCCAGTGGGACCTCAATTTGGTGCTGGGGGTTCTCCTGAGACCCCCGTTTGAATCCGTGGCTTCAATTCCTTTGCGTCTCTTGACCTGGAAAATGGCTTTTCTTTTGGCTATTGTCTCAGTTCGCCGGGTAGCAGAGTTACAAGCTCCGTCTTGTAAACCTCCTTAATTGGTGTTTCACAAGGATAAGGCAGTGCTTCGCACTTCCAAGGAGTTTTTACCCAAGGTTATCTCCGAATTTCACATCAGTCAGGAGATTGTGGTTCCCTCTTTCTGCCCTAACCCTTCCTCTGACAAGGAAAGAGATCTCCATTTGTTGGATGTTGTGCGTTGTCTTAAATTTTATGTTCATCGCACTGAGTCTATCAGGAAGTCTGACGCCTTGTTCGTCATTCCTGAGGGGCCTAGGGCAGGGAGACCGGCATCCAAGGTAACTATTGCCTCTTGGGTAAAATCTACCATTCGTGAAGCCTACAAACTGCGGAATAAGCATGTTCCCTTCAGGGTTACTGCTCATTCCACCAGATCAATTGGGGCCTCTTGGGCCTATAAGAATCAGGCGTCTGCTGATCAACTGTGCAGAGCGGCCACTTGGTCCTCTGTGCACACATTCTCGAAGCACTATCGTGTTGATGTCCTGGACTCGGCTGATGCCAGTCTTGCCTGTTTAGGACCTTCTACTCTGTGTTTCTTAGTGCTTCTTTGCTGTTGAGCCCTGTTGGCTCTAGTTCAGTGTGCTGTGTTAGTTCGGGGTTTGTTTTTCCCCCTGGTTCGTGTCCGTTGACACTTCTGTTCTTGGGCTCTATGATTAATTGGTTCATAGCAGTTCTGGTGACTTTAGGCCTTGCGCCTGGTCCTTGCCTTACTTCCCGGCTCAGGGAATGCTCAATGTTTGTAGATCCCATTGTACCAGTGACCTGTATTGGACGACAGTGAAAATAGGATTTTAGTCTTGCCTGTTAAATCCTTTTCACTTAATCCATACAGGTCACTGGTCTCCCACCCTGTCAAGGGACCATGCTTGGCTCTCCTGTGGCATTCAGTGGGAGACCTTCGGGGCATGCTCACAGGAGTCTTCCTTTTCCTTCTTACCTCTGGTCAGTTTAGCGTCTCAAATCAATCTAGCTTGGCTCTGGCCTGAAAGCAGCTTAAGTAGGAGGGGAGGCTCCACCCCCTGCATACATTTGAATGAATGTTCCTGCCTATTAAAGGGGCGGATCGCCTCCCATTGTACCAGTGACCTGTATGGACTAAGTGAAAAGGATTTAACAGGAAAGACTAAAATCATATTTTTTAGCTTAACAAGACTAATAAAGGTGACAAGGAAACCATTTATCTTTGTGACATACTGTGTACACAGTTGACTGTTTAAATGAGCAGTAAACTTTATTTTTATGAAAACCTAAATGTTATAGAGCTTTTCCTGCTGAGTAAAACAAGGACATTCCCACCGCTGCAAGTTGTCTTATTCAAACTTTATAACAGTTCATGTAACCAGAAAGTGAATTTACTGTGCATTTACTTCCTGATTTTTCTGACAGGAAGTGGCTCAACAGTTTCTATCACATTCTATGGAGAACTGTAAGTCACTGACTTTCTTCTGCATTAGAATGTAACAGAGTAACTAATTAAAATGTGACCACTAGAGGGCACTGCTAATGTAAAAAACACTTATTTTACTCAACAGGAAACACCCCACAATATATATTTTTTCATAAAAAAAGTTTACTGCTCCTTTAAGGATCACATGGGTACACAGCTCATTGTTAAGCAATGCATTACACACTATTAGTCTTTAAGGTGTTAACCCTTTGAGTGCCAGAGGGCTATGCAGCTCAAAGGGTTAAGAGGCCGCTACCTCACTGCTCCTTGCTATGCAGTCTTGCGTCACCTCACTCACGCAATGCAGTCATGTGCAGTGAAGACTGCCTGAACATGGGCACTGAACATGGCTGCAGTGTGACAAACATCCTAGCGAATTATTATATAGGATTATTATACAAATAAGAGATGAAATGCTTCAGAGTCAATAGGTTATAAGTAGAAGATTATTCAAATTATTATGTTATTATATTAGCATTTTAGATTCGAGAGAAGGGGGCCAGTGACTTACATTTTTTGCCCGGTGATAGGTCGTCTGTCTAGTGGCCCATTTACTTACCGTGTGAATTTGAGTACCATAAGGATGTTTCAATGTTTTTCGTTTTGTAAAAATACTTTCCATGGCAGTGGAATTTGGAGACTCAATGAACACATACTTAAGCAACCTTCCAGTTTTGACACTGTATCTATCCACCTTGTAGTCTATTTTTTCTTTGAATGACAAATCTGATATCTTCCCAGTGACTCCATGGATGGCCCATAAAGAAATTCTAAGGGGGATCTGTAAACAGATTACCTCCTCAGCTAAGAATAAGAGTGTAGCGTCACATATACAGTACATCTTCAATCCCAGTTTAAAGACTGAAACTTCAAAATAAATGCAAATGAACTACCCTTACTGTTAAAGTAATTGGTAAAGTTAAGACTCACTAATAATATACTTAATGAATGGGTTGAGTTTATTCTTGAACAGCTTAAACAAAATGTGTATTCCAAAGAAAGCTGACAGATTGCTAGCTAACAAATTATGGAATCAAGCTGCTGAATCTCCTATTTCTCTCATCAGCACTGGTACAAAACTTTTCAAACCTAAATTGATAGCAGAGGAATTTGCTTAATATTTTTCTCACCTCTACAAAAATAAATCTGGCCCCTCGACCAGTGTCCCAACTACTCAATTCATCAATGCTTTCCTTGACTTGGTTCCTCTGCCAGAGCTCACAGAGGTCCATGTCTCTACTCCAAACACTCCTTTTCTGAACATGTGGTTCAATCTACAATTAAACTTCTGACACTGGGAAAAGTGCCCAGGCCCAGATGGATTTAATTTATATTATAAAAACATTCTCACATATCCACACTCCCAGTCTTTCTCAAACATTCAACCATATTCCTACCTCTACTGTCCTACCTGCAGAGCTCCTACAAGGTTCTGTAGTCACTATCCCTAAACGTGTGTCACGGTTTTCAGGCAAAGAAGGACAGACACAGTCATAAAATATAAATAACCACCTTTATTTATAATGTACAGAAAATAATACTATAGCCCACATAAAATAAATAGAAAAAAATAAAGATACCCTGCCTATTTAGTCCTTAGTTCAGTGCTGGCCTATCTCTATGCCTGGACACTACAGTATTTTGCATAACTGTATAATCTGAAGCTCGGCCCGGGGTTCTATCATTTGCAGATTTTTATGAGTATGATAGCCGATCTTGATACCGTTTAAGTATACTGTTACTGGCGGACTCCGTTCGTGCAGCACAATATTTACTTATTTAGATCTATAACCAATGGTCCTTTTTAGCACTGGTAATTTATTGGGTAATCAAGGCCCTTTTCAGGGCTGGTAATAGGCTTAGATTCTACGGATACACAGGAACTGGCACACGTTATATGTGCAGTCCAGTTTATATCCTCTCTAATGCTGGGTTACATGTATACCTGGACGCAAAGGTATTTTGCTTCATTTGATAACTGCAAACCCAGTCCGTGGCTCCACTTACAGAAGGGTGACAATGGCCCTTATTAGGGCTGGTAGTAGCATTGGTAATCAATTTCTTGGACTATTTGGGTCCATATACTATTTTCTGATTACTTATTGGCAAGACGGTTTAGTGCCCCGATATACTAGATCAACTTATCCTTTTTATTACAGAATTAATTCTGTTTAGACCTTAGACTAGGCAGGATCACATTAGGTGAACTATAGATGCCGACTACAAAGGTCCTTATTAGTACTGGTGATAGGATTACATCTGGGTTGTTGGCACAGTAATATTACTCACACGTACCTATGAGCTTAACCCATGTTCTGTGAACCTCATATGTATGAACTATGTAGATCGATTAGGTCTGATTATTTTAGTCGACCTTTAGTTCTGATACGTTCAGTCTTTTCTTGTGTCCCGTGTTCTAGTTACGTAGCTTTCTAGTTGCTCATATACCCCCCTACTTGTATGTATGGGTTTATTTTTGAGCATTTTTTGTGACTAGTTTACTTTGGTCACCTTATTATCGTGGGCATTTGTACTCACGAATTAGTTTTGTGGCAAAACAGATCTTTTTGCCCCGGTATTTCACTTTATTTTCGCTTTTCTTCTTGTAGTTTCTTAGTATTATATTAAAAGTTAAAGGATCAGTAAACTTTTTTTATGAAAAAATATATATTGTAGGGATTTTCCTATTGAGTAAAATAAGGGCACTCCCACTGCAGAGAGATTTATATTTATAGAGATATTACAGTTTAAACCCATGTTTTTTTACGTTAGCAGTGCCCTCTACTGGTCAAATTCTAATTCGATTTCCTGTTTGACTTTTCTGACTTTCCTCTCCATTACAATCTGTGACATACAGTTCTCCATAGAATGTGATAGAAACTGCCTGTCACTTCCTGTCAGTTAGAACTATCAGGAAGTAAACACAGTAAATTCACTTCCTGTCAGTTAGACCTATCAGGAAGTAAACACAGTAAATCCACTTCCTGTCAGTTAGACCTATCAGGAAGTAAACACAGTAAATTCACTTCCTGTCAGTTAGAACTATCAGGAAGTAAACACAGTAAATTCACTTCCTGATTATTTAAACTGCTATACATTTTGAATAAAACATCTGACAACAGTGGGAGTGACCTTGTTTTATTCAGCAGGAAATGCTCTGTAAAATATGTATTTCCATGAAAAAAGTTTACTGCTCCTTTAAGTTTTATCCACTGTGTTGCTCTATACATTTTAACAGCACTTATGTATAGTATCCCAGAGTGCTAATTAGGCAGGGTATCTTTATTTTTTGTATTTATTCTGTGCATCCTCCCCTGTAGCACCAGACATATACATAGTGCTTTGTGTAAATATTATAGGAGATAGCATGGGTTGGTTCTGAGTGCACTAGAATTTTCTTTTTTTTTTCATAGCCCACACAACCCCAGAACTCAGGATGATAGGACCCACTGCACTACTGTGAGACACCGGAGACTAGGCCCGAAGTGCGGATGAAACAACAGAGGGGATAGTACTGATGCACCAGTCTCCACTCCAGGTCACGCAACCGGAGGCAACAGGGAGGGAGTTAGTCAGCCAGAGCCACAGGTCAGAACCATTGTGGGTAGTCAGACAAGCCGCGGTCATAGACGGAGCGTGATAGTCAGCCAGAAGCACAGGTCAGAACCAATGTGGGTAGTCAGACAAGCCGGGGTCATACACGGAGTGAGTTAGTCAGCCAGAGCCACAGGTCAGAACCAATTTGGGTAGTCAGACAAACCGGGGTCATACATGGAGCGAGTTAGTCAGCCAGAGCCACAGGTCAGAACCGAAGTGGGTAGTCAGACAAGCTGGGGTCATACACGGAGCGGATTCTCAGATAAAGCACGGGTCACAATGGAGCACAAGAGACACTAGCGGAAACACCAACTCAGGGCGATGACTCCCAGGTCCAGGGAGGTTTATAAAGGAGCAGAAGGAGGCGGGACCCAATTAGGCCACCCAGAATCGGCCCATAAACAGATGTCCGTGCTAGTGCCTGTTACCTGATTTCAGCAATGAGGAAGTGGCCGGAGGCCGTACCGGCCGGTGGCCATATAAAGGTAGGAAGCACAGGAAAACTTATCCTCTAAGGGAGACTGTGATAACGTGACAAGGTATGCACATTTTTCCTGAACTTCCAACCTATATCTTTGCTTAACTCTTATATTAAACTGCACTCTAAAACTCTTGCTAAATCCTCTTCTTTTTTGTCTGATATTGCCTGACCAGGTGGTGGTTGTTCTGGGACACCAGCCTCCAGACAATACAAGGAAAATTCTAAACATTATCTCACACTCTAAACACCATGGAATTCCATGGATTCTTGTGACTCTAGATGCTGAGAAAGCCTTCAACAGAGTACACTGGAGTTTCTTGGGACAGACCTTACAAAAGGTTCCTAGATGCTGTGCTCAAACTGTATACTAACCCCTCAGCTTCAGTACTAGTAGAGACTTTCCTTTCACCTAGCTTCCCCATCACAAACAGCACATGACAGGGGTGTCCATTCTCACCTTTCATTTTTGCTCTGGTGATGGACCATAGTGGGAATAGCCATAAGATTTGTTTGTTTGAGGATAATGTTACTTTGAAGTTCACTAACCCAGTGATCTCATTGCCTAAGCTCCAATGTATTCTTTCCAAGATCAGCAGGGTCTCCCTATATTAAATTAATATAAGCAGAGTGAAGGGCTCCTTATGGATGAAGGTACCTTGTGTCTGTTAGACTATTATCATTTTTGATAGGTTAGTTCCTGTTAGGTTAATATCTATTAGGTAATGTGAAGGTTAACATCTGTTAGATTAACAGGTAGGTTAACATCTGTTAGATTAGGGTCTCTTATGTTAATGTTGGTTAGGTTAGTGTCAGGTTAATATCTGGTTACATTAGGTTTGGGTCAGATAGGTTAACATCAGTTAGGTTAGGGTCAGTTATGTTAATATTGGTTAGGTTAGTGTCAGGTTAATATCTGTAAGGTTACGTTAGGTTAGGGTCACATAGGTAAACATCAGTTACGTTAGGGTCAGCAAGGTGAGTATCATTTAGATACACAGGTTAGTATCGGTTAGGTTAAGGTCAGATAGGTTAGTTGTTAGGATAGGTTAGGGTCAGTTAGTACCTGTTAGGTTAGTATGTGTTCGGTTAGGGTAAATTAGGTTTATATCAGTTAGGTTAGGTATCACGGTGCCCGTGATTGCTGCAATTCAGTGTCTATCACCTGTAGGGGGCTCCCGTTGGCTGTCTGCCTTCAGCCCGCCTCACATTGCCTTTTTAAACTCAGTCTGGGCACTCTTTGGTTGCCCTTTCGTGGTGTCTTTGACAGCATCCACTTCCTCCTTACTGCAGTAGCTGTTTGGGCCTGTTGCTGAGTTCCTGAGTCAGTCTGTTCCTGAGTTCCTGCCTGCTTGTCAGTTCCAGTCCGGTTCCGGTTGTTCTCATCAGTAGCTGATGTTCCTGTTGCCAGTCTGCTTGGCCGAGCTTGATCCGGTTGATCTTCTCTGCTGGTTCCTGTTGTTTCCTGCTTCCATTTCCTGCATCTGTGGCGACATTGTTCTTCATTCGCTTTGGCGACATTTCCTCCTGTTGGTCCCAGGGTGCGGACGCTGGTTTGCTCCATTAGCCTTGCGGCTCTCATTACAGTCTGTTGGTCCCAGCGTGCGGACGCTGGTTTGCTCCATTAGCCTTGCGGCTCTCATTACAGTCTGTTGGTCCCAGCGTGCGGACGCTGGTTTGCTCCATTAGCCTTGCGGCTCTCATTACAGTCTGTTGGTCCCAGCGTGCGGACGCTGGTTTGCTCCATTAGCCTTGCGGCTCTCATTACAGTCTGTTGGTCCCAGGGTGCGGACGCTGGTTTGCTCCATTAGCCTTGCGGCTCTCATTACAGTCTGTTGGTCCCAGCGTGCGGACGCTGGTTTGCTCCATTAGCCTTGCGGCTCTCATTACAGTCTGTTGGTCCCAGCGTGCGGACGCTGGTTTGCTCCATTAGCCTTGCGGCTCACATTACATTCTGTTGGTCCCAGCGTGCGGACGCTGGTTTGCTCCATTAGCCTTGCGGCTCTCATTACAGTCTGTTGGTCCCAGCGTGCGGACGCTGGTTTGCTCCATTAGCCTTGCGGCTCACATTACATTCTGTTGGTCCCAGCGTGCGGACGCTGGCTTTCTCCATTAGCCTTGCGGCTCACTTTATAGTCTGTTGGTCCCAGCGTGCGGACGCTGGTTTGCTCCATTAGCCTTGCGGCTCACATTACAGTCTGTTGGTCCCAGCGTGCGGACGCTGGTTTGCTCCACTAGCCTTGCGGCTCTCATTTTGCCTGTATTTTCCTAACGTAGGACGCTGGTTTACTCCCTGACTTGCAGTCAGGTACTTGATGGTTCTGAGTGCGCTGTCCAGTCCTACAGCATTGATTCCTACAGTATATGGGCACGAGAGTTTCTGAGTACAGTAAAACCACTTGACCTGGTAACCTCTATATTCCATCTTACTGTCATTATCATCTGACAGTCATTAGGTCACTGTGGTTGTCCCCTTCCTTTGGGCTGCCTTGCCCGGTATATTGGGAAGGCCGGTAGAACCTTTCACTTTGCCACCTTAAGGTTGCCTTACCCGGTATTGGCTGGGCCGGTAGAGCCTACTCATTGGTATCCCGTCGGCTGCCTTGCCCGCTATATTGGTAAGGCCGGTAGAACCTTTTACGTTGCCACCTTACTGTTGCCTTATCCGGTATTGGCAAGGCCGGTAGAGCCTACTCATTGGTATTCCGTCAGGCTGCCTTGCCCGGTATATTGGTAAGGCCTGTAGAACCGCATACTATTCCATCTTAAGGTTGCCTTACCCGGTATTGGCAAGGCCGGTAGAGCCTACTACACTGGTATCCCGTTAGGCTGCCCAGCCCGGTATATTGGTTGGGCCGGTAGAGCCTCTTGTTCCAGACTCGCCTGGGTTGCTTTGCCCGGTATACTGGCAAGACCGGTAGAACCTATTTGCTATTGTCATTATCTTCTATGTATTGTTTGCATGTGTATGAAAACCCTATGGGATTGCCTTTAACTTTTCAATAAAGTTATGTTTTTACCTAAACCTTACGTCTGAGAGTCTTAACAAACCGTGACATTAGGGTCAGATAGGTTAGTGTCCGTTAGATTAGGGTCAGGTCAGTATTGGTTAGGTTACTCTCTGTTAGATTAGGGTCAGTTAGGTTAGTATCTGTTAGGTTAGAGTCAGTTAGATTAGTCTCTATTAGATTAGGTTAGTATCAGGTTAGGGTCAGTTAGGTTAGCACCTGTTAGGTTAGAGTAAGTTAGGTTAGTATCTGTTAGGTTAGAGTCAGTTAGGTTAGTATCTGTTAGGTTAGTATCTGTTAGGTTAGAGTCAGTTAGGTTAGGGTCAGTTAGGTTAGTATCTGTTAGGTTAGGGTCAGTTAGGTTAGGTTAGTATCAGTTTAGGGTCAGTTAGGTTAGTACCTCTTAGTTTAGGTTACAATTAATTAGGTTAGTGTCTGATTGGTTAGGATCAGCATCTATTCTCTGTTAGGTTCAATTAGGTTTGGACAAATGTGCGTCTTTCTCAGGGGGCCACAAATTGGTAACAGCTGTCACCGTCTTCTTCATTGTCAACACTTGCACGACGCATGTGCACTGTGCCTGCTTCCCCCTGGCTGGAGCATGCGCAATCTGCTTCCCCCTGGCTGGAGCATGCACAATCATTACTGCTTCCTCTTTTCAGCAGCACCTGCTCTAGACATGCGTCTATTTCTCCTTGCTCCCTATTGGCCAGTTATCGGCCTGTTGAGCTCTGTACTTGATCGTGCCCCCGCCAGCAAGGCTCACTGTTGATTACCTTCCCTTTATAAATGGGCTACTGTTTCAACGGGCACCCTTTCCTCAAGCTTATCTGGCATTGTATGTTATCCTGCTTTATCCTCCAATATTTGACCTGGCTTTGGATTCTGACAATGGCATTGACCTTCAGCTCCTGGCTCCTGACCTCGGCTGTCCCCTGACTATAGCATTGAACTTCAGCTCCTGGCTCCTGACCTCGGCTGTCCCCTGACTATAGCATTGATCTTCAGCTCCTGGCCCCTGACCTCTGCTATCCCCTGACTATAGCATTGATCACCAGTTCCTGGCTCTTGACCTCGGCTATCCCCTGTCTATGGCTCTGCTGGCTGACTTGGTACTGTTAGCCACGTTTGGTGACCCGGCTACCTCTGAACATTCTCATTAACCAGATCCTGGTGTTCCCTGATCCCTGCGGCTCCTCTTTGGTCCTGGTTCTGCATGGATCCCAGTGTACTCACTATCCTAGCTGCACCCCGGCTCAACTAGGGTGGAACAATCTGGTTTCGTGACCAGCACCTTTAACATAGTAACACAGTAATTTAGGTTGAAAAAAGACTTGCGTCCATCTAGTTCAACCCTTTACCTATTCCTGTTTACCATCGTTGATCCAAAAGAAGGCAAAAAAAAACCCTCAATATAGCAATTTCAAATTCTACCCTGAATGGGGGGGAAAATTCCTTCTAGATTCCAAATGGCAATCAGATTTCTCCTTGGATCAACAAGCCCTAACTAAATATTAATCCCAATACTAACGTACATAGCCCTCTATGTTCATTGCTGCAGCCAAACCTGGAGATACAGGAGTACCTGGCACACTGTCACCATACCTGAGCTTCACTCCCTAGCAATGCACTCTAGAAACTGATCCAGCACTAGGCCTAAGCGGGTCCTAATCCTCCACATAGTGACAACAGCACATAACAATTCTGACTGACATTTTTATGCAGATAACATAGTGCACTTAAAAGAGCAGTAAACTTTTTTTATGAAAAAATATATATTATAGCGATTTTCCTATTGAGTAAAATAAGGGTACTCCCACTGCTGAGAGATTTATATTTCCAGAGTTATTACAGTTTAAACCCATGTTTTTTTTTACAGGGAGTAAACACAGTAACTTCACTTCCTCTCAGTTTGAACTGTCAGGAAGTAAACAGTAAATTCACTTCCTGGTTATTTGAACTGCTATAAATTTGGGGTAAAACATCTGACAGTGATGGGAGTGACCTTGTTTTATTCAGCAGGAAATGCTCTGTAAAATATGTGTTTTCATAAAAAAAAGTTTACTGCCACTTTAACATACTTTAAAAGACAAAGGTTCCCCATAACATTAAAATAACCACCTAAGAGCTATATTTCCTGAAAGTAGATTTCCTGCTGCATCAAATGAGGGTCACTTACCTTTCTACCCCCAGCCTGGTGTGCACAATGTTTCCAGAATGGGGCACTTTTGGTATGAGTTGAAAAACTATATTACATTTTACATTTTTTTTAACATGATTTACCTGTAGTAAAATGGTTGTAACAACTGCATAAATGAAAAAAGGTGTAGAAAAAACACACCATTTTGGAAAGAAGATAACCCACTGCATTAAAGGGATAGTAATACTTAACATGTAAAAAAATATATATATTGTAGTGTTTATCCCCCTGAGTAAAAAAGGGTACTCTCATTGCTGAAAGGGGGTTTATTCTAAGGTTATTACAGCTCAAAGCTGATTTTTTTAGGTGAAATATCTCAGTGGCCTGAAATTGTACAGTGGTGCTGTTGCTGCACCATCCTATGGACAGCTCTGGTCCGCAGACCATAAATCTTCATAGGGTGGTGTAGCAACAGCGCCACTGTGCAATTTCAGGCCACTGTGATATTGCACCTAAAAAAATCAGCTTTGAGCTGTGATAACTTTTGAATAAAACACCTTTCAACAGTGGGAGTTCTCTTGTTTTACTCAGGGGGATAAACCCTACAACATATTTTTTTTTACATTTTAAGTATTACTATCCCTTTAAATGAGGGGTAAATGAACTTTCTACCCTTAGTCAGGTGTGCACAAATGTTTTCGGAAAAACCACCCCTTGTAATGTACTGAAATCTCTTAAAATCAACTAATTTCCTATCATACTTATTATTTACTGCTCTTATGGCTGAAATACGGTAGGGGTGCCATTAGAACAAAACTACTCCTATCGGTTTCCTTTTTGGATATTGGTTTCCTGGACTGAAACAGTCATAACTATTAGTGATAAGAACAGTATTCAAAGCATAACATTTTGTAAATTAAACATTCATCCACATCAAATACAAGGTTACATGCCTTTTCAACCCCTAGCTTGTGTGCACAAATATTTCCATAAGTTTCATGTAACGGATACCCAAGTCCTTGGGTTGGACTCAAGCCGTCGTTCTGGGTTTCTCCCTCCTGAGGTCAGCTACAAGCAGGCAGCTCCACCGGTTACTCAAGCAGCTTTTCTTCCTAGGATGGGGGACAACAGAAGTCCCTTGACACCATCCAGCGACAAAGAGACAGGATGCAGTTCAAGTCCAAACTGTAACACACTTTATTGCACAAACTTCAACTCTTTTATACGTGGTGAACCACATCAAGATACAGTACTAGACAAAGGACAGTGACAGATGGTGTAAACATAACATAAAGGGCCAGACATGATAACATTATTTATACAAAGGGACTGATGAAGGATAAACACTGGGACAAAAGGCTGAGGGACTCGAATACACATCTTCACACAATGGCCAGGGGTTGAAGCATCTTTGAATATTCCGCTTCAACCCCTGGCCAATCAGGAGCCGGGAATCTGATGGCCAATCCTAGCCAAGAACGTCAGGGCTGTTTCAGCCAATCAGAACCTGTAGGCGGGCAGCTAACCGACTAATCCGAGGGGTGCCTACTTTTCCCATGCAAAGTCAATGGGGGCCCTTTAACTCGGACTGGCCAATCAGGAAGCCCTACTCTCCCATGAAAAGTCTATGGGGCTTTGTAGAATAGGTTGCCCGCACGGCAGCCAGCCTGCAGCCCCGTTCTACCCGTTAATCCAGTGTTTTGGAGGAGCTGTTCTTCATGTAACCCCCAACCAAACTGCCAGACACTGATCCACAGGCCGCCACAATGACCCTTAGGCAGTGTGCTGACATAGTCTTATCAATCGCTGCCAAGTAACGGCCTAGGGTTCGTTACATTTCACCACTTCAAACATACTAAATTCTTTGAAAACCATAGAATTTGCTACTCTATTCCACACTTGCTACAAGTCTAAGAATAATTGTATACCATTTGTAAGGGTTAACATACCCATAGCTGGGAATTCTCCGGTTTTGCCCCGGAGACTCCAGTTTTGCCTCTGCATTACCGGGTCTCCGGGGCATAGGCTGATTTTCTGGATGTGGGGAGTTTCTTCTGAAACTCTGCCCACATCTTCTCCTTCCCCATCTGTTTTTTCCATTTCTCCTTCTCTCCCATTTCTTCTTCTTCCCCAGCATATTCCTTGCAGGTCTGTGAAGCCCCGCCCCCTCATGATTAAACCCCACCCCTTTTATGACACGAACTGCGTTGTATATCTCACACAGCCTCACCAAAAGAGTTCCTCTCCAGGGAGAGCAAAATGAAAAGTTCCCAGGTATGAACATACCAAATGGGGTGCCAGGAGCAATAACCTATACCTGCTACTTATCTTTTTCAAAATCACCTGCATGGATTAAAGAGGACAGATCCATGACAGATATGAAGAAAAGGTAAACAAGGTATACATGTAGGGATTTGAACATTCTCCCGCATCAAATAAAGAGTCACTTGCCTTTTTTACCTCTTGGCTGGTGTGAACAATTACTTCCAGAAAGTGGCCATGTAGGAAAACACATACTTGTTTAACTTCAGTCTCTTTAAAGATGATAAAATATTTCAACACCAAGGAATTTCCTACTGTATCCAGTATCTAGTAGCACTATGAGAAAATGGTACCACGTTGATACGGGACAATTTACAGTTGTATGTACCAGGAGCATAGCTACCTGTGGAACAAGGCTGGGGTGTCAAAAAGTGTAATGTGTGGTTTTGTGGCTACCAGTGGTACAAGGGGAGTAGCCAGACAGTATATGTATGGTTATGTGGCTGACATGTGAGACAGAGTATGTGAGGATCTGTGGCTACCAGTGGAACCAGACTGGGGGATCAGATAGTATATGTGGGGATTTGTGACTACCAGTGGGCATTGGAACTAGGCAGGGGCTGTCAGACAGTGCATATGGGGTTTGTGACTTCCAGTGGGCAGTGGAACCAAGCTGGGGGGAGGTCAGACAGTGTATGAAGGGAACTGTGACTTGCAGTTGGCAGTAGAACCAGGCTGGGGGGAGGTCAGACAGTGTAATGTGGGGATCTGCGAATACCACTGGGCCGTGAAACCAGGCTGATGGTCAGACAGTGTATGGGGGGGGATCTGTGACTACTAGTGGGCAGTGGAACCAAGCTGGTGTGTCAAACAGTATATGTGGGGTTCTGTGACTAGCGGTGGGCATTATAACCAGACTGGGGAGGTCAGGCAGCATATGTGGGCATCTGTGCCTTCCAGTGGGCAGTAGGGTCAGGCTGAGGGTCAGACAGTATATGTGGAGATCTGTAACATCTAGGGGGCAGTGGAACCAGTTTGAGGAAGCAGGCAGTATAGGTGTGTATACCAGAGGGGTGCCTAATACATTGCAAAGTGCACACACAGGGTTGTTTATCTTTATTTTGATGTTCAGATCTTGTTTGAGGACATCAGAACTCCTCCTTATGCCCCCGCCAGTACCGATCTTGTACACCATCATGTAAGTGATCAATAATGATGACAGGAAGGCACTCGCTGTCTTCCTTCTCTCTCTCTCTCTCTCACTCAAGCTGTTTTTTCCTGAAGTCTTGGCTTGAGTGGAACGCCCTGAGAACAGTGGTATTTTTGTCGATATCAACAATGATGTTCCTCTCAATCGGTCAGGAAGCTCGGGGAATCCGATCTGAGGAAAGATGGAAAGAAGGCAGTGATTGCCTTCCTATATCATCAGTATTGATCGTCTATAAAGATCAGATACCAAGGAGGGCATCGGGAAGGTCCTGATTTTCACCCAACAAGGTATGATTTTATTTATTTTTTTTAAATACAGGGGAGGAGGGAAGCAGTATGACATCCTGTCCTGGCATTGAGAGCGTTAAAGACATCTGGTCTTAAGAGTTTAAATTTAGATCGCTGTTTCCAAGAAAACATTTTTTTTTAACTTAAGGCACCAACTTTCCAGTGAAGTGACTCACTGAAACATAATTGATTCCTCAGAACTTACTGTATGGAATTAATGGCTAATCCTTATGTAACATTTTTTTCTGTGGAACCCAGAGTGAGTTTTTGCCAAGTAAGTGAAAGTGTCTTTCATAAGTAAAAGACAGTTCCTGTTTCTGTCACATTTCTATTCTGTGCAGTCAGCGTTCATACATCAGCTGGATTTCTATTCAAGATGTGGAAGGTTATAAGCTTTGTTTTCCTCCTCCTTTATGCACAAGGCAATTTTGAACCTTGCAAACCTAAAATGATAGACCTACCTAATGTCAACTCAACCATGATAAATCACATATTACACGTGATAAATCAAACATTAAATTATATTGATGACCTCCAGAAAACAGATTTGGTAAGTACCGTTAATTCTCTATTTTCTTGTAGTTATTCTTACTACATACTGAGGCAGATGTAGGACCTGATTCCATTGCAAATGATAAGTTTATCACTAGTTTTAGTTACAAATCCCCTCATAGATGTCATCAGGAATCTGTGAGAGGAAACAAGTTAGAGTGGATTCCAGCCCTTACAGCAGAAATATAATATTAAGTGGTTCTTAATATATGTAACAAAACTATCACCAAGGTAAGAGTTCCTTATATATCAGTTATGTATATCTGTATAATGACCGTGTGTAACAGAAGGACTTACCTAGGTAGGAGTCCATCATACAGCAGTCAGGTGTATCTATATAATTATTGTGTGTAACAGATACACTTACCTAGGTAGGAGTCCATCATACAACAGTCAGGTGTATCTGTATCATTACTGTGTGTAACAGAAGTACTTACCTAGGTAGGAATCCATCATACAGCAGTCAGGCGTATCTATAGAATTACTGTGTGTAACAGAAGCACTTACCTAGGTAGGAGTCCATCATACAGCAGTCAGGTGTATCTATATAATTACTGTGTGTAACAGAAGCACTTACCTAGGTAGGAGTCCATCATACAGCAGTCAGGCGTATCTATATAATTACTGTGTGTAACAGAAGCACTTACCTAGGTAGGAGTCCATTATACAGCAGTCAGGTGTATATCTATATAATTACTGTGTGTAACAGAATCACTTACCTAGGTAGGAGTCCATCATACAGCAGTCAGGCGTATCTATATAATTACTGTGTGTAACAGAAGGACTTACCTAGGTAGGAATCCATCATACAGCAGTCAGGTGTATATCTATATAATTACTGTGTGTAACAGAAGCACTTACCTAGGTAGGAGTCCATCATACAGCAGTCAGGTGTATCTATGTAATTACTGTGTGTAACAGAAGGACTTACCTAGGTAGGAGTCCATCATACAGCAGTCAGGTGTATATAATTACTGTGTGTAACGGAAGCATTTACCTAGGTAGGAGTCCATCATACAGCAGTCAGGTGCATCTATATAATTACTGTGTGTAACAGAAGCACTTACCTAGGTAGGAGTCCATCATACAGCAGTCACGTGTATATCTATAGCATTACTGTGTGTAACAGAAGCGCTTACCTAGGCAGGAGTCCATCATACAGCAGTCAGGTGTATCTATGTAATTACTGTGTGTAACAGAAGGACTTACCTAGGTAGGAGTTCATCATACAGCAATCAGGTGTATCTATATAATTACTGTGTGTAACAGAAGCACTTACCTAGGTAGGAGTCCATCACGCAGCAGTCAGGCGTATCTATATAATTACTGTGTGTTACAGAAGCACTTACCTAGGTAGGAGTCCATCACGCAGCAGTCAGGCGTATCTATATAATTACTGTGTGTAACAGAAGCACTTACCTAGGTAGGAGTCCATCACTCAGCAGTCAGGCGTATCTATATAATTACTGTGTGTAACAGAAGCACTTACCTAGGTAGGAGTCCATCACGCAGCAGTCAGACGTATCTATATAATTACTGTGTGTAACAGAAGCACTTACCTAGGTAGGAGTCCATCACGCAGCAGTCAGGCGTATCTACATAATTACTGTGTGTAACAGAAGCACTCACCTAGGTAAGAGTCCATCACGCAGCAGTCAGGGGTATCTACATAATTACTGTGTGTAACAGAAGCACTCACCTAGGTAGGAGTCCATCAGACAGCAGTCATGTGTATCTACATAATTACTGTGTGTAACAGAAGCACTGACCTAGGAAGCACTTACCTAGGTAGGAGTCCATCATGCAGCAGTCATGTGTATCTATATAATTACTGTGTGTAACAGAAGCACTGACCTAGGTAGGAGTCCATCATGCAGCAGTCATGTGTATCTACATAATTACTGTGTGTAACAGAAGCACACCTAGGTAGGAGTCCATCACGCAGCAGTCAGGTGTATCTACATAATTACTGTGTGTAACAGAAGCACTCACCTAGGTAGGAGTCCATCACACACCAGTCAGGTGTATCTACATAATTATTGGGTGTAACAGATAAACTTACCTAGGTAGGAATCCATTATACAGCAGTCAGGTGTGTCTACTTAATTACTGTGTGTGACAGAAGGACTTACCTAGATAGGAGTGCATCATACAACAGTGTCATTGTCCACACCAGCATTTTGATCAAAAGGATTGGCCAAAATTGAGCTTCCCATATCAGGGGTTGATTGCCCTAGAGCTAGAGCAAAAGATTCGGCAAGGGATGCAGATAATTTCTGCATAGCAGACTGAACAGAAAACTGCATAAACATTTTAAATTGATCAGCAGTAGCCTGAGAAATAGGGAAATCAAGTCTATCAGAGGACACCTCCAAACCCAGGTCAGGGTTAGAACTAGCAGGGATCAAAACAGGATCCAGCAGAAGACAGGTCACAGCAATCACTGTCCCCATTGGAAGTAGACATCTTGTATAATATAAACTACTATATACTAATAATATAGTATATAATAAAAGTACAAATGTGTATCAGGGAAAATGAACACAAGCAAGAGCCAGACACACTAGGGAGCATAATATGAAACCTCCGTGCTTGCCATAAAATTACTGTGTGTAACAGAAGCACTTACCTAGGTAGGAGTCCAGCATACAGCCATCATGTATAGCTATATAATTACTGTGTGTAACCAGAGGCGTAGCGGAGGCCCCGTAGCCCCTGTGGTGCAGGGGGGGCCCCGTTAGACTCAGGGCCCCCCTGAAGTTTTTCACCATTTTATTATATTGGAGGCTCCAGCAGGGTTCGAGGCCCCCATAACGTTTTGGGTGATAAAAAATAAAGTTAGATTGTATTGGATGTCCTACTGGACTTGGGGGGCCCCCTAAATGTTGCCAATAATAATTTGGAGCATAGGGGCCCTCGGCCCCAGTTAATTCAGTGAGGTGGCAAAGAGTCCCCCTTCCTCCACTGGTGAAGCGGGGTGACATCACGCAGCCACATGCTACGCTGTTAGCTAGTGCGGGCTGCTTAAATTCTGCCAGCACCAGCTACGCACTTCCATTTGCTGTGTGTAGCTGGTGGTGACAGTGTGTTCTGCCTGTGCTCCCTGACAGTACGCCCGACTCAAATACATGACTCTTTGAGTGCCTGGATGGCGATAAACATTTAGAAACAAGAGCCTGGATGAGGAAATCATTTTTTTTGTGTTGAATACCTTTTAAACCCTTAAAGTGATAGTAATACATGAAATAACATACATTTAATTCGGTAGATATTTAAAAAATAAACTAATTGTGCCGTTTCCGATCTCCCAAACCTTTATAGTTTGGGAGATATCACTCTTGCAAACCAGGCACACATTGTAGACCGTTCAAATGAAGTATTTCTTTGTAACTACCGCAATCACGGCTCTGCTGAAGAGCCGCAGGACGGTCTATGGACTGCGATCTACGTCTGTAACTTTGAAAGCGGACGTCAGCACAAGGGGAGAGAAGGGGGAACTTTGCAGACTGATATCTCCCAAACCATAAAGGTTTGGGAGATCGGAAACGGCACAATTCATTTATTTTTTAAATATCTACCGAATTAAATGTATGTCATTTCATGTATTACTGTCACTTTAAGTACCAGATAGGTGTGAAACGATTTGCATTTCAATGCGTTTCTCACACCCTGATCCTGAAGGGGTTAGACAATAAGATAAACACCTGTTGGGGATCAGATTACACAAAGCAGGGTGCTGGGGGGAATCAGCAGTCTTAGAGTAGGCGTAGGACTACTCCACAAAATCATTAATTTATAGTGTTTTTTTGCTGTAACCAATGCTAGCCTGATTTTAATGTTTTAACCCTTTGAGTGCCAGAGAGGTATACAATGAATTGCTTTGCAATACATGTGTACTCCTCAAGCATTCAACACCTTAATAAACCTCTGTTTCATTGAACATGAGTGTGCAAAGTACCTTTGTCCATGTTTTTTATTGTCTGGAGATGGGTGGATCTCTATATTTTGGCACTGGGGTGGCTGCAGCAATAGTTGCACTCCACCGACAGTAATGTCATCAGTATGTATGTGGGTAAGGAATGAAGAGGCACATAGATGAAGTAGGGATTGTGGAGGCTGGTAGTATACTTGTTGAAGGGATAGTAATACTTTCATTTTACTAATCCCCATTTTATACAACTTACAAAAAAGATTGTTAATGCCCCAAATCACATCTTTCAAACCTTTATGGTTTGAGAGAAAATCGATTTCAAAGTAATTCCCTTTCCCCGATATCAGCGTCTTGCTGACTGCCCGGGAATATGATCCTGGGGCCATCCGGCTGCTCTGCAGCAGAGCCGAGATCTCGTTGATGAAGAAAATGTTTTTCACTTCAACGGTCTTCTACGTGTGCTTGGAAACCAAGCACATGTAGAAGACCGTTGAAGTGAAATATTTTTTCTTCATTAACGAGATCTCGGCTCTGACCAAGCACACGTAGAAGACCGTTGAAGTGAAATATTTTTTCTTCATTAATGAGATCTCGGCTCTGACCAAGCACACGTAGAAGACCGTTGAAGTGAAAATATTTTTTCTTCATTAATGAGATCTCGGCTCTGACCAAGCACACGTAGAAGACCGTTGAAGTGAAAATATTTTTCTTCATTAACGAGATCTCGGCTCTGCTGCAGAGCCCCGGATGGTCGTACAACAGAACACTGCTGGAGTCAGCTAGAACGCTGATCTCGGGGAAAGGGGAGGGAGGGGGGAACTTTGAAATCGATTTTCTCTCAAACCATAAAGTTTGAGAGATGTGATTTGGGGCATTAAAAATCTTTTTTTTAAGTTGTATAAGATGGGGATTAGTAAAATTAAATTATTACTATCCCTTTAAGTCTTTATATCATGTTTCCTGAGATGCTACTTATTTCATGGTACAGGAAGTGAGCAACATCATTCTTGTTCATTTCCCCTCTTGCCAGATTTACTAAGATGGATTTTCACTACAGACAGAGGTCCTTTAGCTGTCTATAGGTCAGGTTTTCATTTCCTGGTGAACATATTACTCAAAGTTAAAGTGGATCTATCACCCCTTTAGAAGTTATGCTCATTAGTTAGAGATATTCACAAACAAAGTATCCCCCCCCTGTTCAACCAGATCAGAAGGGAGGTGCCCAGGTAGACTGCAGAGAGGGACAATCTTCAATTAAGATAATGGAAAAAGCTGAAAAACTTGTCAAGGGGGGAAGGGCTTTCATTGTTTTTATACAAAGAAAATTGTCCCTTTCTGTTATCTGTACTGTCATACAACCAGACTGACATCTGAGAAGAGATGGCTTACACTAGGTAAAAGGGGCGGGGAGGGGAACTTTGCTTGTGAATATCTCATAAACCATAAAGGTTTGAGAGATAAGACTTATATCATTCTTCATGTTTTTTTAATGCCTACAAAATAAAATAAAGTTAAAACGAAGTATTACTATCCCTTTAAAACGATATTATTTAAAACAAAAAAAAAAAAAAACACATTATTTGCACAAAAATTAAGGTTTTAAAGTGTGTCCTGTACCCTACTTCTGGGCAGACTGCTCTTGCCGCTCTGCCTCTGCTCCCATCCCACTACCCAGCATCCTCTGATGACGGAGGCTTTTTCTTTCTAAGCTGGAGCAATCTCATTGGTTAGATATCGATCTCTGCCAATGAGATCGCTCCAGCTTAGAGAGAGAAAGCCTCCGTCATCAGAGGATGCTGGGAGCAGAGGCAGTGCGGCAAACTGCGGCAAGAGCAGTCTGCCCGGAAGTAGAGTACAGGACACACATTAAACCTTAGTTTTCACGCAAATAACTTTTTAAAAAAAAAATAAAAGCTTATTCGCTAAATGCTCTAACTAATGAGCATAACTTCTAAAGGGGTGATAGATCCACTTTAATAAAATTCCCCCATAGGGGAACAAAGAAACATCCCCAAAATGTTCACTGTTTCACTTGGGGTTTTCATTCATTAAATGCTAGGGAATTCTCAGTAAATTGCTTCAAAATGTATTGGAGACACCTGTGGCATTAAAGGGGTTAAATGTCCCTGTTAAATCAACGGGGATTTGTATTTGTCCTCTAAATTTCAGTTGGTTTGCTCCAGAATAGCGTCAGTTCTTTATAGTTCATCCGTCTCAGTGTGTGTGTGTATAGTACAGAGCACCACAGTGAGGCTGATGTACAAAGACAACCTGGTCCAAACAAATGTCCCTGCAGGAATCAAATAACATTCCCTAAATTCCAGTTCATTATAGTGGGGCTTTGAATGCTAGAGGTCTCCAGCGCATTGTGAAGCAATCCAACCTTTCTAACACTCAAGGTATTAAAAGGCCCATAATTGGGCTTGTGTATTTATCCCAGATGGTGTAGCTGGTCTGCTCCATGTTTGTACCACTTTTCTCAGTATATGAGCCCCAGTGACATGGGCACGGGGTCACTTGATGTCACTTATCCCTGCCAACACAGCCAAGCAAGAGACAACAAGTGCTCAGCAGCTCTTGTCTCAGCATGGTGCCAGAATGGCATAAAGGAAACATGGTGACACTAGCTTCACCATGTCTTGCACACCCCTCTGGTCCCATTAAATAAGAATACATGCAATATATATATACAGCTCCTTTATCTAACCATCAAATGGACCATTTAAGCACCAGTTAGGTGATGCAAAACTTTTTGGCAGTCAAATGGTTAAACAGATATCCTTTAGGTAATGGAATTCTTATTTATCCAAATATGTTCTCGTGTATATACTAAGCCAGTCCCGCGTGTGATCTGTGTGTTCAATGTAAGACAGATCCCCTCTTACAAAGGACATAGAAGCCGAGTGTAAGAGGTCACTGACTGCCACTGAGCACACAGACCACACATGGGATTGGCTGCAGACATTGGTAAATGAGTCTGAGTGCCAGTACTAAAAGAATATCTATTAACCCTTTGAGTGCCAGAGGGGTACGCAACGCATTGCTTTGCAATGCGTTGCGTACTCCTCTGGCCAGGGGAGGGCTGGTAACTTGAGGCCCAGGGGGCAAATTCAGTCAAGTGGCCCATTTCTATATCGCTCAAGCCCACTGTCCCAGCCCCACCCCCTTTTTGTTAATTTTAAAATTGGTATTAATGTTGTGAAGTAAGGCAAGTGATAACACATAGCTTATGGCTTAAATGAGGCTACACTAGTGTGCTCCTACAAAGCTTACAATTTAAGTAATGCTACAATAGTTATACTATAGAGCGTACAAGGGAATGGGTTATGCTACTAATGTAGCTCCATTTGGATTGTTCCTCTGTGGTGTCGTTTGTATAGCTCCATTTCAGTTGTAAGCTCTATGTTATCATTAGTGTAGCTCCATTTCAGTTGTAAGCTCTATGTTATTACTAGCGTAGATCCATTTCAGTTGTAAGCTCTATGTTATCACTAGTGTAGATCCATTTCAGTTGTAAGCTCTATGTTATCACTAGTGTAGATCCATTTCAGTTGTAAGCTCTATGTTATCACTAGTGTAGATCCATTTCAGTTGTAAGCTCTATGTTATTACTAGGGTGTAGATCCATTTCAGATGTAAGCTCTATGTTATCACTAGGGTGTAGATCCATTTCAGTTGTAAGCTCTGTGTTATCACTAGGGTGTAGATCCATTTCAGTTGTAAGCTCTATGTTATCACTAGTGTAGATCCATTTCAGTTGTAAGCTCTATGTTATCACTAGTGTAGATCCATTTCAGTTGTAAGCTCTATGTTATCACTAGTGTAGATCCATTTCAGTTGTAAGCTCTATGTTATTACTAGGGTGTAGATCCATTTCAGATGTAAGCTCTATGTTATCACTAGGGTGTAGATCCATTTCAGTTGTAAGCTCTGTGTTATCACTAGGGTGTAGATCCATTTCAGTTGTAAGCTCTGTTATCACTAGGGTGTAGATCCATTTCAGTTGTAAGCTCTATGTTATCACTAGGGTGTAGATCCATTTCACTTGTAAGCTCTATGTTATCACTAGGGTGTAGATCCATTTCAGATGTAAGCTCTATGTTATCACTAGTATAGATCCATTTCAGTTGTAAGCTCTATGTTATCACTAGTGTAGATCCATTTCAGATGTAAGCTCTATGTTATCACTAGGGTGTAGATCCATTTCAGTTGTAAGCTCTATGTTATCACTAGGGTGTAGATCCATTTCAGTTGTAAGCTCTGTGTTATCACTAGGGTGTAGATCCATTTCAGTTGTAAGCTCTATGTTATCACTAGGGTGTAGATCCATTTCAGTTGTAAGCTCTATGTTATCACTAGGGTGTAGATCCATTTCACTTGTAAGCTCTATGTTATCACTAGGGTGTAGATCCATTTCAGATGTAAGCTCTATGTTATCACTAGTGTAGATCCATTTCACTTGTAAGCTCTATGTTATCACTAGTGTAGATCCATTTCAGATGTAAGCTCTATGTTATCACTAGGGTGTAGATCCATTTCAGTTGTAAGCTCTATGTTATCACTAGGGTGTAGATCCATTTCAGTTGTAAGCTCTGTGTTATCACTAGGGTGTAGATCCATTTCAGATGTAAACTCTATGTTATCACTAGTGTAGATCCATTTCAGTTGTAAGCTCTATGTTATCACTAGGATGAAGATCCATTTCAGTTGTAAGCTCTATGTTATCACTAGGGTGTAGATCCATTTCAGTTGTAAGCTCTATGTTATCACTAGGGTGTAGATCCATTTCAGATGTAAGCTCTATGTTATCACTAGTGTAGATCCATTTCAGTTGTAAGCTCTATGTTATCCCTAGTGTAGATCCATTTCAGATGTAAGCTCTATGTTATCACTAGGGTGTAGATCCATTTCAGATGTAAGCTCTATGTTATCACTAGGGTGTAGATCCATTTCAGTTGTAAGCTCTATGTTATCACTAGGGTGTAGATCCATTTCAGTTGTAAGATCTATGTTATCACTAGGGTGTAGATCCATTTCAGTTGTAAGCTCTATGTTATCACTAGGGTGTAGATCCATTTCAGATGTAAGCTCTATGTTATCACTAGGGTGTAGATCCATTTTAGATGTAAGCTCTATGTTATCACTAGGGTGTAGATCCATTTCAGTTGTAAGCTCTATGTTATCACTAGGGTGTAGATCCATTTCAGATGTAAACTCTATGTTATCACTAGTGTAGATCCATTTCAGTTGTAAGCTCTATGTTATCACTAGGGTGTAGATCCATTTCAGTTGTAAGCTCTATGTTATCACTAGGGTGTAGATCCATTTCAGTTGTAAGCTCTATGTTATCACTAGGGTGTAGATCCATTTCAGATGTAAGCTCTATGTTATCACTAGTGTAGATCCATTTCAGTTGTAAGCTCTATGTTATCCCTAGTGTAGATCCATTTCAGATGTAAGCTCTATGTTATCACTAGGGTGTAGATCCATTTCAGATGTAAGCTCTATGTTATCACTAGGGTGTAGATCCATTTCAGTTGTAAGCTCTATGTTATCACTAGGGTGTAGATCCATTTCAGTTGTAAGCTCTATGTTATCACTAGGGTGTAGATCCATTTCAGTTGTAAGCTCTATGTTATCACTAGGGTGTAGATCCATTTCAGATGTAAGCTCTATGTTATCACTAGGGTGTAGATCCATTTTAGATGTAAGCTCTATGTTATCACTAGGGTGTAGATCCATTTCAGTTGTAAGCTCTATGTTATCACTAGGGTGTAGATCCATTTCAGATGTAAACTCTATGTTATCACTAGTGTAGATCCATTTCAGTTGTAAGCTCTATGTTATCACTAGGGCGTAGATCCATTTCAGTTGTAAGCTCTATGTTATCACTAGTGTAGATCCATTTCAGTTGTAAGCTCTATGTTATCACTAGGGTGTAGATCCATTTCAGATGTAAGCTCTATGTTATCACTAGGGTGTAGATCCATTTTAGATGTAAGCTCTATGTTATCACTAGTGTAGATCCATTTCAGTTGTAAGCTCTATGTTATCACTAGTGTAGCTCCATTTCAGATGTAAGTTCTATGTTATCACTAGGGTGTAGATCCATTTCAGTTGTAAACTCTATGTTATCACTAGTGTAGATCCATTTCAGTTGTAAGCTCTATGTTATCACTAGGGTGTAGATCCATTTCAGTTGTAAGCTCTATGTTATCACTAGTGTAGATCCATTTCAGTTGTAAGCTCTATGTTATCACTAGGGTGTAGATCCATTTCAGATGTAAGCTCTATGTTATCACTAGGGTGTAGATCCATTTTAGATGTAAGCTCTATGTTATCACTAGTGTAGATCCATTTCAGTTGTAAGCTCTATGTTATCACTAGTGTAGATCCATTTCAGTTGTAAGCTCTATGTTATCACTACGGTGTTGATCCATTTCAGTTGTAAGCTCTATGTTATCACTAGTGTAGCTTCATTTACAGCAGCAATTAGGAGATTTAGTGAGGAGCAGTGGCCCACCAGCCCAGACATATGACCGGCCCAGGGGGCAATTGCCCCCCTGACCAGCCCTCCCCTGCCTCTGGCACTCAAAGTGTTAAATCCTTTTACTGCCAGATAGAGGCATGTAACCAGCTGCAGAGCAATGGCTCCAAAACACATTGACACTCAAAGGATTAATAGGGGGTTAGAGAAGGGAGCTGCATCATCATCGAGCTTGTCATTGTATAAACCCTTTCAGTATCATAAAATTGTCCAGCTATTGGACCCTTCTCTGGTCCTCAAAGGGGACCCTGTGGTATTACTAGTGTAGTTCTCTTTTAATTCTAAGCTCTATATTATCCCTAGTGTCAGTTTCAGTTGTAAGCCCTGTGGTATTACTAGTGTAGTTCTCTTTTAATTCTAAGCTCTATATTATCCCTAGTGTCAGTTTCAGTTGTAAGCCCTGTGGTATTACTAGTGCAGTTCTCTTTTAATTCTAAGCTCTATATTATCCCTAGTGTCAGTTTCAGTTGTAAGCCCTGTGGTATTACTAGTGTAGTTCTCTTTTAATTCTAAGCTCTATATTATCGCTAGTGTCAGTTTCAGTTGTAAGCCCTGTGGTATTACTAGTGTAGTTCTCTTTTAATTCTAAGCTCTATATTATCCCTAGTGTCAGTTTCAGTTGTAAGCCCTGTGGTATTACTAGTGCAGTTCTCTTTTAATTCTAAGCTCTATATTATCCCTAGAGTCAGTTTCAGTTGTAAGCCCTGTGGTATTACTAGTGCAGTTCTCTTTTAATTCTAAGCTCTATATTATCCCTAGTGTCGGTTTCAGTTGTAAGCCCTGTGGTATTACTAGTGCAGTTCTCTTTTAATTCTAAGCTCTAGATTATCGCTAGTGTCGGTTTCAGTTGTAAGCCCTGTGGTATTACTAGTGTAGTTCTGTTTTAATTCTAAGTTCTATATTATCGCTAGTGTCGGTTTCAGTTGTAAGCCCTGTGGTATTACTAGTGTAGTTCTGTTTTAATTCTAAGCTCTATATTATCGCTAGTGTCGGTTTCAGTTGTAAGCCCTGTGGTATTATTGTGCAGTTCTGTTTTAATTCTAAGCTCTATATTATCGCTAGTGTCGGTTTCAGTTGTAAGCCCTGTGGTATTACTAGTGCAGTTCTGTTTTAATTCTAAGCTCTATATTATCGCTAGTGTCGGTTTCAGTTGTAAGCCCTGTGGTATTACTAGTGCAGTTCTGTTTTAATTCTAAGCTCTATATTATCGCTAGTGTCGGTTTCAGTTGTAAGCCCTGTGGTATTACTAGTGCAGTTCTGTTTTAATTCTAAGCTCTATATTATCGCTAGTGTCAGTTTCAGTTGTAAGCCCTGTGGTATTACTAGTGTAGTTCTGTTTTAATTCTAAGCTCTATATTATCCCTAGTGTCAGTTTCAGTTGTAAGCCCTGTGGTATTACTAGTGCAGTTCTCTTTTAATTCTAAGCTCTAGATTATCCCTAGTGTCAGTTTCAGTTGTAAGCCCTGTGGTATTACTAGTGCAGTTCTCTTTTAATTCTAAGCTCTAGATTATTGCTAGTGTCAGTTTCAGTTGTAAGCCCTGTGGTATTACTAGTGTAGTTCTGTTTTAATTCTAAGCTCTATATTATCCCTAGTGTCGGTTTCAGTTGTAAGCCCTGTGGTATTACTAGTGCAGTTCTCTTTTAATTCTAAGCTCTATATTATCCCTAGTGTCGGTTTCAGTTGTAAGCCCTGTGGTATTACTAGTGCAGTTCTCTTTTAATTCTAAGCTCTAGATTATCGCTAGTGTCGGTTTCAGTTGTAAGCCCTGTGGTGTTACTAGTGTAGTTCTGTTTTAATTCTAAGTTCTATATTATCGCTAGTGTCGGTTTCAGTTGTAAGCCCTGTGGTGTTACTAGTGTAGTTCTGTTTTAATTCTAAGTTCTATATTATCGCTAGTGTCGGTTTCAGTTGTAAGCCCTGTGGTATTACTAGTGTAGTTCTGTTTTAATTCTAAGCTCTATATTATCCCTAGTGTCAGTTTCAGTTGTAAGCCCTGTGGTATTACTAGTGCAGTTCTCTTTTAATTCTAAGCTCTAGATTATCCCTAGTGTCAGTTTCAGTTGTAAGCCCTGTGGTATTACTAGTGCAGTTCTCTTTTAATTCTAAGCTCTAGATTATTGCTAGTGTCAGTTTCAGTTGTAAGCCCTGTGGTATTACTAGTGTAGTTCTGTTTTAATTCTAAGCTCTATATTATCCCTAGTGTCGGTTTCAGTTGTAAGCCCTGTGGTATTACTAGTGCAGTTCTCTTTTAATTCTAAGCTCTATATTATCCCTAGTGTCGGTTTCAGTTGTAAGCCCTGTGGTATTACTAGTGCAGTTCTCTTTTAATTCTAAGCTCTAGATTATCGCTAGTGTCGGTTTCAGTTGTAAGCCCTGTGGTGTTACTAGTGTAGTTCTGTTTTAATTCTAAGTTCTATATTATCGCTAGTGTCGGTTTCAGTTGTAAGCCCTGTGGTGTTACTAGTGTAGTTCTGTTTTAATTCTAAGTTCTATATTATCGCTAGTGTCGGTTTCAGTTGTAAGCCCTGTGGTATTACTAGTGTAGTTCTGTTTTAATTCTAAGCTCTATATTATCCCTAGTGTCAGTTTCAGTTGTAAGCCCTGTGGTATTACTAGTGCAGTTCTCTTTTAATTCTAAGCTCTATATTATCCCTAGTGTCAGTTTCAGTTGTAAGCCCTGTGGTATTACTAGTGCAGTTCTCTTTTAATTCTAAGCTCTAGATTATCGCTAGTGTCAGTTTCAGTTGTAAGCCCTGTGGTATTACTAGTGTAGTTCTGTTTTAATTCTAAGCTCTATATTATCCCTAGTGTCAGTTTCAGTTGTAAGCCCTGTGGTATTACTAATGCAGTTCTGTTTTAATTCTAAGCTCTATATTATCCCTAGTGTCAGTTTCAGTTGTAAGCCCTGTGGTATTACTAGTGCAGTTCTCTTTTAATTCTAAGCTCTAGATTATCGCTAGTGTCGGTTTCAGTTGTAAGCCCTGTGGTATTACTAGTGTAGTTCTATTTTAATTCTAAGCTCTATATTATCGCTAGTGTCGGTTTCAGTTGTAAGCCCTGTGGTATTACTAGTGTAGTTCTGTTTTAATTCTAAGCTCTATATTATCGCTAGTGTCGGTTTCAGTTGTAAGCCCTGTGGTATTACTAGTGTAGTTCTGTTTTAATTCTAAGCTCTATATTATCGCTAGTGTCGGTTTCAGTTGTAAGCCCTGTGGTATTACTAGTGTAGTTCTGTTTTAATTCTAAGTTCTATATTATCGCTAGTGTCGGTTTCAGTTGTAAGCCCTGTGGTATTACTAGTGCAGTTCTGTTTTAATTCTAAGCTCTATATTATCGCTAGTGTCGGTTTCAGTTGTAAGCCCTGTGGTATTACTAGTGTAGTTCTCTTTTAATTCTAAGCTCTATATTATCGCTTGTGTCGGTTTCATTTGTAAGCCCTGTGGTATTACTAGTGCAGTTCTCTTTTAATTCTAAGCTCTATATTATCGCTAGTGTCGGTTTCAGTTGTAAGCCCTGTGGTATTACTAGTGTAGTTCTATTTTAATTCTAAGCTCTATATTATCGCTAGTGTCGGTTTCAGTTGTAAGCCCTGTGGTATTACTAGTGTAGTTCTGTTTTAATTCTAAGCTCTATATTATCGCTAGTGTCGGTTTCAGTTGTAAGCCCTGTGGTATTACTAGTGTAGTTCTGTTTTAATTCTAAGCTCTATATTATCGCTAGTGTCGGTTTCAGTTGTAAGCCCTGTGGTATTACTAGTGTAGTTCTGTTTTAATTCTAAGCTCTATATTATCCCTAGTGTCAGTTTCAGTTGTAAGCCCTGTGGTATTACTAATGCAGTTCTGTTTTAATTCTAAGCTCTATATTATCCCTAGTGTCGGTTTCAGTTGTAAGCCCTGTGGTATTACTAGTGCAGTTCTCTTTTAATTCTAAGCTCTATATTATCCCTAGTGTCGGTTTCAGTTGTAAGCCCTGTGGTATTACTAGTGCAGTTCTCTTTTAATTCTAAGCTCTAGATTATCGCTAGTGTCGGTTTCAGTTGTAAGCCCTGTGGTGTTACTAGTGTAGTTCTGTTTTAATTCTAAGTTCTATATTATCGCTAGTGTCGGTTTCAGTTGTAAGCCCTGTGGTATTACTAGTGCAGTTCTGTTTTAATTCTAAGCTCTATATTATCGCTAGTGTCAGTTTCAGTTGTAAGCCCTGTGGTATTACTAGTGTAGTTCTGTTTTAATTCTAAGCTCTATATTATCCCTAGTGTCAGTTTCAGTTGTAAGCCCTGTGGTATTACTAGTGCAGTTCTCTTTTAATTCTAAGCTCTATATTATCCCTAGTGTCAGTTTCAGTTGTAAGCCCTGTGGTATTACTAGTGCAGTTCTCTTTTAATTCTAAGCTCTAGATTATCGCTAGTGTCAGTTTCAGTTGTAAGCCCTGTGGTATTACTAGTGTAGTTCTGTTTTAATTCTAAGCTCTATATTATCCCTAGTGTCAGTTTCAGTTGTAAGCCCTGTGGTATTACTAATGCAGTTCTGTTTTAATTCTAAGCTCTATATTATCCCTAGTGTCAGTTTCAGTTGTAAGCCCTGTGGTATTACTAGTGCAGTTCTCTTTTAATTCTAAGCTCTAGATTATCGCTAGTGTCGGTTTCAGTTGTAAGCCCTGTGGTATTACTAGTGTAGTTCTATTTTAATTCTAAGCTCTATATTATCGCTAGTGTCGGTTTCAGTTGTAAGCCCTGTGGTATTACTAGTGTAGTTCTGTTTTAATTCTAAGCTCTATATTATCGCTAGTGTCGGTTTCAGTTGTAAGCCCTGTGGTATTACTAGTGTAGTTCTGTTTTAATTCTAAGCTCTATATTATCGCTAGTGTCGGTTTCAGTTGTAAGCCCTGTGGTATTACTAGTGTAGTTCTGTTTTAATTCTAAGTTCTATATTATCGCTAGTGTCGGTTTCAGTTGTAAGCCCTGTGGTATTACTAGTGCAGTTCTGTTTTAATTCTAAGCTCTATATTATCGCTAGTGTCGGTTTCAGTTGTAAGCCCTGTGGTATTACTAGTGTAGTTCTCTTTTAATTCTAAGCTCTATATTATCGCTTGTGTCGGTTTCATTTGTAAGCCCTGTGGTATTACTAGTGCAGTTCTCTTTTAATTCTAAGCTCTATATTATCGCTAGTGTCGGTTTCAGTTGTAAGCCCTGTGGTATTACTAGTGTAGTTCTATTTTAATTCTAAGCTCTATATTATCGCTAGTGTCGGTTTCAGTTGTAAGCCCTGTGGTATTACTAGTGTAGTTCTGTTTTAATTCTAAGCTCTATATTATCGCTAGTGTCGGTTTCAGTTGTAAGCCCTGTGGTATTACTAGTGTAGTTCTGTTTTAATTCTAAGCTCTATATTATCGCTAGTGTCGGTTTCAGTTGTAAGCCCTGTGGTATTACTAGTGTAGTTCTGTTTTAATTCTAAGCTCTATATTATCCCTAGTGTCAGTTTCAGTTGTAAGCCCTGTGGTATTACTAATGCAGTTCTGTTTTAATTCTAAGCTCTATATTATCCCTAGTGTCAGTTTCAGTTGTAAGCCCTGTGGTATTACTAGTGCAGTTCTCTTTTAATTCTAAGCTCTAGATTATCGCTAGTGTCGGTTTCAGTTGTAAGCCCTGTGGTATTACTAGTGTAGTTCTTTTTTAATTCTAAGCTTTATATTATCGCTAGTGTCGGTTTCAGTTGTAAGCCCTGTGGTATTACTAGTGTAGTTCTGTTTTAATTCTAAGCTCTATATTATCGCTAGTGTTGGTTTCAGTTGTAAGCCCTGTGGTATTACTAGTGTAGTTCTGTTTTAATTCTAAGCTCTATATTATCGCTAGTGTCGGTTTCAGTTGTAAGCCCTGTGGTATTACTAGTGTAGTTCTGTTTTAATTCTAAGTTCTATATTATCGCTAGTGTCGGTTTCAGTTGTAAGCCCTGTGGTATTACTAGTGCAGTTCTGTTTTAATTCTAAGCTCTATATTATCGCTAGTGTCGGTTTCAGTTGTAAGCCCTGTGGTATTACTAGTGCAGTTCTGTTTTAATTCTAAGCTCTATATTATCGCTAGTGTCGGTTTCAGTTGTAAGCCCTGTGGTATTACTAGTGTAGTTCTCTTTTAATTCTAAGCTCTATATTATCCCTAGTGTCAGTTTCAGTTGTAAGCCCTGTGGTATTACTAGTGCAGTTCTCTTTTAATTCTAAGCTCTATATTATCCCTAGAGTCGGTTTCATTTGTAAGCCCTGTGGTATTACTAGTGCAGTTCTCTTTTAATTCTAAGCTCTATATTATCGCTAGTGTCGGTTTCAGTTGTAAGCCCTGTGGTATTACTAGTGTAGTTCTATTTTAATTCTAAGCTCTATATTATCACTAGTGTCAGTTTCAGTTGTAAGCTCCGTGGTGTCAGCACTGTAACCAAAATAAAATAAGATAATATACAGATAGCGCACCAAAACTGATCCACAGAGTATTGAACAAGAAAACAATATAATCCAAAAAGAATCAAATCCAATATGTGGAATCCGTCAATAGGAAGTCTCTAGGTTGCAGACGTTGTGTAGGGTGTCCTTAGCAGCACCTCTCACTCATAGTAAAAACTGCAAAACAAGAACACAGGCGCATACCATCTGAGAGTAGTCTATGTATTAAAGGTGTAAGAGATATAATATCATGAATCTACTTACAAGACATATTCTTGTAAGTGAGGCCCATAAAGAAATCAATATCAGAATTTTCACCAGTCTGAGGATATAACGATGTATCCACAAGCTCCTCTAAAGATGCTGTAGGTTCCGATGTGGTCAATGGGAGTCCTGGATCTAAATATATAGATGTTTCATCTGAGAGAGTATCTGTGTGAACCACATGCCCCACATGAATAACCCCCCTGCGATAAAACAGACTCACCAGATAATCACTTGTACTGTGCGTCTAAAGCCCGACCCAGCTTGTGGAGCAGAAATCAGCCAAGGCGAGTAGATATATTAAAAAGTGTCAATACTTTATTAATAATAGCCCTACGTGTTTCGTGAGAACGTTGCTCACTTTGTCAGGGGATATAACCAGTGTTTTATCCCCTGGTTATATCCCCTGACGAAGTGAGCAAAGTTCTCACGAAACTGTAACTGTATGGTAGTTACATTTTTAAAATATTTGAGACTTGGCCTGATCCCCAGCTTTTTTTACCCCAGGCCTATACCCCATCACCATACCTGGGAACTTTCAGGGTTTGACCCTGAGACTCAGGGTTTTGATTCAAATCTCAGGGTCTCAGGGGGAAGGGCCAAATTCTCAGGGTGACAGAGTCCAGTGTTTCCTACTATCTGATTTACACCAATTTACTGCTTATTTACTGTCCACCTTAGTGACATTTCTACCAGAAAGCCAGTGGCTGAAGTTCTGCTTGTCTTTGAGTGTTTAAGATGTGATACCTTAGAAGCGTAGCATGTTACTGTTTCCATTACAACTGACTGGAGCATCTCCACTTTAGACCACACATTGACATATCACGTAAAACCTACTTTCTTGGAGGCTTAAGGGTTAATATTTCAAAGATCTCAGGGTGAGCTTATTTCAAAAGTTCCCAGGTATGCCCATCACCCCTGCCCCCTGATTTCCCTTTACCTGCAGACCTTCCTCACCTGAGCTGCTCTACCTGGCTGTCAATGTGTAGTCCTGCTCTGTCCACCCAGGCTCAGACCCAGTGGTGATGTCATGTCCAGACCCATTGGTGTTGCCAGTCTCAGACCCAGTGATGATAGCATGTCCAGATCCAGTGGTGATAGCATATCCAAATCCAGTGATGTTGCCTGTAACGAGATCCTAAGTCCGCAGATGGACGTAGCTCGTACTGCCGGGTTTGTCAGGCTGATTGCCGGTCACAATTTGGTAGTTGGCTCCCTCTCACACAATCCAGGAATCCCTCAGAAAGGGGGTCAAGACAAGACCCTTGATACCTTCCACAAAGTAACGCACCGGACACGATTGAAGTGCCAACAGTAACTCTTTATTTCTGGCTGAACTCAGCTCTTTTATGCAGGGTTAACAGTATTATCGTAACGTCATCAAAATAACTATACAAAGTACTGAACATGAATACAATGGGCAACCCTGATGAGATTAAGGGAACATAAAAGGGAACAAAGGGCTGACATTCACATACAATGAGTTCGGGTGTCCAGGGAACAAAAGAGCCCAGACTTGGAGGCACCTTTGAATTGGCCGCTTCATCTTTTCAGCCAATGGGCTGTCGAGCTACTGGCTTCAGGCAGCCAATTCCGTGGCCGCCGACATTTCCCCATGTTACACTAAGGGAGTCCCTTTAAATATGTCCTGGCGTCGGCGACCAATCAGGCGGCGGCCGACATCCCTGTTATATTTCAATGGGACCTGCTCAGCCAATAGGAAGGGCGCCTACTTTCTGCCATGTTATCCCAATGGCAGCCCTTTAAACCCCATGAGCCAATAGGAATCCCGCAGACAATAGAAGTCCAAAGGACAATGTTCCTTTCGTGTATTCCCCGTGAATATCAGTCCTTCTTAGGAGAACAGTATTAGGGCCAGTGGAGTATAATGTTACAGTAACGGCCTGTGGTCCGTTACATTACCAGTCTCAGATTCAGTCGTAATACCAGTCTCAGACACAGGGAGCTCCAGTCTGAACGAGCCCAAGAAGTGGATCCCAGAAGCAGCACTGCCTGGAGCATCAGAATACATTACATTGTGCACAAGGAGATTGGGTGTGTCTTTAAATGGTTGAAGCGACCTTTCAATAAATGACATGAGAATCTAGCAATATCATGCAATGCGAGATTTTCATGTCGACATTTTTATCCCCTCGTATCCTCATCTCCTCACTTCATCATGGGAATTGGGTCATTTGGTTGCATGCTTTTTTGCTTGCGACTTTTTAAAAGTAAACCCTTATGGGGTGCCAGGAGCACTAACCTACACCTGCTACTTATATTCTTCAAAATTACATGCATGGACTAAAATGAGCATAACCATTACAGATATGAAGAAAAAGTGAATAAGGTATACATTTAGGGATCTGGACATCCCCCCGCATCAAATAAGGGGTCACTTGCCTTTTTACCTCTTGGCTGGTGTGAACAATTACTTCCAGAAAGTGGCCATGTAGGAAAAAACATACATTTTTCAGTTCAGTCACTTTAAAGATGATAAAATCTTTCAACGCCAAGGAATTTCCTTCTGTATCCAGTATCTAGTGTCAGTATGAGAAAATGGTACCACGTTGGTACTGGCCAACTTACAGCTGTATGTACCAGGAGCATAGCTACCTGTGGAACAAACCAGGTCGAAGATTCGGAAGGCGCTGGTAGAGAGTAATCGGCTCTTTGATGTGCACACTGTAAAGAAAATATCAAGTAAGCAGATTATGAGAAGGGGGAAATGGTTCAGATTACTTGCTAGGATCATTATTACCCATGTTGCTATACTTCGTATGGGGTAATTAGAATATGATTATTCGTTTATTTGAAGCAAGTTATTGAAATTATACCATCCCACCAATTCTGCTATACTATTATATGTTGTCCCACTCAGACTAATCATTGTATGTTTTATTATATATTTTTTTTTGTCCATTGTTTTATATGACACAAGCAACTTGTGAATTCACCGTTTTTTATTTTCAGAGATCCAATACATTTTTATGAAATTTCCTTATGGCAACACATCCATTTATTGCCTCTTAACCTTGCAATGAATATTATATATATATACTCTGAGTTTACAGGTTTATCTATGATGCCAAATAGCTTTTCTTTTTGTGTTTTTTTTTGTTTTTACTGAACGCTATACTTAGATCCGGTTTATTTTTTCTGTTCTTATTTTTCATATTCCCACACTTGGAGAGCTTGACCTTTTTATCCAAGAGGACCTGTGGAACAAGGCTGGGGTGTCAAAAAGTGTAATGTGTGGTTTTGTGGCTACCAGTGGTACAAGGGGAGTAGCCAGACAGTATATGTATGTTTATATGGCTGACATGTGAGACAGAGTATGTGAGGATCTGTGGCTACCAGTGGAACCAGACTGGGGGATCAGATAGTCACAAATCCCCACATATACTATCAGTGGGCAGTGGAACCAGGCTGGGGGGAGGTCAGACAGTGTATGAAGGGAACTGTGGCTAGCAGTTGGCAGTGGAACCAGGAAGTGTAATGTGGGCATCTGTGAATACCACTGGACAGTGAAACCAGGCTGATGGTCAGACAGTGTATGGGGGGATCTGTGACTACTAGTGGGCAGTGGAACCAGACTGGGGAGATCAGGCAGCATATGTGGGTATCTGTGCCTGCCAGTGGGCAGTAGGGTCAGGCTGAGGGTCAGACAGTATATGTGGAGATCTGTAACATCTAGGGGGCAGTGGAACCAGTTTAAGGAAGCAGGCAGTATATGTGTGTATACCAGAGGGGTGCCTAATACATTGCAAAGTGCACACACAGGGTTGTTTATTTATTTTTAAATTGATGTTCAGATCTTGTTTGAGGGCATCAGAACTCCTCCTTATGCCCCCGCCAGTACTGATCTTTTACACCATCATGTAAGTGATCAATAATGATGACAGAAAGGCACCCACTGTCTTCCTTATGGGAAAGTGAGAGAATATATGTGGGCTTCTGTGCCTGCCAGTGGGCAGTAGGGTTAGGCCGATGGTCAGACAGTATATGTGGAGATGTGACATCTAGAGGGCAATGGAAGCAGGTGTGTGTATACCAGAGGGGTGCCCAACAGATTGCAAAGTGCACACACACGGTTATTTATTTTTGTATTGATGTTCAGATCTTATTTGGGGTCATCAGAACTTCTCCTTATGCCCCCGCCAGTACTGATCTTGTACACCATCATGTAAGTGATCAATAATGATGACAGGAAGGCACTCACTGTCTTCCTTCTCTCACTCAAGCTGGTTTTTCCTGAAGTCCTGGCTTGAGTGGAACGCCCTGAGAACAGTGGTATTTTTGTCGATATCAACAATGATGTTCCTCTCAATCGGTCAGGAAGCTCGGGGAATCCGATCTGAGGAAAGATGGAAAGAAGGCAGTGATTGCCTTTCTATATCACCAGTATTGATCGTCTATCAAGATCAGATAGGCAATCAGTACCAAGGGGGGCATCAGGAAGGTCCTGATTTTTCCCCAAAGAGGGATGATTTTATTTTATTTTTTTTTAAATACAGGTTAGGAGGGAAGGAGTATGACATGTTGTGCTGGCACTGAGAGAGTTAAAGATATCTGTTTTAACTTAAGGCCGCAATATTCCAGTAAAGTGACTCACTGAAACGTCATTGATTCCTCAGAACATACTGTATGGAATTAATGGCTACTCCTCCTGTAAGTTTTTTTCTGTGGAACACAGAATGAGTTTTTGCCAAGTAAGTGAAAGTGTCTTTCATAAGTATAAGACCGTTCCTGTTTCTGTCACATTTCTATTCTGTGCAGTCGGCGTTCATACATCAGCTGGATTTCTATTCAAGATGTGGAAGGTTATAAGCTTTGTTTTCCTCCTCCTTTATGCACAAGGCAATTTTGAACCTTGCAAACCTACAATTAAAAAATTACCCTTAACCACGATAAATCAGATATTAGATTATATTGAAGACCTCCAGGAAACAGATTTGGTAAGTACAGTTTATTCTCTATTTTCTTGTAGTTTATTCTTACTACATATTGAGGCAGATGTAAGACCTGATTCCACTGCAAATGATAAGTTTATCACTGGTTTTAGTTACAAATCCCCTCATAGATGTCATCAGGAATCTGTGAGAGAACACAAGTTAGAGTGGAATCCAGCCCTTACAGCAGAAATATACCAGTAGGAATAAGTGGTTCTTAATATATGTAACAAAACTATCACCAAGGTAAGAGTTCCTTATATATCAGTTATGTATATCTGTATAATGACTGTGTGTAACAGAAGGACTTACCTAGGTAGGAGTCCATCATACAGCAGTCAGGTGTATCTATATAATTATTGTGTGTAACAGATACACTTACCTAGGTAGCAGTCCATCATACAGCAGTCAGGTGTATCTGTATAATTACTGTGTGTAACAGAAGCACTTACCTAGGTAGGAGTCCATCATACAGCAGTCAGGTGTATATATATATAATTACTGTGTGTAACAGAGGCACTTACCTAGGTAGGAGTCCATCATACAGCAGTTAGGTGTATCTGTATAATTACTGTGTGTAACAGAAGCACTTACCTAGGTAGGAGTCCATCATACAGCAGTCAGGTGTATCTGTATAATTACTGTGTGTAACAGAAGCACTCACCTAGGTAGGAGTCCATCATACAGCAGTCAGGTGCATCTATATAATTACTGTGTGTAACAGAAGCACTCACCTAGGTAGGAGTCCATCATACATCAGTCAGGTGTATCTATATAATTACTGTGTGTAACAGAAGGACTTACCTAGGTAGGAGTCCATCATACAGCGGTCAGGTGTATCTATATAATTACTGTGTAACAGAAGCACTTACCTAGGTAGGAGTCCATCATACAGCAGTCAGGTGCATCTATATAATTACTGTGTGTAACAGAAGCACTCACCTAGGTAGGAGTCCATCATACATCAGTCAGGTGTATCTATATAATTACTGTGTGTAACAGAAGCACTTACCTAGGTAGGAGTCCATCATACATCAGTCAGGTGTATCTATATAATTACTGTGTGTAACAGAAGGACTTACCTAGGTAGGAGTCTATCATACAGCGGTCAGGTGTATCTATATAATTACTGTGTGTAACAGAAGCACTTACCTAGGTAGGAGTCCATCATACAGCGGTCAGGTGTATCTATATAATTACTGTGTGTAACAGAAGGACTTACCTAGGTAGGAGTCCATCATACAGCGGTCAGGTGTATCTATATAATTACTGTGTGTAACAGAAGGACTTACCTAGGTAGGAGTCCATCATACAGCAGTCAGGTGTATATATATAATTACTGTGTGTAACAGAAGCACTCACCTAGGTAGGAGTCCATCATACAGCAGTCAGGTGCATCCATATAATTACTGTGTGTAACAGAAGCACTCACCTAGGTAGGAGTCCATCATACATCAGTCAGGTGTATCTATATAATTACTGTGTATAACAGAAGGACTTACCTAGGTAGGAGTCCATCATACAGCGGTCAGGTGTATCTATATAATTACTGTGTAACAGAAGCACTTACCTAGGTAGGAGTCCATCATACAGCAGTCAGGTGCATCTATATAATTACTGTGTGTAACAGAAGAACTCACCTAGGTAGGAGTCCATCATACATCAGTCAGGTGTATCTATATAATTACTGTGTGTAACAGAAGCACTTACCTAGGTAGGAGTCCATCATACATCAGTCAGGTGTATCTATATAATTACTGTGTGTAACAGAAGGACTTACCTAGGTAGGAGTCTATCATACAGCAGTCAGGTGTATCTATATAATTACTGTGTGTAACAGAAGCACTTACCTAGGTAGGAGTCCATCATACAGCGGTCAGGTGTATCTATATAATTACTGTGTGTAACAGAAGGACTTACCTAGGTAGGAGTCCATCATACAGCGGTCAGGTGTATCTATATAATTACTGTGTGTAACAGAAGGACTTACCTAGGTAGGAGTCCATCATACAGCAGTCAGGTGTATATATATAATTACTGTGTGTAACAGAAGCACTTACCTAGGTAGGAGTCCATCATACAGCAGTCAGGTGTATCTATATAATTGCTGTGTGTAACAGAAGCACTTACTTAGGTAGGAGTCCATCATACAGCGGTCAGGTGTATCTATATAATTACTGTATGTAACAGAAGCACTTACCTAGGTAGGAGTCCATTATACAGCAGTCAGGTCAGAGGCGTAACTAGAAGCCACGGGGCCCTGGTGCAAGAACTGCCACGGGCCCCCCTCCGACCACATTGGCCACCTCCACATTGCCCCCATCATAATGCCCCTCATGCTCCACATTTCCCCCCAATCTCCACATTGCCCCTCATGCTCCACATTTCCCCCCCAATCTCCACAATGCCCCCATCGCCACATTGCACCTACTGACCCCAGTCCTCCTACCTCCTGGTGGTCTAGCGGTGTGTGTGTGACATGCTCCCGCGTGGTCCTTAGTAATGCAGAGCGCTGGGAGATTATGTCATCTCCCAGCGCTCTGCATTACTCGAGCGCTGGCCGCCGGGACATCGGCTGTGCTGCGGGCGGGTGGCGAGGGGGTCGCAGGGGGCGGCCGGGCCCCTGAGAGTGACGGCACTGAGCCAGGTATATAATTTTATCTAGCCTTTGCAGAGTATGTGCAGTTACCTATGTTTGCAGTGCAGGTTTCTAAGTCAGTATTTAGATTTACAGCCATAGAGTTAACAATAGAGTTTGTCTGAATGAAATTAGCCATAGAGAGAAAGCTCTGACAATTATTCTACGGCTAGCTTGGGATGATGGAAGCTGTAGTCCATAAGATCTGACGGGTCTAAGGTTGTCCATCAGTGTTCTATTAAGACATAATCTGCTCAAGGTAGTAATATATGACCCTGTTTTAGACTACAGCAGAGTCTAATTAGGTATAGCAGGCAGCTGTATGAAGGGCAAGATTCCATAGCAAATCCTTCTATTAAACTGAAAGTAAATTTACTTTTTAAATTTACATATTCTGCAAATGAATAATACAAAAAGTAAATTGCCTATACGTTTTTTTTATCTCCACTTTTGTACTTTTATAACCTTGACAGCATGTTCCATGTATATGTTTACATACATCTCTGTCAGGCACTGTGAAAGTGTCCCTCTGCAGGATAAATTAGAGCTTGATACACCCCATGTGTTCCTCTGTTGGAGATAGGGAGACATTTTTCTTACCTCTATTTCCTTTTATTTTGTGTCCTTCCACAGCGATAGAGACTAATGGGATATATCATCAGCTGGTGTAGGACCAAACTTAACCCTCTGTGTGCCAGAGGGGTACGCAACGCATTGTTGCGTACCCCTCTGACACTTAAAATATAAAAGGACGCCCCCTGCTTCCACCTGCAGTCATCTATTTTCATAGCTGAAAAATATACTAAAAAAGAGGTTAATGGGCAGTAAGCGCCGTGGCGGGACATCGAAATAAAGGAAATATAGGTAAGAAAAATTTCTCCCTTTCTTCTGTGTTCCTATCCATGGCGATAGAGACTAATGGAACATACCAAAGCGGTAGAATTTATGGATGGGGAAAAAAATAAGATGTCCCAACAGACAAAAGATTCTTATAATCATGTGCCTGCACAATCACATGATTCTCTAGGAGTGTAAGCACAAAACAGATAAACAAAAAGGAAGGATCTTACCGATCCTGACTGATGCCTCAAGGACCGTCCTCCCAAATTTAGCTTCTGAGGAGGAGTGTACATAAATCCGATAATGCTTAATAAAAGAGGATATTGAAGACCATGTAGCTGCTCTGCAAATTTTCTCAGGTGATTTTTGGAGGATCCTTTCCTGCTTCAAGGTAGGCGAGTCTGATACATTGGGTTATCCATCTCAAAAGGGAAGATTTTGAGGCTGCGGATTCCTTGTATTTCCCTTGGAAATGAACGAATAGATAATCTGCTTTCCTGAAATTCTGGGTTCTGTTGAGACCGATAGAAACATACTAGACCAGATCTAGTTTATGCAGTTTTTCTTCTTTGTACCCTTTAGGATTTGGACAAAAGGATGGCAGTATAATATCTTGATTAAGATATTATTTTGTCCTGGTGAAAGACTGTGTACGGAGGTTTTGCCTAGAGTGCCTGAATTTTCTGATACTCTTCTTGCCGAAGTTACTGCAGTGAGAAAGACTGTTTTTATGGTGAGCATCTTCAATGGAACTTCTTCCAGGGGTTCAAATCTGGGTGATGAAGATAACTGATCTAGAACCATATTCAAGTCACAAGGGGAAACAACCCTTTTTATTTTTGGCCTAACTTTGGTTATGGCTTTTAGATATCTCTTAACCAAATCGTCATCTGTGAATTGTCTGTCCAACAATGCAGATAACACTGAAAGTTGTACCTTCAGTGATGATGGCCGTAGACCCTTCTCAAATCCTTCTTGATGAAACTCAGAATATGGGTGGTCTTAATTGCTGATCATTTTATTCTTGTGTCTTTGCACCAATTTGAGAAGGTTCTCCATATCCTGCAGTATATCTTGGAGGTGGAGACTTTTCTGCCTGAAATAATAGTGCTTATAACTGATTCTGATAAGCCTCTTGATCTCAATGAGTTCCTCTCAGTTTCCAAGCCATCAGTCTCAAAAAAGGTAGGATTTTGGTGTAGAACTGGGCCCTGGGATAGAAGATCTGACCTGTTTGGAAGGGGCTCAGGATCCTCTACTGCCAGATGATCAACTCTGAGAAACATATCCTCAGGATCCTCTTTGGTTTTATAAATAGATTTAGAGCCTTCAGGTCCAGGATAGTTCTGAAGCTGCCAGTTGATTTTGGGACTGTGAATATTACTGAATTAAAGCCCTTTTTCATCTGCTGAGGTACTGGCTCTATAACCTTCTTGCGGGCTAGGTACTGGATGGATCTCCTTAATTCTATGGTTGTTACAGGATCTTTTGGAATTTTTGATGTACTGAATACATCTTTTTGAGGAACATGGTCGAATTCTAAGGGACATCCTGCGTCCAATATTAGTATTACCCACTTCTCTGGGGTGGCTAAGTCCCTCCAGGCTTGCAGGAATTCTTCCAGCCGACCGCTGTCTGCAACTGGAGACATAGTCCGGAGCCCTTCATGAGGTCTCTTTTTTAAAATGGTTACCCTTGGGTCCATATCTTCTGAATGATCCCTTAGAGGACTGATTGAAGTTGTTCTTTCTCTGATCGTATGGTCTTGAACACTGGAAGTGCCTTGAGTTACGAAAGGATCTGCGGTTCCTGTAGGATGATCAATGGGGATGTTTGTCCTTTTCTATCCTGCGGAAGAAAAGAGCTTTTCCCTCCTGTGACTTTCTTAATGATTTCCTCCGACTGATCTCCAAATAGAGTAGATCCTGAGAATGGTAGTGACACTAATTTATTCTTTGAAGAAGGATCAGCTACCCATGGTCTAACCCAAAGAGCTCTTCTAGCTGTAATAGAAAAAGAGGAAGATGTTGCTGCTAATCTGATCATGTCCCTGGAAGCGTCACAGGAAAACCCTATAGCTTCCTTTGTAGAGGCCACTTCCTTCATCAGTTTTGCCCTGGACACTGAACATTCAATCTTCTCCACGAGCTCAGACAGCCATATTCTGACTGTTCTGGATACACATGCTAAGGCTGTTGCTGCTTTGATGTTCTGTTCCAGAATGGCAAATAGTTTTTTTAAGGCTACTTTCCATTCGTCTGTCCATAGGATTTTTTAGTGATGAGCCGTGCTCCATAGGAAGGGTGGTTTTCTTAGCTAATTGGGCAATGGGTGCGTCAACTCTAGGAGATGTTACCCATGTGGAAGAATCTTCGTCCTTAAAAGGGTGCGTTCCCTGGAATGCTTGATGCTGATGCTTTCATCTCCCTTCTTCCATTCTGTTTTTGTTAAATCCAATACTGCATGATGGACTGGAAAAACTGGGGTTTCTTTCTTCTTAACCAGGAAGGCTACGTCCAGTATCCCCTGCTCCTTACCCTCTTCAGTTAATTCTAAAGTTCTGAGCATGCTCTTTAATAAAGGCTCAATTTTTTCTACATTAAAAGTACCTTCATCTTCCTCTACTATTTCTCCCTCTTCTTCTGATGAATAATCAGAGAGATTATCAAATAGGCTACCGTCTTCCATATCCAGTGGTCTAGAGGATGTACCTTCTTCGGGGTCTTCAAGTCTGGGTCTTTTCTTTGAAACAGAAGATACTTGGAGAGAAGTAAAGGTTTCTTGCACAGAGTTCTTCAAGATAAAAACTCTTGGAACTGAGATGGTACCTCTGTATTTGCAGCCTTTTTTAGACAGTCAGGTATCATGGTGCCCGTGATTGCTGACTTCTGCTGTCAGTCAGGTGTGTGTACTCTCCATTGGCCGCCTGTCTTTTGCCCGCCCAGTATTGCCTATATAGACTGGGCTGAGGCACCCTTTGGTTGCCCTTTCGTGGTGTCTCTATGTCAGCAGTCACCTGCCTAGTACCTGTATCCTTGGGCCTGTTTCACTCTGCTACCAGTGTCAGCGTTTCTCCAGTAGTCAGTGCCTCTCCTGTGTGGTTCCTGCCTCCGTTCCAGATCCGGTTGGGCTGTCGTTCCTTCTTCCGTTTCTGATCCCATGCTGCTGTTGTTCCTTCTCCGTTCGTGACCTGGTTGGCAGTCCTGTCGTTCCAGTGGTTGTCCTGGCTTGTCTGATGTTCCTGCTGCTGAATCCTTACTGTTATCGTCTGGCTGCAGGGTCGCCTGGGCGACATTCTGATCACTGGTTTACTCCACATTCACCGGTTTCTGATTTGCTAGTATAGAACCGGTTGGGCGAAACGATTGTCCAGTACGTGGTACTGGTTTACTCCACATTCACCGGCTGCTGATTCCGCTAGTATAGAACCGGTTGGGCGCTATTGTTGTCCAGTACGCGGTACTGGTTTACTCCACTTTCACCGGTTGCTAATCTCGCTACTATAGAACTGGTTGGGCGTTACTGTTGTCCAGTACGCGGTGCTGGTTTACTCCACATTCACCGGTTGCTAATCTCGCTAGTATAGAACCGGTTGGGCGTTTCTGTTGTCCAGTACGCGGTACTGGTTTACTCCACATTCACCGGTTGCTGATCCCGCCAGTATAGAACCGGTTGGACGTCACTGTTGTCCAGTACGTGGTACTGGTTTACTCCACATTCACCGGTTGCTGATTCCGCTATTATAGAACCGGTTGGGCATCACTGTTGTCCAGTACGCGGTACTGGTTTACTCCACATTCACCGGTTGCTGATTCCGCTAGTATAGAACCGGTTGGGCGTTACGATTGTCCAGTACGCGGTACTGGTTTACTCACATTCACCGGTTGCTGATTCCACTATGACTGAACCGGTTGGGCATTCCTGTTTTCCAGTACACGATACTGGTTTACTCCACATTACCGGTTGCTGATCCATCTATTATAGGACCGGTTTGCTATACTGTTGTCCAGTGCACGGTACTGGTTAACCCTTCATTCACCGGTTGCTGCTGCCTCCAGTCCATACCTCCCAAGTGTCCCTCTTTAGGAGATATTAGGGCTCCATGCCTCTCAAGTGTCCCTCTGTAGGAGATATTAGGAGTCCATACCTCCCAAGGGTCCCTCTGTAGGAGATATTAGGGCTCCATACCTCCCAAGTGTCCCTCTGTAGGAGATATTAGGGCTCCATACCTCTCAAGTGTCCCTCTGTAGGAGATATTAGGGCTCCATACCTCCCAAGTGTTACTATGTAGGAGATATTAGGGTTCCATACCTCCCAAGTGTCCCTCTGTAGGAGATATTAGTGCTCCAATCCTCCCAAATGTCCCTCTTCAGGGCATATTAGGGGTCCATGTCTTGTCTCTGTATAGGAGATATTAGGACTCCATCCCTCTTAAATATCCCTCTGTAGACAATATTAGGGCTCCATATCTCCAGTGTCCCTCTTTAGGAGATGCTGGGCTCCACACCTCCCAAGTGTCCCTCTCTAGGAAGGACAGTCCCTCTTTGAGACCCAAGTCCCTCTGTCCTTCTTTCCTACCCTGGTATCCCACTTTTTAGGAGATCAGACTGTGCAGAGTGTATATGTGTATTACATTTCTCCCTTGCACAAAACTCACATTAACTTTAAACTACAGTATATCTGCTTATAACATAGTCTGTGTAAATAAAACGCATTGTACTAAATAATGTATTCAATTACATAAAGAGCTGCCAGAGAGGCTTTTCCAAACATTAAAGAGCTGGAGTGTCTGTGGGAAGGATGAATCTGATATGGAAGTTTCCTCTCGGCAATGGGACATGGGAGTGAAAAATATGACTTGAGCGGCACCAAAGAAGCTTCTATGCCCTAGAGCAAAACACTTACTTTTGTTCAGTTTTGGTGTGAGTTTTTTACAATTTGTGTCAGTTGGTCATGAACGAATATAAAATATCTCTTATTAATGCCCACCTGCCAATCACACCCCAGCAGTCAGTGAAGATGAAAACAAAGTTAAAAAGTATCGGCAATCTGATTTTATATAGTATGTACTTTTAAAATAAGAAGAGGAACAGTAAACTTACTTTTTGAATAGAAACACGTTTAGAGCCATGGTCCACTGTGTTGACAGAGGTGATCATTGCTCAAACCTCTCCTCAGGACCAACCACTGGTACATGCTTTCAGGATCTCCTCATATGAACACATGAGAAACAATGGGGGTTATGCATTATGTGGTGATAAAGAGGTGATAAAGTGGAGATGACCTCTACAGTGATATCACTTCTCTAGTTCTTATGTCATCCCATGGAGTCAATGCACTAGGGTTGAGATTCACTAAGAGGTGATAAAGAGGTGATAAAGTGGAGTTTATGACTTCTCCAATTCCTATGTTATTCTATGGAGACTATGCATTAAGATTTCTTCAGCTTGCCTGGTTTGGCTATTTCACTATTTCAGTGGTGGCGGGATTACCAGATTACACGGGTCTCTGATTTATCCCTTGGAACGTCTCCGTTGACCTGGGACCAATTCCAGGAGAAATATCAGGCCCTGTCCTTTGAATTTTTCCGCTTTCTCCAGGTTCGACATTTTGTTGGGTCCTATTTCAAATCTTCTCCGCCTCATCCCAGCACTATTTTCGAACCGCTGTGCTCTACCTTACTACATAGGGAAGGTATTATATCTAGCCTATACTCACATTTTCTGACAGTGCTATTTCCCCACCCTCCTCCATATCGGACACTCTGGGAAGCTGATTTGGGAGACTAACTAGAACCTGAGGAATGGACGGCTATAATGCTTAACTTCCAGAGCTTGACGCCGTGTACACGGGTTGGCGAGAACGCCTACAAAGTCTGGGTTCATTGGTGTTATTGTCCGTCCAAATTGCATAGACTTTTTCCTTCACTTCCCCAGCTGTGCTATCGGGGCTGCGGTCTTGATGGCACCTACCTCCATATGTGGTGATCCGGCCCTTCGGTAGCATCTTTGTGGTCTCATATCTTTGGCCTCCTGAGCACGGGGATGGGTGTTACGATCCACTTGGACCCTTGGACCGCCCTTCTTAACAGGTCTTCTAGGCATCCTCCTTTATCCCCTAGTGCTAATAAATTGGTGTTTCAAGTGTGTGCGATGACTAGGTGCCATATTGCTTTTCACTGGAAATCTGTGCCTCCCTGTCACGCTCCTCTGGGTAACAGGATTTGGCATCTACTTCGGATGGAGAAGATAACTGCTTACTTAAGTGGTTCTTCTTCCTCATTTCTTAGGATTTGGTCTCCTTGGGTGGACTTGGTGCTCCCTCCTGATTTCCAGCGTGACCTGCTGCTATGCTGATCACGTCCCTCCCCCTCTTTGTCTTTCTCTCTCTCTGCTTACCTCTCTCCCTTTTCTTTTCTGCTTAGCCGCTTTTCGTTTGGATTTGTTGTTCTCCCCTATGTATTCTCCTCCCTGTCTCTTGTTTTCTGGAGAAGTGATAGCACTGGAGAAGTCATCACCGCTTTATCATCTCTTTTTCAGGCTTTAGTGCATAACCCCCAATTTTTGGTTCAGCTATTCCTAAGGATCTGCCTGACTTACTGAGTTTAATTGAGGAAATCCTGAAAACATGTACTGAGGGGGGGGGGCTTGAGAACAGGTTTGAATGACTCTGATATAGTGTGGCAACTACGAAAGGATTTATTTTAGGATAAAAATGGACCTGCACAATAAAGCAGTGAGAGAAAAGCACATCTCCTCAGCCTCATGCTCCTCAGTCTCACACACAACATGCCAGACTGCACTAAGTTGTGATAACGTGATGATATTCTTATGTTATTCAATTGAGCCCATGCACTATGATCATACCTGGGAACTTTTGAGACAGGGCTACCCGGAGGGTAACCCTGTCAGTGCCGACCTGGGGGAAAATGACGCGATTCGCATCATAAAAGGGGCAGGGCTTAGTCACGGAGGGGGGGCGGGACAAAAAAACCCCCTGCAAAATGTATCTAAGAGGGCGGGGAGTGGGAGGAACCAGGCAGGACTGAGCACAAGCGGGCAGAGTTTCTATTTAAACTCTGCCCACCCGGTGATCCACACATTGCCCCGGAGACCCGGTAATTCAGTCTGAAATCCGGGGTCTCCAGGGCAAAACCGGAGAGTTCCCAGGTATGACTATGATCCTTCAAATTGGCTGCATTGGCTCCATAGTATTAGAAGTAATATCAGTGGGGAAGACTCCCGAGGTGGGGGTGAAGAGGTAATAAACAGGTGATAAAGTGGAGATGACTTCTCCAATGTTCTAAACTCTCCAAGTCCTGTGTTATTCTATGGAGCCAATGCTCTTCAGCTTTAGAAGCCCTAGTGCATTGGCTCCATAGAATAACATCTCCCCCAGATCTCAGTCAAAGGGGGTTATGCATAGGGGTTGATAACAAGGTGATGACTTCTTTATCATGGCTTTGTGCATCTCCCCCAATGTTTTAAATATGGGAATAAATAAAAACCCCTATTGATTTAAATGAGTTTTTTTTAAATCACCATTTGATTCAGTGGGAATTCTTCTTCTTTTGAAATCTGCCTCTTTACTTTTTAATAATTAGTAATTACTTTGTGTCTTTGCAGGGAAATCTGACTGGCTGGTATAAAACTCCCCAACAGCTGAAGGTAATGTAACATTAATAAGGCTTGTTATTTGATGGCTACTCCCACTGCTAAGAATTTGTTCTTGAAAAACATTATTAAAACATAACTTTTTTTAAATCTGTCAACAATAGCACCGACCTATGTTGTTGTAAATGGAAAACAACACACTGTTCCCTATCCTTCAGATTGGTTGAATGATAGGGAACAATGTTGGTGGGGGAGATGCACTAAGATGTGATATACAGGGAATAAGGTGGAGATGACTTCTCCAGTGATATCACTTCTCCAGTTCCTATATTATTCTATTGAGACTATGCACTAAGATCTATCTGAATTTGGAGATCTTATTGCATTCCATAGAATAACATAGGGGTTAAAGAAGTGACATCACTGGAGAAGTCATCTCCACTTTATGACCCGTATATAACACCTTAGTGCATCTCTCCAATCAGGGCCGGTGCAAGGATTCTTGCCACCCTAGGCAAAACCTCATTTTGCTGCCCGTTGTGTCCTACCCCTTTATGCCCCGCCCTGTATGTGTTTAAGTGTCAGTGTGTTTTTGTGTTTCCTATATGTGTAAGTGTCAGTTTATGTGTGTGTTCTCTATATGTGTATGTGTGTGTCAGTATGTCTTTCCTGTATGTATATAAGTGTGTCGGTGTGTGTTCCCTGTATGTATATAAGTGTGTCAGTGTGTGTGAGTCTCTGTAAGGATATCAGTGTGTAAGTATGTGTGTGTGCTTCTCTATATGTGTATCAGTGAGACAGAGTGTATGTTCTCTATATGTGACTCTCCCCCTCTTGACTGCTGATCCCCCCTTTGACTCTCTCTCTCCCGTCTGACTGTTGATCCCCTCTTTGACTGTTGATCTCCCCTTTGACACTTTCTTCCACCCTCTGACTCTTTATCCCCTCTTGACCCCCCTTCCACTTACTCTTCCTGGTGCACATTCATTTTTTTCCCTCTCTCTCTCTGTCCGTTTCGGTGCCCTCAATTGGCTGGCTATTTTTTTAATGTAGCACAGCGATGCCCATTTCTCTCTCCCCCTCTGTTCCTTCAATCCTTGTCCAATCCTTGGAAATAATGACCAGTATCAAACAGCAGTAGCAAAAGCAAAGTCCCGTCTTGTATACAAAGTGATATTGAAGCAAGAGTGGATAACATCATTTTACCATTGTACTAATCATTGGTAAGACCTGACCTCGAATATACTGTGCACTTTTGGGCACCAGTTCTGTAAAAGGATATTCTAGAACTAGAGAGTACAGAGAAGGTCAGCAAAACTAATTAAGAGAATGGAGGATTTGAAGTATGAAGACTGGACCTTGTCACACTGTATAAGTATATATGAAGTCAACAGAAGGATTGCTCTAGTGAGCTTTTCATTCTAAGGCCTGATCAAACAGCTTGAGGCCACCCCTAAAGATTACAAGAAAGGACGTTTCAACTTCTGCAAAGGAAGGGTGTTTTTCCGAGGTGTAACTAAAAGCCACCGGGCCCTGGTGCAAGAATTGCCATGGGCCCCCCTGACCACATTGGCACCCCTCAACCACATTGGCCACCTCCACATTGACCCTTCAACAATGCCCCCGTCTCCACACTGCCACTTCCACAATGCCCCTCATTCTCCACATTGCCCCTTCCACAATGCCCCTTCCACATTGCCCCTCATTCACCACAATGCCGCTTCCACAATGTCCCTCTTTCTCCACAATGCCCCCATCACAATGCCCCTCATTCTTCAAAATGCCCCTTCCACATTGCCCCTCATTCTCCACAATGCCCCTTCCACAATGCCAATCTTTCTCCACAATGCCCCCATCTCCACATTGCTCCCATCACAATGCCCCTCATTCTCCACAATGCCCCCATCTCCACATTGCCCCTACTGATTCCCCCATCCTCCTACCTCGAGTCCCTGGTGATCTAGCGATGTGTGACATTCCGCTAAGACTCTTACTGGAACTCAAGCTCCCGTGCGGTTCTTAGTAATGCAGAATGCTGGGAGATTATGTCATCTCCCAGAGCTCTGCATTACTAGAGCGCCGGCCGCCGGGAGATCAGCCGTGCTGCGGTTGCGTGGCAAGGGGGACGCAGGGGGCGGCCGGGCCCCTGAGAGTGACGGGCCCGGTCGCAGGTGCGACCCCTGCAACCCCTATTGTTACGCCACTGTTTTTTTTTTTTTTTTACAGTAAGGTCTGTTAAATTGTTGAATTCCTTGCACAAGGATGTGGTGGTGGCAGATAGAATGCATATATTTAAAAAATTAGATACATTTCTAGCAGAAGGGAACATGCAGGGTTATAATGTCTATATAATATAACTAGCAATGAAGCACTGCGTTGCCTGTCCTGTTATGACCGTTGGGCGAATGTGTGTGAAATGTAGACACAGTGATAAACACAGACATATGCAACACACAGGCAGACACATACACACAGTGAGTGGCAGAAACATGCAAAACACATGCGCACACACACACACACTGAAGATGCACCATGTACACGCACATGTACAGAGATGTACACACACACATGTACACAACAGACAAGCTCACACACATGCAACAGACAAGCACACACACATAACAGACATTCACTCACAGAGGGGACACTGTTGGATCTGTAGGTTCTGAGTGTAGAAGTGGGGGCTGTGGCCACCCTGGGATTAGTGTAGGAGCTTTACAGTGCTGTGTAGGTAACAATCTTGTATTGAAGTCAATATCTGCAGTATTCAAAGAGTTAGAAGCCAAATGTAGCCCTCCAAGGACCAGAGGACATAGCTTCACAACGTGGGGCAGAAGTACAGTATTATGCCTCTGTGTGTTTGGTGTGTAGAAGCATAAAATAAAAGATTATGTGAGAGAGATTTATAGTAGCATGTTAAGCCATAGAGTGCCATGCAGTATAAAGTGTTGTGTCATGTCAGAGTTAACCCTTTGAGTGCTGGAAAGGCATCCAATGCATTACCTCTCTGGCGCTCAAAAGGTTAAAAAGAGTGCTGTTAATTTAATGTGTACAGAAGTTGTCCTTATGACACTTTACTGGGTCCGGAACAGCGGAGACACTCTCCACAATGTGCCGTGCAATGTTCGGATCCGGTGTAGGAGGAAGAAGCCGCTGTTGAGACTGAGGAAGCAGTCCTGAGCCTAGGGGCTGGTAGGAGTAGCGATGGGAGAGGCCATCTTCGGCCCCTGCCCACTCCTGTCAAAATCACGCCCCCCTGTATCTCCAGGATTGGCAGTATAGAGGAGATATGGATATCTCCCCTTAATGCCACTCCTGGCATAAGGTTTTCTGTTTTATAGGTAGGTAAAACATGATGTTCTGGTTAACAAACTAATACCCACGGAGGAGTCGGGAAGTTTTATATAATTCTTGTTGTCTTGGTTATACTGTGGCAAAGGTTGAAGTTTTTTTCGACCTAATTTACTATGTAACTATGTGCACAGAAGGCTTATTTTTTAAGTATATTTACTGCTCCTACAAAAGTTCGAAAAAGCCCTCGGATGATTCAGTCAATGTAATTACAGTTTATCTTTTCACCAGGATAACACGTGTTTGCTGCAGAACATTGAGATCTTTGAAAATCAAATTAGTAATTTCACATTTCACAATGAAAATCAAATTCTTCTCCAGAACAACATCCTTTCAGATTTGAAACAAATAAAATCATGTTTCCAGGGAGGAAATGTAAGTGTTAACTGTTTCATACTGTCTGTGTTTCATGTTTCATACTGTTTCATGTTTCATACTGTCTGTGTTTCATGTTTCATACTGTTTCATGTTTCATACTGTCTGTGTTTCATGTTTCATACTGTCTGTGTTTCATGTTTCATACTGTTTCATGTTTCATACTGTCTGTGTTTCATGTTTCATACTGTCTGTGTTTCATGTTTCATACTGTTTCATGCTTCATACTGTCTGTGGGTTCACAGCATGAATCAACCAGAGGCATCTGGGGGGAATTACAGTTTGGATATAATTTTCCATTCGGTGACTTAACCCCGCAGAAGCTAGAGACATCTCAAATGCATTGCTTGGAAGTGGTTAAAGGGAGAGCAATGTCTTAGATATATAAACAGTAATATTGTAGAGAATAAAAAAGAAATCAATCAATGCCATTCCTATCTCACAAACCTTTCTGTTTTTAAAGCTCTCCCCTCCCTGATGTCAACTGTATGTTAGGGACCAGGAACCAGACAGGACACAAAAATGTAAAAATGCAAAACACCTTTTATTGAAATAACAAACGCAAAATCGTGATCCAGAAGAGTAAATGAAAAGACAAAAATACCAGGGTCAGGAACCAAGACAGGTACTCAGCCAAGCCGGGGTCAGGAATATGGAGATCAGCGAAGTCAGGAACAAGGCCAGTAGTCAGAAACCAGAAGGGACACCAGAGGAAGCCATGTCATACACAGGTAATCAGCAACTCAGGATAACACTCTTGCTCCAGAATCAGACACAAGGGCAATCAGGTAGTGAGTCAAGCTGCTTTAAATACCCTGGGAATGTTGGCTGTTGGCTGATATCAACCAGGTGAGCAAACACAGGGAGGTCAGCTGATTCAGCCAGCTCAGCAAAGGAAAGGCAGCAGTAATGGACAGCAGAGCATTGGATTAGCTCAAACAGCAGAATCAAGCAGCAGATCTCAGCCAAACCTTGACACTTTAAAACTGACAGAAGGAGATCCATGTTGTCAGACTCAATGAGGCTCTTCAGCAGAGCCGAAATAGCGATTCTTCAATGGAACAGTCTACAGAGTGTGCTTGCAAACCAGGCACACTTTGTAGACCGTTCCAATGAAGTAATTATTTTTAAATATCGCTATTTCGGGCCGGCTCTGCTGAAGAGCAGCTATCTGGGCCCAGGACCGGGATCTCCTGCTGTCAGTAGAGTGCTGACGTCAGGGAAAGGGGAGGGAGGGGGAACTTTAAAATGTTATATCTCTCAAACCATAAAGGTTTGAGAGATAGGAATGGCACTGATTGATTTTTTTTTTATTCTCTACAATTTTACTTTTTATTTATCTAAGACATTACTAACCCTTTAAAGGTCTTCAGTTTCTTTTTAACTTAAAGGAACACTAAAACTTCCTAATATGTAAACCCTATTTACCTTAATCTGGACAGACAATTCTACGATCTATGAAGTTCTAGAAATCTTAGTGAATTGGTTCCATAGAATAACATAGGAACTGCAGAATTCATATCCCTGGAGACTTATCTCCACTTTATCACCTCTTTATTACACCTTAGTGAATGTCCCCCAAGCTCTCTCGCCCCTTTCCTTCACTGTGAAGGAGCTGACACTGTTAGTCAACCTCACTGCCGAGAAGGAAGGTGATGTTTGATTCCGTTTCAGTCATTTCTTAGAAAATTAGATATGCTGTGACGGCTCTTGACAGAGATTCTTTCATGCTCAGAATGTGGTGGAATGGCTGAGATGGAGGGTAATATCACTCTTCAGCCTCAGCCACAAGGTCAACTGAGCAGACCAGAAAGAACTGACATAGTGTAAAGGGGAAGGAGGGGAATGAAAGTTTAATGACTTGAAGATGGAAAGGATTTCGAAAGAGTGATTGGTATCTCTCGCTACTAAAAGTTTACCCTATTACTTAAAGGGTTAGTAATAGCTTAAAATAACAAGTAGTATTGTAGATAAGGAAAAAAGTAAACCATTGGTGCAAGTCCTATCTCTCAAACCTTTATGGTTTGAAAGATAGAACATTTTAAAGTTCTCCTCTCCCTCTCCTTTCCTTTCTCTCAGCATCTAGCTGACAGCAGGAGATCCTGGACGGGGACCGTCAGACTGCTCTTCAGCAGAGCCGAGATACCAAAATCTAAAAAGAACATCTTAATTTGCAAATGTGCTTGCAAATCAGGTACACTTGGTAGACCGTTTCAATGAAGTATTCCTTTTTAGATTTCGGTATCTCGTCTCTGCCAAAGAGCCGGTTCGAGTCGGCCGAATCGGATCTACTGGTGTCAGCATTACAGCTGACAGGAGGGAGGGGGAACTTTAAAATGTTCTATCTCTCAAACCATAAAGGGTTGAAAGATAGGACTTGCACCGATGGATTTCTTTGTTCCTTATCTACAATACTACTTATTTTTATTTTAAGACATTACTATCCCTTTAAAATAAAGATTATTTTAACCACTATCTCTTTAAAGTAAAAGGACTTACAAAGTATGTATTGTAATAGATTATATTTGTTCAGTAACATAATGACACTAGAACTTATCTGTCAAAGCAAGCATTTATCAGATGTGTAGTAAAACATTTTCCCCTTATGTGAGAGATTAAAATCCCCAGCAATTGCATACATAAGGTGCAACTGTTTTCCAACAGATTTACTACAGTAATCTTTTATACCGATATGACTTTCATTGATGTATATGGTGCAGTTAAAGGAGCAGTAAACTTTTTTTTATGAAAACACATAATTTATAGAGCAATTCCTGTTGAATAAAACAAGCTCACTCCCATCGCTGTCACAGGTTTTATTCAAAATTTATAGCAGTTTAAATAATCAGGAAGTGAATTTACTGTGTTTACTTCATGATAGTTCTGACATGAAGTGAATTTACTGTGGTTACTTCCTGATAGTTCTAACTGACAGGAAGTGACAGGCAGTTTCTATCACATTCTATGGAGAACTGTGTGTCGCTGACTTTTCCGACTTTCCTCTCCATTAGAATCTAACAGGAAATCTAATTAGAATTTGACCACTAGAGGGCACTGCTAATGTAAAAAAACATGGGTTTAAACTGTAATAACTCTGGAAATATAAATTTCTCAGCAGTGGGAGTACCTTTATTTTACTCAATAGGAAAATCCCTACAATATGTATTTTTTCATAAAAAAAGTTTACTGCTTCTTTAATCTTCAATGTGCCTTACTGTTGTGGTCAACGTTTCAGTTGTTTATTCAGGTTTCAACAATAGAAAGCATAGTCACTAAGGGCGAGATGTTCAGAAAGTGGCCGTAGCTGAAATTGTCTGTAATTACAATAAAAAATTTCTTACGCCATGGTCCCCCAGTTCTCACATGTGTTTCTGTCATTGTTTGCATCCAATTCCTCCGTCTCTGTCAAAGGGAAAAAAATGTCTTAAAAGTGGGTATGGTTTAATCTACCGTCATATTGTAAGGTATTTTCAGAAAAAAATATTCGTTTCAATGTCCCTTTTTTGTCTAATTAACGTCATTTTTTTCCCGACCAAATAAAAATGATCTAAACTCAGAGAAGACAAATTAAAGACCTGTTAGCAGGAGTGAGACGCAATTTGTTGTTTCAAAAACAAAAAATGTCTTTGTTTCTTTGAAAAGACAAAACCAAAGACAAATTTTAACATCAGAATGTTTTAAGACAACGTTCATCAAGATCTTACTGTCATTTTTAATTTTTAGACGCATTTTCAAACGTGACGGATTTACTTCTGAAAATATTGTCCTCCTTTTACCACCAACTCATGACCCAACAGTTTTTTCATGATGACGACTTTTTGAACATGTCGCCCCAAATGACTTGTTTATAAACCCTCATCCCAGAACTGGCTCTGGTTTTGAATCACTGGAAGTGATATCATATGTGAACATGATGAGCGTAAACTCCATATCAGTGGGCAGCAAAAATCTGCTTAACCCTTTGAGTTCCATAGGGGGCCACAACGCATTAACTGGTACTGTGTTGTGTACCCTTCTGGCATTCAAAGGGTTCAAGGGGAAATGGTGAAAAATCAAGAAAATATAAAAAACTAGTGTAAAAGCCCGTGTACACGGGCCAAGGTCCGGGTGATGTTAAGAGGCCGGTCCTGCTCTGCGACCAGCCGCCGATGCAGTCATGCACTGTAGAGACTGCCCGAAAGCACAGAATGCTCCCAGCACAGAACTCCCAACATTCCGTGCTCCCAACATTCTGTTCTCCCAACATTCCTACACCTCCCAGCATTCTGTGCGTTTGGGCGTCTCTGCTGCAAACGTCCTAGCGAATTATTATATAGGATGTGATTGAACATATGGGACGAGAATGAAGTGTTCTTGGTTACATCATATTAAAGGGATAGTAATGTTTCACAAAAACAGCAGCTCCAATTAATCTTCATAGTATTTGGGCCATGGAGAGTGTTATTTCAATCCTGTCAGAGTTGTAGTTCAAGAGTAATTGCATGGTAATATATCCCCCTCCCGCCCCTTTTACCTAGTGTAAGCCACCTCCCCTCAGATGTGGAATCTGGTCTCTTGACCAGACAGATCAGAGCAAGGGACAATCTTCTTGTTCTGTGAGAACAATGAAAACCCTGGCCCCCTTGATAGGTTTTTCAGGTTTTTCCTTATGATCACTGAAGATTGTCCCTCTTTGTGATCCATTTGGACAGTCTTGCTGCTCTGAGGTGAGCAGTGTTACATCATTAAAAGGGGTGGGAGGGGAATACTTTATCATTCAATTACTCTTGAACTACAACTCAATATTGAAATAACACTCTCCATGGCCCAAATACTATGAAGATTAATTAGAGCTGTTGTTTTTGTGAAACATTACTACCCCTATAAGGTTCAAGCATTGAGGGTCTGTTCTGAGATTTCACTCATGGCAAGATGCAGGTGTTAACCCTTTCAGTCCCAGAAGGGGTACACAATGCATTGCAAAGCATTACCCCTCTGGCTAAACAACAACATAGGCCCATATTTAGAAAGTAAAACTGGAGTTATTCTGAATAAACCAACTGCGCCATAGGAAAAAAAAATCCTAAATTCCCATGCACTTAAATAGAGATTTTTAACTCATTGAATGCTAGAGAGGTCTCCAGTGCTTTGCTTCGCTTCTCTAGCAATCAACGGTTTAAAAGGCCAATTTAATTTACCTACCAGGAATTTTTATTTGTTCTCTATGATTATCCCTGGGAACTTTTTCTTCTGGACTCCCCGGAGGGGGGGAGTCCTGTGGTGCTGCTGGGGGAGATAAATGATGTCATTCACATCAAAAGGGGCAGGGCTTAATCACAAGTGGAGGTGGGGCTTAATAATCTAGTAAAAAATAGGCAGAAATAGGCTGGGGAAGAAGGAGAAGTGGGATGGAAGTGGGAAGAACAAGGTGGAGAGGAGCAATAGAAACTCCCCACATCCAGAGACTCAGCCTCTGCCCTGGCAATGCAGAGTGACTGGGTAATGCAGAGTGACCCGGTGACCGGGTAATGCAGAGTGACCTGGTAATGCAGAGTGACCCGGTAACGCAGAGTGACCTGGTAATGCAGAGTGACCCGGTAATGCAGAGTGACCGGTAATGCAGAGTGACCTGGTAACACAGAGTGACCTGGTAATGCAGAGTGACCCGGTAATGGAGAGTGACCCGGTAATGCAGAGTGACCTGGTAATACAGAGTGACCGGGTAATGCAGAGTGACCTGGTAATGCAGAGCGACCCGGTAATGCAAAGTGACCCGGTAATTTAGAGTGACCGGGTAATGCAGAGTGACCCGGTAATACAGAGTGACCCGGTAATGCAGGGTGACCCGGTAATACAGAGTGACCTGGTAATGCAGGGTGACCCGGTAATGCAGAGTGACCCGGTAATACAGAGTGACCTGGTAATGCAGAGTGACCTGGTAATGCAGAGTGATCTGGTAATGCAGAGTGACCTGGTAATGCAGAGTGAACTGGTAATGCAGAGTGATCCGGTAATACAGTGACCTGGTAATACAGAGTGACCTGGTAATACAGAGTGACCCGGTAGTACAGAGTGACCCGGTAATGCAGAGTGACCTGGTAATACAGAGTGACCTGGTAATGCAGAGTGAACTGGTAATGTAGAGTGAACCGGTAATGCAGAGTGACCCGGTAATGTAGAGTGACCTGGTAATGCAGAATAACCTGGTAATGCAGAGTGACCCGGTAATGCAGAGTGACCTGGTAATACAGAGTGACCTGGTAATGCAGTGACCCGGTAATACAGAGTGACCTGGTAATACAGAGTGACCTGGTAATGCAGAGTGACCTGGTAATGCAGAGTGACCCGGTAATACAGAGTGACCTGGTAATGCAGTGACCCGGTAATACAGAGTGACCTGGTAATACAGAGTGACCTGGTAATGCAGAGTGACCTGGTAATACAGAGTGACCCGGTAATGCAGAATAACCTGGTAATGCAGAGTGACCTGGTAATGTAGAGTGACCTGGTAATGCAGAATAACCTGGTAATGCAGAGTGACCCGGTAATGCAGAGTGACCTGGTAATACAGAGTGACCTGGTAATGCAGTGACCCGGTAATACAGAGTGACCTGGTAATACAGAGTGACCCGGTAATGTAGAGTGACCTGGTAATGCAGAATAACCTGGTAATGCAGAGTGACCCGGTAATGCAGAGTGACCTGGTAATACAGAGTGACCTGGTAATGCAGTGACCCGGTAATACAGAGTGACCTGGTAATACAGAGTGACCTGGTAATGCAGAGTGACCTGGTAATGCAGAGTGACCCGGTAATACAGAGTGACCTGGTAATGCAGTGACCCGGTAATACAGAGTGACCTGGTAATACAGAGTGACCTGGTAATGCAGAGTGACCTGGTAATACAGAGTGACCCGGTAATGCAGAATAACCTGGTAATGCAGAGTGACCTGGTAATGCAGAGTGACCTGGTAATGCAGTGACCCGGTAATACAGAGTGACCTGGTAATACAGAATGACCTGGTAATACAGAGTGACCTGGTAATACAGAGTGACCCGGTAATGCAGAGTGACCTGTAATGCAGAGTGACCTGGTAATGCAGAGTGACCCGGTAATGCAGAGTGACCTGGTAATGCAGAGTGACCTGGTAATACAGAGTGACCTGGTAATGCAGAGTGACCCGGTAATGCAGAGTGACCCGGTAATACAGAGTGACCTGGTAATGCAGAGTGACCCGGTAATACAGAGTGCCCTGGTAATACAGAGTGACCTGGTAATACAGAGTGACCTGATAATGCAGAGTGACCTGGTAATGCAGAGTGACCTGGTAATACAGAGTGACCCGGTAATACAGAGTGACCCGGTAATGCAGAGTGACCTGGTAATACAGAGTGACCTGGTAATGCAGAGTGATCTGGTAATACATAGTGACCCGGTAATACAGAGTGACCTGGTAATACAGAGTGACCTGGTAATACAGAGTGACCTGGTAATGCAGAGTGAACTGGTAATACAGAGTGACCCGGTAATACAGAGTGACTCGGTAATACAGAGTGACCTGGTAATACAGAGTGACTCGGTAATACAGAGTGACCTGGTAATACAGAATGACATGGTAATACAGAGTGACCTGGTAATACAGAGTGACCTGGTAATGCAGAGTGATCTGGTAATACATAGTGACCCGGTAATACAGAGTGACCTGGTAATGTAGAGTGACCTGGTAATACAGAGTGACCCGGTAATGCAGTGTGACCTGGTAATACAGAGTGACCTGGTAATGCAGAGTGACCTGGTAATACAGAGTGACCTGGTAATACAGAGTGACCCGGTAATACAGAGTGACCTGATAATACAGAGTGACCTGGTAATACAGAGTGATCTGGTAATACAGAGTGACCTGGTAATACAGAGTGACCCGGTAATACAGAGTGACCTGGTAATACAGAGTGACCTGGTAATGTAGAGTGACCTGGTAATGCAGAGTGATCTGGTAATGCAGAGTGACCCGGTAATACAGAGTGACCTGGTAATACAGAGTGACCTGGTAATGCAGAGTGACCTGGTAATGCAGAGTGACCTGGTAGTGCAGAGTGACCTGGTAATGCAGAGTGACCCGGTAATGCAGAGTGATCTGGTAATGCAGAGTGACCTGGTAATACAGAGTGACCTGGTAATGCAGAGTGACCTGGTAATACAGAGTGACCCGGTAATACAGAATGACCTGGTAATGCAGAGTGACCTGGTAATGCAGAGTGACCTGGTAATACAGAGTGACCTGGTAATGCAGAGTGACCTGGTAGTGCAGAGTGACCTGGTAATACAGAGTGACCTGGTAATGCAGAGTGACCCGGTAATGCAGAATAACCTGGTAATGCAGAGTGACCCGGTAATACAGAGTGACCTGGTAATGCAGAGTGACCTGGTAATGCAGAGTGACCCGGTAATGCAGAGTGACCTGGTAATACAGAGTGACCTGGTAACACAGAGTGACCTGGTAATGCAGAGTGACCTGGTAATGCAGAGTGACCCGGTAATGCAGAATAACCTGGTAATGCAGAGTGACCCGGTAATGCAGAAGGACCTGGTAATACAGAGTGACCTGGTAATACACAGTGACCCGGTAATACAGAATGACCCGGTAATGCAGAGTGACCTGGTAATGCAGAGTGACCTGGTAATACAGAGTGACCTGGTAATGCAGAGTGACCTGGTAATACAGAGTGACCTGGTAATGCAGAGTGACCTGGTAATGCAGAGTGACCTGGTAATACAGAGTGAACTGGTAATGCAGAAGGACCTGGTAATGCAGAGTGACCTGGTAATACACAGTGACCCGGTAATACAGAGTGACCCAGTAATGCAGAGTGACCTGGTAATACAGAGTGACCTGGTAATGCAGAGTGATCTGGTAATGCAGAGTGACCTGGTAATGCAGAGTGACCTGGTAATGCAGAGTGACCCGGTAATACAGAGTGACCCGGTAATGCAGAGTGACCTGGTAATACAGAGTGACCCGGTAATGCAGAGTGACCCGGTAATACAGAGTGCCCTGGTAATACAGAGTGACCTGATAATGCAGAGTGACCTGATAATGCAGAGTGACCCGGTAATGCAGAGTGACCCGGTAATACAGAGTGACCCAGTAATGCAGAGTGACCTGGTAATACAGAGTGACCTGGTAATACAGAGTGACCTGGTAATGCAGAGTGACCCGGTAATGCAGTGACCTGGTAATGCAGAGTGACCTGGTAATGCAGAGTGACCTGTAATACAGAGTGACCTGGTAATACAGAGTGACCCGGTAATACAGAGTGACCTGGTAATGCAGAGTGACCCGGTAATACAGAGTGACCTGTAATACAGAGTGACCTGGTAATACAGAGTGACCCGGTAATACATAGTGACCTGGTAATGCAGAGTGACCCGGTAATACAGAGTGACCCGGTAATGCAGAGTGACCCGGTAATGCAGAATAACCTGGTAATACAGAGTGACCTGGTAATACAGAGTGACCTGGTAATGCAGAGTGACCTGGTAATGCAGAGTGACCTGTAATACAGAGTGACCCGGTAATGCAGAGTGACCCGGTAATACAGAGTGACCTGGTAATACAGAGTGACCTGGTAATACAGAGTGACCCGGTAATACAGAGTGACCTGGTAATGCAGAGTGACCCGGTAATACAGAGTGACCCGGTAATGCAGAGTGACCCGGTAATACAGAATGACCTGGTAATGCAGAGTGACCCAGTAATACAGAGTGACCCGGTAATGCAGAGTGACCCGGTAATGCAGAATAACCTGGTAATGCAGAGTGACCCGGTAATACAGAGTGACCCGGTAATACAGAGTGACCTGATAATACAGAGTGACCCGGTAATGCAGAGTGACCTGGTAATACAGAGTGACCTGGTAATACAGAGTGACCTGGTAATACAGAGTGACCTGGTAATGCAGAGTGATCTGGTAATGCAGAGTGACCTGGTAATGCAGAGTGACCCGGTAATACAGAGTGACCCGGTAATGCAGAGTGACCTGGTAATACAGAGTGACCTGGTAATACAGAGTGACCCGGTAATGCAGAGTGACCCGGTAATACAGAGTGCCCTGGTAATACAGAGTGACCTGATAATGCAGAGTGACCCGATAATGCAGAGTGACCCGGTAATGCAGAGTGACCCGGTAATACAGAGTGACCCAGTAATGCAGAGTGACCTGGTAATACAGAGTGACCTGGTAATACAGAGTGACCTGGTAATACAGAGTGACCTGGTAATGCAGAGTGACCCGGTAATGCAGTGACCTGGTAATACAGAGTGACCTGGTAATACAGAGTGACCCGGTAATACAGAGTGACCTGGTAATGCAGAGTGACCCGGTAATACAGAGTGACCTGTAATACAGAGTGACCTGGTAATACAGAGTGACCCGGTAATACATAGTGACCTGGTAATGCAGAGTGACCCGGTAATACAGAGTGACCCGGTAATGCAGAGTGACCCGGTAATGCAGAATAACCTGGTAATACAGAGTGACCTGGTAATGCAGAGTGACCTGGTAATGCAGAGTGACCTGTAATACAGAGTGACCTGGTAATGCAGAGTGACCCGGTAATACAGAGTGACCTGGTAATGCAGAGTGACCTGTAATACAGAGTGACCCGGTAATGCAGAGTGACCCGGTAATACAGAGTGACCTGGTAATACAGAGTGACCTGGTAATACAGAGTGACCCGGTAATACAGAGTGACCTGGTAATGCAGAGTGACCCGGTAATACAGAGTGACCCGGTAATGCAGAGTGACCCGGTAATACAGAATGACCTGGTAATGCAGAGTGACCCAGTAATACAGAGTGACCCGGTAATGCAGAGTGACCCTGGTAATACAGAGTGACCCGGTAATGCAGAATAACCTGGTAATGCAGAGTGACCCGGTAATACAGAGTGACCCGGTAATACAGAGTGACCTGATAATACAGAATGACCTGGTAATACAGAGTGACCTGGTAATACAGAATGACCTGGTAATACAGAGTGACCTGGTAATGCAGAGTGACCTGGTAATGCAGAGTGACCTGGTAATACAGAGTGACCTGGTAATGCAGAATAACCTGGTAATGCAGAGTGACCCGGTAATACAGAGTGACCCGGTAATACAGAGTGACCTGGTAATACAGAGTGACCTGGTAATACAGAATGACCTGGTAATACAGAGTGACCTGATAATACAGAATGACCTGGTAATACAGAGTGACCTGGTAATACAGAATGACCTGGTAATACAGAGTGACCTGGTAATACAGAATGACCTGGTAATACAGAGTGACCTGGTAATACAGAGTAACCCGGTAATGCAGTGACCCGGTAATGCAGAGTGACCTGGTAATGCAGAGTGACCCGGTAATACAGAGTGACCCGGTAATCCAGAGTGACCTGGTAATACAGAGTGATCTGGTAATACAGAGTGACCTGGTAATACAGAGTGACCTGGTAATGTAGAGTGACCTGGTAATGTAGAGTGACCTGGTAATCCAGAGTGACCTGGTAATCCAGAGTGACCTGGTAATACAGAGTGACCTGGTAATACAGAGTGACCTGGTAATGCAGAGTGACCTGGTAATACAGAGTGACCTGGTAATACAGAGTGACCCGGTAATACAGAGTAACCTGGTAATACAGAGTGACCCGGTAATGCAGAGTGACCTGGTAATACAGAGTGACCCGGTAATACAGAGTAACCTGGTAATACAGAGTGACCCGGTAATACAGAGTGACCTGGTAATACAGAGTGACCCGGTAATACAGAGTAACCTGGTAATACAGAGTGACCCGGTAATGCAGAGTGACCCGGTAATACAGAGTGACCCGGTAATACAGAGTAACCTGGTAATACAGAGTGACCCGGTAATGCAGAGTGACCTGGTAATACAGAGTGACCTGGTAATGCAGAGTGACCCGGTAATGCAGAGTGACCTGGTAATACAGAGTGACCCGGTAATACAGAGTGACCTGGTAATACAGAGTGACCTGGTAATGCAGAGTGACCTGGTAACACAGAGTGACCTGGTAATACAGAGTGACCTGGTAATGCAGTGACCCGGTAATGCAGAGTGACCCGGTAATACAGAGTGACCTGGTAATACAGAGTGACCTGGTAATGCAGAGTGACCTGGTAATACAGAGTGACCTGGTAATGCAGAGTGACCTGGTAACACAGAGTGACCTGGTAATACAGAGTGACCTGGTAATGCAGAGTGACCCGGTAATGCAGAGTGACCTGGTAATACAGAGTGACCCGGTAATACAGAGTGACCTGGTAATACAGAGTGACCCGGTAATACAGAGTGACCTGGTAATACAGAGTGACCTGGTAATGCAGAGTGACCTGGTAATACAGAGTGACCTGGTAATGCAGAGTGACCTGGTAACACAGAGTGACCTGGTAATACAGAGTGACCTGGTAATGCAGTGACCCGGTAATGCAGAGTGACCTGGTAATACAGAGTGACCCGGTAATACAGAGTGACCTGGTAATACAGAGTGACCTGGTAATGCAGAGTGACCTGGTAACACAGAGTGACCCGGTAATGCAGAGTGACCTGTAATGCAGAGTGACCCGGTAATGCAGAGTGACCTGGTAATGCAGAGTGACCTGGTAATACAGAGTGACCTGTAATGCAGAGTGACCCGGTAATACAGAGTGACCTGGTAATGCAGAGTGACCCGGTAATGCAGAGTGACCTGGTAATGCAGAATGACCTGGGAATGCAGAGTGACCTGGTAATGCAGAGTGACCTGGTAATGCAGAGTGACCCGGTAATCCAGAGTGACCTGGTAATACAGAGTGACCCGGTAATGCAGAGTGACCTGGTAATACAGAGTGACCTGGTAATGCAGAGTGATCCGGTAATGCAGAGTGACCCGGTAATACAGAGTGACCCGGTAATACAGAGTGACCTGGTAATGCAGAGTGACCTGGTAATACAGAGTGACATGGTAATACATAGTGACCTGGTAATATAGAGTGACCTGGTAATACAGAGTGACCTGGTAATATAGAGTGACCTGGTAATACAGAGTGACCCGGTAATACATAGTGACCTGGTAATACAGAGTGACCTGGTAATGCAGAGTGACCTGGTAATGCAGAGTGACCCGGTAATGCAGAGTGACCTGGTAATACAGAGTGACCTGGTAATACAGAGTGACCTGGTAATGCAGAGTGACCTGGTAATACAGAGTGACCTGGTAATGCAGAGTGACCTGGTAATGCAGAGTGACCCGGTAATACAGAGTGACCTGGTAATACAGAGTGACCTGGTAATATAGAGTGACCTGGTAATGTAGAGTGACCTGGTAATACAGAGTGACCCGGTAATACATAGTGACCTGGTAATACAGAGTGACCTGGTAATGCAGAGTGACCTGGTAATACAGAGTGACCTGGTAATGCAGAGTGACCCGGTAATGCAGAGTGACCTGGTAATACAGAGTGACCTGGTAATGCAGAGTGACCTGGTAATGCAGAGTGACCTGGTAATACAGAGTGACCTGGTAATACAGAGTGACCTCGTAATGCAGAGTGACCTGGTAATGTAGAGTGACCTGGTAATGCAGAGTGACCTGGTAATGCAGAGTGACCTGGTAATACAGAGTGACCTGGTAATGCAGAGTGACCTGGTAATGCAGAGTGACCCGGTAATACAGAGTGACCTGGTAATACAGAGTGACCTGGTAATGCAGAGTGACCCGGTAATACAGAGTGACCTGGTAATGCAGAGTGACCCGGTAATACAGAGTGACCTGGTAATACAGAGTGACCTGGTAATGCAGAGTGACCTGGTAATGCAGAGTGATCTGGTAATACAGAGTGACCTGGTAATACAGAGTGACCTGGTAATGCAGAGTGACCTGGTAATACAGAGTGACCTGGTAATGCAGAGTGACCCGGTAATATAGAGTGACCCGGTAATACAGAGTGACCTGGTAATACAGAGTGACCCGGTAATGCAGAGTGACCTGGTAATACATAGTGACCCGGTAATACAGAGTGACCTGGTAATACAGAGTGACCTGGTAATGCAGAGTGATCTGGTAATGCAGAGTGACCCGGTAATGCAGAGTGACCTGGTAATGCAGAGTGACCCGGTAATGCAGAGTGACCCGGTAATACAGAGTGACCTGGTAATGCAGAGTGACCCGGTGACCCGGTAATACAGAGTGACCTGGTAATGCAGAGTGACCCGGTAATGCAGAGTGACCTGGTAATACAGAGTGACCCGGTAATGCAGAGTGACCTGGTAATGCAGAGTGACCCGGTAATGCAGAGTGACCCGGTAATGCAGAGTGACCCGGTAATACAGAGTGACCCGGTAATGCAGAGTGACCCGGTAATGCAGAGTGACCTGGTAATGCAGAGTGACCTGGTAATGCAGAGTGACCCGGTAATACAGAGTGACCTGGTAATACAGAGTGACCTGGTAATACAGAGTGACCCGGTAATGCAGAGTGACCCGGTAATGCAGAGTGACCCGGTAATACAGAGTGACCTGATAATGCAGAGTGACCTGGTAATACAGAGTGACCCGGGAATGCAGAGTGACCTGGTAATACAGAGTGACCCGGTAATGCAGAGTGACCTGTAATACAGAGTGACCCGGTAATGCAGAGTGACCCGGTAATACAGAGTGACCTGGTAATACAGAGTGACCTGGTAATACAGAGTGACCCGGTAATACAGAGTGACCTGGTAATGCAGAGTGACCCGGTAATACAGAGTGACCCGGTAATGCAGAGTGACCCGGTAATACAGAATGACCTGGTAATGCAGAGTGACCCAGTAATACAGAGTGACCCGGTAATGCAGAGTGACCCTGGTAATACAGAGTGACCCGGTAATGCAGAATAACCTGGTAATGCAGAGTGACCCGGTAATACAGAGTGACCCGGTAATACAGAGTGACCTGATAATACAGAATGACCTGGTAATACAGAGTGACCTGGTAATACAGAATGACCTGGTAATACAGAGTGACCTGGTAATGCAGAGTGACCTGGTAATGCAGAGTGACCTGGTAATACAGAGTGACCTGGTAATGCAGAATAACCTGGTAATGCAGAGTGACCCGGTAATACAGAGTGACCCGGTAATACAGAGTGACCTGATAATACAGAATGACCTGGTAATACAGAGTGACCTGGTAATACAGAATGACCTGGTAATACAGAGTGACCTGATAATACAGAATGACCTGGTAATACAGAGTGACCTGGTAATACAGAATGACCTGGTAATACAGAGTGACCTGGTAATACAGAATGACCTGGTAATACAGAGTGACCTGGTAATACAGAGTAACCCGGTAATGCAGTGACCCGGTAATGCAGAGTGACCTGGTAATGCAGAGTGACCCGGTAATACAGAGTGACCCGGTAATCCAGAGTGACCTGGTAATACAGAGTGATCTGGTAATACAGAGTGACCTGGTAATACAGAGTGACCTGGTAATGTAGAGTGACCTGGTAATCCAGAGTGACCTGGTAATCCAGAGTGACCTGGTAATACAGAGTGACCTGGTAATGCAGAGTGACCTGGTAATACAGAGTGACCTGGTAATACAGAGTGACCCGGTAATACAGAGTAACCTGGTAATACAGAGTGACCCGGTAATGCAGAGTGACCTGGTAATACAGAGTGACCCGGTAATACAGAGTAACCTGGTAATACAGAGTGACCCGGTAATACAGAGTGACCTGGTAATACAGAGTGACCCGGTAATACAGAGTAACCTGGTAATACAGAGTGACCCGGTAATGCAGAGTGACCCGGTAATACAGAGTGACCCGGTAATACAGAGTAACCTGGTAATACAGAGTGACCCGGTAATGCAGAGTGACCTGGTAATACAGAGTGACCTGGTAATGCAGACTGACCTGGTAATACAGAGTGACCCGGTAATACAGAGTGACCTGGTAATACAGAGTGACCTGGTAATGCAGAGTGACCTGGTAACACAGAGTGACCCGGTAATGCAGAGTGACCTGTAATGCAGAGTGACCCGGTAATGCAGAGTGACCTGGTAATGCAGAGTGACCTGGTAATGCAGAGTGACCTGGTAATACAGAGTGACCTGTAATGCAGAGTGACCCGGTAATACAGAGTGACCTGGTAATGCAGAGTGACCCGGTAATGCAGAGTGACCTGGTAATGCAGAATGACCTGGGAATGCAGAGTGACCTGGTAATGCAGAGTGACCTGGTAATGCAGAGTGACCCGGTAATCCAGAGTGACCTGGTAATACAGAGTGACCCGGTAATGCAGAGTGACCTGGTAATACAGAGTGACCTGGTAATGCAGAGTGACCTGGTAATACAGAGTGACCTGGTAATGCAGAGTGACCTGGTAATGCAGAGTGACCCGGTAATCCAGAGTGACCTGGTAATACAGAGTGACCCGGTAATGCAGAGTGACCCGGTAATACAGAGTGACCTGGTAATACAGAGTGACCTGGTAATGCAGAGTGATCCGGTAATGCAGAGTGACCCGGTAATACAGAGTGACCCGGTAATACAGAGTGACCTGGTAATGCAGAGTGACCTGGTAATACAGAGTGACATGGTAATACATAGTGACCTGGTAATATAGAGTGACCTGGTAATACAGAGTGACCTGGTAATATAGAGTGACCTGGTAATACAGAGTGACCCGGTAATACATAGTGACCTGGTAATACAGAGTGACCTGGTAATGCAGAGTGACCTGGTAATGCAGAGTGACCTGGTAATACAGAGTGACCTGGTAATACAGAGTGACCTGGTAATGCAGAGTGACCTGGTAATACAGAGTGACCTGGTAATGCAGAGTGACCTGGTAATGCAGAGTGACCCGGTAATACAGAGTGACCTGGTAATACAGAGTGACCTGGTAATATAGAGTGACCTGGTAATGTAGAGTGACCTGGTAATACAGAGTGACCCGGTAATACATAGTGACCTGGTAATACAGAGTGACCTGGTAATGCAGAGTGACCTGGTAATACAGAGTGACCTGGTAATGCAGAGTGACCCGGTAATGCAGAGTGACCTGGTAATACAGAGTGACCTGGTAATGCAGAGTGACCTGGTAATGCAGAGTGACCCGGTAATACAGAGTGACCTGGTAATACAGAGTGACCTGGTAATGCAGAGTGACCTGGTAATGTAGAGTGACCTGGTAATGCAGAGTGACCTGGTAATGCAGAGTGACCCGGTAATGCAGAGTGACCTGGTAATACAGAGTGATCTGGTAATGCAGAGTGACCTGGTAATGCAGAGTGACCCGGTAATACAGAGTGACCTGGTAATACAGAGTGACCTGGTAATGCAGAGTGACCCGGTAATACAGAGTGACCTGGTAATGCAGAGTGACCCGGTAATACAGAGTGACCTGGTAATACAGAGTGACCTGGTAATGCAGAGTGACCTGGTAATGCAGAGTGATCTGGTAATACAGAGTGACCTGGTAATACAGAGTGACCTGGTAATGCAGAGTGACCTGGTAATACAGAGTGACCTGGTAATGCAGAGTGACCCGGTAATATAGAGTGACCCGGTAATACAGAGTGACCTGGTAATACAGAGTGACCCGGTAATGCAGAGTGACCTGGTAATACATAGTGACCCGGTAATACAGAGTGACCTGGTAATACAGAGTGACCTGGTAATGCAGAGTGATCTGGTAATGCAGAGTGACCCGGTAATGCAGAGTGACCTGGTAATGCAGAGTGACCTGGTAATGCAGAGTGACCCGGTAATGCAGAGTGACCCGGTAATACAGAGTGACCTGGTAATGCAGAGTGACCCGGTGACCCGGTAATACAGAGTGACCTGGTAATGCAGAGTGACCCGGTAATGCAGAGTGACCTGGTAATACAGAGTGACCCGGTAATGCAGAGTGACCTGGTAATGCAGAGTGACCCGGTAATGCAGAGTGACCCGGTAATGCAGAGTGACCCGGTAATACAGAGTGACCCGGTAATGCAGAGTGACCCGGTAATGCAGAGTGACCTGGTAATGCAGAGTGACCTGGTAATGCAGAGTGACCCGGTAATACAGAGTGACCTGGTAATACAGAGTGACCTGGTAATACAGAGTGACCCGGTAATGCAGAGTGACCCGGTAATGCAGAGTGACCCGGTAATACAGAGTGACCTGATAATGCAGAGTGACCTGGTAATACAGAGTGACCCGGGAATGCAGAGTGACCTGGTAATACAGAGTGACCCGGTAATACAGAGTGACCCGGTAATACAGAGTGACCCGGTAATGCAGAGTGACCTGGTAATACAGAGTGACCCGGTAATACAGAGTGACCTGGTAATGCAGAGTGACCTGGTAATACAGAGTGACCTGATAATGCAGAGTGACCTGGTAATACAGAGTGACCCGGGAATGCAGAGTGACCTGGTAATACAGAGTGACCCGGTAATACAGAGTGACCTGGTAATACAGAGTGACCTGGTAATACAGAGTGACCCGGTAATGCAGAGTGACCTGGTAATACAGTGTGACCTGGTAATGCAGAGTGACCCGGTAATGCAGAGTGACCTGGTAATACAGAGTGACCCGGTAATACAGAGTGACCTGGTAATACAGAGTGACCCGGTAATGCAGAGTGACCTGGTAATACAGAGTGACCCGGTAATACAGAGTGACCTGGTAATGCAGAGTGACCCGGTAATGCAGAGTGACCTGGTAATACAGAGTGACCCGGTAATGCAGAGTGACCCGGTAATACAGAGTGACCTGGTAATACAGAGTGACCTGGTAATACAGAGTGACCCGGTAATGCAGAGTGACCTGGTAATACAGAGTGACCCGGTAATACATAGTGACCTGGTAATACACAGTGACCTGGTAATACAGAGTGACCTGGTAATACAGAGTGACCCGGTAATGCAGAGTGACCTGGTAATACAGAGTGACCTGGTAATACAGAGTGACCCGGTAATACAGAGTGACCTGGTAATGCAGAGTGACCCGGTAATACAGAGTGACCCGGTAATGCAGAGTGACCTGGTAATGCAGAGTGACCTGGTAATGCAGAGTGACCCGGTAATACAGAATGACCCGGTAATACAGAGTGACCTGGTAATACAGAGTGACCTGGTAATGCAGAGTGACCTGGTAATGCAGAGTGACCCGGTAATGCAGAGTGACCCGGTAATACAGAGTGACCTGGTAATGCAGAGTGACCTGGTAATGCAGAGTGACCCGGTAATACAGAATGACCCGGTAATACAGAGTGACCTGGTAATACAGAGTGACCTGATAATGCAGAGTGACCCGGTAATGCAGAGTGACCTGGTAATGCAGAGTGACCTGGTAATACAGAGTGACCCGGTAATGCAGAGTGACCCGGTAATACAGAGTGACCTGGTAATGCAGAGTGACCTGGTAATGCAGAGTGACCCGGTAATACAGAATGACCCGGTAATACAGAGTGACCTGGTAATACAGAGTGACCTGGTAATACAGAGTGACCCGGTAATACAGAATGACCCGGTAATGCAGAGTGACCTGGTAATACAGAGTGACCTGGTAATACAGAGTGACCTGGTAATGCAGAGTGACCTGGTAATACAGAGTGACCTGGTAATGCAGAGTGACCTGGTAATACAGAGTGACCTGGTAATAGAGAGTGACCTGGTAATACAGAGTGACCCGGTAATACAGAGTGACCTGGTAATACAGAGTGACCCGGTAATGCAGAGTGACCCGGTAATACAGAGTGACCTGGTAATACAGAGTGACCTGGTAATGCAGAGTGACCTGGTAATACAGAGTGACCTGGTAATGCACAGTGACCTGGTAATACAGAGTGACCCGGTAATGCAGAGTGACCTGGTAATACAGAGTGACCCGGTAATACATAGTGACCTGGTAATACAGAGTGACCCGGTAATACAGAATGACCCGGTAATACAGAGTGACCTGGTAATACAAAGTGACCCGGTAATACAGAGTGACCCGGTAATACAGAATGACCCGGTAATGCAGAGTGACCCGGTAATACAAAGTGACCTGGTAATACAAAGTGACCTGGTAATACAGAATGACCCGGTAATACAGAGTGACCTGGTAATACAGAGTGACCCGGTAATACAGAGTGACCCGGTAATGCAGAGTGACCTGGTAATGCAGAGTGACCTGGTAATACATAGTGACCCGGTAATACAGAGTGACCTGGTAATACATAGTGACCCGGTAATACAGAGTGACCTGGTAATACATAGTGACCCGGTAATACAGAGTGACCTGGTAATGCAGAGTGACCCGGTAATACAGAGTGACCTGGTAATGCAGAGTGATCTGGTAACACAGAGTGACCCGGTAATACAGAGTGACCTGGTAATACAGAGTGACCGGTAATACAGAGTGAGACGGTAATGCAGAGTGACCCGGTAATGCAGAGTGACCTGGTAATACAGAGTGACCCGGTAATACAGAATGACCCGGTAATACAGAGTGACCTGGTAATACAGAGTGACCCGGTAATGCAGAGTGACCTGGTAATACAGAGTGACCCGGTAATGCAGAGTGACCCGGTAATGCAGAGTGACCTGGTAATACAGAATGACCCGGTAATACAGAGTGACCTGGTAATACAGAGTGACCCGGTAATACAGAGTGACCTGGTAATACAGAGTGACCCGGTAATGCAGAGTGACCCGGTAATGCAGAGTGACCTGGTAATACAGAGTGACCTGGTAATGCAGAGTGACCCGGTAATACAGAGTGACCTGGTAATACAGAATGACCTGGTAATACAGAGTGACCTGGTAATGCAGAGTGACCTGGTAATACAGAGTGACCTGGTAATACAGAGTGACCTGGTAATACAGAATGACCTGGTAATACAGAGTGACCCGATAATGCAGAGTGACCTGGTAATACAGAGTGACCTGGTAATGCAGAGTGACCCGGTAATGCAGAGTGACCTGGTAATACATAGTGACCCGGTAATACAGAGTGACCTGGTAATGCAGAGTGACCCGGTAATACAGAGTGACCTGGTAATGCAGAGTGATCTGGTAACACAGAGTGACCCGGTAATACAGAGTGACCTGGTAATACAGAGTGACCGGTAATACAGAGTGAGACGGTAATACAGAGTGACCCAGTAATACAGAGTGACCTGGTAATGCAGAGTGACCTGGTAATGCAGAGTGACCCGGTAATACAGAGTGACCTGGTAATACAGAGTGACCCGGTAATGCAGAGTGACCCGGTAATACAGAGTGACCCGGTAATACAGAGTGACCTGGTAATACAGAGTGACCCGGTAATACAGAGTGACCTGGTAATACAGAGTGACCTGGTAATGTAGAGTGACCCGGTAATGCAGAGTGACCCGGTAATACAGAGTGACCCGGTAATACAGAGTGACCTGGTAATGCAGAGTGACCTGGTAATACATAGTGACCCGGTAATACAGAGTGACCTGGTAATACAGAGTGACCTGGTAATGCAGAGTGACCTGGTAATACAGAGTGACCCGGTAATGCAGAGTGACCTGGTAATGCAGAGTGACCTGGTAATACAGAGTGACCCGGTAATCCAGAGTGACCTGGTAATACAGAGTGACCCGGTAATACAGAGTGACCCGGTAATACAGAGTGACCTGGTAATACAGAGTGACCCGGTAATGCAGAGTGACCCGGTAATACAGAGTGACCTGGTAATGCAGAGTGACCTGGTAATACAGAGTGACCTGGTAATACAGAGTGACCCGGTAATACAGAGTGACCTGGTAATACAGAGTGACCTGGTAATGCAGAGTGACCCGGTAATGCAGAGTGACCCGGTAATACAGAGTGACCCGGTAATGCAGAGTGACCTGGTAATACAGAGTGACCTGGTAATACAGAGTGACCCGGTAATGCAGAGTGACCCGGTAATGCAGAGTGATCCGGTAATGCAGAGTGACCTGGTAATACAGAGTGACCTGGTAATGTAGAGTGACCTGGTAATACAGAGTGACCTGGTAATACATAGTGACCTGGTAATACAGAGTGACCCGGTAATGCAGAGTGACCTGGTAATACAGAGTGACCTGGTAATACACAGTGACCTGGTAATCCAGAGTGACCTGGTAATACATAGTGACCTGGTAATACAGAGTGACCTGGTAATGCAGAGTGACCCGGTAATACAGAATGACCTGGTAATACAGAGTGACCCTGTAATGCAGAGTGACCTGGTAATACAGAGTGATCCGGTAATGCAGAGTGACCTGGTAATACAGAGTGACCCGGTAATACAGAGTGACCTGGTAATACAGAGTGACCCGGTAATACAGAGTGACCTGGTAATGCAGAGTGACCCGGTAATACAGAATGACCCGGTAGTGCAGAGTGACCCGGTAATACAGAGTGACCTGGTAATGCAGAGTGACCTGGTAATACAGAATGACCCGGTAATACAGAGTGACCTGGTAATACAGAGTGACCCGGTAATACAGAGTGACCTGGTAATACAGAGTGACCCGGTAATGCAGAGTGACCCGGTAATGCAGAGTGACCTGGTAATACAGAGTGACCTGGTAATGCAGAGTGACCCGGTAATACAGAGTGACCTGGTAATACAGAGTGACCTGGTAATACAGAATGACCTGGTAATACAGAGTGACCTGGTAATACAGAGTGACCTGGTAATACAGAATGACCTGGTAATACAGAGTGACCCGATAATGCAGAGTGACCTGGTAATACAGAGTGACCTGGTAATGCAGAGTGACCCGGTAATGCAGAGTGACCTGGTAATACAGAGTGACCCGGTAATGCAGAGTGACCCGGTAATGCAGAGTGACCTGGTAATGCAGAGTGACCCGGTAATACAGAGTGACCTGGTAATGCAGAGTGACCCGGTAATACAGAATGACCCGGTAATGCAGAGTGACCCGGTAATACACAGTGACCTGGTAATACAGAGTGACCTGGTAATACAGAGTGACCCGGTAATGCAGAGTGACCCGGTAATGCAGAGTGACCTGGTAATGCAGAGTGACCCGGTAATACAGAGTGACCTGGTAATGCAGAGTGACCCGGTAATACAGAGTGACCTGGTAATGCAGAGTGACCCGGTAATACATAGTGACCTGGTAATGCAGAGTGACCCGGTAATGCAGAGTGACCTGGTAATACAGAGTGACCTGGTAATACAGAGTGACCCGGTAATGCAGAGTGACCCGGTAATGCAGAGTGACCTGGTAATGCAGAGTGACCCGGTAATACAGAGTGACCTGGTAATGCAGAGTGACCCGGTAATGCAGAGTGACCCGGTAATACAGAATGACCCGGTAATGCAGAGTGACCCGGTAATACAGAGTGACCTGGTAATGCAGAGTGACCCGGTAATACATAGTGACCCGGTAATGCAGAGTGACCCGGTAATACAGAATGACCCGGTAATGCAGAGTGACCCGGTAATACAGAGTGACCTGGTAATACAGAGTGACCCGGTAATGCAGAGTGACCCGGTAATGCAGAGTGACCCGGTAATACAGAGTGACCTGGTAATGCAGAGTGACCCGGTAATGCAGAGTGACCCGGTAATACAGAGTGACCTGGTAATACAGAATGACCTGGTAATACAGAGTGACCCGGTAATGCAGAGTGACTTGGTAATGCAGAGTGACCTGGTAATGCAGAGTGACCTGATAATACAGAATGACCTGGTAATACAGAGTGACCCGGTAATGCAGAGTGACCCGGTAATACAGAGTGACCTGGTAATACAGAGTGACCTGGTAATGCAGAGTGACCCGGTAATCCAGAGTGACCCGGTAATACAGAGTGACCCGGTAATGCAGAGTGACCTGGTAATACAGAGTGACCTGGTAATGTAGAGTGACCTGGTAATACAGAGTGACCTGGTAATACATAGTGACCTGGTAATACAGAGTGACCTGGTAATGCAGAGTGACCCGGTAATACAGAGTGACCCGGTAATACAGAGTGACCCGGTAATGCAGAGTGACCTGGTAATACATAGTGACCTGGTAATACAGAGTGACCCGGTAATACAGAGTGACCCGGTAATGCAGAGTGACCCGGTAATACAGAGTGACCTGGTAATACAGCGTGACCTGGTAATACAGAGTGACCTGGTAATGCAGAGTGACCCGGTAATGCAGAGTGACCCGGTATTACAGTGTGACCCGGTAATACAGAGTGACCTGGTAATACAGAGTGACCCGGTAATACAGAGTGACCTGGTAATGCAGAGTGACCCGGTAATACAGAGTGACCCGGTAATGCAGAGTGACCCGGTAATGCAGAGTGACCCGGTAATACAGAATGACCCGGTAATGCAGAGTGACCCGGTAATACAGAGTGACCTGGTAATGCAGAGTGACCCGGTAATACATAGTGACCCGGTAATGCAGAGTGACCCGGTAATACAGAATGACCCGGTAATGCAGAGTGACCCGGTAATACAGAGTGACCTGGTAATACAGAGTGACCCGGTAATGCAGAGTGACCCGGTAATGCAGAGTGACCCGGTAATACAGAGTGACCTGGTAATGCAGAGTGACCCGGTAATGCAGAGTGACCCGGTAATACAGAGTGACCTGGTAATACAGAGTGACCTGATAATACAGAATGACCTGGTAATACAGAGTGACCCGGTAATGCAGAGTGACTTGGTAATGCAGAGTGACCTGGTAATGCAGAGTGACCTGATAATACAGAATGACCTGGTAATACAGAGTGACCCGGTAATGCAGAGTGACCCGGTAATACAGAGTGACCTGGTAATACAGAGTGACCTGGTAATGCAGAGTGACCCGGTAATCCAGAGTGACCTGGTAATACAGAGTGACCCGGTAATGCAGAGTGACCTGGTAATACAGAGTGACCTGGTAATGTAGAGTGACCTGGTAATACAGAGTGACCTGGTAATACATAGTGACCTGGTAATACAGAGTGACCTGGTAATGCAGAGTGACCCGGTAATACAGAGTGACCCGGTAATACAGAGTGACCCGGTAATGCAGAGTGACCTGGTAATACATAGTGACCTGGTAATACAGAGTGACCCGGTAATACAGAGTGACCCGGTAATGCAGAGTGACCCGGTAATACAGAGTGACCTGGTAATACAGAGTGACCTGGTAATACAGCGTGACCTGGTAATACAGAGTGACCTGGTAATGCAGAGTGACCCGGTAATGCAGAGTGACCCGGTATTACAGTGTGACCCGGTAATACAGAGTGACCCGGTAATGCAGAGTGACCTGGTAATGCAGAGTGACCTGGTAATACAGAGTGACCCGGTAATGCAGAGTGACCCGGTAATGCAGAGTGACCTGGTAATGCAGAGTGACCTGGTAATACAGAGTGACCTGGTAATGCAGAGTGACCTGGTAATACATAGTGACCTGGTAATACAGAGTGACCTGGTAATACATAGTGACCTGGTAATACAGAGTGACCTGGTAATGCAGAGTGACCTGGTAATACAGAGTGACCCGGTAATGCAGAGTGACCCGGTAATGCAGAGTGACCTGGTAATACAGAGTGACCTGTTAATGCAGAGTGACCTGGTAATACAGAATGACCTGGTAATGCAGAGTGACCTGGTAATGCAGAGTGACCTGGTAATACAGAGTGACCTGGTAATACAGAGTGACCTGATAATGCAGAGTGACCTGGTAATGCAGAGTGACCTGGTAATACAGAGTAACCTGATAATGCAGAGTGACCCGGTAATGCAGAGTGACCCGGTAATACAGAGTGACCTGATAATACAGAGTGACCTGGTAATGCAGAGTGACCCGGTAATGCAGAGTGACCTGGTAATACAGAGTGACCGGGTAATGCAGAGTGACCTGGTAATGCAGAGCGACCCGGTAATGCAAAGTGACCCGGTAATTTAGAGTGACCGGGTAATGCAGAGTGACCCGGTAATACAGAGTGACCCGGTAATGCAGGGTGACCCGGTAATACAGAGTGACCTGGTAATGCAGGGTGACCCGGTAATGCAGAGTGACCCGGTAATACAGAGTGACCTGGTAATGCAGAGTGACCTGGTAATGCAGAGTGATCTGGTAATGCAGAGTGACCTGGTAATGCAGAGTGAACTGGTAATGCAGAGTGATCCGGTAATACAGTGACCTGGTAATACAGAGTGACCTGGTAATACAGAGTGACCCGGTAGTACAGAGTGACCCGGTAATGCAGAGTGACCTGGTAATACAGAGTGACCTGGTAATGCAGAGTGAACTGGTAATGTAGAGTGAACCGGTAATGCAGAGTGACCCGGTAATGTAGAGTGACCTGGTAATGCAGAATAACCTGGTAATGCAGAGTGACCCGGTAATGCAGAGTGACCTGGTAATACAGAGTGACCTGGTAATGCAGTGACCCGGTAATACAGAGTGACCTGGTAATACAGAGTGACCTGGTAATGCAGAGTGACCTGGTAATGCAGAGTGACCCGGTAATACAGAGTGACCTGGTAATGCAGTGACCCGGTAATACAGAGTGACCTGGTAATACAGAGTGACCTGGTAATGCAGAGTGACCTGGTAATACAGAGTGACCCGGTAATGCAGAATAACCTGGTAATGCAGAGTGACCTGGTAATGTAGAGTGACCTGGTAATGCAGAATAACCTGGTAATGCAGAGTGACCCGGTAATGCAGAGTGACCTGGTAATACAGAGTGACCTGGTAATGCAGTGACCCGGTAATACAGAGTGACCTGGTAATACAGAGTGACCCGGTAATGTAGAGTGACCTGGTAATGCAGAATAACCTGGTAATGCAGAGTGACCCGGTAATGCAGAGTGACCTGGTAATACAGAGTGACCTGGTAATGCAGTGACCCGGTAATACAGAGTGACCTGGTAATACAGAGTGACCTGGTAATGCAGAGTGACCTGGTAATGCAGAGTGACCCGGTAATACAGAGTGACCTGGTAATGCAGTGACCCGGTAATACAGAGTGACCTGGTAATACAGAGTGACCTGGTAATGCAGAGTGACCTGGTAATACAGAGTGACCCGGTAATGCAGAATAACCTGGTAATGCAGAGTGACCTGGTAATGCAGAGTGACCTGGTAATGCAGTGACCCGGTAATACAGAGTGACCTGGTAATACAGAATGACCTGGTAATACAGAGTGACCTGGTAATACAGAGTGACCCGGTAATGCAGAGTGACCTGTAATGCAGAGTGACCTGGTAATGCAGAGTGACCCGGTAATGCAGAGTGACCTGGTAATGCAGAGTGACCTGGTAATACAGAGTGACCTGGTAATGCAGAGTGACCCGGTAATGCAGAGTGACCCGGTAATACAGAGTGACCTGGTAATGCAGAGTGACCCGGTAATACAGAGTGCCCTGGTAATACAGAGTGACCTGGTAATACAGAGTGACCTGATAATGCAGAGTGACCTGGTAATGCAGAGTGACCTGGTAATACAGAGTGACCCGGTAATACAGAGTGACCCGGTAATGCAGAGTGACCTGGTAATACAGAGTGACCTGGTAATGCAGAGTGATCTGGTAATACATAGTGACCCGGTAATACAGAGTGACCTGGTAATACAGAGTGACCTGGTAATACAGAGTGACCTGGTAATGCAGAGTGAACTGGTAATACAGAGTGACCCGGTAATACAGAGTGACTCGGTAATACAGAGTGACCTGGTAATACAGAGTGACTCGGTAATACAGAGTGACCTGGTAATACAGAATGACCTGGTAATACAGAGTGACCTGGTAATACAGAGTGACCTGGTAATGCAGAGTGATCTGGTAATACATAGTGACCCGGTAATACAGAGTGACCTGGTAATGTAGAGTGACCTGGTAATACAGAGTGACCCGGTAATGCAGTGTGACCTGGTAATACAGAGTGACCTGGTAATGCAGAGTGACCTGGTAATACAGAGTGACCTGGTAATACAGAGTGACCCGGTAATACAGAGTGACCTGATAATACAGAGTGACCTGGTAATACAGAGTGATCTGGTAATACAGAGTGACCTGGTAATACAGAGTGACCCGGTAATACAGAGTGACCTGGTAATACAGAGTGACCTGGTAATGTAGAGTGACCTGGTAATGCAGAGTGATCTGGTAATGCAGAGTGACCCGGTAATACAGAGTGACCTGGTAATACAGAGTGACCTGGTAATGCAGAGTGACCTGGTAATGCAGAGTGACCTGGTAGTGCAGAGTGACCTGGTAATGCAGAGTGACCCGGTAATGCAGAGTGATCTGGTAATGCAGAGTGACCTGGTAATACAGAGTGACCTGGTAATGCAGAGTGACCTGGTAATACAGAGTGACCCGGTAATACAGAATGACCTGGTAATGCAGAGTGACCTGGTAATGCAGAGTGACCTGGTAATACAGAGTGACCTGGTAATGCAGAGTGACCTGGTAGTGCAGAGTGACCTGGTAATACAGAGTGACCTGGTAATGCAGAGTGACCCGGTAATGCAGAATAACCTGGTAATGCAGAGTGACCCGGTAATACAGAGTGACCTGGTAATGCAGAGTGACCTGGTAATGCAGAGTGACCCGGTAATGCAGAGTGACCTGGTAATACAGAGTGACCTGGTAACACAGAGTGACCTGGTAATGCAGAGTGACCTGGTAATGCAGAGTGACCCGGTAATGCAGAATAACCTGGTAATGCAGAGTGACCCGGTAATGCAGAAGGACCTGGTAATACAGAGTGACCTGGTAATACACAGTGACCCGGTAATACAGAATGACCCGGTAATGCAGAGTGACCTGGTAATGCAGAGTGACCTGGTAATACAGAGTGACCTGGTAATGCAGAGTGACCTGGTAATACAGAGTGACCTGGTAATGCAGAGTGACCTGGTAATGCAGAGTGACCTGGTAATACAGAGTGAACTGGTAATGCAGAAGGACCTGGTAATGCAGAGTGACCTGGTAATACACAGTGACCCGGTAATACAGAATGACCCGGTAATGCAGAGTGACCTGGTAATGCAGAGTGACCTGGTAATACAGAGTGACCTGGTAATGCAGAGTGACCTGGTAATACAGAGTGACCTGGTAATGCAGAGTGACCTGGTAATGCAGAGTGACCTGGTAGTGCAGAGTGACCTGGTAATGCAGAGTGACCCGGTAATGCAGAATAACCTGGTAATGCAGAGTGACCTGGTAATACATAGTGACCCGGTAATACAGAGTGACCTGGTAATACAGAGTGACCTGGTAATACAGAGTGACCCGGTAATACAGAGTGACCTGGTAATGCAGAGTGACCTGGTAATGCAGAGTGACCCGGTAATGCAGAGTGACCCGGTAACACAGAGTGACCTGGTAATGCAGAGTGACCTGGTAATACATAGTGACCTGGTAATGCAGAGTGACCTGGTAATACAGAGTGACCCGGTAATACAGAGTGACCTGGTAATGCAGAGTGACCTGGTAATGCAGAGTGACCCGGTAATGCAGAGTGACCCGGTAACACAGAGTGACCTGGTAATGCAGAGTGACCTGGTAATGCAGAGTGACCTGGTAATACAGAGTGACCTGGTAATACAGAGTGACCCGGTAATGCAGAATAACCTGGTAATGCAGAGTGACCCGGTAATACAGAGTGACCCGGTAATACAGAGTGACCTGGTAATACAGAGTGACCCGGTAATACAGAGTGACCTGGTAATGCAGAGTGACCTGGTAATACAGAGTGACCTGGTAATACAGAGTGACCTGATAATGCAGAGTGACCCGGTAATGCAGAGTGACCCGGTAATGCAGAGTGACCCGGTAATACAGAGTGACCCAGTAATGCAGAGTGACCTGGTAATACAGAGTGACCTGGTAATGCAGAGTGATCTGGTAATGCAGAGTGACCTGGTAATGCAGAGTGACCTGGTAATGCAGAGTGACCCGGTAATACAGAGTGACCCGGTAATGCAGAGTGACCTGGTAATACAGAGTGACCCGGTAATGCAGAGTGACCCGGTAATACAGAGTGCCCTGGTAATACAGAGTGACCTGATAATGCAGAGTGACCTGATAATGCAGAGTGACCCGGTAATGCAGAGTGACCCGGTAATACAGAGTGACCCAGTAATGCAGAGTGACCTGGTAATACAGAGTGACCTGGTAATACAGAGTGACCTGGTAATGCAGAGTGACCCGGTAATGCAGTGACCTGGTAATGCAGAGTGACCTGGTAATGCAGAGTGACCTGTAATACAGAGTGACCTGGTAATACAGAGTGACCCGGTAATACAGAGTGACCTGGTAATGCAGAGTGACCCGGTAATACAGAGTGACCTGTAATACAGAGTGACCTGGTAATACAGAGTGACCCGGTAATACATAGTGACCTGGTAATGCAGAGTGACCCGGTAATACAGAGTGACCCGGTAATGCAGAGTGACCCGGTAATGCAGAATAACCTGGTAATACAGAGTGACCTGGTAATGCAGAGTGACCTGGTAATGCAGAGTGACCTGTAATACAGAGTGACCCGGTAATGCAGAGTGACCCGGTAATACAGAGTGACCTGGTAATACAGAGTGACCTGGTAATACAGAGTGACCCGGTAATACAGAGTGACCTGGTAATGCAGAGTGACCCGGTAATACAGAGTGACCCGGTAATGCAGAGTGACCCGGTAATACAGAATGACCTGGTAATGCAGAGTGACCCAGTAATACAGAGTGACCCGGTAATGCAGAGTGACCCGGTAATGCAGAATAACCTGGTAATGCAGAGTGACCCGGTAATACAGAGTGACCCTGGTAATACAGAGTGACCCGGTAATGCAGAATAACCTGGTAATGCAGAGTGACCCGGTAATACAGAGTGACCCGGTAATACAGAGTGACCTGATAATACAGAATGACCTGGTAATACAGAGTGACCTGGTAATACAGAATGACCTGGTAATACAGAGTGACCTGGTAATGCAGAGTGATCTGGTAATGCAGAGTGACCTGGTAATGCAGAGTGACCTGGTAATGCAGAGTGACCCGGTAATACAGAGTGACCCGGTAATGCAGAGTGACCTGGTAATACAGAGTGACCTGGTAATACAGAGTGACCCGGTAATGCAGAGTGACCCGGTAATACAGAGTGCCCTGGTAATACAGAGTGACCTGATAATGCAGAGTGACCCGATAATGCAGAGTGACCCGGTAATGCAGAGTGACCCGGTAATACAGAGTGACCCAGTAATGCAGAGTGACCTGGTAATACAGAGTGACCTGGTAATGCAGAGTGACCCGGTAATGCAGTGACCTGGTAATGCAGAGTGACCTGGTAATGCAGAGTGACCTGTAATACAGAGTGACCTGGTAATACAGAGTGACCCGGTAATACAGAGTGACCTGGTAATGCAGAGTGACCCGGTAATACAGAGTGACCTGTAATACAGAGTGACCTGGTAATACAGAGTGACCCGGTAATACATAGTGACCTGGTAATGCAGAGTGACCCGGTAATACAGAGTGACCCGGTAATGCAGAGTGACCCGGTAATGCAGAATAACCTGGTAATACAGAGTGACCTGGTAATGCAGAGTGACCTGGTAATGCAGAGTGACCTGTAATACAGAGTGACCCGGTAATGCAGAGTGACCCGGTAATACAGAGTGACCTGGTAATACAGAGTGACCTGGTAATACAGAGTGACCCGGTAATACAGAGTGACCTGGTAATGCAGAGTGACCCGGTAATACAGAGTGACCCGGTAATGCAGAGTGACCCGGTAATACAGAATGACCTGGTAATGCAGAGTGACCCAGTAATACAGAGTGACCCGGTAATGCAGAGTGACCCTGGTAATACAGAGTGACCCGGTAATGCAGAATAACCTGGTAATGCAGAGTGACCCGGTAATACAGAGTGACCCGGTAATACAGAGTGACCTGATAATACAGAATGACCTGGTAATACAGAGTGACCTGGTAATACAGAATGACCTGGTAATACAGAGTGACCTGGTAATGCAGAGTGACCTGGTAATGCAGAGTGACCTGGTAATACAGAGTGACCTGGTAATGCAGAATAACCTGGTAATGCAGAGTGACCCGGTAATACAGAGTGACCCGGTAATACAGAGTGACCTGATAATACAGAGTGACCTGGTAATACAGAGTGACCTGGTAATACAGAGTGACCTGGTAATACAGAATGACCTGGTAATACAGAGTGACCTGATAATACAGAATGACCTGGTAATACAGAGTGACCTGGTAATACAGAATGACCTGGTAATACAGAGTGACCTGGTAATACAGAATGACCTGGTAATACAGAGTGACCTGGTAATACAGAGTAACCCGGTAATGCAGTGACCCGGTAATGCAGAGTGACCTGGTAATGCAGAGTGACCCGGTAATACAGAGTGACCCGGTAATCCAGAGTGACCTGGTAATACAGAGTGATCTGGTAATACAGAGTGACCTGGTAATACAGAGTGACCTGGTAATGTAGAGTGACCTGGTAATCCAGAGTGACCTGGTAATCCAGAGTGACCTGGTAATACAGAGTGATCTGGTAATACAGAGTGACCTGGTAATACAGAGTGACCTGGTAATGCAGAGTGACCTGGTAATACAGAGTGACCTGGTAATACAGAGTGACCCGGTAATAGAGAGTAACCTGGTAATACAGAGTGACCCGGTAATGCAGAGTGACCTGGTAATACAGAGTGACCCGGTAATACAGAGTAACCTGGTAATACAGAGTGACCCGGTAATACAGAGTGACCTGGTAATACAGAGTGACCCGGTAATACAGAGTAACCTGGTAATACAGAGTGACCCGGTAATGCAGAGTGACCCGGTAATACAGAGTGACCCGGTAATACAGAGTAACCTGGTAATACAGAGTGACCCGGTAATGCAGAGTGACCTGGTAATACAGAGTGACCTGGTAATGCAGAGTGACCCGGTAATGCAGAGTGACCTGGTAATACAGAGTGACCCGGTAATACAGAGTGACCTGGTAATACAGAGTGACCTGGTAATGCAGAGTGACCTGGTAACACAGAGTGACCTGGTAATACAGAGTGACCTGGTAATGCAGTGACCCGGTAATGCAGAGTGACCCGGTAATACAGAGTGACCTGGTAATACAGAGTGACCTGGTAATGCAGAGTGACCTGGTAATACAGAGTGACCTGGTAATGCAGAGTGACCTGGTAACACAGAGTGACCTGGTAATACAGAGTGACCTGGTAATGCAGAGTGACCCGGTAATGCAGAGTGACCTGGTAATACAGAGTGACCCGGTAATACAGAGTGACCTGGTAATACAGAGTGACCCGGTAATACAGAGTGACCTGGTAATACAGAGTGACCTGGTAATGCAGAGTGACCTGGTAATACAGAGTGACCTGGTAATGCAGAGTGACCTGGTAACACAGAGTGACCTGGTAATACAGAGTGACCTGGTAATGCAGTGACCCGGTAATGCAGAGTGACCTGGTAATACAGAGTGACCCGGTAATACAGAGTGACCTGGTAATACAGAGTGACCTGGTAATGCAGAGTGACCTGGTAACACAGAGTGACCCGGTAATGCAGAGTGACCTGTAATGCAGAGTGACCCGGTAATGCAGAGTGACCTGGTAATGCAGAGTGACCTGGTAATACAGAGTGACCTGTAATGCAGAGTGACCCGGTAATACAGAGTGACCTGGTAATGCAGAGTGACCCGGTAATGCAGAGTGACCTGGTAATGCAGAATGACCTGGGAATGCAGAGTGACCTGGTAATGCAGAGTGACCTGGTAATGCAGAGTGACCCGGTAATCCAGAGTGACCTGGTAATACAGAGTGACCCGGTAATGCAGAGTGACCTGGTAATACAGAGTGACCTGGTAATACAGAGTGACCTGGTAATGCAGAGTGACCTGGTAATACAGAGTGACCTGGTAATGCAGAGTGACCTGGTAATGCAGAGTGACCCGGTAATCCAGAGTGACCTGGTAATACAGAGTGACCCGGTAATGCAGAGTGACCCGGTAATACAGAGTGACCTGGTAATACAGAGTGACCTGGTAATGCAGAGTGATCCGGTAATGCAGAGTGACCCGGTAATACAGAGTGACCCGGTAATACAGAGTGACCTGGTAATGCAGAGTGACCTGGTAATACAGAGTGACATGGTAATACATAGTGACCTGGTAATATAGAGTGACCTGGTAATACAGAGTGACCTGGTAATATAGAGTGACCTGGTAATACAGAGTGACCCGGTAATACATAGTGACCTGGTAATACAGAGTGACCTGGTAATGCAGAGTGACCTGGTAATGCAGAGTGACCCGGTAATGCAGAGTGACCTGGTAATACAGAGTGACCTGGTAATACAGAGTGACCTGGTAATGCAGAGTGACCTGGTAATACAGAGTGACCTGGTAATGCAGAGTGACCTGGTAATGCAGAGTGACCCGGTAATACAGAGTGACCTGGTAATACAGAGTGACCTGGTAATATAGAGTGACCTGGTAATGTAGAGTGACCTGGTAATACAGAGTGACCCGGTAATACATAGTGACCTGTTAATACAGAGTGACCTGGTAATGCAGAGTGACCTGGTAATACAGAGTGACCTGGTAATGCAGAGTGACCCGGTAATGCAGAGTGACCTGGTAATACAGAGTGACCTGGTAATGCAGAGTGACCTGGTAATGCAGAGTGACCTGGTAATACAGAGTGACCTCGTAATGCAGAGTGACCTGGTAATGTAGAGTGACCTGGTAATGCAGAGTGACCCGGTAATGCAGAGTGACCTGGTAATACAGAGTGACCTGGTAATGCAGAGTGACCTGGTAATGCAGAGTGACCCGGTAATACAGAGTGACCTGGTAATACAGAGTGACCTGGTAATGCAGAGTGACCCGGTAATACAGAGTGACCTGGTAATGCAGAGTGACCCGGTAATACAGAGTGACCTGGTAATACAGAGTGACCTGGTAATGCAGAGTGACCTGGTAATGCAGAGTGATCTGGTAATACAGAGTGACCTGGTAATACAGAGTGACCTGGTAATGCAGAGTGACCTGGTAATACAGAGTGACCTGGTAATGCAGAGTGACCCGGTAATATAGAGTGACCCGGTAATACAGAGTGACCTGGTAATACAGAGTGACCCGGTAATGCAGAGTGACCTGGTAATACATAGTGACCCGGTAATACAGAGTGACCTGGTAATACAGAGTGACCTGGTAATGCAGAGTGATCTGGTAATGCAGAGTGACCCGGTAATGCAGAGTGACCTGGTAATGCAGAGTGACCTGGTAATGCAGAGTGACCCGGTAATGCAGAGTGACCCGGTAATACAGAGTGACCTGGTAATGCAGAGTGACCCGGTGACCCGGTAATACAGAGTGACCTGGTAATGCAGAGTGACCCGGTAATGCAGAGTGACCTGGTAATACAGAGTGACCCGGTAATGCAGAGTGACCTGGTAATGCAGAGTGACCCGGTAATGCAGAGTGACCCGGTAATGCAGAGTGACCCGGTAATACAGAGTGACCCGGTAATGCAGAGTGACCCGGTAATGCAGAGTGACCTGGTAATGCAGAGTGACCTGGTAATGCAGAGTGACCCGGTAATACAGAGTGACCTGGTAATACAGAGTGACCTGGTAATACAGAGTGACCCGGTAATGCAGAGTGACCCGGTAATGCAGAGTGACCCGGTAATACAGAGTGACCTGATAATGCAGAGTGACCTGGTAATACAGAGTGACCCGGGAATGCAGAGTGACCTGGTAATACAGAGTGACCCGGTAATGCAGAGTGACCTGTAATACAGAGTGACCCGGTAATGCAGAGTGACCCGGTAATACAGAGTGACCTGGTAATACAGAGTGACCTGGTAATACAGAGTGACCCGGTAATACAGAGTGACCTGGTAATGCAGAGTGACCCGGTAATACAGAGTGACCCGGTAATGCAGAGTGACCCGGTAATACAGAATGACCTGGTAATGCAGAGTGACCCAGTAATACAGAGTGACCCGGTAATGCAGAGTGACCCTGGTAATACAGAGTGACCCGGTAATGCAGAATAACCTGGTAATGCAGAGTGACCCGGTAATACAGAGTGACCCGGTAATACAGAGTGACCTGATAATACAGAATGACCTGGTAATACAGAGTGACCTGGTAATACAGAATGACCTGGTAATACAGAGTGACCTGGTAATGCAGAGTGACCTGGTAATGCAGAGTGACCTGGTAATACAGAGTGACCTGGTAATGCAGAATAACCTGGTAATGCAGAGTGACCCGGTAATACAGAGTGACCCGGTAATACAGAGTGACCTGATAATACAGAATGACCTGGTAATACAGAGTGACCTGGTAATACAGAATGACCTGGTAATACAGAGTGACCTGATAATACAGAATGACCTGGTAATACAGAGTGACCTGGTAATACAGAATGACCTGGTAATACAGAGTGACCTGGTAATACAGAATGACCTGGTAATACAGAGTGACCTGGTAATACAGAGTAACCCGGTAATGCAGTGACCCGGTAATGCAGAGTGACCTGGTAATGCAGAGTGACCCGGTAATACAGAGTGACCCGGTAATCCAGAGTGACCTGGTAATACAGAGTGATCTGGTAATACAGAGTGACCTGGTAATACAGAGTGACCTGGTAATGTAGAGTGACCTGGTAATCCAGAGTGACCTGGTAATCCAGAGTGACCTGGTAATCCAGAGTGATCTGGTAATACAGAGTGACCTGGTAATACAGAGTGACCTGGTAATGCAGAGTGACCTGGTAATACAGAGTGACCTGGTAATACAGAGTGACCCGGTAATACAGAGTAACCTGGTAATACAGAGTGACCCGGTAATGCAGAGTGACCTGGTAATACAGAGTGACCCGGTAATACAGAGTAACCTGGTAATACAGAGTGACCCGGTAATACAGAGTGACCTGGTAATACAGAGTGACCCGGTAATACAGAGTAACCTGGTAATACAGAGTGACCCGGTAATGCAGAGTGACCCGGTAATACAGAGTGACCCGGTAATACAGAGTAACCTGGTAATACAGAGTGACCCGGTAATGCAGAGTGACCTGGTAATACAGAGTGACCTGGTAATGCAGACTGACCTGGTAATACAGAGTGACCCGGTAATACAGAGTGACCTGGTAATACAGAGTGACCTGGTAATGCAGAGTGACCTGGTAACACAGAGTGACCCGGTAATGCAGAGTGACCTGTAATGCAGAGTGACCCGGTAATGCAGAGTGACCTGGTAATGCAGAGTGACCTGGTAATGCAGAGTGACCTGGTAATACAGAGTGACCTGTAATGCAGAGTGACCCGGTAATACAGAGTGACCTGGTAATGCAGAGTGACCCGGTAATGCAGAGTGACCTGGTAATGCAGAATGACCTGGGAATGCAGAGTGACCTGGTAATGCAGAGTGACCTGGTAATGCAGAGTGACCCGGTAATCCAGAGTGACCTGGTAATACAGAGTGACCCGGTAATGCAGAGTGACCTGGTAATACAGAGTGACCTGGTAATACAGAGTGACCTGGTAATGCAGAGTGACCTGGTAATACAGAGTGACCTGGTAATGCAGAGTGACCTGGTAATGCAGAGTGACCCGGTAATCCAGAGTGACCTGGTAATACAGAGTGACCCGGTAATGCAGAGTGACCCGGTAATACAGAGTGACCTGGTAATACAGAGTGACCTGGTAATGCAGAGTGATCCGGTAATGCAGAGTGACCCGGTAATACAGAGTGACCCGGTAATACAGAGTGACCTGGTAATGCAGAGTGACCTGGTAATACAGAGTGACATGGTAATACATAGTGACCTGGTAATATAGAGTGACCTGGTAATACAGAGTGACCTGGTAATATAGAGTGACCTGGTAATACAGAGTGACCCGGTAATACATAGTGACCTGGTAATACAGAGTGACCTGGTAATGCAGAGTGACCTGGTAATACAGAGTGACCTGGTAATGCAGAGTGACCTGGTAATACAGAGTGACCTGGTAATGCAGAGTGACCTGGTAATGCAGAGTGACCCGGTAATACAGAGTGACCTGGTAATACAGAGTGACCTGGTAATATAGAGTGACCTGGTAATGTAGAGTGACCTGGTAATACAGAGTGACCCGGTAATACATAGTGACCTGGTAATACAGAGTGACCTGGTAATGCAGAGTGACCTGGTAATACAGAGTGACCTGGTAATGCAGAGTGACCCGGTAATGCAGAGTGACCTGGTAATACAGAGTGACCTGGTAATGCAGAGTGACCTGGTAATGCAGAGTGACCCGGTAATACAGAGTGACCTGGTAATACAGAGTGACCTGGTAATGCAGAGTGACCTGGTAATGTAGAGTGACCTGGTAATGCAGAGTGACCTGGTAATGCAGAGTGACCCGGTAATGCAGAGTGACCTGGTAATACAGAGTGACCTGGTAATGCAGAGTGACCTGGTAATGCAGAGTGACCCGGTAATACAGAGTGACCTGGTAATACAGAGTGACCTGGTAATGCAGAGTGACCCGGTAATACAGAGTGACCTGGTAATGCAGAGTGACCCGGTAATACAGAGTGACCTGGTAATACAGAGTGACCTGGTAATGCAGAGTGACCTGGTAATGCAGAGTGATCTGGTAATACAGAGTGACCTGGTAATACAGAGTGACCTGGTAATGCAGAGTGACCTGGTAATACAGAGTGACCTGGTAATGCAGAGTGACCCGGTAATATAGAGTGACCCGGTAATACAGAGTGACCTGGTAATACAGAGTGACCCGGTAATGCAGAGTGACCTGGTAATACATAGTGACCCGGTAATACAGAGTGACCTGGTAATACAGAGTGACCTGGTAATGCAGAGTGATCTGGTAATGCAGAGTGACCCGGTAATGCAGAGTGACCTGGTAATGCAGAGTGACCTGGTAATGCAGAGTGACCCGGTAATGCAGAGTGACCCGGTAATACAGAGTGACCTGGTAATGCAGAGTGACCCGGTGACCCGGTAATACAGAGTGACCTGGTAATGCAGAGTGACCCGGTAATGCAGAGTGACCTGGTAATACAGAGTGACCCGGTAATGCAGAGTGACCTGGTAATGCAGAGTGACCCGGTAATGCAGAGTGACCCGGTAATACAGAGTGACCCGGTAATGCAGAGTGACCCGGTAATGCAGAGTGACCTGGTAATGCAGAGTGACCTGGTAATGCAGAGTGACCCGGTAATACAGAGTGACCTGGTAATACAGAGTGACCTGGTAATACAGAGTGACCCGGTAATGCAGAGTGACCCGGTAATGCAGAGTGACCCGGTAATACAGAGTGACCTGATAATGCAGAGTGACCTGGTAATACAGAGTGACCCGGGAATGCAGAGTGACCTGGTAATACAGAGTGACCCGGTAATACAGAGTGACCCGGTAATACAGAGTGACCCGGTAATGCAGAGTGACCTGGTAATACAGAGTGACCCGGTAATACAGAGTGACCTGGTAATGCAGAGTGACCTGGTAATACAGAGTGACCTGATAATGCAGAGTGACCTGGTAATACAGAGTGACCCGGGAATGCAGAGTGACCTGGTAATACAGAGTGACCCGGTAATACAGAGTGACCTGGTAATACAGAGTGACCTGGTAATACAGAGTGACCCGGTAATGCAGAGTGACCTGGTAATACAGTGTGACCTGGTAATGCAGAGTGACCCGGTAATGCAGAGTGACCTGGTAATACAGAGTGACCCGGTAATACAGAGTGACCTGGTAATACAGAGTGACCCGGTAATGCAGAGTGACCTGGTAATACAGAGTGACCCGGTAATACAGAGTGACCTGGTAATGCAGAGTGACCCGGTAATGCAGAGTGACCTGGTAATACAGAGTGACCCGGTAATGCAGAGTGACCCGGTAATACAGAGTGACCTGGTAATACAGAGTGACCTGGTAATACAGAGTGACCCGGTAATGCAGAGTGACCTGGTAATACAGAGTGACCCGGTAATACATAGTGACCTGGTAATACACAGTGACCTGGTAATACAGAGTGACCTGGTAATACAGAGTGACCCGGTAATGCAGAGTGACCTGGTAATACAGAGTGACCTGGTAATACAGAGTGACCCGGTAATACAGAGTGACCTGGTAATGCAGAGTGACCCGGTAATACAGAGTGACCCGGTAATGCAGAGTGACCTGGTAATGCAGAGTGACCTGGTAATGCAGAGTGACCCGGTAATACAGAATGACCCGGTAATACAGAGTGACCTGGTAATACAGAGTGACCTGGTAATGCAGAGTGACCTGGTAATGCAGAGTGACCTGGTAATACAGAGTGACCCGGTAATGCAGAGTGACCCGGTAATACAGAGTGACCTGGTAATGCAGAGTGACCTGGTAATGCAGAGTGACCCGGTAATACAGAATGACCCGGTAATACAGAGTGACCTGGTAATACAGAGTGACCTGATAATGCAGAGTGACCCGGTAATGCAGAGTGACCTGGTAATGCAGAGTGACCTGGTAATACAGAGTGACCCGGTAATGCAGAGTGACCCGGTAATACAGAGTGACCTGGTAATGCAGAGTGACCTGGTAATGCAGAGTGACCCGGTAATACAGAATGACCCGGTAATACAGAGTGACCTGGTAATACAGAGTGACCTGGTAATACAGAGTGACCCGGTAATACAGAATGACCCGGTAATGCAGAGTGACCTGGTAATACAGAGTGACCTGGTAATACAGAGTGACCTGGTAATACAGAGTGACCTGGTAATGCAGAGTGACCTGGTAATACAGAGTGACCTGGTAATAGAGAGTGACCTGGTAATACAGAGTGACCCGGTAATACAGAGTGACCTGGTAATACAGAGTGACCCGGTAATGCAGAGTGACCCGGTAATACAGAGTGACCTGGTAATACAGAGTGACCTGGTAATGCAGAGTGACCTGGTAATACAGAGTGACCTGGTAATGCACAGTGACCTGGTAATACAGAGTGACCCGGTAATGCAGAGTGACCTGGTAATACAGAGTGACCCGGTAATACATAGTGACCTGGTAATACAGAGTGACCCGGTAATACAGAATGACCCGGTAATACAGAGTGACCTGGTAATACAAAGTGACCCGGTAATACAGAGTGACCCGGTAATACAGAATGACCCGGTAATGCAGAGTGACCCGGTAATACAAAGTGACCTGGTAATACAAAGTGACCTGGTAATACAGAATGACCCGGTAATACAGAGTGACCTGGTAATACAGAGTGACCCGGTAATACAGAGTGACCCGGTAATGCAGAGTGACCTGGTAATGCAGAGTGACCTGGTAATACATAGTGACCCGGTAATACAGAGTGACCTGGTAATACATAGTGACCCGGTAATACAGAGTGACCTGGTAATACATAGTGACCCGGTAATACAGAGTGACCTGGTAATGCAGAGTGACCCGGTAATACAGAGTGACCTGGTAATGCAGAGTGATCTGGTAACACAGAGTGACCCGGTAATACAGAGTGACCTGGTAATACAGAGTGACCGGTAATACAGAGTGAGACGGTAATGCAGAGTGACCCGGTAATGCAGAGTGACCTGGTAATACAGAGTGACCCGGTAATACAGAATGACCCGGTAATACAGAGTGACCTGGTAATACAGAGTGACCCGGTAATGCAGAGTGACCTGGTAATACAGAGTGACCCGGTAATGCAGAGTGACCCGGTAATGCAGAGTGACCTGGTAATACAGAATGACCCGGTAATACAGAGTGACCTGGTAATACAGAGTGACCCGGTAATACAGAGTGACCTGGTAATACAGAGTGACCCGGTAATGCAGAGTGACCCGGTAATGCAGAGTGACCTGGTAATACAGAGTGACCTGGTAATGCAGAGTGACCCGGTAATACAGAGTGACCTGGTAATACAGAGTGACCTGGTAATACAGAATGACCTGGTAATACAGAGTGACCTGGTAATGCAGAGTGACCTGGTAATACAGAGTGACCTGGTAATACAGAGTGACCTGGTAATACAGAATGACCTGGTAATACAGAGTGACCCGATAATGCAGAGTGACCTGGTAATACAGAGTGACCTGGTAATGCAGAGTGACCCGGTAATGCAGAGTGACCTGGTAATACATAGTGACCCGGTAATACAGAGTGACCTGGTAATGCAGAGTGACCCGGTAATACAGAGTGACCTGGTAATGCAGAGTGATCTGGTAACACAGAGTGACCCGGTAATACAGAGTGACCTGGTAATACAGAGTGACCGGTAATACAGAGTGAGACGGTAATACAGAGTGACCCAGTAATACAGAGTGACCTGGTAATGCAGAGTGACCTGGTAATGCAGAGTGACCCGGTAATACAGAGTGACCTGGTAATACAGAGTGACCCGGTAATGCAGAGTGACCCGGTAATACAGAGTGACCCGGTAATACAGAGTGACCTGGTAATACAGAGTGACCCGGTAATACAGAGTGACCTGGTAATACAGAGTGACCTGGTAATGTAGAGTGACCCGGTAATGCAGAGTGACCCGGTAATACAGAGTGACCCGGTAATACAGAGTGACCTGGTAATGCAGAGTGACCTGGTAATACATAGTGACCCGGTAATACAGAGTGACCTGGTAATACAGAGTGACCTGGTAATGCAGAGTGACCTGGTAATACAGAGTGACCCGGTAATGCAGAGTGACCTGGTAATGCAGAGTGACCTGGTAATACAGAGTGACCCGGTAATCCAGAGTGACCTGGTAATACAGAGTGACCCGGTAATACAGAGTGACCCGGTAATACAGAGTGACCTGGTAATACAGAGTGACCCGGTAATGCAGAGTGACCCGGTAATACAGAGTGACCTGGTAATGCAGAGTGACCTGGTAATACAGAGTGACCTGGTAATACAGAGTGACCCGGTAATACAGAGTGACCTGGTAATACAGAGTGACCTGGTAATGCAGAGTGACCCGGTAATGCAGAGTGACCCGGTAATACAGAGTGACCCGGTAATGCAGAGTGACCTGGTAATACAGAGTGACCTGGTAATACAGAGTGACCCGGTAATGCAGAGTGACCCGGTAATGCAGAGTGATCCGGTAATGCAGAGTGACCTGGTAATACAGAGTGACCTGGTAATGTAGAGTGACCTGGTAATACAGAGTGACCTGGTAATACATAGTGACCTGGTAATACAGAGTGACCCGGTAATGCAGAGTGACCTGGTAATACAGAGTGACCTGGTAATACACAGTGACCTGGTAATCCAGAGTGACCTGGTAATACATAGTGACCTGGTAATACAGAGTGACCTGGTAATGCAGAGTGACCCGGTAATACAGAATGACCTGGTAATACAGAGTGACCCTGTAATGCAGAGTGACCTGGTAATACAGAGTGATCCGGTAATGCAGAGTGACCTGGTAATACAGAGTGACCCGGTAATACAGAGTGACCTGGTAATACAGAGTGACCCGGTAATACAGAGTGACCTGGTAATGCAGAGTGACCCGGTAATACAGAATGACCCGGTAGTGCAGAGTGACCCGGTAATACAGAGTGACCTGGTAATGCAGAGTGACCTGGTAATACAGAATGACCCGGTAATACAGAGTGACCTGGTAATACAGAGTGACCCGGTAATACAGAGTGACCTGGTAATACAGAGTGACCCGGTAATGCAGAGTGACCCGGTAATGCAGAGTGACCTGGTAATACAGAGTGACCTGGTAATGCAGAGTGACCCGGTAATACAGAGTGACCTGGTAATACAGAGTGACCTGGTAATACAGAGTGACCCGATAATGCAGAGTGACCTGGTAATACAGAGTGACCTGGTAATGCAGAGTGACCCGGTAATGCAGAGTGACCTGGTAATACAGAGTGACCCGGTAATGCAGAGTGACCCGGTAATGCAGAGTGACCTGGTAATGCAGAGTGACCCGGTAATACAGAGTGACCTGGTAATGCAGAGTGACCCGGTAATACAGAATGACCCGGTAATGCAGAGTGACCCGGTAATACACAGTGACCTGGTAATACAGAGTGACCTGGTAATACAGAGTGACCCGGTAATGCAGAGTGACCCGGTAATGCAGAGTGACCTGGTAATGCAGAGTGACCCGGTAATACAGAGTGACCTGGTAATGCAGAGTGACCCGGTAATACAGAGTGACCTGGTAATGCAGAGTGACCCGGTAATACATAGTGACCTGGTAATGCAGAGTGACCCGGTAATGCAGAGTGACCTGGTAATACAGAGTGACCTGGTAATACAGAGTGACCCGGTAATGCAGAGTGACCCGGTAATGCAGAGTGACCTGGTAATGCAGAGTGACCCGGTAATACAGAGTGACCTGGTAATGCAGAGTGACCCGGTAATGCAGAGTGACCCGGTAATACAGAATGACCCGGTAATGCAGAGTGACCCGGTAATACAGAGTGACCTGGTAATGCAGAGTGACCCGGTAATACATAGTGACCCGGTAATGCAGAGTGACCCGGTAATACAGAATGACCCGGTAATGCAGAGTGACCCGGTAATACAGAGTGACCTGGTAATACAGAGTGACCCGGTAATGCAGAGTGACCCGGTAATGCAGAGTGACCCGGTAATACAGAGTGACCTGGTAATGCAGAGTGACCCGGTAATGCAGAGTGACCCGGTAATACAGAGTGACCTGGTAATACAGAGTGACCTGATAATACAGAATGACCTGGTAATACAGAGTGACCCTGTAATGCAGAGTGACTTGGTAATGCAGAGTGACCTGGTAATGCAGAGTGACCTGATAATACAGAATGACCTGGTAATACAGAGTGACCCGGTAATGCAGAGTGACCCGGTAATACAGAGTGACCTGGTAATACAGAGTGACCTGGTAATGCAGAGTGACCCGGTAATCCAGAGTGACCCGGTAATACAGAGTGACCCGGTAATGCAGAGTGACCTGGTAATACAGAGTGACCTGGTAATGTAGAGTGACCTGGTAATACAGAGTGACCTGGTAATACATAGTGACCTGGTAATACAGAGTGACCTGGTAATGCAGAGTGACCCGGTAATACAGAGTGACCCGGTAATACAGAGTGACCCGGTAATGCAGAGTGACCTGGTAATGCAGAGTGACCTGGTAATACATAGTGACCTGGTAATACAGAGTGACCCGGTAATACAGAGTGACCCGGTAATGCAGAGTGACCCGGTAATACAGAGTGACCTGGTAATACAGAGTGACCTGGTAATACAGCGTGACCTGGTAATACAGAGTGACCTGGTAATGCAGAGTGACCCGGTAATGCAGAGTGACCCGGTATTACAGTGTGACCCGGTAATACAGAGTGACCTGGTAATACAGAGTGACCCGGTAATACAGAGTGACCTGGTAATGCAGAGTGACCCGGTAATACAGAGTGACCCGGTAATGCAGAGTGACCCGGTAATGCAGAGTGACCCGGTAATACAGAATGACCCGGTAATGCAGAGTGACCCGGTAATACAGAGTGACCTGGTAATGCAGAGTGACCCGGTAATACATAGTGACCCGGTAATGCAGAGTGACCCGGTAATACAGAATGACCCGGTAATGCAGAGTGACCCGGTAATACAGAGTGACCTGGTAATACAGAGTGACCCGGTAATGCAGAGTGACCCGGTAATGCAGAGTGACCCGGTAATACAGAGTGACCTGGTAATGCAGAGTGACCCGGTAATGCAGAGTGACCCGGTAATACAGAGTGACCTGGTAATACAGAGTGACCTGATAATACAGAATGACCTGGTAATACAGAGTGACCCGGTAATGCAGAGTGACTTGGTAATGCAGAGTGACCTGGTAATGCAGAGTGACCTGATAATACAGAATGACCTGGTAATACAGAGTGACCCGGTAATGCAGAGTGACCCGGTAATACAGAGTGACCTGGTAATACAGAGTGACCTGGTAATGCAGAGTGACCCGGTAATCCAGAGTGACCTGGTAATACAGAGTGACCCGGTAATGCAGAGTGACCTGGTAATACAGAGTGACCTGGTAATGTAGAGTGACCTGGTAATACAGAGTGACCTGGTAATACATAGTGACCTGGTAATACAGAGTGACCTGGTAATGCAGAGTGACCCGGTAATACAGAGTGACCCGGTAATACAGAGTGACCCGGTAATGCAGAGTGACCTGGTAATACATAGTGACCTGGTAATACAGAGTGACCCGGTAATACAGAGTGACCCGGTAATGCAGAGTGACCCGGTAATACAGAGTGACCTGGTAATACAGAGTGACCTGGTAATACAGCGTGACCTGGTAATACAGAGTGACCTGGTAATGCAGAGTGACCCGGTAATGCAGAGTGACCCGGTATTACAGTGTGACCCGGTAATACAGAGTGACCCGGTAATGCAGAGTGACCTGGTAATGCAGAGTGACCTGGTAATACAGAGTGACCCGGTAATGCAGAGTGACCCGGTAATGCAGAGTGACCTGGTAATGCAGAGTGACCTGGTAATACAGAGTGACCTGGTAATGCAGAGTGACCTGGTAATACATAGTGACCTGGTAATACAGAGTGACCTGGTAATACATAGTGACCTGGTAATACAGAGTGACCTGGTAATGCAGAGTGACCTGGTAATACAGAGTGACCCGGTAATGCAGAGTGACCCGGTAATGCAGAGTGACCTGGTAATACAGAGTGACCTGTTAATGCAGAGTGACCTGGTAATACAGAATGACCTGGTAATGCAGAGTGACCTGGTAATGCAGAGTGACCTGGTAATACAGAGTGACCTGGTAATACAGAGTGACCTGATAATGCAGAGTGACCTGGTAATGCAGAGTGACCTGGTAATACAGAGTAACCTGATAATGCAGAGTGACCCGGTAATGCAGAGTGACCCGGTAATACAGAGTGACCTGATAATACAGAGTGACCTGGTAATGCAGAGTGACCCGGTAATACAGAGTGACCTGGTAATGCAGAGTGACCTGGTAATACAGAGTGACCTGGTAATACAGAATGACCTGGTAATACAGAGTGACCTGGTAATGCAGAGTGACCCGGTAATGCAGAGTGACCTGGTAATACAGAGTGACCTGGTAATACAGAGTGACCTGGTAATACAGAATGACCTGGTAATGCAGAGTGACCCGGTAATACAGAGTGACCTGGTAATGCAGAGTGATCTGGTAATACATAGTGACCCAGTAATACAGAGTGACTGGGTAATGCAGAGTGACCTGGTAATGCAGAGTGACCTGGTAATGCAGAGTGACCTGGTAATACAGAGTGAAGTGGTAATACAGAGTGACCTGGTAATGCAGAGTGACCTGGTAATACAGAGTGAAGTGGTAATACAGAGTGACCTGGTAATGCAGAGTGACCTGGTAATACAGAGTGACCTGGTAATGCAGAGTGACCCGGTAATACAGAGTGATCTGGTAATACAGAGTGACCTGGTAACACAGAGTGACCCGGTAATGCAGAGTGACCTGGTAATACAGAATGACCTGGTAATACAGAGTGACCTGGTAATGCAGAGTGACCCGGTAATGCAGAGTGACCTGGTAATACAGAGTGACCTGGTAATACAGAGTGACCTGGTAATACAGAGTGAAGTGGTAATGCAGAGTGACCTGGTAATACAGAGTGATCTGGTAATGCAGAGTGACCCGGTAATACAGAGTGACCTGGTAATACAGAGTGACCCGGTAATACAGAGTGACCTGGTAATACAGAGTGACTCGGTAATACAGAGTGACCTGGTAATACAGAGTGACCCGGTAATGCAGAGTGACCTGGTAATACAGAGTGACCCGGTAATGCAGAGTGACCTGGTAATACAGAGTGACCTGGTAATACAGAGTGACCCGGTAATACAGAGTGACCTGGTAATACAGAGTGACTCGGTAATACAGAGTGACCTGGTAATACAGAGTGACCCGGTAATGCAGAGTGACCTGGTAATACAGAGTGACCCGGTAATGCAGAGTGACCTGGTAATACAGAGTGACCCGGTAATGCAGAGTGACCTGGTAATACAGAGTGACCCGGTAATGCAGAGTGACCTGGTAATACAGAGTGACCTGGTAATGCAGAGTGACCTGGTAATACAGAGTGACCTGATAATGCAGAGTGACCTGGTAATGCAGAGTGACCTGGTAATACAGAGTGACCTGGTAATGCAGAGTGACCTGGTAATGCAGAGTGACCTGGTAATACAGAGTGACCCGGTAATGCAGAGTGACCCGGTAATACAGAGTGACCTGGTAATGCAGAGTGACCTGGTAATACAGAGTGACCCGATAATGCAGAGTGACCCGGTAATGCAGAGTGACCCGGTAATACAGAGTGACCTGGTAATACAGAGTGACCCGGTAATACAGAGTGACCTGGTAATACAGAGTGACCCGGTAATACAGAGTGACCTGGTAATGCAGAGTGACCTGGTAATACAGAGTGACCCGGTAATGCAGAGTGACCTGGTAATGCAGAGTGACCTGGTAATACAGAGTGACCTGGTAATGCAGAGTGACCTGGTAATACAGAGTGACCTGGTAATGCAGAGTGACCTGGTAATACAGAGTGACCTGGTAATACAGAGTGACCCGGTAATGCAGAGTGACCTGGTAATACAGAGTGACCTGGTAATACATAGTGACCTGGTAATGCAGAGTGACCCGGTAATGCAGAGTGACCTGGTAATACAGAGTGACCCGGTAATGCAGAGTGACCCGGTAATGCAGAGTGACCCGGTAATGCAGAGTGACCTGGTAATGCAGAGTGACCCGGTAATACAGAGTGACCCGGTAATGCAGAGTGACCCGGTAATGCAGAGTGACCTGGTAATACAGAGTGACCTGGTAATGCAGAGTGACCCGGTAATGCAGAGTGACCCGGTAATACAGAGTGACCCGGTAATACAGAATGACCCGGTAATGCAGAGTGACCTGGTAATACAGAGTGACCCGGTAATGCAGAGTGACCCGGTAATGCAGAGTGACCCGGTAATGCAGAGTGACCTGGTAATGCAGAGTGACCCGGTAATACAGAGTGACCCGGTAATACAGAGTGACCCGGTAATGCAGAGTGACCCGGTAATACAGAGTGACCTGGTAATGCAGAGTGACCCGGTAATGCAGAGTGACCCGGTAATACAGAGTGACCCGGTAATACAGAATGACCCGGTAATGCAGAGTGACCCGGTAATGCAGAGTGACCCGGTAATACAGAATGACCCGGTAATGCAGAGTGACCCGGTAATACAGAGTGACCTGGTAATGCAGAGTGACCCGGTAATGCAGAGTGACCCGGTAATACAGAGTGACCCGGTAATGCAGAGTGACCCGGTAATGCAGAGTGACCCGGTAATACAGAGTGACCTGGTAATACAGAGTGACCCGGTAATGTAGAGTGACCTGGTAATACAGAGTGACCCGGTAATACAGAGTGACCTGGTAATGCAGAGTGACCCGGTAATCCAGAGTGACCTGGTAATGCAGAGTGACCTGGTAATACAGAGTGACCCGGTAATACAGAGTGACCTGGTAATACAGAGTGACCTGGTAATGCAGAGTGACCCGGTAATACAGAGTGACCTGGTAATACAGAGTGACCCGGTAATGCAGAGTGACCCGGTAATACAGAATGACCCGGTAGTACAGAGTGATCTGGTAATACACAGTGACCTGGTAATGCAGAGTGACCCGGTAATACAGAGTGACCTGGTAATACAGAGTGACCTGGTAATACAGAGTGACCCGGTAATGTAGAGTGACCTGGTAATACAGAGTGACCCGGTAATACAGAGTGACCTGGTAATGCAGAGTGACCCGGTAATCCAGAGTGACCTGGTAATGCAGAGTGACCTGGTAATACAGAGTGACCCGGTAATACAGAGTGACCTGGTAATACAGAGTGACCTGGTAATGCAGAGTGACCCGGTAATACAGAGTGACCTGGTAATACAGAGTGACCCGGTAATGCAGAGTGACCCGGTAATACAGAATGACCCGGTAGTACAGAGTGATCTGGTAATACACAGTGACCTGGTAATGCAGAGTGACCCGGTAATACAGAGTGACCTGGTAATACAGAGTGACCCGGTAATGCAGAGTGACCCGGTAATACAGAATGACCCGGTAGTACAGAGTGATCCGGTAATGCAGAGTGACCCGGTAATACAGAGTGACCTGGTAATGCAGAGTGACCTGGTAATGCAGAGTGACCCGGTAATGCAGAGTGACCCGGTAATGCAGAGTGACCTGGTAATACAGAGTGACCTGATAATGCAGTGACCTGGTAATACAGAGTGACCTGGTAATACAGAGTGAACTGGTAATGTAGAGTGACCTGGTAATACAGAGTGACCTGGTAATGCAGAGTGACCTGGTAATACAGAGTGACCCGGTAATGCAGAGTGACCTGGTAATACAGAGTGACCTGGTAATGCAGAGTGATCTGGTAATGCAGAGTGACCTGGTAATACAGAGTGACCTGGTAATACAGAGTGACCCGGTAATGCAGAGTGACCCGGTAATGCAGAGTGACCTGGTAATACAGAGTGACCTGGTAATGCAGAGTGACCCGGTAATACAGAATGACCCGGTAATACAGAGTGACCCGGTAATGCATAGTGACCCGGTAATGCAGAGTGACCCGGTAATACAGAGTGACCTGGTCATACAGAGTGACCTGGTAATGCAGAGTGACCCGGTAATACAGAGTGACCTGGTAATACAGAGTGACCCGGTAATGCAGAGTGACCCGGTAGTACAGAGTGACCCGGTAATGCAGAGTGACCCGGTAATACAGAGTGACCTGGTAATGCAGAGTGACCCAGTAATGCAGAGTGATCCGGTAATGCAGAGTGACCTGGTAATACAGAGTGACCTGGTAATACAGAGTGACCTGGTAATGCAGTGACCTGGGAATGCAGAGTGACCTGGTAATACAGAGTGACCTGGTAATGTAGAGTGACCCGGTAATACAGAGTGACCCGGGACCCAGTAATGCAGAGTGACCTGATAATGCAGAGTGACCCGGTAATACAGAGTGACCTGGTAATGCAGTGACCTGGTAATACAGAGTGACCCGGTAATACAGAGTGACCTGGTAATACAGAGTGACCCGGTAATACAGAGTGACCCAGTAATGCAGAGTGACCCGGTAATGCAGAGTGACCCGGTAATACAGAGTGACCCAGTAATGCAGAGTGACCCGGTAATGCAGTGTGACCTGGTAATGCAGTGTGACCCGGTGACCTGGTAATGTAGAGTGACCTGGTAATGCAGAGTGACCCGGTGACCCGGTAATACAGAGTGACCCGGTAATGCAGAGTGAACTGGTAATGCAGAGTGACCTGGTAATGCAGAGTGACCCGGTGATGCAGAGTGACCTTGTAATGCAGAGTGACCCGGTCACCCGGTAATGCAGAGTGACCTGGTAATGCAGAGTGACCTGGTGACCCGGTAATGCAGAGTGACCCGGTAACACAGAGTGACCCGGTAATGCAGAGTGACCCGGTAATGTAGGGAAAATCTAGAGAAATGTAGAGAAATCTAGAAAGAGGGACATGGGGATTTTCACCCAGGGGGTACAGTGTCCACTTAAAACTGCTCATTTTGTAGGTATGACTAACCAGTCATACCTTTCATGCAGTCTCCATAAAAATGTAACCCATTGTGCCCAAATGATCCCCAAAAAGTAAAAATTGTGTTTTTTTACATTTTTTTTTTACAGTTTTCTTTAATTTTAATAAAATAAATGGTGGGCTATCCATATAAGTGTGGTATCAAAAGAAAGCCCTATTTGTGCTTGAAAAAACAGTATATAATTTGCATGGGTAAAATAAAGTACTTAGAGGGAAAACACTGTTGAACAAAGACATAGTCAAAAAGGTCAGAATTGCTCCGGTCCTTAAGTGAAATCCACCTCAGATTTTCCCACTCCTTAAGGGATTAAAGGAGGAGTAAACTTTTTTTTAAGAAAATTTATATATTGTACATTTCCTTTGAGTAAAATGAGTGTACTCCCACTGCTGAGAGATACATGTTTCCAGAGTTATTACAGTTTAAACCTGTGTTTTGTTTACAGTCGCAGTGCCCTATAGTGGTCAGATTCCAATTACTTATTCTGTTACATTCTAATGGAAAGGACATACAGTTCTACATAGAATGAGACAGAAAGTGTTGTCACTTCCTGTCAGATAGAACTATCAGGAAGTAAACACAGTAAATTCACTTCCTGTCTCTTAGAATTATCAGGAAGTAAACACAGTAAATTCACTTCCTGATTTATTTAAACATCTTTAACTTTTGACTAAAACAACTGACAGCAGTGGGGGTGCACTTGTTTTACTCAGCAGGAAAAGCTCTATAACTAGGGTTACCGCCCAGCTGGTATTTTACTGGCAGGCCGGTAAAAAATTGGCTTCTGTCCAACGTTAAGTCTATGGACGGAATGCCATGGCCGGTATTTTTTGGAAGAAAAGGTGGCAACCCTATCTATAACATATAGGTTTACTGCTTCTTTAAAGAGACTTACTCAGAAAGAAAAAGATGAAAACATCTGGAACATGTTAACTGCTGAATCACACGGGATGCAGGACCCCATAGACCTCCTGGATCTGGATTGGAAGTCCAACACAGCAGGCCTACGGAGATGTGCATTGCTTTGTATTCCAGCCAGTTTTCTGACCCCAACACAGCTGTTAGGAGCCACAGGATCAAATGTAGGAAAACATGATTGCCCTTTAATCTCTTGAATGCCAGCATCCAGTATTCAAGGGGGATAAATCCAACATTTAACTCATTGGAAATTTTAATTTGACCCCTCTGGTGCAGTTGGATTGATCCAGAATTACACATCTACAGCTTCCTTAACCCTTTGAGTGGCAAACTCATTGAAACGCAAGGTGATGTATACCTCTTTGGCAATCAAGGATTGATATTGCCCCAAATGTTTTTTCTCTTGGCTAATAGTGGGAGGAAGCATCTTGAAGAAAGGAATGGACCACAAAGAAAAGCAATGCACAAATAGTCTTTTGAAATTATATGATATTTGTATTTTTGTTTTACAGCATTCAGGTCAGCATACATATCAAGTACAATGTGGAACGTATCAAACAAAAATCTGCATTTTCTTAGAGAATCTGAAGGAGCTTCTGAAATACATTGTCAGGCATGATTTTTGTAAAAAAAAAATACAAGATCAATAAGGGTTGGATTTACATCTCAGGTGCCTCGCGTAAGAAGGCAACCTAGGTACCCTTAGCCCCGCCGATGACTCCACCCCCAGCCCCATACACTGTTTAACACCGAGATCATCCATAGTCTATAACACAGAAGATTAAAAAGAGACTGTCCATAACATGGGTATGTAAAATGATAAAGAAACTTGATAAATGTGTTTATTCACTGACATTGCTGCAATTTCTAAACTAGTAAATAAACTAGATATGTGTGTGTTTAAACTGGATGCTACAGCAACATATCAACTGGTAAGTACACACGTTACCCTAAACCAGGAGTGGGTGTCTGGTGTGGGGGCAGGGATTGCATACCTCCCAACGTTTCAAATTGCCAAAGAGGGACACTTGTGCTTTAGGGGGTGTTGCTGGGGGTGTGGCTGGTGGCCAGGGCATTACCGAGAATTTTTGGCTATTTCATGACCTATTGACACCATAGAAACAAAGTATTTTATTTACATAGTCTACTTTATAAACACATATACTGATGTTTACACAAACAATAATGTGAGTTTTATTGCTGTAGAGCAATGTGATACACTTTTATACACACACACAGTCTGATCTCCTAAAAAGAGGGACAACAGGGTGGGAAAGAGGGACAGAGGGATTTGGGTCTAAAAGAGGGTCTGTCCCTCCTAAAGAGGGACACTTGGGAGGTATGGCATTGTAGCTATTCTCTTGTATTATACATAAGACCATGACATTCTGATAAATAACCTCAAAAATGTAGGCTCAGGTAATGATGTGATAAACAGATTCCACTCCTATTTATCTTACAGTAAACAGTATCTGTTGTGAAAGTGATTCCTTCCTTATGCAGATTCCCAAGTTCCCATTCTCAGACCTGTTCTATTTTCACTGTTTATATATGATCTGCACATGATTTGAAAGCTTCATCTGTGCACATGTATCCAACCATATTCTGCACTAAAAAATCCAAACAAATCCCAATTTTAGGTTGTATTACATGAAGATTTCTCTGAGACTGAAAGATGGATCAATAAAAATAAACTGTTTTTAACCCTGTGAGGCCTGGTAAAGTAGTGCTTTGGACAATCATATGGTACGCAGAGGGATAAATACTGACAACATGGTAACAATGGTATTTGGAACAAAGTGCAAATTACGTAAACTCTGCAATCCCCATTTATGAATTTTAACAAAGTCAAAATGTAACATGGCCCCAGTCAAATCCTACAAATATCTTGGTATATGGCTAGATTTCAACCTCACCTGTGGTCTTCATATTACATATATATATATATATTAAATTTATTTGAATAAAGATACAAGTCCATAAAGTTCAACCTTTGCCAGAGTATTGATAAATGACATCAAAACTTTATCCTAAAGTACGCACTCTGTAGAAACGAATCCTCTCTAAATCTCCTGGTAAGAAATCTTATTCTGCAACAAATGATATCGCCTGTCCTCCACTGTGATGATGTAGTATATGTTTGTACCACAAATCCACCTCTGTAAATGTAGCGCTCTGTATAATTCATTATGTCCCCTCCAATGTAATTGCGCTGCCCATCATTGTAAAAATAAACTATCTTACATCTGAATCCTGACATACCCTTCACCTTTTTTGCCTAGTTTATAATAATTTCTCGGAACATGATCTCTGTAAAAACTGCCCCTTCTGCATTCCCTGAAGTTGCATGTCTGAATATAATTACTCATTTTATGTAAATTATAAAGCAAAATGCAACTCCTTAAAGGGATAGTAATGTTTCCAAATAAAAGCAGCTCCAATTAATCTTCATAGTATTTGGGCCATGGAGACTATTTATTTCAATACTATCAGAGTTGGAATACAAGAGTAATTGAATGATAAAGTATCCCTCTCCTTCCCCTTTTACCGATGTAACACTGCTCATCTCAGAACATAAAGGTGGTGTCTGGATATCTTGCAGAGAGGGGCAATCTTCAATTAGCTTAAGTGAAAAACCTGAAAAACCAGCCAAGGGGGCATGGATTTCAATGGTTTCACAGTAAGAAGATTGTCCCTTGCTGGAATCTGTCCGGTCAAGAGACCACATCTGAGGTGAGCAGTGTTACACTAGGTAAAAGGGACAGGAGTGGGATACTTTATCATTCAATTACTCTTGTACTACAACTCTGACAGAACTGAAATAACACTCTCCAAAGTCCAAATACTATGAAGATTAATCTGCTTTTATTTTGAAACATTACATTTTTTAACCCGTTAAGCAAAAGCGTAACACAAAATGCAGGGGCCCCCCTGCCAACTCTAATTAGGGGTCGAATGCCCTTCCCCAGTTATGATTCACCCCCAAATTCCCAACCTATGACAATAAATAACTGTACAAAGAAGAGTATGAATGATCCAGGTTTCTTCAGTGCACATATACCAAATATGTACAGGTTTAACCCTTTGAATGCCAGAGGGATACACAACACATTGCTTTGCAATGCGTACCCCTCTGGCACTCAAAGGGTTAAAAAATATATAGGTCTGGATTCAAATGCAGGTACTAATTTTACCTCTGCTTTTATCTCCAGGTATCCCTGTGTATGTTTGTCAGAAGCTGACATACGCAGTACAGATGGCTGCGCACGCTGCAGTCATGCGCAGTACAGACTGCCCCCGCCGCGGCTGATAACGGAGCGGAGCGCTCCAAATTCAGACCGTAGTTCTTTCTGCGCACTTTCGACTACGGTCTAAATTCGGAGCGCCCTGCTCCGTTATCAGCCGCGGCGCGGGCAGTCTCTACTGCTCATGACTGCACCGTGGCCGTTGCTGCCTGGCACTGTGGCCCGTGTACACAGGCTGTTCAACTAGTTTTTGATAACGGTTACCTCCCTTTTTATCTCCTGCATTTAAATCCAGCCCGTAATTACTTAAATAGGCTTTTAGGCCTTGAGTCAAGTATTGCCGACGGCTGTTTTTTCTGCAGACGACATTTTTTTCAAGCACAGTAAGCTATTCAATTACCTGTGCTGTGAAAAAATGGCGACAAAAAAAGGTGTTTTCACCCATAGCAAATAATGAAAACACCACAATTTCCAATTCAATTGTCTGCGTTACACATGAAGATCCGATAAGGGACTCACTTTATCGCAGGAAATTAAAGACCCAGTTTTATATTTACTTAGGCCTCGATCCAAATGTTGGCGACGGCATTTTTTTCTGCCGACGGCATTTTTTCCAGCACAGTAAGCTATTCAGATGTCTGTGCTGTGAAAGAATACCGGCAAAAAAAAGAGCCGTCGGGAGTTAAAGTGTTAGTAATGTCCACAAAAAAGTTTTTTGCATTTAGAAGAGCTTAAAAAGCTGAGCTGAATGCAAAAAAACGTATCTCTGAAACCGCTATGGTGTAAGAGATACGGGCGTTTAAAGTTTGATCTCTCCTACTGACAGCTGTAAAGCTGTCAGCAGGAGATCCGTGTCGGTCGACACGGTGGCGCTTGAGAAGTTATTTACCATGAATCCCTTCATTGGAATGGTCTAAAACGTGTGCTTGAAAACCAGGCACACATTTTAGACCATTCCAATGAAGGGATTCGTGGTAAATAACGAGATCGCGGCTCTGCTCAAGCGCCACCGCGTCGCCCGACACGAATCTCCTGCTGACAGCTTTACAGCTGTCAGTAGGAGACAGCGAACATTAAATGCCTGTATCTCTTAAACCATAGCGGTTTGAGAGATACGTTTTTTTTGCATTTAGCTCAGCTTTTTAAGCTCTTCTAAATGCAAAAACCTTTTTTGTGGACATTACTAACACTTTAAAGTTAAGAGGTGTTTTCAGCCATAAAAAATTATGAAAACACCGTAAATAGCAATTCAAATGTCTGCGTTAGCAATGAAAACCCGATAAGGGACTCAAGTTATCGCAGGAAAGGTCACACCTATTTTTTTTTTTAACTTGAGTCCCTTATCTCCCGTTTAACCCCTTAGGGACCCTTGACGTACCAGGACCGTCAAGGGTAAATTTGCTCGAAAGACCCTTGACGGTCCTGGTACGTCACGTACTTTTTACTTACAGCGCTCTACCGGGAGCGCTGTAAGTAAAAAATAGGGCATGAAATAGACCGCTCCAAGATCGGAGCAATCTGTTTCAAGCCCCATAGTGACGCGCCGATACACGTGACAGGTCACGTGTACCGGCTCGTCAAAGTGCCCCTAATCGGACGTTATGGGACGGAAATGTCCCATAACGTCCGGTCCTTAAGGGGTTAAACAGCCAACACAGACGTTGAAGTTAAAATACAGTGGATGTATTGATATGGAGCTCTAAGACCCATATCAATACATCCAAAGTATGAAAAATGTGTCAGACGTTAGTACAATTAACCCTATGAGTGCCAGTGGGGGAAAAATTACCCTGCCGGCATTCATAGGGTTAACCTGACTAAGTTAAAAAAAAATCACATGACAAGTAACACTTACCATTAATCCTGATGTCCAGCGGAGTCCTCAGCTTCCTAGTCGTCTTTCTTATCTTCTCTCTTCTTTCTTCTCTTCCGTCTTCTCTCTTCTATCTTCTGTCTTCTTGCTGTAAAAAACAAACAGACAAGTATAAGTACAATTGTATAAATATCCGGCACACTAATACATAGGTTAACCCCTTGAGTGGGAGAGGGGTACGCAACGCATTGCAAAGACCAAAGTCTTGGACAGGGTTTGGCAATTTTAAGAATCTCATTTATGTATATATTAGCACAAAAATATGTTTTATTATGATTGCCCACCTGTGGTCATGTCGGCCATCATAATATAACATATTTCTGTGCTAACATATACACATACCTGGGAACTCTTCGGATTTGCCCCGGAGACTCCGGTTCTGACAGAGATTTACCGGGTCTCCGGGGCAGAGGCTGATTCCTCCGGATGTGGGGAGTTTCTGTTGAAACTCTACCCACTTGCACTCTTTCTCCCGCTGTTCCTCCGTCCCCAGCCTTCTGTGTGACATTTTTAACCCTTTGAGTGCCAGAGTGGTACGGAATGCATTGCTTTGCAATGCATTCCGTACCACTCTGAAACTCAAAGGGTTAAGCACCCCCCCCGCTCGCGTCAAGCCCCGCCCCTTTTTGACGCGATTAGCGTCATTTTTTGTCACCCCCTGCTGAACAGAGGACTCCCCTCCGGGTAGCCCTCAGCTGGAAGTTCCCAGGTATGCATATACTTAAATGAGATTCTTAAAATTACCAAACCCTGGCCAAGATTTTTTTTAACTTATCTACTAACAAAAACAGCAGTGCACTGCATATATTTAAACCCTTAATTTGTACGTTTTTAAAAATGGATGTTGCCCATGCAGCCCACTTTGCTTGCTTTTTAAAGGGGATGTAACATAGTAACATAGTAAATTAGGTTGAAAAAAGACACAAGTCCATCAAGTTCAACCTTCGCCTCATACCCCAGTAACTGAGAATTTTATAGCTTTCCTGCTACCAATTAAATTAGTCTTTATCAGACCTTCCTGATCAGCCTACTGATAAACAGTATAACTCTGTATGTTCCCTTTTGAAATAAATTTATCTAATCTTCTCTTAAATGTATCCATTGTATCTGCCATAACTACCTCCCTGGGCAATGAATTCCACAATTTGACAGACCTTACCGTAAAAAAACCCTTCCTCTGCTGAAGTTTAAACCTCCTTTCCTCTAATCTCAAGGGGTGTCCCCTGGTCACCTGATCAGGCCTTGGAATAAATAGCTCACAGCAGAGATCCTTGTATTGACCTCTCATATACTTGTACAATGTGATAAGGTCTCCTCTTAGTCATCTTTTCTCTAGAGTAAATAAACCAAGTTTGTTTAGTCTTTCCTCATATGTCAAGTCCTCCATTCCCTTAATTAATTTTGTTGCTCTCAGCTGTACCCTCTCTAGTTCTAGTATATCCTTTTTCAGAACCGGTGCCCAAAATTGCACTGCATACTCAAGGCGAGGTCTTACCAATGATTTGTATAATGGCAAAATAATGTTATCCACTCTTGCCTCAATACCTCTTTTTATGCAAGACAGGACTTTGTTTGCCTTTGCTACTGCTGTTTGACACTGGTCACTGTTTCCAAGTTTGTAGTTGACAAGGATACCCAGGTCTTTTTCTAGCAACGAGTCACCTAAAATTATTCCATTAAGTTTATAAGTAGCCTTGGGATTGTTTCCTCCCAAATGCATGACTTTACACTTCCCTACATTAAACTTCATATTCCACATGTTTGCCCAATCTGACATTGTATGTAAGTCCCTCTGTAGAGAGAAATATCCTGTTCTGAATTAATGACTTTGCATAATTTAGTATCATCTGCAAATATTGATATTTTGCTTTCTATATCTATTTCCAGGTCATTTATAAACATGTTAAAAAGCAGCGGACCCAATACTGAACCCTGAGGTACTCCACTCTCCACTTTAACTGTACTGGAGAATTTTGCATTTACAACCACACACTGTTCCCTATCCTTCAACCAGTTTTGTATCCAATTGCAAAGGTTAACTCCTAGCCCCAATTTCCTTATTTTATACACCAGCCTTCTGTGTGGTACTGTATCAAATGCCTTTGCAAAGTCTAGATATACTACATCTACTGCCTTGCCATTGTCAAGGTTGCTGCTTACATCCTCATAGAAGCTGAAAAGATTAGTTTGGCATGATCTATTCTTCATAAAACCATGTTGATTCGTGCTAATGATCTTATTTTTTGTGTTGTAATCCTGAATATAGTCCCTTATTATGCCTTCTAATAGTTTTCCCACTACAGAGGTCAAACTCACTGGTCTATAATTCCCAGGTTCTGTTTTAGTTCCCTTCTTAAATAGAGGCACTATGTTAGCTCTTCGCCAATCCTGTGGCACTGAGCCTGTGGTAATAGAATCTTTAAAGAGTAAATATAGGGGTTTTGCTAACACTGCACTGAGTTCCTCAAGAACCCTTGGATGTATACCATCAGGACCCGGTGCTTTGTCAGTCTTAATTTTGTTCAGTCTTCCCATGACATCTCCTTGAGTTAACCCAATATCTATTAATTGTATTGTTTTATTTGTTACTTGTGGAGGCTCTTCTACCATTCCTTGCTCCCTTGTATATACTGATGCAAAGAAAGTGTTTAAAACACCGGCCTTTTCCTTATCTTCACTAATCAACTCACCCATCTCATTTTTGAATGGTCCAATGCACTCCCTCTTAAGTTTTTTGCTATTTATATATTTAAAAAACTTTTTGGGATTAGTCTTGCTTTCCCTTGCAATTCGAGTGTCATTATCTATTTTTGCTACCCTAATTGCCTTTTTGCAATCTTTGTTGCACTCCCTGTATTTTAAGAAAGATTGTTCAGTTCCTTCAGACTTAAATAATTTGAATGCGTTTTTTTCCCTTGCCATTTCCTTCTCTACATGTGCAGTTAACCACATTGGATGTGACTTACTTCTTTTGCATTTGTTCCCCATTGGTATATACTGTTGGGTACATTTCTGCGACCTAAATTTGAGTTCTGACCATTTTTCCTCAGTATTTTTGCCTTTAAATAAAATATCCCAGTCTATGTGTTGCATTGAGGCCCTTAACAATTTGAAGTTTGCTCACCTCTACATAACTTAGCCTAAATAGTTAGGTTATATAGCGAATCTGACTAAAAGTGTCTTATTTTTTTTAAGCTCTATTTTGTTTAAATTTAAGTTATAAAGTCTTCCCTGCAGCTACTTCTGCATAGACTGTGGTTACCTGCTCTGTACCACAGTCTGTCACTCTGCCTCTGCTCCCGTCCCTCTATCGAACCTCCTCCAATGATGGAGGCTTCTGTCTGTAAGCTGGAGCGCTCTCATTGGCAGAGATAAATATCGGAGGAGGCTGGATAAAGGGAGGGGAGCAGAGGCAGAGCGACAGACTGCACTCTGTGTGGAGGTAGCTGCAGGGAAGACTTTATAACTTAAATTTAGACAAAATAAAGCTTAAAGGGATAGTAATACTTTGTTTTATCTTTATTTTATTTTGTAGGCATTAAAAAAACATGAAGAACGATATAAGTCTTATCTCTCAAACTTTTATGGTTTGAAAGATATTCACAAGCAAAGTTTCCCCTCCTGCCCCTTTTACCTCGTATAAGCCCCTACTCCTCAGATGTGGAATCCAGTCCACAGACCAGACAGATAAGAGAAGTGGACAATCTTCTTACTGTGAGAACAATGAAAGCCCTGACCCCCTTGACAAGTTTTTCAGCTTTTTCCCTTATCTTAATTGAAGATTGTCCCTCTCTGCAGTCTACCTGGACACCTCCCTTCTGATCTGGCTGAGCAGTGTTACATCAGTAAAAGGGGCGGGAGAGGGATACTTTATCATTCAATTACTCTTGAACTACAACTCTGACAGATTTGAAATAACACTCTCCAAAGTCCAAATACTATGATGATTAATTAGAGCTGCTTTTATTATGAAACATTACTATCCCTTTAAAAGAAAAAAATGAAGACCCTTTAGTCAGATTCGCTATATAACCCACCTATTTAGCCTAAGTTCTATAGAGGTGATACATCCCCTTTATACTTGGGGTACCTGATGATGAGATGTCAGCACAGCACAAGTAAGAGGCAGCAGGTTTCTTGAGCGAGCAGAGGCAATAAAATAATAAGGGACGCAAATGCAGAAAACACCATCAGTAACAACCAGATACATAATGCAAGTGCAAATGTGTAGCGGGATGTTAAGTAGCCTGCGCTAACTACTTGAACACCAGTGTAGCGTGTGGCTGCATGTTAGGCCATCACCCCACCTCCAGCATAGGACGTCTTCAGCAGGAAGCAGGTAGTGAGCTGTGCACTCAGCAGGGAGAACTTTGTTTACAGGGTCAGCGAACTTCATTGACTGGGGCTGAGGCCCCCCCGGCTCCAATATAATATTATTATAGGCAACATTTGGGGGCCCCAGGTTCAGGGGGGCCTCCTATACAACTATTAAATAATTAACTGTAAATCAGGAAAAATGGGGGGGGCTGAGTATGGCAGGGCCTCCAATATAAAATAGTGTGTGCAAAACATTTTGGGGCCCCTGAGTATGGGGGAGCCCCACTGCAACGCAGGGGCTGTAGGGGCTTCTGCTACGCCTCTGCCATTAAGACCCTTTAAGAAAAGGTCTTAACTGTTGGCAAAGTAAAAAGTAAGGTGAAAACAAATCACATGATGACAGTATTAACTGCAGTTTTCACTCCAAAAACACAGAAAACACCCTTACTCTACAACACAGAACAGTAAAAAGCTCTTAAAAGGATAGTGATTTTTCACAATAAAAGCAGCTCCAATTAATGTTCACAGTATTTGGGACATGGAGAGTGTTATTTGAATACGGTTAGCGTTGTAGTTCAAGAGTAATTGAATGATAAATTATCCAATTATCCACCTCCCTCCCCTTTTACTGATGTAACACTGCTCACCTCAGAGCAGCAAAACTGTCTGTATCCAAAGTCTTTTTAGTGTGCAACCAGGGCAAAATGTCCACAGTCTCTTTAGCTACACAGTCTTATGGCCAGACAAGGGCTCAAGTAACGGGTAGGATCCGTTACAGTAATTTTAGCAAGGTATATCTCTCAAACCACTGCTGCAATTTGTAAACTAGTAAATAAACTAGATATGTGTGTGTTTAAACTGGATGCTACAGCAACATATCAACTGGTAAGTACACATGTTACCCTAAACCAGGAGTGGATGTCTGGTGTAGGGGCAGGGATTGTAGCTATACTCCTATATTATACAGAAGACCATTACATTCTGATAAATAACCTCAAAAATGTAGACTCAGGTAATGATGTGATAAACAGATTCCACTCCTATTTATCTTACAGTAAACAGTATCTGTGGTGAAAGTGATTCCTTCCTTATGCAGATTCCCAAGTTCCCATTCTCAGACCTGTTCTATTTTCACTGTTTATATATGATCTGCACATGATTTGAAAACTTCATCTGTGCACATGTGTCCAACCATATTCTGCACTAAAAATCCAAACAAATCCCAATTTTAGGTTGTATTACATGAAGATTTCTCTGAGACTGAAAGATGGATCAATAAAAATAAACTGTTCTTAATCCTGTTAGGTCCGTGGGCAGTCAATGCATTTTAACATACCTCCCAAGTGTCCCTCTTTAGGAGGGACAGTCCCTCTTTTGGACCCAAACCCCTCTGTCCCTCTTTCCCAGCCTGATGTCCCTCTTTTTCGGAGATCGGATTGCATGGTGTGTATATAAGTGTATCACATTGCTCCACCGCAATAAAACTCACATTATTGTTTGTTTAAATGTCAGTATATGTGTTTATAAATTAATCTGTGTAAATAAAATACTTTGATCTTGTTATAAGTCATTTATTTGGTTACAGAAGGAGGTATCAATAGGTCATGAAATAGCCTAAAAATTCTCAGATATGTCCCACCCACCAGCCATGGCCCCAGCAATACCCCCTAAAACACAAGTGTCCCTCTTTGGCATTCTGAAATGTTGGGGGGTATGATTTTAAAGGGATAGTAATACTTTGTTTTATCTTTATTTTATTTTGTAGGCATTAAAAAAACATGAAGAACAATATAAGTCTTGTCTCTCAAACCTTTATGGTTTAAGAGATATTCACAAGCAATGTATCCCCCCACTGTTCAGCCAGATCAGAAGGGAGGTGCCCAGGTAGACTGCAGAGAGGGACAATCTTCAATTAAGATAAGGGAAAAAGCTGAAAAACTTGTCAAGGGGGGAAGGGCTTTCATTGTTCTCATAGGAAGAAGATTGTCCCCTTCTGTCTGGTCTTACAACCAGATTCACATATGAGAAGAGAAGGCTTACACTAGGAAAAAGGGGCGGCAGGGGGAAACCATAAAGGTTTGAGAGATAAGACTTATATCGTTCTTCATGTTTTTTTAATGCCTACAAAATAAAATAAAGATAAAACGAAGTATTACTATCCCTTTAAAGCAGTGCTTTGGACAATCATATGGTATGCAGAGGGATAAATACTGACAACATGGTAACAATGGTATTTGGAACAAAGTGCAAATTACGTAAACTCTGCAATACCCATTTATGAATTTGAACAAAGTCAAAATGTAACATGGCCCCAGTCAAATCCTACAAATATCTAGGTATATGGCTAGATTTCAACCTCAACTGTGGTCTTCATATTACATCGATACATAGTAAATTAGGTTGAATAAAGATACAAGTCCATAAAGTTCAACCTTTGCCAGAGTACTGATAAATTACATCAAAATGTTATCCTAAAGTACGCACTCTGTAGAACCAAATCCTGTCTAAATCTCCTGGTAAGAAATCTTATTCTGCAACAAATGATTTCGCCTCTTGTCCACTGTGTTGATGTAGTATATATTTGTACCACAAATCCACCTCTGTAAATGTAACACACTGTATAATTCATTATGTCTCTTTGTCCTCCAATGTAATCGCGCTACCTATCATTGTAATATGTTAAAAAAAAATAAACTGGCTTACACTTGAATCCTGACATACATTTCACTTTTTTTTTACCTATTTTATACTAATTTCTCTGCGCAGAGCCAATGGTCCCACCTTGGATGATGGGCTCTGTAAAAACTGCCCCCTTCTGCATCCCCTGAAGTTACACATCTGAATATAATTACTCTTATATGGAAATTACAAAATAGAATGCAACTCCATAAGAGAGATTTTTTAATACTTTAAAGGGATAGTAATACTTAAAATGTAAAAAATAATATGTTGTAGGGTTTATCCCCCTGAGTAAAACAAAAGTACTCCCACTGCTGAAAGGTGTTTCATTCAAAAGTTATTAATTTTCAAAGTTGAATTTTTTAGGTGCAATATCACAGTGGCCTGAAATTGTACAGTGGCGCTGTTGCTACACCATCCTATGGAGATTTATGGTCCCGGGACCAGAGCTGTCCATAGGATCGTGTAGCAACAGCGCCACTGTACAATTTCAGGCCACTGTGATATTGCACCTAAAAAATTCAACTTTGAAAATTAATAACTTTTGAATGAAACACCTTTCAGCAGTGGGAGTACTCTTGTTTTACTCAGGGGGATAAACCCTACAACATATTTTTTTTACATTTTAAGTATTACTATCCCTTTAAAGGGATAGTATTGTGAACATATTACATATTAAATCAGTATTGTAGCTATTGAAAACTAAAACTAAATACCCCCAGTCCCAGTCTGAGAGAGATATTCACTGTTAAATTTCCCCCCTCCATCCCCTTTCCCTGACGTCAGTGCTGTAGCCGACTGCAGGGGAATCTTGGTTTGCAAGCACACTTTGAAGACCTTTTTAGTGATTTATTTTTCAAGATCACGATCTCAGCTCTGCTGATGAGCCTCTGCCGGTCCCAGGACCAGATTCCCCTTCAGTCATCTAGAACGCTGACATCAGGGAAAGGTGAGGGAGGGGGAACTTTAACAGCGAATGGGACTGGAGGCATTTAGTTTCAGTTTTCAATAGCTACAATACTGATTCTTTTTAATATGGTGACAATACTATTCCTTTAAGCAAAAGCATAACACAAAATTCAGGGGCAGTGGAGTAACAATAGGGGTCGCAGGGGGCGCACCTGTGACCGGGCCCATCACTCTCGGGGGTCCGGCGACCCCCTCGCCACGCGCCCGCAGCAGCTTATGAAACAAGGCAGCACAGCTGATCCCCCGGCGGCCGGCGCTCTAGTAATGCTGAGTACTGGGAGATGACATAATATCCCAGCACTCTGCATTACTAAGAACCACGCAGGAGCTTAAGTTCCAGTCAGAGGTCTGTGCCGATTGAGGCACAGATCTGTCATGTCACACACCGCTAGACTACCAGGGACTCGACGTAGGAGGACGGGGGGTCAGTAGGGGCATTGTGGAAGGGGCAATGTGGAGATGGGGGCATTGTGATGGGGGCATTGTGGAGATTGAGGGGTAATATGGAGAATGAGGGGCATTGTGATGGGGGCATTGTACAGAATGAGGGGCATTGTGGAGACTGAAGGGCAATGTGGAAGGGGCATTGTGATGGGAGCATTGTTGACGGGGCAATGTGGAGAATGAGGGGCATTGTGGAAGGGGCAATGTGGAGAATGAGGGGCATTGTGGAAGGGGCAATGTGGAGACGGGGGCATTGTGGAAGGGGCAATGTGGAAATGGGGGGCATTGTGGAAGGGGCAATGTGGAGATTGAGGGGCATTGTGGAAGGGGCAATGTGGAGATTGAGGGGCATTGTGGAAGGGCCAATGTGGAGAATGAGGGGCATTGTGGAAGGGGCAATGTGGAGAATGAGGGGCATTGTGGAAGGGGCAATGTGGAGACGGGGGCATTGTGGAAGGGGCAATGTGGAGAATGAGGGGCATTGTGGAAGGGGCAATGTGGAGATTGAGGGGCATTGTGGAAGGGGCAATGTGGAGATTGAGGGGCATTGTGGAAGGGGCAATGTGGAGAATGAGGGGCATTGTGGAAGGGGCAATGTGGAGATTGAGGGGCATTGTGGAAGGGGCAATGTGGAGAATGAGGGGCATTGTGGAAGGGGCAATGTGGAGAATGAGGGGCATTGTGGAAGGGGCAATGTGGAGACGGGGGCATTGTGGAAGGGGCAATGTGGAGAATGAGGGGCATTGTGGAAGGGGCAATGTGGAGACGGGGGCATTGTGGAAGGGGCAATGTGGAGATTGAGGGGCATTGTGGAAGGGGCAATGTGGAGACGGGGGCATTGTGGAAGGGGCAATGTGGAGAATGAGGGGCATTGTGGAAGGGGCAATGTGGAGACGGGGGCATTGTGGAAGGGGCAATGTGGAGAATGAGGGGCATTGTGGAAGGGGCAATGTGGAGTCGGGGGCATTGTTGAAGGGGCCATTGTTGAAGGGGTATTGTGAAAGGGTCAATGTGGAGGTGGCCGATGTGGTTGAGGGAGACCAATGTGGTCAGGGGGGGGCCCATGGCAATTTTTGCACCAGGGCCCGGTGGCTTCTAGTTACGCCTCTGTGCAGGGGTGCCCCTGCCAACTCTAATAAGGAGCCCCATGCCCTGCTCCAGTTATGCTTCACCCCAAATTCCCAACCTATGACAATAAATAACTGTACAAAGAAGAGTCAGTATGATACAGATTTCTTCAGTGAACATATACCAAATATGTACAGGTTTAAAAACTATCATTTCCGATTGTCTGCGTTGGCCATGAAGATCCGATAAGGGACTCACTTTATCACAGGAAATTTAAGAGCCAGTTTTTTTGGGGACTAGAGTGCCTTTCCGGGCCTTCAAACAGCCGACGCAGCAAATTAAAGGAAAAAAAACCCTAAGTCCTCAGTGGACGTATTGATAGGGGGCCCTAAGCCCCACATCAATACATCCAAAGTGCCTAAAAAGTGCTCAGAGTTAGCAGAATTAACCCTGCGAGTAACACTTACCATTAATCCTGGGGCTGGATTCAAATGCAGTTGCTAATGTTATCTCTGCTTTTATCTCCAGTTAACCTCATAGACATCAACAGGACATTTTTTTTATAAAATGGGAGGAAACATTTATCTCCTTCATTTGAAGGAACAACAGCATTAGATCATGAACATGGGGTTATATCTACTTAATCCTTTGAGTTTCAGAGGGACAAGCAGTGCACTGGACAGCAGTATGGTGCTCAGCCCTCTGCTTAAATATATGTACTTAAAGGGATAGTAATACTTAAACTGTACAAAAATATATGTTGTAGGGTTTATCCCCCTGAGTAAAACAAGGGTACTCCCACTGCTGAGAGATATTTTATTAAAAAATTATAACAGCTCAAACTTTAATTTTTTTAGGTGCAATATCACAGTGGCCTGAAAATTTACAGTGGCGCTGTTGCTACACCATCTTATGGACTGCTCTGGTCCGTAGACCATAAATCTCCATAGGATGGTGTAGCAACAGCGCCACTGTAAATTTTCAGGCCACTGTGATATTGCACCTAAAAAAATTCAAGTTTGAGTTGTTATAATTTTGTAATAAAATATCTCTCACCAGTGGGAGTACCCTTGTTTTATTCCGGGACATAAACCCTACAACATATATTTTTTTACATTTTAAGTATTACTATCCCTTTAAGTGAGGTTTTCACACATGATTGGTCATCCCTAGCCAGCGTTACACATAGTTGTCAATGTTGCCTTTTGTCATAAATTTACCCCTTGAAGCCGCTTTACAATGCTAAATTAAACAGTGACAAGGAATACTTTTCTGACTGTCACTGTTTAATTTAGCATTGTAAAGTGGCTTGGAGAAAGGTTTGGAGGGTATGAAGTCCTAAGGTTCATACGGTGGCAAGGTTCCTTTTAAATACTGGGGAAGGCCTTTTAGCATCTCGGAACACACGGAGGCTCTCCAGCTGCCTCCGTGTGCTTAATGTCCGTGTGATTAATGTGCCCATTGACAGTGAAACGTGACAATCTTGCGCTGTCATGCACTGCGAGATTGTCACGTTGAGTTTTTTACCCAGGCGACCTGCTGAAACAGTTAAATGGTTGCACGCTCTTCTGCGTGCGACCGTTCAAAAGTGAACCTCTTCAGTGAGCATAAGGAAAAACCTGAAATACCTGTCAAGGGGGGCAGAGTTTTCCTTATGATCACAGTAAGAAGATTGTCCCTTGCTGTGAACTGTCCGGTCAAGACACCAGATTCCACATGTGAGGGGAGGTGGCTTACACTAGGTAAAAGGGGCGGGAGGGGGATACTTTATCATTCAATTACTCTTGTACTGCAACTCTGACAGAATTACAGTAACACTCTCCAGAGTCCAAATACTATGATGATTAATTGGAGCTGCTTTTATTTTGAAACATACTATCCCTTTATATGGACTGTCCAGTACATGGGTATGTAAAATGCTAAAGAAACTTGATATATGTGTTTAGTAACTGACATTGCTGCAATTTCTAAACTAGTAAATAAACTAGATATGTGTGTGTTAAACTGGATGCTACAGCAACATATCAACTGGTAAGTACACACGTTACCCTAAACCAGGAGTGGATGTCTGGTTTGGGGGGCAGGGATTGCATACCTCCCAACGTTTCAAATTGCCAAAGAGGGACACTTGTGTTTTAGGGGGTGTTGCTGGGGGCGTGACTGGTGGTCGGGGCATTACTGAGAATTTTTAGGCTATTTCATGACCTATTGACACCTCCTTGTGTAACCTAATAAATGACTTATAACAGAAGTATTTTATTTACACAGACTACTTTATAAACACATATATTGATGTTTAAACAAACAATAATTTGAGTTTTATTGCTGTAGAGCAATGTGATACACTTTTATACATACCACACAGTCTGATCTCCTAAAAAGAAGGACATCAGAGAATTTTTAGGCTATTTTATGACCTATTGATACCTCCTTCTGTAACCAAATAAATGACTTATAACAAGGTCTAAGTATTTTATTTACACAGACTAATTTATAAACACAAATACTAACAGTTAAACAAACAATAATGTGAGTTTTATTGCGGTGGAGCAATGTGATACACTTATATACACACCATGGAGTCCGATCTCCGAAAAAGAGGGACATCAGAGTGGGAAAGAGGGACAGAGGGATTTGGGTCTAAAAGAGGGACACTTGGGAGGTATGGGATTGTAGCTATTCTCCTATATTATACATAAGATCATGACATTCTGATAAATAACCTCAAACATTTAGACTCAGGTAATGATGTGATAAACAGATTCCACTCCTATTTATCTTACAGTAAACAGTGTCTGTTGTGAAAGTGATTCCTTCCTTATGCAGATTCCCAAGTTCCCATTCTCAGACCTGTTCTATTTTCACTGTTTATATATGATCTGCACATGATTTGAAAGCTTCATCTGTGCACATGTGTCCAACCATATTCTGCACTAAAAATCCAAACAAATCCCAATTTTAGGTTGTATTACATGAAGATTTCTCTGAGACTGAAAGATGGATCAATAAAAATAAACTGTTTTTAACCCTGTGAGGCCCGGTAAAGCAGTGCTTTGGACAATCATATGGTATGCAGAGGGATAAATACTGACAACATGGTAACAATGGTATTTGGAACAAAGCGCAAATTACGTAAACTCTGCAATACCCATTTATGAATTTTAACAAAGTCAAAATGTAACACGGCCCCAGTCAAATCCTACAAATATCTAGGTATATGGCTAGATTCCAACCTCACCTGTGGTCTTCATATTACATAGATACATAGTAAATTTATTTGAATAAAGATACAAGTCCATAAATTTCAACCTTTGCCAGAGTATTGATAAATGATATCAAAACGTAATCCTAAAGTACACACTCTGTAGAAACTAATCCTCTCAAGGCCCGGATTGGCCATCGGGCATACCAGGAATTTGCCCGATGGGCTGGTCCGGGGCCGGTCTGGGCATTTAAAAAAAAATTAATCATTAAATGAGTTTGGGCCGTCTTTCACTTTCTGAAAGACAGCCACCTCGTTACAAGTTTCCTGGTGGGCAGGCAATCAATGTGCGGCCATGCGGCGCACGTGATTATAAGCTCCACCCATGATCACCGTCGGCCGACAGCCCAAATGCCCGGGCCTATTTTTTGTCCCAGTCCGGGCCTGATCCTCTCTAAATGTCAAACAGCAGTAGCAAAGGCAAACAAAGTCCTGTCTTGCATAAAAAGAGGTATTGGAGCAAGAGTGGATAACATTATTTTGCCATTGTACAAATCATTGGTAAGACCTCACCTTGAGTATGCAGTGCAATTTTGGGCACCGGTTCTGAAAAAGGATATACTAGAACTAGAGAGGGTACAGCGGAGAGCAACAAAATTAATTAAGGGAAAGGAGGACTTGATGTATGAGGAACGACTATACAAACTTGGTTTATTTACTCTAGAGAAAAGACGACTAAGAGGAGACCTTATCACATTGTACAAGCATATGAGAGGTCAATACAAGGATCTCTGCGGTGAGCTATTTATTCCATGGCCTGCTCAGGTGACCAGGGGACACCCCTTGAGATTAGAAGAAAGGAGGTTTAAACTTCAGCAGAGGAAATGTTTATTTACGGTAAGGTCTGTCAAATTGTGGAATTCATTGCCCAGGGAGGTAGTTATGGCAGATACAATGAGAAGATTAGATACATTTCTTTCAAAAGGGAACATACAGAGTTATACTGTTTATCAGTAGGCTGATCAGGAAGGTCTGATAAAGACTAATTTAACTGGTAGCAGGAAAGCTATAAAATTCTCAGTTACTGAGGTATGAGGCGAAGGTTGAACTTGATGGACTTGTGTCTTTTTTCAACCTAATTTACTATGTTACTATGTAAATCTCCTGGTACATTCTGCAACAAATGATATCGCCTGTCGTCCACTGTGTTGATGTAGTATATATTTGTACCACAAATCCATCTCTGTAAATGTAACACACTGTATAATTCATTATGTCTCTTTGTCCTCCAATGTAATTGCGCTACCTATCATTGTAATATGTTAAAAAAATAAACTGGCTTACACTCACCTTTTTTGCCTAGTTTATAAGAATTTCTCTGTGCAGAGCCAATGGTCCCCTCCTGGATGATGGGGCTCTGTAAAAACTGCATAAGGGAACAGCCGCACTCCAGGATTTACCAGAACTCCACTTGTTTGAATAAAAGATGAGAGTTGGTACCGTGTTAGCCGTATAAATATAGGAGGCAAATATAGTTTTTGATACCTTTTATTGGCTAACTAAGCAGATTTAAATGCAAGCTTTCAAGACCCTGCAAAATATAATTTAGTTGACTGACCTTTCCAACAGACCCAAGAGCATCGTAAATACCTCTAAAGCCTCAGAGGAAGAGAGCAATTTACCATTGACTGATCAAAGATATCTGGATCTGGACTGCATTCTGTTATCTGATTTCCATGCTAAACAATGTGATGTGTAGTTGTATTTAAGAGAGATGTTTTCATATTTATCTGTATAACATGCCTGAGGAAGAGACCTAAGGTCTTGAAAGCTTGCATTTAAATCTGCTTAGTTAGCCAATAAAAGGTATCAAAAACTATATTTGCCTCCTGTGTTTGAATAAAAAACATCAGACTTTATTCATGTTGTAAAAAACACACATTGTACCATAGACAGACAAGGTGATGGAAAGGTGCAAAAAAGAAGAGGGTGTCACAAACCTTCTGTAAAAACGCCTCCCTCTGCATCCCCTGAAGTTACTCGTTAATCCTTTAAAGAGATAGTAATACTTTGTTTTATCTTTATTTTATTTTGTAGGCATTAAAAAAACATGAAGAACAATATAAGTCTTATCTCTCAAACTTTTATCGTTTGAGAGATATTCACAAGCAAAGTTTCCCCTCCTGCCCCTTTTACCTAGTATAAGTCATCTCTTCTCAGATGTGGAATCCAGTCCATAGACCAGACAGATAACAGCAGGGGACAATCTTCTTCCTATGAGAACAATGAAGACCCTCCCCCCCCTTGACAGGTTTTTCTGTTTTTTCCCTTATCTTAATTGAAGATTGTCCCTCTCTGCAGTCTACCTGGGCACCTCCCTTCTGATCTGGCTGAACAGTGTTACATCAATAAAAGGGGCGGGAGGGGGATACTTTGTCATTGAATTACTCTTGTTCTACAACTGACAGAATTGAAATAACACTCTTCATGGCCCAAATACTATGATGATTAATTAGAGCTGCTTTTATTATGAAACATTACTATCCCTTTAAGCAAAAGAGTACCACAAAATGCAGGCCGCATGCCCTGCCCCAATTATGCTTCACCCCCATATTCCCCACCTATGGCAATAAATAACAATACAAAGAAGAGTCAGACTGATCCAGATTCCTTTTAGTACACATATACCAAATATGTACAGGTAGAAAAAAATATAATTCCTTACAAATGTGTAAAGTGTAATCCTTAGAGAATACAATTTGTCCAGAAGGCATTGACAGATTAAAATTTTGTACATTAATTACTTTTAGATTAGTGTTTCTTACAATTTGAAGTGATTTATGGCATTCAAGTTAAAGGGACAACAACATCTAAAAAATGAACATGCCTGGGGTCATATACACTTAAATATCATGGACGCCATGCTAGATTATTTTGTTCTCTGTGGTCTAGAATCCAATCTTACATATGCTCTGGGGGAGCAGCTATTACCACCCTTCCCACTGCTCCAAATAACTGTCCCCAAGAGGTAAACCAAATATCAAACTTATTACATACCAGCCAACTGTCCCGATTTACGCGGGACAATCCTGATTTTAGGGCCCAAACCCGCTGTCCCGCCCACACTGCACTTTGTCCTGGTTTTCCCTGCTTAAGTTTTGCCCTTACTGTACTACACCACCCTTACTGTACTACACCACTCCAGCAGCCTATAGGAGCACAGCACCACGCTCATCACATGACTGTGAGCAACGCTGCGTCTCTGCCGAGTGGTATCACGCCTATTCACTGCGCCTGTGTGCCCGACACTTGATATAATAAAATCGTGCCATACTCCACCCGCTGTCTGAGCAAGAAGTAAGTGTGAGGCTGAGCACTCCACGGAGCAGCAAGAACCTGAACCAACCTGCCGGTGCTGAGCCTCAGAATTGTGCTGGTCACGGTCTGGTCAAATCGTCTGACTCTCCTCCTGGTATCCTCTGTGACAGGCAGTACAGTGCAAATTATATGCCTTGTGATTCACATTGTCGCGGTGACACAGTAGCTGGCAGAAACAAGCAGATATATCCGCATATACTGATAGCAACTATAGAGCTCCCAGGTTGTTTATTCCCAGAGGTGGGGACATGTGGTTCTCCAGCTGTACACTGACACCGACAGAAGTTATATCAGCCGTAGAAGACCCATATTGTCTTCTGGCAATGTTTGAGAGGGGCCCCTCGGCAGTGAAAGAAAGAAGGGACCGCTTAGGGAGGGAGAAGGTGTCCCTGCTGTGAGTGAGAGGGGTTCCCTGGAAATGGGCACCGGAGTCCCCTATTGAGTGAGAGGAGGGTCCTTCATCTGTGAGACAAAAAAGAGGAAATGGGAGAGTGCATGTTCCTAATGTGAGAGGGGGGTGTCCCCCTGGCAAGGTGTGAGGGGGCAGTGGGTGAGAAGGGGTTCCCCTGGCAGCGTGTCAGTGGGTACTCTTGCAGTTACACCACACATTGGCATGCCTCTCAAGTGCCCCTCTTTCAGACCCAAATCCCTATATACAGGGATTGTATGTATATGTATAATATCACATTGCTCCGCAGCAATAAAACTCACATTAATGTTTTACTTAAACTGTTTAGTCCGTGTAAATAAAATACTTTGATTTTGCTCTATTATTTATTCAGTTACACAAAGAGGTGTAGGTTGTGAAATTAACTAAAAATGTTTGGTAATGCCCCACCCACCAGACACCCCCCCTGAAACACAAGTGTCCCTCTTTGGTCATTTGAAATGTTGGGAGGTATGTTATTAGACTTCTATTGATTAACCACTTGGAATCTAGAGCTGTCTCCAGGGGACATCGCTTACCTAGACACATACCTCCCAACATTTCAAATTGCCAAAGAGGGACACTTGTGTTTTAGGGGGTTTTGTTGGGGGCGTGGCTGGTGGGTGGGTGGGGCATTACCGATAATTTTTAGGCTATTTCATGACCTATTGACACCTCCTTGTGTAACCTAATAAATGACTTATAACAAGACCAGATTATTTTATTTACATAGGCTACTTTATAAACACATAAACTGATGTTTACACAAACAATAATGTGAGTTTTATTGCTGTGGAGCAATGTGATCTTTTATACACACACACAGTCTGATCTCTTAAAAAGAGGGACAACAGGGTGGGAAAGAGGGACAGAGGGATTTGGGTCTAAAAGAGGGACTGTCCCTCCTAAAGAGGGACACTTGGGAGGTATGTAGACGTAGAAAAGCACATCTTCCTGCTGTCCAGCGGATCAAACAAGTTGAGGGCATCTGCAACACTCAAGGAGTTAAAGGAACAACAGCGCACTGGACAGCAGTGCATTGCTCAGCCTTCTGGAACTCAAATGCTTTTAAAGAGGAGCTACCCCTCCAAACAAAGTGCCCCCCAAATAATTACTGATATAGAGATAATCATAAGAATAAGGCCAGCATTATTAAGAAATCCTACTGGATCTGAGACTGACTGACAGGCTTCCTGCTTTAGAGGCATCTATGTGCCTGCGCCGTCACTCACTTCCTGTTACCTTAAGGTACAATGCAAAGCCTCCTCACCAATCCTGGAAGAGACTGGGACGGACAGGGCACAGGCGCACAGATGTCTCTAAGGCAAGATGTCTGCGCTGATGCCTTCCTGTTCATCTCAGATCAAGTAGGATTTCTTATCGCTATGTCAATAATTATTTGGTGGCACTTTGGAGGGACAGTTCAGCTTTAATATTACTGACCTCCATGCCCAACTCAGAAAAATGGCTCTTTTTGTTTTCTGAGGCCTAAAATCCAGTCTTACACACATGTTCTGAGGGAGCAGCAGCCATACTCCATTCCTTTCCCGCCCCACCCTTTCCATTGCTATAAATGAATGAGCATTGTGACGGTACCAGGATTTACCGGACCCTTTTGGGGTCGTCGGTTCCTGAACCGCCGCTGCTGCTGCCCCTCTTACCCGGCCGGCCAGAGCTCTGCTGCTTCCTGGAGGTCTTGGATACTCAGGTAGGAACAACTGGATGCTGCCCCCTGGCAGACTGGCAGAGCTAGTGAATTTAGCTGCAGAATCCTAGGTGGGGTTTCCAGAGTCCCTACGCCAGTAGACCGGCGAGGCAAGTGAATTTGCTCCTGCAGTGCCTAAGGTGAGAATCCCCAGCCCAAGCCCCTCCAGAAATACAGCCGAGACTTGTATTAAGGAGAGTAGAACAGAACAGCCTTTATTGTTAAAGGGATAGTAATACTTAAAATGTAAAAAAATATATGTTGTAGGGTTTATCCCCCTGAGTAAAATAAGGGTACTCCCACTGCTGAGAGATATTTTATTAAACATATGTTATTATAACAGCTCAAACTTGAATTTTTTAGGTGCAATATCACAGTGGCCTGAAAATTTACAGTGGCGCTGTTGCTACACCATCCTATGGACTGCTCTGGTCCATAGACCATAAATCGCTATAGGCTGGTGTAGCAACAGCGCCACTGTAAATTTTCAGGCCATTGTGATATTGCACCTAAAAAATTCCACTTTGAAAATTAAAAAGTTTTGAATGAAACACCTTTCAGCAGTGGGAGTACTCTTGTTTTACTCAGGGGGATAAACCCTACAACATATTTTTTTTTTTACATTTTAAGTATTACTATCCCTTTAAAACACACTGCTTATATACACTTCCAGACACTCTTATCAAGATAAGAATACAAATTAGTGCTTGAATAAGGGACATTTTAACTGGTCCATAATAACCTCCCCTGACTGGTCAATGAAGCACAGCAGGAGTCAATTCACATTCCTTAGCACATGGAGTATTCTTTAAACAAGCCAGAGTGCTGGACTTAACAGCCCACAATGCAATCTGGTTCCCCAGATTTACCATATGTCACACAATGTACAAAACAGTGATCAATATTTCAAATGTTATAGTTCTAAATTATTCCATCTGGTCACAAGCATCATAGCAGTCTAAGGGGTTAACCTGATAAACAATACATATTACACTTTTCTGCTCCTTTAAATTTAGGTCAGAATTTCCAAACGGACATTTTTTTTAACACAGGGTCTTCCTGTTAACGGATTTACTGGAAAATAATGTAGAAATTTAACTTGGGATGAATCTTGTTAAGCAAGAAAAATCCACCTACATAAATAAAGATAGTTCCTCTTCTCCACACACACATTCTGTGCACAATTGAGAACCTTAGTTCAGCTGGATTGTCTATTAAAATGTGGAAGTGTGTAACGTTGGTGTTCTTTGCAGTTGGTCCTAGAATTATAGGCAGTGTATTCACCATAGATAAAGTCTTTAAAGGGATAGTAATACTTTGTTTATCTTTATTTTATTTTGTAGGCATTAAAAAAACATGAAGAACGATATAAGTCTTATCTCTCAAACCTTTATGGTTTGAGAGATATTCACAACCAAAGTTTCCCCTCCCGCCCCTTTTACCTAGTGTAAGTCATTTTAAGGTTTTTCCCTTATCTTAACTGAAGATTATCCCTCTCTGCAATCTACTTGGGCACCTCCCTTCTGCTCTGGCTGAGCAGTGTTATATCAGGGCGGGAGGGGGATACTTTATCATTCAATTACTCTTGAACTACAACTCTGACAGAATTGAAATAGCACTCTTCAAAGTCCAAATACTATGATGATTAATTAGAGCTGCTTTTATTATGAAACATTACTATCCCTTTAACGACACTGGTGACCTCGAGAAGACAGGTCTGGTAAGTGCAACATATTCTAGTCTTTAGCTTGCTTAGGGCTGGATTATAATCGCGGGTGATCGCTTTATCATTGGTTAGAAATTCCCTAATGTGAATCAATGAGATAAAATTACTTATAATTTATGTATGTATGTATTTTTATTTATATAGCCCCATACACATACACAGCGCTTTACCAAAAAAAGTAATAACACAATACAAAAACACAGACCAGGGTTAAAGGGATAGTAATACTTGAAAATACTTTTATTTTATATTGTAGCCCTTAAAAATAACATTAAAAATGATATGAGTATTATCTCCCAAACCTTTATGGTTTGGGATATATTAGCAAGTAAAGTAAAGTAAAGTTCCCTTTTCCTGGCTGTTTTAGCCAAGTCTGCCATCTAGTGGACAGATTTGGAATCCGGTCCAGAGATCAGCCAGCAGCTTTTTAGCAGTGCTGAGATCACGATCTTTGAAAAGAACTACTTCATTGGAACTGTCTACAAAGTGTGCCTGGCTTGAAAGCACACTTTGAAGACCATTCCAATGAAGAAATTATTTTTAAAGATCGTGATCTTGGCACTGGGAAAGGAATCCTGCCGCAAGGAGCTTACAATCTAATAACATTTATCACCATCAATGGAATCCATTTTTTACAGAGAATTCAAGTGTCAGTCAACCTCCCTTTCGGCTTCACGTTTTCAATAAGCACATACTATGTAAAGTCAGTTTGCCTATACGTTTATTATATTTTTTTCATCTTTTCCTAGGATTAACCTTTGAGTGTCAGAAGGGTGAGCAATGATTAGTATTATACTTTATTTATTCAGCAACAAAATATTCCACAGTGCTGAACGAAATAGGGATGAGTAAATATAATAGCATACATAACCTGATCAATACAAATGGTAAACACTGACAGGGGGCTACCTAGATCCATTCACAGCACAGTGTGTGCTCTGTCTAGATTCATTCATATCACAGTGTGTGGGCTCTGTCTAGATCCATTCACAGCACATTGTGTGGGCTCTGCCTAGATCCATTCATATCACAGTGTGTGGGCTCTGCCTAGATCCATTCATATCACAGTGTGTGGGCTCTGCCTAGATCAGTTCATAGCACAGTGTGTGGGCTCTGCCTAGATTCGTTCATATCACAGTGTGTGGGCTCTGCCTAGATCTATTCATATCACAGTGTGTGGGCTCTGCCTAGATCCATTCATATCACAGTGTGTGGGCTCTGCCTAGATCCATTCATATCACAGTGTGTGGGCTCTGCCTAGATCCATTCATATCACAGTGTGTGGGCTCTGTCTAGATCCATTCACAGCACACTGTGTGCTCTGTCTAAGCATGTTTTCACACTTTTGATGCAGTTTACAGTCAAACGACAAACCTATATAATAATTCACCAAGGGTGTTTGTCAGAAGCCGTCACAGAATGCTGGGAGGTGTAGGAATGCTGACAGGTGTAGGAATGCTGGGAGCACAAAATGGTGGGAGGTGTAGGAATGCTGGGAGGTGTAGGATTGCTGGGAGCACGGAATGCTGGGAGGTGTAGGAATGCTGGGAGGTGTAGGATTGCTGGGAGCACGGAATGCTGGGAGGTGTAGGAATGCTGGGAGGTGTAGGATTGCTGGGAGCACGGAATGCTGGGAGGTGTAGGAATGCTGGGAGGTGTAGGAATGCTGGGAGCACAGAATGTTTGGAGCACAGATTGCTGGGAGTTCTGTGCTGGGAGCATTCTGTGCTTTCAGGCAGTCTCTACAGTGCATGACTGCGTCGGTAGCAGGACCGGCCTCTTAAGCCTTTGAGTGCCAGAGGGGTAAGCAACTCATTGCAAAGCAATGCTGTTGAAATAAATACTTTGAAAATAATTTGATATTTTTATTTTGTTTTACAGAATACAGATGAAGTCCAGTGTAAAACCTATGGAAAAACAATCCACACTTTCTTTGAGCATCTGAAGGAATTTCTTAGATACATTGTTAGAAAAGGTTTTTGTGTGAGTCGAATACAGAATTAGACCAGTAATGTCAGCATTTACTCAGGAGCCCCATAATCAAGGCAACCTAGGCACCCTTGGCCTCCTTACATGACCCTACCTCCAGTCCTATCCACTGTGTAACAAATAAATTACCCTTTATCCTGAACAGAAAGCAAAAAAGTTCTTCAATAAACAGTGCAATATATGGTTATATAATCTGGAAAATAAAATATCAACAATATTTTAATGTATCATTTATAATTCAGTAATATGAGAGAATTGGTCAGGGGTTTGAAAAACCTTTACAAGGCACTATATATATCTGCATACACACATTTACATTTTACATCAGTTTATATATGTCTATAGTTTCCAGTTTATATACACATAAACTGGATATTGCAGCAATATATGAACTGGTAAATAAACTGGATATGTGTATAATTAAACTGGATATTGCAGCAATATATAATCTGGTAAATAAGATGGATATATGTGTTTATAAACTGGACATTGCAGCAATATATAAACTTAAATAAACAGGACATGTGTGTATTTAGATTGGACATTAGAGCAATATATAAACTGGCAAATAAGCCGGATAGATATGCAGATAAACCGAGCATTGGTCATTGCAGCAATATATAAACTGGTCCAGGGCTCAAAATTTTCATTCGTCACTAGCCAATGGCGAGTGAAAATTTAGCCCTGGCGAGTACAAATTCAGCCCTGGTGGGTATGTAATGGTTTGTAGTGGTGAGAAACTTTTCAAGTCTGGACTTCAACTTTTAAGCCCTGAACTGGTCAGTAAACTAGATATTTGTTTCTATAAACTGGAAACTACGTAAATACTTAAACTGGTAAAAAAAGGGATATTTGTGTATGCAAACCGGACATTGCAAAAAATATGGCATAAAAACTGGTAATTAAACTGGTCATAATAAATTAAAGGGTTAGTAATGCCTAAAATAAAGTTGATGCTATATGTTAGATTTTACAAAAATAAAGTTTATGGTCTGAAAGGGATCCTCTGCTGATGTCAGCTGTAAAGCTGATAGAAGGAGATCTGTGTCGGCCGACACGAGGAGGCTCTTCAGTGGAGCCGCAATAGCAAGATTTAAAAATAATTACTTCTTTAGAACAGTCAAAAAAGTGGGCTTGCAAACCACGCACACTTTGTAGACCCTTCCAAAGTATTTCTTTTTAAATCACGCTATTGTGGCTCTGCTGAAGAGCCTCCTTGTGTCGGCCGACACGGATCTCCTTCTGTCAGCTTTACAGCTGACATCAGGAGAAAGGGAACTTTAGCAGAGGATATCTCTCAGTCCATAAAGGTTTGAGAGATAGGACTTTTCCAAATACGTTATCTAACATACAGCATCAACTTTATTTTGGGCATTACTAACCCTTTACGAGTGAGTGTCTGATGTTGGCGGCTGGGATTCATTTGGCCGCACCCATAACAGCTGATCCTTATGTATAAAGTCAATGTGGAGTCATTCTGTTGTAAAGCAACTGCAGTGAAGGTGTCACGGTTTTATTGAACACTCAGACAATTTGGTAGGATAAAACAATGAAGCTTTATTAAAACAATATAAAGCACAACAAGGCCCTACACGGGTCCAGACATACACAAAGGACAGATAATTGTCTGACACAGGTCAGGGCAATACAGTTGACACAATATGCAAATGACTGGAATGTAGACAGGAACGAAACCTCAGCAGTACAGAAACGGAAAGGCCCTAGGAGGGAACTATACTGCAGGGCAGGCACCTCAGTGTAGGGAGGTGAATAGGCTCTACCGGCCTTACCTATAACCGGGTAAGGCAGCCTAGCAACTGTGTCAATAAGGAATAGAGGAGGCTCTACCAGCCTTACCTATAACCGGGTAAGGCAGCCTAGTAACTGAGTCAATAAGGAATCGAGGAGGCTCTACCAGCCTTACCTATAACCGGGTAAGGCAGCCTAGTAACTGAGTCAATAAGGAATCGAGGAGGCTCTACCAGCCTTACCTATAACCGGGTAAGGCAGCCTTGGAGTAGCACAAATGGAGATAGCAAAATATACGGACTGACAGGAGGTAGTACCGCTAGTGACCTGGAGAGTACAGGCTGTATAGCACTTAACGGAGGCTGCAATGAGGCACAGGCTTGGAGTAACGCAACCGGAGGCAACAGTAGGAGCAGACTGACAAGATGTAACACCGCTAGTGACCGGAGGGCACAGGCTGTAAAGCACGTAATGGAGGATGCAATGAGGCACAGGCTTAGAGTAGTGCAACTGGAGGCAACAGTAGGAGCAGACTGACAAGTGGTAACACCGCTAGTGACCGGAGGGCACAGGCTGAGAGTAGCGCAACCGGAGGCAACAGTTAGGAGCAGACTGACAAGATGTAACACCGCTAGTGGCCGGAGGGCACAGGCTGTAAAGCACGTAACGGAGGCTGCAATGAGGCACAGGCTTAGAGTAGCGCAACCGGAGGCAACAGTAGGAGCAGACTGACAAGTGGTAATGCCGCTAGTGACCGGAGGGCACAGGCTGAGAGCAGCGCAACCAGAGTCAACAGTTAGGAGAAGACTGACAAAATGTAACACCGCTAGTGACTGGAGGGCACAGGCTGTAAAGCACGTAACGGAGGCTGCAATGAGGCACAGGTTTAGAGTAGCGCAACCGGAGGCAACAGTGAAACACCAACTGCCAGCTACCGTAGAGGCAAGGCGTAGGGCACAACTGGGACAACGGAAGCACTAGCGACAATAGGACGCTAGGCTGAATAGCCAAAGCCAGAATCGGTACACAGAGAGCGGTAGTCAGCCAAAGCCTGGATCGGTACACAGAGCGTGGTAGTCAGCCAAAGCCTGGATCGGTACACAGAGAGCCTTAGTCAGCCAAAGCCTGGATCGGTACACAGAGAGCGGTAGTCAGCCAAAGCCTGGATCAGTACACAGAGCGTGGAGACAGGAGCAAGGTCAGATGAAACCGGATCATACACGGAACTGGAACACAGATTCAAACGTCAGGTCAGGAACACCACGAAAGGGCACCGACCTAGTGACAGGAGGGTGTATATAAAGGCAAGCCCTGGGAGGGGCTAGCCAGCCAGAACCAATAAGAGGCAGCTAAGACAAACCCGGAAGTAGGAATGTCGCATAGTGAATCACGGGCACCGTGATAGAAGGTTACAACTACACTTTCCCTTGAAGACATTTATTGTATTAAACACTTCATTTAAATAAATGGCAAATATTTGTTCACTATAGCTCATTTTACAATAAAATATAAAATTCATAAACAGAGCCTTTAAACTTGATGACGAGTTGTAGAAAGTGTGTTATAATGGATACCTTGACAAAGTGCTGGCTAGGCACAAAACAGCTGTCGGTGTTTGTTTGAATGTGGGAACACCATCTACCCCTCTGATTGTTAAGTTATTGCAGCGTGTTTGACAAGATTTTATGGGTGAGTGACAACTTTTTGTTTTTTACTTTTTCTTTAAAGAGATAGTAATGTTTCAAAATAAAAGCAGCTCCAATTAATCTTCATAGTATTTGGGCCATGGAGAGTGTTATTTCACTACTGTCACAGTTGTAGTACAAGAGTAATTGAATGATAAAGTATCCCCCTCCCGCCCCTTTTACCTAGTGTAAACCACCTCCCCTCAGATGTGGAATCTGGTCTTAATACCAGACAGTTCACAGCAAGGGACAATCTTCTTACTGTGAGAACAATGGAAACATGCCCCCTTGACAGATTTTTCCTTATGATCACTGAAGATTGTCCCTCTCTGCTATCCATCTGGACAGTCTTGCTGCTCTAAGCTGAGCAGTGTTACATCAGTAAAAAGGGGGGGGGATACTTTATCATTCAATTACTCTTGAACTACAACTCTGATAACACTCTCCATGGCCCAAATACTATGAAGATTAATTGGAGCTGCCTTTATTTTGAAACATTAATATTCCTTTAATTAAATTCTACTAACTATTCTTATTGAAATTTAAGCACCAGGAGGTTGCATAATATAGAAGCATTGTTCTCTGTAGTTATGACTCTGAGGGATAGAGTTCAGTTTATCAGCCGTCCCTAAAGGAGCAGTAAACTTTTTTTAATGAAAACACATATTTTACAGAGCATTACCTGCTGAATAAAACAAGGTCACTCCCATAGCTGTCAGATATTTTATACAAAATTTATAGCAGTTTAAACAATCAGGAAGTGAATTTACCGTGTATCTACTTCCTGATAGTTCTAACTGACAGGAAGTGAATTTACTGTGTTTACTTCCTGATAGTTCTAACTGACAGGAAGTGACTCAGCAGTTTCTATCACATTCTATGGAGAACTGTATGTTTCTGACTTTTCTGACTTTCCTCTCCGTTAGAATCTAACAGGAAATCTAATTAGAATTTGACCACTAGAGGGCACTGCTAATGTAAAAAACCATGGGTTTGAACTGTAATAACTCTGGAAATACAAATCTCTTGGCAGTGGGAGTAGCCTTATTTTACTCAATAGGAAAATCCCAACAATATATATTTTTTCATAAAAAAGTTTACAGCTCTTTTAACCAACACTGTTTGCTACAATACTTCCATACACAACTAGTCCTTAAAGCGATAGTAATGGATGTGAATAAATGTAGCTCCGACTAATGCTCCTATATTATGGTTCATGTTGCGCTGTATATAAGTTGTGTGTGACTTGTAGTTCAAAAGTAAATAAATTTTATAGCATCTCCCCCCTGCTCCTTTTACCTACATAATGCGCTCCCCCTGCTGGTCTGGACAGCACAGCACGCAGTGAGGAACAATCTTCAGTGAGCGCAATGAAAATCCTGCCCTGCTTCATCAAGGAGGGCATGGTTTTCCTTATGCTCACAGTTAGAAGATTGTCCCTCACTGAGCTATGCGGTCAAGCGACCGGATTCCACATCTGCGGGGAGGCGCATCCAAGAGGGATACTTTAAAATGTAATTACCTTTGAACTATAAGTCAAACACAATTTTTATACAGTGCTACATGAACCATAATATATGAACATTAATCAGAGCTACATGTATTCGCATCCATTACTATCCTTTTAATATGTGAGCAGCCAGCCATAGGATTCTACTATATTGTTGGTACAATAAAACAAAGGTAGGAAACCATTATCTCTCTAGTTGTTTGGAACTATAACTCCCATTATCCTCAGAGAGGTAATGGAAGGTTGGGAATGATGTGAGTTGTATTCTCTAATTGTTAGAAAGCCAAAAGCTGTCTACCTGTGGAACAGATAATTGTCCCATCTCGGACATTGCATTAGTAGTTGGGCATCTAAGTAGAAATGAAGAGAGAGTTCACCTGACTGCAGAATAGACCAGTCAGGAACCACTCCCTTTCAGTTAAAGTTAACCTATCACGTACCAGATTTTACTAAAATGTAATGTATCTATACACACTACCTGTATATTGTACTTTTTTTTAAAAGCAGTTGAATAATTTTAGAGGATTTTAGCTTGCAGGTTGGGAATCTAATCTTAGAACAGTTTTGTAATCTCATCTCTTTGATATAGCCTGCATAATTAACCAGAGAAATTCACCTCTCTACTTCTTAGGCCCTTTTCACATGGGTGACACCAAATAAGCAATGCTGCATTGGATCTGTTGCTCATGGTGAAAGGTAACGATCTGACTATAGAACCTTTCACATGGGCGACTATTGCATGTATGATCGCATGCAGTAATTTTACTGGATTCCCTCAGGAACACAAAGTTGCATCAAGCATCTGCCCAGCAGAGTTGGGACTCCTGGCAGACCTTACACACAAGCTGATTTGGAGGTTGAGATTCTCATCTCAACCTCCAATCAATGGCTAGCTTATGTGGACACCAGCCAGGTAATATTTGTTGGTGCTCATGTGGGCTAGTTGGAAGACATGCGCCTCATTCATTCTAGCAATAAGGTGAATGAACTACATTGCAAACTGTCAACTGTGTGAAAGAGGCCTTAGACTGCTAGAACCTATCTCCAATGAGATGGAATATTTTGATGGAGATGAATAATCATACACATCCTTTCAAAACGGAGGCTTCTATTGAGAGGAGGATTTTGAGAGGGCACAGTTACTTTTTAAAATATATTTGAGGGGATTTATTGTTCCTTTTAAGCCACAGTAAACTTTACGAGCTAGCTCAGTTGGATAATGCAGCAGCTGTAGAGACTGGTCAAACCTCAGTTCAGCTTGTCCCCCTTCTGAGATAGATAATTGTTGAAAACAAGGGCAATATATCCTTCTGGTAAAACACTTTCATGAAAAAAATTTATATTTTGTATTTTAACTCACACAGCTGTGGATGTGTTTACTTTTGTTAAAAAAAAATAAAAAAGAAGAACCCCATCACCTTTCAAAAATACATTGATTGAACTTAAATGAACATGCGCTGTCACAACCTCCAGTATCACAATGGAAAATATAACAGAGATGACCCTGCATTACTAATAATTTTGTATTGAACACATAAATGCAATATAGTTTAAAACAGTTTATAACTGCACCATATCCATTTCATTCAGTTCATTAGGAACAAACTATGCACAAAATATCACATATATCTAACATCACAAACTATCACTAAAGAACACTGTGTCTGTAAATCATTATATAGTATCACAGATTTCTCATTAACCATTAGTCCCAAGAGAACCAACATTTATCATGATACTTGTGGTCTTCTAAGATCCTTTGTAATTAATATGGCTAAGAATTACAATGTGTGCAAAAGGTCCCTTAGTAGACGAATGCGCGCAAAAGGTGCCTTAGTAGAAAGGATGCACAAAAGGTACCATAGTAGATGAATGCGCACAAAAGGTGCCTTAATAGGAAGAATGCAAAAAAAGGTGCCTTAGTGCATAAAATGCACAAAAGGTGCCATAGTAGATGAAGGCACAAAAGGTACCTTAGTAGGAAGAATGCAAAATAGGTGCCTCAGTGCATAAAATGCACAAAAGGTGCCTTGGTAGAAAGAATACTCAAAAGGTACCTTAGCAGAAAGAATATGCAAAAGATGCCTTAGAAGAGAAAACGCACAAAAGGTATGGTAGTAGAAAGAATGTTCAAAAAGTACCTTAATATAAAGAATCCACAAAATGTGCCTTAGTACAGAAAATGCACTAAAGGTGCCTTGGTAGAAAGAATGTACAAAAGTTGCTTTAGTACAAAAATGCACAAAAGGTGCCTTAATAGAAATAATGCACAAAAGATGACGTAGTAGAAAGAACGCGCAAAAAGGTACCTTGGTAGAAAGAATGCGCAAAATGTACCTTAGTAGAAAAAATGACAGAAAAATGCCTTAGTACAGAAAATGCACAAAAGGTGCCTTGATGGAAAGAATGTAAGCATGCATGGGAGAGGCATAAAGCTGTCCTTAACTTAAGAAAAGACCAAGAACCGAAAAAAGGTTTGATGTTTTTACAGTAGGAAAATGGGCAGAATAGATGGGCCGAATGGTTCTTATCTGCCATCAGATTCTATGTTTCTATGAATGTGGAAAAGGTGCTTTAGTATAGAATATGCACAAAAGGTGCCTTAGTAGAAAGAATGCACAAAAGGTGCTTTGGTAGAAAGATTGTGCAAAAGGTACCTCGGTAGTAAGAAGGCACAAAACCTGCTTTAGTACAGAATATGCACAAAAGGTGCCTTGGTAGAAACAATGCACAAAGGATGCCTTGGTAGCTGTGGATGTGTTTACATTTGTTAAAAAAAGTAAAAAAATAAAAAAGAAGAGCCCCATCACCCCCTCAAAAATACATAGACTGAACATAAATGAACATGCACTGGTCAAAGTAGGTGGTTCCACCCCCCTCCAGTATGCATTATACAACAGAGATAACCCCGAATTAATAATAATTTTGTATTTCACACATAAATGTAATACTGTTTAAAACCATTTATGACTGCACCATATCCATTTAATTCAGTACATTAGGAATAAACTATGCACAAAATATCACATATATCTAACATTGCAAACTATCACTAAAGAACACCGTGTCTATAAATGATTCAATAGTATCACAGATTTTTCATTAACCATTAGTCCCAAGAGAACCAAAATGTATCATGATACTTCTAAGGGCCTTTGTAATTCAATGGCTAAGAAGTACAGTGTGTGCAAAAGGTTTCTTCATAGATGAATGTGTGCAAAAGGTATCTTAGTAGAAAGGATGCACAAAAGATGCCTCAGTGCATAAAATGCACAAAAGGTGCCTTGGTAAAAAGAAAGCTCAAAAGGAAACTTAGCAGAAAGACTATGCAAAAGGTGCCTTAGTGCAGAAAATGCACAAAAGATGACTTGGTTGAAAGAATGCACAAAAGGTGCCTTAGTAGAAAGAATGAACAAAAGGTGCTTTAGTACAGAGGATGCACAAAAGGTGCCTTGGTAGAAAGAATGCACAAACGATGACTTGTGCAAAATGTACCTTAGTAGAAAGAATGACAGAAAGGTGCCTTAGTACAGAAAATGCACATAAGGTGCCTTGGTAGAAAGAATATGGAAAAGGTTCTTTGGTAGAAAGAATGCACAAAAAAGTACCTTAATAAACAGAATGCTCAAAAAGGTGCCTTAGTAGAAAGAATTTTCAAAAGGTATCTTACTAGAATGAATGCACAAAGTATTCCTTACTACATAAAATGCATAAAGGGTGTCTTGGTAGAGAGAACACCCAAAAGGGACATCTTCTGTTGTTTTGGGCTACCATCATGAGGATGACATTTTCCTGTTATTCTTTCCCTCATCTTTCTCTTGAAAGTCATTTTCTTTAGAAGACAAGGTGCCTTTTGCACATACTTCTTAGTCAATGTATTACTAAGGACCTTTGAAGACTGGTATTCATGATTAACTTTATTTTGGTAATAGTAATGCTTAAACTAACTAGTTATAATGTGAGATATTTATGTTTAAAGGGATAGTAATACTGAGCAGTGTTACATCAGTAAAAGGTGTGGGAGGGGGATACTTTGTCATTGAATTACTCTTGTACTACAACTCTGACAGAATTGATATAACACTCTCCAAAGTCCAAATACTATGATGATTAATTAGAGCTGCTTTTATTATGAAACATTACTATCACTTTAATAAAAAAAATATATGAGATATTGTTATCAATTACTTTAAAGATATGATTTTGTTTAGTGATGGTTTATGCGATGTTAGATATTTTGGTGTATAGTGTGTTAGTAATGAATTAGACAAAAAAAGATATGGGGCAGTTATAAACTAGTTTAGATTTATATATTCATCTCTTTTGTATTATACCAGGAAGAATACATCAAGATTTCCCTGATTTTCAAGAATGTCCTGGAGAGCATGTATAATTCAAAGTTATACATTTATGCACAAATGGAAACAAGAAAATAAAATTGACATATTAACATTTATATACAGCTACATGTTCATTATAAATACACAGAAGTAATTTTGAACTGATTTTCAGGTAAATAATTCCAGGCTTTCAGAGCTCTCTAAGACAAGGCAGATCACCCACTTCTTTCTTGTAGTGTGGAATAGTCAGTGAGTTGTTAGCAGTGGAGCGGAGGTTATAGTTAGTATGGAGAGCTGGAGTGATCATACTGCTCAGGTAGAGTGGAATAGTCAGTGAGTTGTTAGTAGTGGAGGTTATAGTTAGTATGGAGAGTTGGAGTGAGCATACTGCTCAGGTAGTGTGGAATAGTCAGTGAGTTGTTAGCAGTGGAGCGGAGGTTATAGTTAGTATGGAGAGCTGGAGTGATCATACTGCTCAGGTAGAGTGGAATAGTCAGTGAGTTGTTAGTAGTGGAGGTTATAGTTAGTATGGAGATCTGGAGTGATCATACTGCTCAGGTAGAGTGGAATAGTCAGTGAGTTGTTAGCAGTGGAGCGGAGGTTATAGTTAGTATGTAGAGCTGGAGTGATCATACTGATCAGGTAGTGTGGAATAGTCAGTGAGTTGTTAGCAGTGGAGCGGAGATTATAGTTAGTATGGAGATCTGGAGTGATCATACTGCTCAGGTAGTGTGGAATAGTCAGTGAGTTGTTAGTAGTGGAGAGGAGGTTATAGTTAGTATGGAGAGCTAGAGTGATCATACTGCTCAGGTAGTGTGGAATAGTCAGTGAGTTGTTAGTAGTGGAGCGGAGGTTATAGTTAGTATGGAGAGCTGGAGTGATCATACTGCTCAGGTAGTGTGGAATAGTCAGTGAGTTGTTAGTAGTGGAGCGGAGGTTATAGTTAGTATGGAGAGCTGGAGTGATCATACGGATCAGGTAGTGTGGAATAGTCAGTGAGTTGTTAGTAGTGGAGCGGAGGTTATAGTTAGTATAGAGATCTGGAGTGATCATACTGCTCAGGTAGTGTGGAATAGTCAGTGAGTTGTTAGTAGTGGAGCGGAGGTTATAGTTAGTATGTAGAGCTGGAGTGATCATACTGCTCAGGTAGTGTGGAATAGTCAGTGAGTTGTTAGTAGTGGAGAGGAGGTTATAGTTAGTATGGAGAGCTGGAGTGATCATACTGCTCAGGTAGTGTGGAATAGTCAGTGAGTTGTTAGTAGTGGAGCGAAGGTTATAGTTAGTATGGAGAGCTGGAGTGATCATACGGATCAGGTAGTGTGGAATAGTCAGTGAGTTGTTAGTAGTGGAGCGGAGGTTATAGTTAGTATAGAGATCTGGAGTGATCATACTGCTCAGGTAGTGTGGAATAGTCAGTGAGTTGTTAGTAGTGGAGCGGAGGTTATAGTTAGTATAGAGATCTGGAGTGATCATACTGCTCAGGTAGTGTGGAATAGTCAGTGAGTTGTTAGTAGTGGAGCGGAGATTATAGTTAGTATGGAGAGCTGGAGTGATCATACGGATCAGGTAGTGTGGAATAGTCAGTGAGTTGTTATCAGTGGAGTGGAGGTTATAGTTAGTATGGAGATCCGGAGTGATCATACTGCTCAGGTAGTATGGAATAGTCAGTGAGTTGTTAGCAGTGGAGCGTAGATTATAGTTAGTATGGAGATCTGGAGTGATCATACTGCTCAGGTAGTGTGGAATAGTCAGTGAGTTGTTAGCAGTGGAGCGGATTTTATAGTTAGTATGGAGAGCTGGAGTGAGCATACTGCTCAGGTAGTGTGGAATCGTCAGTGAGTTGTTAGCAGTGAAGCGGAGGTTATAGTTAGTATGGAGATCTGGAGTAATGATACTGCTCAGGTAGTGTGGAATAGTCAGTGAGTTGTTAGTAGTGGAGGTTATAGTTAGTATGGAGAGCTGGAGTGATCATACTGCTCAGGTAGAGTGGAATAGTCAGTGAGTTGTTAGTAGTGGAGGTTATAGTTAGTATGGAGATCTGGAGTGATCATACTGCTCAGGTAGTGTGGAATAGTCAGTGAGTTGTTAGTAGTGGAGGTTATAGTTAGTATGGAGAGTTGGAGTGAGCATACTGCTCAGGTAGTGTGGAATAGTCAGTGAGTTGTTAGCAGTGGAGCGGAGGTTATAGTTAGTATGGAGAGCTGGAGAGATCATACTGCTCAGGTAGAGTGGAATAGTCAGTGAGTTGTTAGTAGTGGAGGTTATAGTTAGTATGGAGATCTGGAGTGATCATACTGCTCAGGTAGAGTGGAATAGTCAGTGAGTTGTTAGCAGTGGAGCGGAGGTTATAGTTAGTATGTAGAGCTGGAGTGATCATACTGATCAGGTAGTGTGGAATAGTCAGTGAGTTGTTAGCAGTGGAGCGGAGATTATAGTTAGTATGGAGATCTGGAGTGATCATACTGCTCAGGTAGTGTGGAATAGTCAGTGAGTTGTTAGTAGTGGAGAGGAGGTTATAGTTAGTATGGAGAGCTAGAGTGATCATACTGCTCAGGTAGTGTGGAATAGTCAGTGAGTTGTTAGTAGTGGAGCGGAGGTTATAGTTAGTATGGAGAGCTGGAGTGATCATACTGCTCAGGTAGTGTGGAATAGTCAGTGAGTTGTTAGTAGTGGAGCGGAGGTTATAGTTAGTATGGAGAGCTGGAGTGATCATACGGATCAGGTAGTGTGGAATAGTCAGTGAGTTGTTAGTAGTGGAGCGGAGGTTATAGTTAGTATAGAGATCTGGAGTGATCATACTGCTCAGGTAGTGTGGAATAGTCAGTGAGTTGTTAGTAGTGGAGCGGATGTTATAGTTAGTATGGAGAGCTGGAGTGAGCATACTGCTCAGGTAGTGTGGAATCGTCAGTGAGTTGTTAGCAGTGAAGCGGAGGTTATAGTTAGTATGGAGATCTGGAGTAATCATACTGCTCAGGTAGTGTGGAATAGTCAGTGAGTTGTTAGTAGTGGAGGTTATAGTTAGTATGGAGATCTGCAGTGATCATACTGCTCAGGTAGTGTGAAATAGTCAGTGAGTTGTTAGCAGTGGAGCAGAGGTTATAGTTAGTATGGAGAGCTGGAGTGAGCCTACTGCTCAGGTAGTGTGGAATAGTCAGTGAGTTGTTAGTAGTGGAGCGGAGGTTATAGTTAGTATGGAGAGCTGGAGTGATCATACGGATCAGGTAGTGTGGAATAGTCAGTGAGTTGTTAGTAGTGGAGCGGAGGTTATAGTTAGTATAGAGATCTGGAGTGATCATACTGCTCAGGTAGTGTGGAATAGTCAGTGAGTTGTTAGTAGTGGAGCGGAGGTTATAGTTAGTATGTAGAGCTGGAGTGATCATACTGCTCAGGTAGTGTGGAATAGTCAGTGAGTTGTTAGTAGTGGAGAGGAGGTTATAGTTAGCATGGAGAGCTGGAGTGATCATACTGCTCAGGTAGTATGGAATAGTCAGTGAGTTGTTAGTAGTGGAGCGGAGGTTATAGTTAGTATGGAGAGCTGGAGTGATCATACGGATCAGGTAGTGTGGAATAGTCAGTGAGTTGTTAGTAGTGGAGCGGAGGTTATAGTTAGTATAGAGATCTGGAGTGATCATACTGCTCAGGTAGTGTGGAATAGTCAGTGAGTTGTTAGTAGTGGAGCAGAGGTTATAGTTAGTATAGAGAGCTGGAGTGATCATACGGATCAGGTAGTGTGGAATAGTCAGTTAGTTGTTAGTAGTGGAGCAGAGATTATAGTTAGTATGGAGAGCTGGAGTGATCATACGGATCAGGTAGTGTGGAATAGTCAGTGAGTTGTTATCAGTGGAGTGGAGGTTATAGTTAGTATGGAGATCTGGAGTGATCATACTGCTCAGGTAGTATGGAATAGTCAGTGAGTTGTTAGCAGTGGAGCGGAGATTATAGTTAGTATGGAGATCTGGAGTGATCATACTGCTCAGGTAGTGTGGAATAGTCAGTGAGTTGTTAGCAGTGGAGCGGATGTTATAGTTAGTATGGAGAGCTGGAGTGAGCATACTGCTCAGGTAGTGTGGAATCGTCAGTGAGTTGTTAGCAGTGAAGCGGAGGTTAAGTTAGTATGGAGATCTGGAGTAATCATACTGCTCAGGTAGTGTGGAATAGTCAGTGAGTTGTTAGTAGTGGAGGTTATAGTTAGTATGGAGATCTGCAGTGATCATACTGCTCAGGTAGTGTGAAATAGTCAGTGAGTTGTTAGCAGTGGAGCAGAGGTTATAGTTAGTATGGAGAGCTGGAGTGAGCCTACTGCTCAGGTAGTGTGGAATAGTCAGTGAGTTGTTAGTAGTGGAGGTTATAGTTAGTATGGAGAGCTGGAGTGATCATACTGCTCAGGTAGTGTGGAATAGTCAGTGAGTTGTTAGCATTGAAACGGAGGTTATAGTTAGTATGGAGATCTGGAGTAATCATACTGCTCATGTAGTGTGGAATAGTCAGTCAGTTGTTAGTAGTGGAGGTTATAGTTAGTATGGAGATCTGCAGTGATCATACTGCTCAGGTAGTGTGGAATAGTCAGTGAGTTGTTAGCAGTGGAGTGGAGGTTATAGTTAGTATGGAGATCTGGAGTGATCACACTGCTCAGGTAGTGTACAGTAGTCAGTGAGTTGTTAGTAGTGGAGTGGAGGTTATAGTTAGTATTGAAATCTGGAGTGATCATACTGCTCAGGTAGTGTGGAATAGTCAGTAAGGTGTTAGCATTGGAGGTTATAGTTAGTATGGAGAGCTGGAGAGAGCATACTACTCAGGTAGTGTGGAATAGTCAGTGAGTTGTTGGCAGTGGAACAGAGGTTATAGTATGGAGAGCTGGAGTGATCATACTGCTCAGGTAGTGTGGAATAGTCAGTGAGTTGTTAGTAGTGGAGGTTATAGTTAGTATGGAGAGCTGGAGTGAGTATACTGCTCAGGTAGTGTGGAATAGTCAGTGAGTTGTTAGCAGTGAAACGGAGGTTATAGTTAGTATGGAGAGCTGGAGTGAGCATACTGCTCAGGTAGTGTGGAATAGTCAGCGAGTTGTTAGCAGTGAAGCGGAGGTTATAGTTAGTATGGAGAGCTGGAGTGATCATACTGCTCAGGTAGTATGGAATAGTCAGTAAGGTGTTAGCAGTGAAGCGGAGGTTATAGGTAGTATGGAGAGCTGGAGAGAGCATACTGCTCAGGTAGTGTGGAATAGTCAGTGAGTTGTTGGCAGTGGAGCCTAGGTTATAGTTAATATGGAGAGCTAGAGTGAGCATACTGCTCAGGTAGTGTGGAATAGGACTGGAGATTATAGGAAGTATGGAGACCTGAAATGAGCCTACTTCTCAATAAGGTCAAATAGTCAGTGAGTTGCTGGCAATGGAGTGGAGGTTATAAGGAGTATGGAGAGCTGGAGTGAGCATACTGCTCAGGTAGCCTGGAAAAGCGGAGATTATAGGAATTATGGAGAGCATAAATGAGCATAATTCCCAGGCTGTGTGGAATAGTCAGTGAGTTTATGGCAGTGGAGTGGAGGTTATAGGAAGTATGGAGAGCTGGAGTGAGCATACTGATCAAGTAATGTGAAATAGTCAGTGAGTTGCTGGCAGTGGATTGGAGGTTCTAAGAGGTATGGAGAGCTGGAGTGATCACACTGTTCAAGTTGGGTGAAATAGTGAGCAAGTTTCTGGCAGATGAGTGGAGGTTATTGGAAGCATGGTGAGCTGGGGTGAGAATACTACTCAGGTAGTGTGTAATAATCAGTGAGTTTCTGGCAGTGGACCAGAGGTCATATGACAGTGATGGAGAACATTTTTGGGCTTAATGTTCTGTAGGGCGGCAAGGTTGGAAATATCAATGTGCCACTACTGAAATTTTACCATGGAAAGGAATTTTCTTTGGTGAATCGATATATGTGAAAAGTCAGCTATATACAATTGTGTGAACCCTTATGTTATCAGACAGAGCAATCTGTACTTTTTTTCTAAGAATAAAAACACATGAAACAAACTTATTTGACCTGGAATTAATGTTGTGACATAAGACAAAAGATACTACAGAGCTTACAAACTGAAATCGAACTACTCTAGTGATGCCACAGAGCTTACAATTAAAATGGAGCTACATGAGTGATACCACAGAGCTTATAATTGATATGGATCTACCATTTAGCTTACAGTTTAAATGTAGCTATATCAGTGATACCAAGGAGTTTGCAATTGAAATTGAGCTACACTAGTGATACCATCTAGCTTTCAATTGAAATGGTGCAACATTGATGATACCACAGAGCTTACAATTGAAATGAAGCTACACTAGTGATATCACGATCCTTATAGTTGAAGTGAGTGTGCTGTGTTACATGATGAATAAGACCCTGTATCCTTATAGTTGAAGTGAGTGTGCTGTGATACTTGATGAATAAGACCCTGTATCCTTACAGCTGAAGTGAGTGTGCTGTGTTACTTGATGTATAAGGCCCTGTATCCTTATAGTTGAAGTGAATGAGCTGTGTTACTTGATGAATAAGGCCCTGTATCCTTACAGTTGAAGTGAGTGAGTTGTGTTACTTGATGAATAAGGCCCTGTATCCTTACAGTTGAAGTGAGTGTGCTGTGTTACTTGATGAATAAGGCCCTGTATCCTTACAGTTGAAGTGAGTGTGCTGTGTTACTTGATGAATAAGGCCCTGTATCCTTACAGTTGAAGTGAGTGTGCTATGTACTTGGTGAAGGTCACAGTGAGAAGATGTTTGTGAGTAAAGGAATACTTTAGATTACAGCAGTGGATACTGCAGTACATTTGAAGAAATAGGTTGGCAGACAAAGGGTTAAGTGACAGATGCAGTGATAGATAATGTAATAGTGATGTGGGAGTAAAATGGCAAGATTGGGACTATGGATGAATGGCAAGGGGATAGGTGAGTGGGGGTGACAAGGGAGGAGGAGATGAGAGATTGAGGAGAAGAGGGACAATGAAGTGTTACAGTAAAGTAATGGGTGAGGGGGAGAAATGACTATACATAGACAGTGAAGTAGACATGAAATACAGGGCTGTAGGGTTACTGCATTATACAGACCTAGTGTAGCAGCTGGTTGAGTATAAGAGAGGTACGCAACACATTGCTGTGTAATGAGTTGTATAGTCCTCTGGCAGTGAAAGGGTTAAGTGACACATGTTGGGTGCTCATACACTATGCGGGACGGCGTTGGCCATCATGTTATGACCGTTGGACGCACGTGTGTGAAATGTAGACACACTGATAAACACAGACATATGTAACACACAGGCAGACACATACACACAGTGAGCAGCAGAGACATGCAAAAAACATGCACACACACACCGGAGATGCACACAAATATGTAACAGAGATGTATACACACACACACATGCAACATATATGCGCAGAAACACATGTGTGCATAAGTTGTGCACCCCTCTGGCACTCAAATGGTTAAGGTATAGAGGGGCATGTCAGAGTTAAATAGCAGTGGGAAGTGTATTCATACCTGGGAACATTGACTTGTGGAGTCCCTGGAGGGGAGTCATGTGGTGCTGATGTGGAGAGACAAATGGGGCAATCTAGGTTAAAAGTGGGTGGGGCTTAATCGTAAGTAGGGGCGGGACTTAACATAAATGTGGAAAAAGTGTTAGTTATAGGCTGGGGAAGGAGGAGAAGTGGGAGGGAAATGCAAGTTTACAGTGTGAGGGGTTTGAACACACTCCCTTGCATGGCAAATAATGACAGTGAAGAAGTAATTCAGCAATGAGGGCCTACCTTAAACCTCTGAGTGCCATTTTGTTCCCCTGGTGTAGCACCCTTCAGTAGCTGTACTACAGGTCCTGCTGAGGCCACTGGGAGTCATGTGAGTGACACTGTGTGTGTGTGTCAGCCATATTTCTTTCTGGATTTGTGTGTGTGTTTGGTGCTGTGTGAGTGGGGCATGTGTGTGTAATACCTGGGAACTTTTACTTTTGGAGTCCCTCATGTGGTGCTGATGTGTAGAGAGCAATGGGGCAATTTGGGTTAAAAGTGGGTGGGGCTTAATAACGAGTAGGGGGCGGGGCTTAAGAGAAATGTGGAAAAGTGTTAGTAATAGGCTGGTGAAGGAGGAGAAGTGGGAGGGGAATGCAAGTTTACAGTGTGAGGGGTTTGAACACATTCCCTGAGGGCTAAAACTTGATACACAACCCTGTGGCAGTCAGTGGGTTAAGTGTGTACCTGATGGCTGTCTGTCCTGTGTCTTGCATGGCAAATGATGACAGTGAAGAAATAATTCAGCAATGAGGGTCTACCTTAACCCTTTGAGTGCCATTTTGTGAGTGGGGCATGTGTGTGTGTTTGGTGCTGTGTGAGTGGGGCATGTGTGTGTGTCTGGTGTTGTGTGAGTGGGGCATGTGTGTGTGTGTGTGTCTGGTGCTGTGTGAGTGGGACATGTGTGTGTGTTTGGTGCTGCATGAGTGGGGCATGTGTGTGTGTGTGTCTGGTGCTGTGTGAGTGGGACATGTGTGTGTGTGTGTTTGGTGCTGCATGAGTGGGGCATGTGTGTGTGTGTGTCTGGTGCTGTGTGAGTGGGGCATGTGTGTGTGTTTGGTGCTTTTTGAGTGGGACATGTGCGTGTTTGTCTGTGGTGTAGGAGCAAGTGGCAGCCATTTTGTTTTTTTTCTGACTTTGATAGTGGTGGGCGAGCTGAATAGTGGGGGCGGGCCAACTCCCTGCATGATCACGCCCCTATTGAATCACCCAATGGGATCAGTAACCCCTCCTTATTGCTGCCCCTGGGTGTGTGTCTCCTGAGGAGACATAAATTATGTTGTGAGTCTTTCTCTTTTATATATATATATACTAGTTGAAGAGCCAAAGTGCCACTGCCAGCCGGTCACAGGGCAGTCATGCGCAGTAGAGTCTGCCCGCGCCGCGGCTGATACAGAGCTGAACACTCCTTCAGAGAGTCCAGCTCTGTATCAGCCATGGCACGGGCAGTCTCTACTGCGCATGACTGCAGCATTAGTGACTTATTATATAGCATATATATATATATATATATATATATGTGTGTTTGTTTCTCTCCTAAGAAGCAATTTTGGAGAAATCCAACAAACAGGATGTTGAAGGGATAGTAATGTTTGTTATAAAGTAGATCGCTGAGTCTTCTTTATAGTAAATGTAACAGATTGGGCTATGTTTATCTACTTTGGTGTAGTTTAAAAGATATTAGCTGGAGAAAGTTCCCCCTCCTTCCCCTTCTGGCCGCCTCCCATTGAATGTCCGGTCATGGGGCTGGACGGAGGTAGGGAGGGACAAACTTCAGTAAGTAAGTATAAGCAAAACTCTGCACCCCTTGACAAAGAAGGGCAGGATTTTCCTTTGCTTACTAAATGTTTGTCCCTTGCTGCACCCTTTTGGACCAGACTGAAGATTCAGCATGATGTGACCAGAAGGGGTGGGCAGGGGATCTTTCTCTACTTAAAGGTATAGTAATAGTTTAATATTACTATTCCCCATATTGTAGCTATTTCAAAAAGAATTGCATTGCCCTCAGGTTCATCTCTCAAACCTTTATGATTTGAGAGAAAACTGTAAGCAAAGTCCCCACCCCCTCCTCCTGAAGTCAGCATTGTACTGACTGCATGGATATCTGGTCTTATATTTCATCAGGTGGCTCTGCAGCTGAGCCAAGATCGCGTTAGTAAAAAATAATTATTTCACTGAAACGGTCTTCTACGTGTGCTTGCAAACCAAACACATGTAGACATGGCGACTACTACCCGCGCTCGATTACTTTCCCTCCATACTTCCCTCCATATCTCTAGTCCAGTTACCTTCTCCGTTTCATGCGCTACTTTCCTGCTTTGTCTCTATTACAGTTGGCTCCTTCGTTTCATGATGGTGGTTGGGCTAATGACACATACACCCAGACAGCCCTCATTTCCTCTTAGTGCTTTGTTGGAGCTCAGAGAGAGAAGAAGTAGGAGATATAAGAGTGTCCAGTTGTTGTGTAGGCAGGCAGATAGCATTATGCATAGTCAGGCAGCCAGCATAAGTGCCTTATTGCCACTGTAAGGGAGACTCATCTTTGTTACTGTGCAAAATAATAAAAATATTATGGATTTGTTTGAGTAATCTTCAGAGTGACACATCAGCCAGCCTCACAGATTTGTATTCAGGCCTTGTACCTTATTGCGTTTGCAAGAATAAAGTCACCTTTATTCCTGTGTAAAATACTAAAATTAATAGTAGAAATTTGTTCGAATAATTTTCAGTGACACTTCAGCCAGTCTCACAGTTCTATAGGCAGGACTAGAACCTTATTGTGTCCCCAAGAGAAAGTCACCTTTGTTTCTGTGTTAAATATTAAAATTAATAGTAGAAATTTGTTTGAATAATTTTCAGAGTGACACAGCCAGTCTCACAGTTGTCGTGTGGCCAGGTTTTTAAATTGTAAAATTATTATAGTTCACTACCTACCTATCTGTCATGGATCTGAGTCCTAGTGAACAACCTGATGTTCCTCGTCCTGGTACCAGCTGCAGTGACCCAGCAACCACCAACACCACCACAGTGATGTTGCTTTCAAGCAGAGCTAGCAGCAGCAGGCGGGCAAAGAAGAGTACTCTGAGTAGTACTAGTCAGACTCAGCAGCAGCACTCCAAACCAAAAACTAGAAAGAAGAAGGGGACGGCAGGTTGTTCTACCTCTACTAGCAGGGTAGAGAGGTCCAGGTCCTCCTCTGAGGCCACGAAGCAGCCGTCACCTGTGTCTTGTCAGTTGTTTCATGATGATCCCCCCAGAACCACCGGCACAATGACTAGTGCCACTACCAGTTTAGTCACCACCTCCGCTACAGCCAGTTCTATAAACATGGGGACACCTAGTGTGTGTAACACTATTGGTCGGACACTGCGGGCAGTATCAACACAGGATTTTTATACCAAATGGAAATGATTGCAGTATTTGGAAAACATTTTTCCTGCCACCACTGTCACTGCCACTGAGAGCATATCTACTCCAGAAAATGTTATTGAGGGAGATATTTTACCATTTCCCGGTAGCCACCAGGCAGAAGAGGGAACTGAGCAGGGCTCTCCAAAATCTGCTGCTGATGATGATTTTTCTTCCTATCAAAACCTACAAGAGGTAGAAGAAGAATGTGAGGGATCAAGGTCTCCTAAGCTTGATTTTTCCTCTGAGCTTTATTTTTCTACTGACCTTGATTATTACCCTGAGCTTAATTTTTCACCTGCTTCCCATAGTTCTCCTCCTGTTTCTCCAGTTACACTTGTGTCTTCTATTGATGACTCCACCTGCCTTTCCAGTTCCATTTGAGTCTCCCAGCCAGGTAGTAGTTGCTAGTTTCACCACCACCAGTACCACTACTCCACTATCCTCCTCCAATCCCAGTCCCAACATCCCTGCTGCCATCTTTAGGTCTACTGGTACCCCTGTAATGGTACGTAGAAAGAAAAATCGAAGTGAGGTTGCTCCAGCATGTGAAGATGAAGATAGCGTCACCTCAGTTTCTTCTTCTTCACCACCTTCCAGAGTCATCAGTCTCTCCAAAGTGTGGTACCATTTTGTGGTACTTGGCGATGGCCGGCTAGCGAAATGCAAGTTTTGTGGCAGGGAAGTCAGCCATGAGAGGGTATTGGGTCATCTAACCACCTCCAGGATGAATCAACACCTGAACACCCACCACAAGTCAGCGTTGATAAGAGCAGTAAGTGGCACTACTAGTACTGCATATTCCAGTCTCACACTCACCACCAGTAGGCAGGAGAAAGGGCAGGGAGATCATGCCACATCTGGTCCTAGTAAAAGCAGCAGAGAGTCACAGCCCATTCCAAAGTCAATAAAGGCCACACTGGAAGATTTTGGTGGATTTCATTCCAAGGGGATGTGCAGACAGCAGGCCAGGAAAATCACACGCCTCATTGCACAGCTCATAGCCATTGGGGGTACTACTTTTAATTTGGTGGACGGGGAACCCTTCCCTCAACTTATGGAGGCTGTCTCACCCCGATATAAAATTCCGTCACGCACCACATTTAGTAGAACTATAGTGCCCTCACTGTACTGGTCTTTTGAAGGACCTGCTAGGAAAGGCTGGTGGCCAGACAGTGCACTTTACCACTGACTTATGGAGTGCTCCGAGTGGCCAGCATGACTTCCTGTCATTGAAGGTGCATTGGTGGCAGCCCAATGTGTTGCAAGACACACCAATAGCAACAACAAGTTCAGGTGCAGTAGCCAAGCAGGCAGGGAAACACTCTTTCCTCCTCCAAGCTGAGGTAATGGATCAGCTGCACACCTCAGATAACATTCGCAAAGCACTGCAGAACATGGTGGTGCAGCGGCTAGGGGGAGCAGGTAGGCACACAGGTGCAAATAGGGTTTGTGGTCACTGATGGTGCAGCTAACATGATCAAGGCTCTCCGGTATGGCAGATTTGTGGATGTTTGCTGCTCAGCGCATGTCCTGCATCTAGTAGTGAAGGCTGCTTTTGAGGATGGCAGTAACACTGGAAGGTTGTCAGCACTTCTGGAGTCGTGCTGACAAATTTCTGGCCACTTCCATTGGAGCGTCAAAGATAGCTAGCTACTCAGAGATGAAAAGAAAAAGGCAGACCTCCCAGAGCACCGCCTAAAACAAGATGTTGGGACCAGGTGGAACTCCACCTTAGATATGCTAGAGCATATCCTGGAGCAGTAAAAGGCAATTCATGCAATGTCATGTCACCATTTAATTGGCAGTAACAGAACACTGGGCAGGGCTGGCTGGGCCCTGATGGAACAGGTAGTGACAGTCCTTATGCCTTTCTGTGCTTTGATGGAAACTTTGAGCAAAGAGAACGCTAGCCTGGCAGAAATCATTCCTCTCTTCACGCACCTCTCCTTAAAATTTGACGATTTCCTTTCCCATAGGGAACGTTTGTCTGGTGCTGAGGGAACATACTTCCCGATGTTGCTGCCCTTCTAACGAGGCTGAAGAAGGAACTGACTCGGCGCATGGAAGAGCGCATGGACAATTGTCCCAAGTTAATGCTTGCCACAATTTGTGATCCTCAAATCAAAGGCAAGATGGCACTTCGTTCCAATTCTCTCACTGCCTGCTTACTGCTTACAGTGATAGCTAGGAAGACACAAGCAGAGCATGGAGCACATGGAAAATAAATGGCCAAAGATGGGGGAAATGTATTTTGAATTAGTGGTGCATGGGGCATGGTTGTCAAACTACTGGTTGAACTCTTGCCAGCCCTTGGTGTATCTGAACAAATTACTTAACTCTGAGTGTCAGAGAGGTATCCAATGCATTGGAAAGCAATGTGTTGGATACATCTCTGGCACTCAAAGGGTGAAAGTGGCTAAGGGTTTGGACAATACAGGTTGAAGATTGTTTAGGAGAATGAAACACTGAAAAGTGGGGTTTGTGTTTGAAGGATTACAGCCTAAAGTGGTGAACTGGCTCATGACTGCAGTCATGTGCAGTAGAGACTCGCTGAACTCTCTGCCCCGCTCCGGAAGGCTCACGTCACACACTGGAATCCATTTCATTTAGAAATGACTCTGTTGACACATGAAGGTAAATATCTCATAAACTAGAGTTAGACTACTGTCTAACATAACATTTAGGTGATTCTGAAATCATTTAGGTTGATTTAGGTGATTCTGTTATTCTCTGGAGCCAATGCAATAAGATTTCTTAAGCTTTGGAGATCTTGATGAATAGGCTCTATAGAATAACATAGGAACTGGAGAAATGATATCACTGGAGAAGTCATCTCTACTTTATCACCTCTTTATCACAGCTTAGTGAATCTCCCCCTGCTGTCTCGTAACGAACTCTTGCACAGCGTTTTAATTTCTATATCCTAGATTCCATTGACATGCCTGTGTTGCAAAATTGGCCACTCCTAAGTAAAAAGAATCTATTAGATAACGATAAGCGGTTTCCTCTTTCCTCCCACATATAAACTGAGTTTGTGGTCCACATTCTTAAAGCAGCTGGGTTACCATTCAAGATGTGGAAGTGTTTAATGGTGCTGTCTTTCCTCCTGGGTGCAAGCTGCACGATAATACAAAACTATCCCATGAACACAATACATAGTGTATATAGTTACGTTAATGAGCTGCTGGATACAGACTTGGTAAGTACAAATGCTATTGTATTACCTGCAACCTGTTCATACTACCTGCAACCTGTTCATACCATGTCCAGAAGATGATTTAACCCTTTGAATTCCAGAGGGGTACACAACGCATTGCAAAGCATTCAACGAGTTAATAAGAAACTGAGCAATTGTAAAGTAAATTCAAAGTCCCCAAATGCCCATTAAATTAAATGGGTCTTTTAACCATGTCATTACCTATTACCAGAGAGGTAGCTAATTGCAATGCACTGTGTTGGACATGTCTCTGTCACTCAAAGGATTAAAAAGCCCTATTTAAGGTGATTTTATTTTTCTTCTCTGGTACAGTTGGTTTGTGTTAGATGTTCAAGTTAGTCAGAATTTTTTTTTATGGAAATGTGTATATGTCTATATAAAATATATAATGTAATATATACATGTTACAAGGCTTTTACTTCTGAATAAAATGGTTCACATTTAAAAGGTCGTACGCAAAAGAGCATGCAACCTTTTAACACAGTAACCATGTCGCCATGTTTAAAAAGGTGACATAAGAATCTTGCGCTGCATGACAGCACGAGATTCTCATGTCACATAGTGAAACATCGCATACTAACTACAACTCCCATCATGCTTACCTATCTGGTAAGTGCCCATCGGATAGAACAGCGCAAGCACTGCAGTCATGTATGCGATCCCACATGGCATTGTTCAGCAGAGAAGGGGTTACTCCTGACTCTCCCAGGGTAGGTAAGCAATACCATATAATTTAACTAGCTAAATTGTCCTAGCATTTGTTCACGACCCTCTGCAGTGTTAGATGTGGCACAGCAGACAAGGCAAAAGTGTCAATGGGAGTTTAGGTATACAATGTTTAACTATGGGACATGAGAGTCTTGCGCTGTCATGCAGCGCAAGATTCTCATGTCGACATGGTTACTGTGTTAAAAGCGTGCAACCTTTTAAAAGGATACTGAATAAAACAAGGGTAGTCCCACTTGCTGAGAGACTTTTCAGTCAAAAGTTTCTACAGCTCATACTGTAAACACCAGGATGAAATTGTGTGTAAAAGTAATTATTTTATATTGCTTTCTATGGAAGAGCCTGAGTCATTGACTACGGCACTCCATAGTAAGTGAAAAGAACAGCACAATCTAATGCACCCAGAAAAACAAACAAACAAACAAATCCTGCATTTAATGGAAACCCCCCCCCAAAAGAAACCAACAACAATAAAAAAAAGTTTGAGCTGTGATAACATTTGTAACTCCCAGCAGTGGGGGAAGGACCTTTGTTTTACTCAACAGGAGAATCCAACAATCTACATTTTTCATTAAAAACATTTACTGCTTTTTTAAAAGGAATTTTAACCCCCTTGAATGCTAGAGAGGTCTAGCTTTCAAGAGGTTAATGCCCCATATAAATCAATGAGAATGTTTGACCCCTTGTGGTGCAGTTGGTTTGCCCCATAATTATTGCACTTCTTATTAAAATGATAGTAATGTTTCACAAAAAAAGCAGCTCTGATTAATCTTAACCCCTTAAGGACCGGCGGTCACGGGACATTTCCGTCCGATAATGACCGCATACGGGCACTTTGACGCGCCGGTACACGTGACCTGTCATGTGTATCGGCGCGTCACTATGGGGCTTGAAAGAGATCTCTCCGATCTTGGAGCGGTCTATTTCAGGCCCTATTTTTACTTACAGCTCTCCCGGTAGAGCGCTGTAAGTAAAAAGTACGTGACGTACCATGACCGTCATCGGTCCTTGAGTAGTTCAAGGACCGTGACGGTCCTGGTACGTCAAAGGTCCCTAAGGGGTTAATAGTATTTGGGCCATGGAGAGTGTTATATCAGTACTGTCAGGGTTGCAGTTCAAGAGTAATTGAATGATAATATATCCCCCTCCCACCCCTTTTACCTAGTGTAAGCCACCTCCCCTCAGATGTGGAATCTGGTCTCTTGACCGGACAGCTCACATCAAGGGACAATCTTCTTACTGTGATCATAAGAAAAACCCTGCCCCCCCTTGACAGGTTTTTCAGATTTTTCCTTATTCTCACTGAACATTGTCTCTCTCTGTGATCCATTCGGACAGTCTTGCTGCTCTGAGGTGAGCAGTGTTACATCAGTAAAAGGGGCGGGAGGACGATACTTTATCATTCAATTACTGTTGTACTACAACTCTGACAGAATTGAAATAACACTCTCCAAAGTCCAAATACTATGATAATTAATTAGAGCTGCTTTTATTATGAAACATTACTATCCCTTTAAATCAGCCTTCTTGTGTTATTAATTAGTAATTACTTTCCGTATCTTTGCAGAGTAATAAGACCGGTTGGTATAAAACTCCGAGTAATCTGAAGGTAAATGTACTTTTTTATTTTTTTCAAAATAAGAGATTGATGCATTTTGCTACACGTTCCTAGAACTCTACAAGCTTTTCTGTCTGGCAGCTAAGTGGTTGTCCTATGGACAAAAGATGGGAACTGGCTACTCTGCATAACACACCCATTAGCCTGGCTTGTCTGGATGAGATTAACCCTTGGAGTGCCAGAGACAACGCAATGTTTTGGATACCTCTCTGGCACTCTATGGATTATCCCATTAAAGCGGAACTACCACCCCACAAAAAGTTTCCCCCGATGAATTACCCATCTAGCGACTAGCTGCTCAGTAGTGCTAGTCACCAGAATTATTACCGCGTTATAGAGAATTCCTACTGCTCCTGGGACTGACAGCCAGGAAACAGCGCAGACATCTTTGCATTGTGATGTCTGTGCGCCTGCACTGTCAGTCCCTTCTGTACCTTAAAGGGATAGTAATACTTTATTATTACTATCCCCCACATTGTAGATACTTGTAAAATAATTTAATAGCCCCTAGGTTCATCTCTCAGGGCTCGATTTAAAGGCAGCCGTTAGCAAAAAAAATCACTAACGGGTGCGTTAAGTGTCATGTTGCAATTCAAAGATCCGTCTAAACAACAGCTAACGGCAGTTGTAGAATCCTTACGGCCGATACACTTACGTGCATTCAGACGCATGGAAAAACATACCCCAGAGCTATTCAAAGGCTTGCGGTACTGATAACGGCTGAAAAAAAGACACACCTAACGGCTAAAAGTTAAGACCCACTTCTCACACACGTTAGACACTTAACGGCCAAAACAAAACACCCGTTACAGAGGAAAACACACCAAATGCTTACCGCACAACCATGTAAATGGGAAAATTAACCCGTGCAATGCCAAAACAACACAAAAACATGCACACACAACACAAATCACTACACAAACAACAACAACCAACACCACAGGGACAATAACACACAAAAACAACAACACAACATGGCACGGAACAATGGGGGTCATCACACAAAGCGGACACCTGCAAATACAAGCTCACCTGGGCAACATCAACACGCCACCTGCACCCCACAACTGCACGTCCGCAAATGGCACACACAGAACAAGCACAACACACCACATCTTATAACACACACACACCTGCTAACACTTACCTGGACAAAAACAACTCACCATTGGTCAGCACTCACCTCATCAACACACCTACACAACGCCCTAGCAAGTACTTAAAGGGACAACTCAACACACTCACTTGTGGCTTGTTTTCCACTCAGGGAGGGAGAGAGAGATAGAGATAGAGAGAGATAGAGAGAGAGAGAGATAGAGAGAGAGAGACAGATAGAGAGAGAGAGACAGATAGAGACAGATAGAGAGAGCAAACAGTATGTTGGGTTACATATTGTTGCGAAGGCTGCGGAGAAGGCGTGCAAGGGAGAGAGCTGGGGAACATCAGCAACCTCCAAGCACGCCTCATCAACAGCCTCCACCTGTTGCAAGTGAGGAGGCTCTGGCTCAGCAGCCACACAGGAGCCCATCCCCACCCGGAGGACACCTGCCTGCAGATGCACAGCTGCAGCAACAGGATGCTCCCCAGCTGCCACAGGGACCCCTGCAGCAGCCCAGGATGCATAGACGACCACCAAGGCCCAGGGTATACCGTCCAAGGGTCACTCTCTTTGGAATGACCGATGACGAGGTTATTGATCGCTACAGGTTGAGGCCACACAGCATCATAGCCCTGTATGAGGTCATCAAGGAGCAGGTGGATCCCATATGCACCCATAACCATGCTCTAACTGGCCTTCAAAAACTCCTGTGTGCCATACACTTCATGGCAAGTGGCGCCTTTCAGTCGACAGAGGGTTACGCATCTGGCATGTCCCAGGCCACATTCTCCAGGGTGCTGGCCCAGGTCTTGCCAGCCCTCAAAGCCAAGGCCAGTACCTACATACGTTTCCCCATCACCGATATGGAGTGGACACATCTGAAGCAGGGCTTCTATGCAAGGGGAGGCATGCCCAGGGTCATGGGTGCAATAGATTGCACCCATGTCCGTATCAAAGCACCAGCACGTCAGGGACATATGTTCCTGAACCGCAAAAACTTCCACTCCATGAATGTGCAGATGGTGTGTGACAGCAACCTGGCCATAATGAATGTCTGTGCAAAATTTCCCGGGAGCTGTCACGATTCACATATACTCAGAAATTCATCTGTGCAGAGGGATTTCGAAAATGGGACCTATACAGGCGGATGGCTACTGGGTGAGTTAACAGCACCAAATGACACCACATACACATGTGCTAGTATGTTCACCACAATATGTGCTCCTTGTCACACCATGTCACTCACTTTCCACAGGTGATGCTGGCTATGGATGCAAGCCATGGCTCCTCACCCCGGTCGCCAATCCCCAAAACGATGCCCAGGAACGATATAACCAGGCTCATGCCAGAACACGGAATGCCATTGAGCGGACCTTCGGCCTCCTCAAGTCCCGATTCCGATGTCTGGACCACTCGGGGGGAGCATTGCAGTATGCACCAGGCAAGGTCTGCGACATCATCGTGGCATGTGCCATCCTACATAATATCGCGGTGGACACCAGACTCATCGACGATGTCCATCCCCCACCCAGACCTGAAGACCCTGTGGATATCGTTGAGTGTGAGGAAACCCCAACAGGGATGCAGACAAGGGACAGATTGATCAGGGATCACTTCTGCTGTGAGTATAATACATGTATGCACACAATCCATGCATACACACCCACCACAACACACATGTTCTGTTTCACCCCACAGGATCAGTGACACAGCCCTGTCACTGGCTGCAGTATGGACCACCAGCATCAACTATTCCGTGGACCAGTCAGATTGGGCCTAGAGATTCCGAATACACCTGACAACCTGTCGTCCATGTTGATACTGCTACCTCAAGGATATCATGCATGCCCCCCCTGGAAACCAAGGTACAACACTTTAACCTTGTTCAGCATATCCCACAGCTCCCTAGGCACCAACTAAAGTGTTCTGCTAGGATCAGACCCATAGCAACCATGGTACCCCTGTAGCAAGGGAGTCTCATCCAAGCCAATGCATCGGATAGAACTCTGTCATATAAGGGGTTCAGGGGGCATTCGTGGGGACATGGGACCAGTAGTTTGCTACAGTTGAAGAAAGCAGCAGAGGGGTGGATCGACAGTAATAGTGTGTTACACAACATGGAGCTCATGAAATGTGGATCACATCTCCATGGACACCATGCTGCCCTGTGTGTGTGTATGTGTGTGCAGTGATATGTGCCCCAGAAAGAAATACACACATTAACAAATATGTCCTACTAGCTCCATGAACCAAACATATTTGGCCTGTCTCTGACAGTGGCAGCCCAAATATATTGTTGTCAGGAAGCTATTAGGACATATTTGTTGATGTGTGTAACCATGTCAGGGGCAAATATCCCTAAGGATGGTTAACATCCCCTTAGTTCCCCCCATGATGGTTCATAGACCAGTACACAACACATTACAAAGCAGTGGTTTGTGTAGACTTATGTAACGGGAAAGATTAAGAGGATCATGATGTTGTAGCTGTTGCATGACGATCACTTCGAGGGTGATGTTCCAAATCCTGTCCTCTTGTCCCACAGGCATCCATAGCACGATCCATCCTTGAACAGAGGAGTTTCCATATGACTGGACTGAAGTCTGGACAACACTTCCATGAAGCTCACCCCTTGGCGTTCCAAGTGATTGTGTTGGTGATGCAATGTCTGACCTGATGTTCACAGCAACCTCTACTGAAACATTCACATATGGACACAAATTTATGTGTGTACTAACATCCAGGTATCAGACCTGTACAGTAAGACTGCTCATACACAGATGCCAAACGATGTAGACAACACATGAGCAGTTCACTAGCATTTGTAATGTATTCCTATTTAGTTCAGATGTACCTTTTTGTGCTCATACAAGTGTTTAATGCATATTGGCTAAATACACAAGAAACATCACTACTCAATCCGTGTCTGTATGAATGAATGTTGGATCAAACACCTGTCAATGTGGAACCATACCCAAGGCTACAGTATCCCTCATACAAAGGAAGGCATGATTTACATCACAGGAGTCCACTAGTTGCCTGACCATGAGTGGACTTTGTGATGTATACATGCAATGACATGATGGCAGTGATACACTGATGTGTGTTGTGAGTGATTAGCTGGTGATACAGGGGACACACTTCCACTGTGATGTGATGTCCATGGTTTGTGTGTTGCTCAATATAATCAATGTCCTGAGATTGCTGTAGGTTGTCATATCTCAGTACATGGGCTACATCAACAAAAACAACCATGTGGACAAGTGTTATTACTGGTGAAGTGTGTTATAACCTTAGTTAAACAACAACACAACTTAAAGGGATAGTAAACCCTGAAAATAAGTTTATTTCACATTGTAGCCCTTTAAAAACCATGAAAAATGATATCAGTCTTATCTACCAAACATATATGATTTGGGATATAAGACTTATATCATTTTACATGTTTTTTTAAGGGCTACAATATAGAATGAACTTATTTTCAAGGTTTACTATCCCTTTAATACATAAGCCAATGCTCAGCCTAAGGTTCCAATGTGCGTGCTACACAATGAAATCTTAGGAAGATTTTTGGGTTATGCAGTAAGTTAGGCTGTGATTCAAACTCCTGTTGTGCAACTGACTTGCTGGAGAACACAATGCTCACCCTAGGATCACAATGTGTAACACACACATTGAGATCCTAGGGTGTACATTGTGTTCCCCAGTATGTCAGCTGCACAATAGAATTTTGATTTAAAGGGGAACTTTCACCCCTTAATAACTAAATCTCCCTTTACTGCTGACCTGGCGACTAGCTGCTTAGTAGCGCTAGTCGCCAGAAAACTTACCCCGTTCTCAAGATTTCGCCGTTTGAAAGGATCAGGAAGCACGGACGTCTCTTCACAGTGACGTCCGTGCGCCTGCGCTGTCAGTCCCTTGTCAGTCCCTTGTGCACCGTATGCACCGTACGGTGCACAAGGGACTGACAAGGGACTGACAGCGCAGGCGCACGGACGTCACTGTGAAGAGACGTCCGTGCTTCCTGATCCTTTCAAACGGCGAAATCTTGAGAACGGGGTAAGTTTTCTGGCGACTAGCGCTACTAAGCAGCTAGTCGCCAGGTCAGCAGTAAAGGGAGATTTAGTTATTAAGGGGTGAAAGTTCCCCTTTAAAGACCATATTGATGCATGTTCAATCTGTCCTGCTTGTTATTTCCCTGCTAAGTCGCATAGCTGTTAGTTTGGTTTTCCCCTCAAACACAACAATTGATGCAGACGAATGTTCAGTGTTGCACCAGTTGTTGTGCTAAGGGGTATGTTCTGATCAAATCTGACACACATCATGGCCATGTAACACTGTTGTGTTATATGGCTACAGGGATGGGTTGCCAGGTGAATTTGGACAACGGTGTGGGTGTGTGTGAACCCATGTTGTAACATCACACAAACATTTCCCCCAGGCAGGAGTTGAGTTCACTGCATTGTTTGGCAATGCATTGGAGACAACCCTGCCACCCAATCTATAAGTGATTACACAGCAGATCAGACAGGATTCAAAAGCACAATTTTCATTTATTGAGGGGGCAGATGACAGGTTGGGCCTTTCATTTCTTTTTTTTTTTGGGGGGGGCCTTAGACTTGGTGCCAGAGGTGGATGCCCTGGCTGATTGCCTTGTCACCCTCTGTCCCCTAGGTGTGGCTTCTGGGGTAACACTGGAAGGGGTGGTGGGTGCAGTGGACCCCTCTGTGGAACGCAGGTTCTCCCTCTCCATCCTCAGGTTCTCCCTGCGGTTAATCTCTCGCAACTCCACGAACACCTGTGCAAACATGTCCATCATCCCCGTATGTATCTGGTGGAGTTGTGTGTTCCCCCTGGCAACCTCTGACTCCAGAGCTTGGATTCTGGTCTCCAACCTGTTCGTGTTCCTCCGGGATTCCCTCCGGTTCCTTGTGAGGTTGTCGTTGGTGGCGTGGGTTGCCCGGAGCTGTCCTCTTTGAAGGGCCATGCACTCAGCCTCCAGATCTGGGGTGCGTTGACTGCTGGAGATGGGAGTGGCCGGTGACACATGTGTTGTTTCCCCAGCTTCAGCTGTCTCCTCAGCCTCTGTTTCCCCAGCTTCAGCTGTCTCCTCAGCCTCTGTTTCCCCAGCTTCAGCTGTCTCCTCAGCCTCTGCTTCAACAGGTTCAGCTGTCTCCTCAGCCTCTATCTCCCCAGCCTCTGCTGTCTCCTCTGCTGGTACTGGGTGTGCTGTGGCTGCTACTGCTGTTTGTGTTGGTGGAGTGGCTTGCACAGACGGTGTGTGGGTGCCCACCACATCAAGGGACCCACTGCTGCCCACTGATGTCTGTGCTGGTTGAGGTGGTGGGGTGAACAAGTCCCTTGGCTGAGGGCGCTGGGGCTCCCCAATCAGGCCCAGGTGTTGGTAGTCAAGTGGCCAAGGGTCATACCTTGGCCAGTGGTAGGTGCTTGGCCCCCACCTGGGATCATACCTGGGGCCATGCTGGGGAGCCATCCAGGAGGGTAGATCCATCTCGGTGGAATATGGCCCATATTGGCTGGTGGCCACATTCCCGGGCAGCCATTGCCTCCCTGGTGGTGGTGGTGCTGCTGCTGGAGAGTAATAGCTCCCGGTGGTAGTGGGATGCATCCATCTCTCCCCCTGAATCCATCCGCTGTACATTTGTGGAGCATCCTGTGGTGGGGCAGGCAGTTGAGGGGCAGCCAGTTGAGAGGCAGGCAGTTGAGAGGCAGGCAGTTGAGAGGCAGCCAGTTGAGAGGCAGGCAGTTGAGAGGCAGGCAGTTGAGAGGCAGCCAGTTGAGAGGCAGGCAGTTGAGAGGCAGGCAGTTGAGAGGCAGGCAGTTGAGAGGCAGGCAGTGGTGATGCAGCCAGTTGGGGAGGAGGTGTGGTGGTTGTAGACGCTTCCCAGTGGCTAGTCCCCTCCTCTGTATCCTCCTCACTGGGTGGTGTGGTCGGCTCCTCCACGGGCTCCTGCTGCGATGGAGGCCCATAAGCTGTGTGGAGAATTGAGATTGTGTGATTAGTAAACGTAGCCATGATGGGATTAATGGGATACTAATACATGAAATGCAGAAAGGGAAATATATGTTTTGTGGTTTATCACCCTGAGTGAAACAAGGGTACTCCCACTGCTGGAGGAGGTTTTTGTTCAAAAAGTCTCCCAGCTCAGAGTAGAATTGCTTTGGTGCTATATCCCAGTGGCCTGAAGTTGTACATTGGCACTGTTGCTACATTATCCTATGAGAATTTATTGCGTCTGGACGTAAGCTGTCCATAGGATGGTCTAGCAACATCGCCATTTTAGAGTTCCAGGCCACTGTGATATTGCCGCTGGAGTAGTCAACTATGAGCTGTGCTACATTTTGAATGAAACACCTTTGAGCAGTGGGAATACCCTTGTTTTGCTCGGGGGATGAACCCTGCAATATATTTTTCTTTTCACATGTTAGGTATTACTATCCCTTTAACGGAATAGCAATGGTTAATTTCACCATGATGTAATATTGTAGGCATTGTAAGAGATAGATGTGGATCGATGTTAGTCCTATCCCTCCAACCCACATGGTTAGACAGATATTGCTCTATTTGACAGTCATTTTGACATGTTTGACAGTCATTTCACCACACAGAGGCTCTTCAGCAGAGCCTAAATTGCCCCATTCAGAGATGTAAACCTCATTGGAATGGTGAACAGAGTGTGCTTGCAAACCTGGCACACTTTGTTGACCATCTCAGAGATGTCTCCATCTCTGAATGGGGCAATTTAGGCTCTGCTGAAGAGCCTCCGTGTGTTCTAATGACTGGAATCTCCAGCTGTCAAATAGAGCGATATCTGTCTAACCATGAGGGTTGGCGGGATAGGACTAACATGGATCCACATGTTGGTGAAATTAACAATTGCTATGCTATTACAGTTACATACAAGGAGAAATGGTCATATATGCATGTGGATGTGTACCTTTCATATGGATATGAATATATCCTTTCCAGATATGAAGCCAGAGATCATTTCAGTAGGTGTGATTGCCTTACTGGCTATATATGTGCACCCATCAAAATATACATTGGATTGATATGATGGATATGAGCATACCTCGTATATCCCATCTACGTAGAGTGGGATATACTAGGTATGTGTATTTGGATGGTATCAATGTAAGTTAGTTTCTGATGGATGCACATATCTGGCCAGTAGGGCAATCACAGGCAGTGAGATGATCTCTGGGTTCACATCGTGTTGGGACATATTTTGAGCCATTTGAAAGGTACATATCTGACCATTTTCCTTTGTGTGCATATCTTTGTTTGAACAGATGTGCAGTGGGAATCAAGTGTTATTCAACCCTATCTTCTTAGCTGATCCCGTCCAATTCACAATTTTTCATTACTTGACAGGTGACTCTCTGGTTGTCAGGATCATATCCTATGCATTTCATTGTAGGGCATGGGATACCACCCTGGCAATCAGAGATTGATGAACTGGACAGGATCCTGTCCATGTCGTGTGTTCCAGTTGAATCCTGAAGGGCAACAATCACGCCAGTAGTGAGGGATATCTCTGATTGAGGCCTGTTTTTCTTTGAGTATGAGCCCATCCATCCTTCTGAGTGAGGCAACCGTACTCAATCCGAGATATCTATCATTCATGGCCTGTTGGTGACCAAGGTACAATGGATGATATTTGGTTCCCATGTGTATCCTGCAAACAGTGTCTGGTGTACCATCCATCCATGGCATCAGCACCCCTGAGGATCCATGTGGGAATCAGATGTGAGATATGTCATTTGAAGTTAGGGTAAATGATTGCAGACACAACACCAAGGCCTACTTTTTCCCCCTTTAATTCTGGGGTATTGTTTGAGGCCTGTGTGTTGCACATACAAGCAGTTATTCTCAGTGCCACTGTGATGTGTGACCTGCTCCATCCTTTTTGTGATTCAGTAAGCGGTGTTGTTGACATGATGGAGTGTACATAATGCTGACTTCTCCAGTGATCTCATTTCCCCATTTCCAGTGTTTTCTATGGAGTGTATACGATGGGACCTTAGCAACTTGATTCATGTTATTGCATATTCTCCATAGGCTAACACTGGTATTGGTGAAATGAGGATGTGTGAGGGTGAATTTCTCTCCACCATGTGTTTGTCACCGCTTAGTGAATGTCCCCTGTGTAGCATGTGATCGTTGGCCTATTGACTTGATTGTTGTCTGGTTAACCCTTTGAGTCCCAGAGGGGTTGCCAAAGCATTGTTGATCGATGCATTGATGATCCCTCTAGCACTCGAGGGGTTAAGTGCTGACATCCCAGCGGGGACATGGGTGACATTGTGTGTGAACAGTGATGACAGTCGACATTTGGAACTGCATGGTTTGTGTATTGTGTGTGATGAGCACAGCGACAGGAGGGTTGAAGTAGGACTTGGACAGGTTTGTTCCAAGTTGGACCTTGATATTTGTCCTTGTGTTGTGTCCTGTTTTTAACCCTCAGGGTGCTGTGTTGGTGCAGTTGTGTGCATGAATGATGGCCATGTGTTGAGGTGTGAGTGTGTGTGCAGCTGGTGTTGGTTGCTGTAGTGTGTTGTTCTGTAGTGTTGCACTTACCGGTAGTGTGGAGGGTCCTCTCATCCCCAGTGTCAGCTCCTCCAACAACCCCCTCGATCAGGGTTGGGGACATATTCTGGCGCACCATCTCCTCCCAGCCGCAGAAGGTGATAGGGACAGGTGGGCCACCTCCAGTGCCTCGGGCGTGCTTGGCGAGTTCGGAGAGCTTGGTCTTGACCATCCTCCGGCAGTCACCCCATCGCTTCTTGATGGACTCCACGTCCCGTCTGCATGGAGCCACCGCGTTGACCCGGCTGCAGATCTGGTTCCAGGCTGCTTTCCTCCTCGCTGACAGGCCAGGGACCTTCGCTGTCGGGTGGAGAACACTCTGCCTCTCCAGGACAGCTTCCACAAGAGCCGTGTTCTCCTCCTCTGTATACTTTGGGTCTCTGATCCTGGCCTCATCAGCTCCGGCATGGGATGACTCAGAGCCGGAGTGCCCTGCCTGGTCTGACCCTGACTGTGTGGGGTGCTCCCCAGAAACTACCCCTCGTCCCACTGCAGGTTCTGTCCCTGTCCTGCGTGTTCCTGCTCTTGTGGGCCGGATCCCCCTCCGCCCTGCGGATCTCCCTCTCCCACCCCTGCTCTGCTGAGGGATCCCCTCCTGATCTTCCTCCTCCTCCACTACTCTCCCCATCCCTCTCTCCTGTCCTCCTCTCCTCGCCATCATTCACCCAGTCACACCCAGGCACTCCCACAGGCCCTCACAGACACACTCGATCCAGTCACTCTCTGTCACACACTTTCACTCCCAGATTCACACTGTCAAAAATAAAAGTAAAATGTGTGAGGTGTTATAAAATAAAAGGACTATGTGTATGTATGTGTATGTGTTTGTATGTGTGTATGTAATATGTGCAAAGGTGTGCTATGTGTCGTATTCTGTGCAATGCTCTCCTCTCTCCAAACTCCAAAACTCCTCTACCTCCAATGAACGCTCCTGTCTCCCTCTCTCTGATCACTATCCTCCGCTCCTGGGTCCTGATATCTGGCTCTGAAGAACTCGATAACAGACAGTGTGTGGCGGTTATTTTTGGGTATATATAGGTGTATTTGAAGTTATTTGATACATTGGGGCTTTGGGATTGGATGTGTGTTTGAATTTGTTTTGGCATCAATCAGGGTTGCTTGACAACGGCAGCCGTTATGTTACATGTTGTTTGGAGCTCAGTTATCGTGTGATTTGTCCGCCCGTTGTGCATTAACATGAGCGACAACGGGTTTTGTGTTACGTGTTTTTTGTGTGCCTACGCTCGATAGCTATTCTCGTAGAGTAGTTATTGAATCTGCCGTAACTCCTGTATTATTTGCGAGCGATGTGCCTTTTTCACTTAGCGGCTGGTTTAACGGTTGCCTTTAAATCTAGGCCTCAGACCTTTATGGTTTGAGAGATAACCAAAGGCAAAGTTCCCCCCTCCCCCTTCCCTGAAGTCAGCTTTGTACTGACTGCAGGGATATCCAGTTTTATTTTCATCAGGCAGCTCTGCAGCAGAGCCGCGATCGCGTTAGGGAAAAATAATTATTTCACTGAAATGTTCTTCTATGTGTGCAGTACTGGAGACCCCATCTCCAGAAGGATATAGATACTCTCAGAGCCGGATATATCAGTAGGCCGACTAGGCACTAGCCTAGGGCGCCCAATTTTCTAGGGCAGTGGCTCACTCACATCCACTTCCAATTTTAAATGATCATTTTATTTTTATTTTTTAAACAGTGGTGCAGTTTAACCTCTTGGTGCCATTTTCTTTAGGTACTTATATATTTTACTTTGTAATCACAGTTCTGTCAGAGTTATAGTTCAGGAGTAATTCAATGACAAAGTGTCCCCCTCCCTCCCCTTTTACTGATGTAACACTGTTCAGCCAGATCAGAAGGGAGGTGCCCAGGTAGATTGCAGAGAGGGACAATCTTCAATTAAGATAATGGAAAAACCTGAACAGCTTGTCAAGGGGAGCAGGGATTTCATTGTTCTCACAGGAAGAAGATTGTCCCCTGCTGTTATCTGTCTGGTCTATGGACTGGATTCCACATCTGAGAAGAGATGGCTTACACTAGGTAAAAGGGGCGGGAGGGGAAACTTTGCTTGTGAATATCTCTCAAACCATAAAGGTTTGGGAAATAAGACTTATATCATTCTTCATGTTTTTTTTTAATGCCTACAAAATAAAATAAAGTTAAAACGAAGAATTACTATCCCTTTAAGGGGTTAAGGGCAGGGACGGGTTTCCCAATAGGCAGCGCTCCTCAGCTGTGCAGGTCACACCCACATTCTGAATTGTAATCTCAATGTACATGCACCAGTTTTATACCATTTTACTGTCTATTATTTAACTCTTTGAGTTGCATTGCAAAGCAATGCGTTCTGTACCCCTCTGGAACTCAAGGGGTTAACTCCACTGGATGCTAAAGAGGTCTCTAATGCATTATAGAACAGTGCATGAGAGATCTCTCTTGAAACCATGGGCTGAAGCAATTGAATAAGTATTTTGTGTGTTGTGTAATGTGGTAAGGGAGAGGTTAAAAAACAAAACCCTTTTTTTCCCTCCCTCTGCAGTGGTACCAGGAATTGATTGCAGTCTGGTGTAGTGGGAATGTTTAGTTGCTGGGTTGTAAGTGGTGGCTTTCTGCTTTAAAAAGTCAGAGAGACTTCAAAGTGTGAATCTTACATCAGTGTGAAAGTGCAGAAGTGTGGTAATTGTGGGAATATAAATATCAAGGAGATTCAAATACAGGGATTACACAGGTTAACACATATATTAACCTTATTGAGCAGATATTTTTTTCTGCCTGTCTTTTAGCTTGTGGTAACTGGCATAAAATGAGTGCTAGGATGACTGTCCGTTTAACTCAACAAGCGACCATATGTTTTCACACCTGGAACAACCGTTCCAGGGTGTATACCTCTGTGGCAGATGTGAGAAAGTAGTCTCTCTGGAAGCTCGTATTAGAGATCTGGAGGGGCAGGTTGCAACATTGAGAGAGACAGCCAATCTTGAGAGGGGTCTGCTGACTGAGCAGCAGGAAGTGTTGGTAGGTAGTTCTGGGGGTGGAGACTGCAAAAAGAAAGAGCAGGTAGCCAGATGGATGGGACATAACAAGGGGGGGGGCAGAGGAATAGGGAGGACACTCCTGTGTTTACTAACCTTAACAGATTTGCTATATTGAGTAATGAATGATGTTGGGGATGTTGACACAGGAATTAATTTGCTGGAAATGACTGTTTTCTCTAACAGCCGGGTGAACAGCCCCTCTAGCACGGATGGGATCCGGGACTCAGGCAGACCTAGACAGATGGTGGTATGGGATTCTATTTTTAGGAAGACAGACAGGGTAATCTATTGCCAGGATTGCTACAATCGAATAGTTTGCTGTCTCCCAGGAGCTCGGGTTCGACATGTGGCAGATCGGGTTGATAGATTGTTGGGAGGGGCTGGGCATGACCTGGCTGTCATGGTACATGTTGGTCCTAATGACAAAGTCAGTGGAAAATGGAGGTCTGTTACGAAGGATTTCAGGGACTTAGGATATAAGCTTAAGCAGAGGACCTCTAAGGTAGTATTTTCTGAAATACTACCTGTGCCAAGCGCTACATTAGAAAGTCAAAGGGATATTAGGGAGTTAAATGCGTGGCTAAAGACTTGGTGTAAGCAGGAGGGGTTTGGGTTCCTAGAGCACTGGGCGGCCTTTTCCCTTGGAGGCAATCTTTATAGTCAAGATGGATTGCACTGTAGTGGAAGAGGGGGCCATGGTGCTGGGCGTTGGGATGGTTAGAGGGCTGGAGGAGACTTTAAACTAGAAAGGCTGGGGAGGGTGCTACAACACAGGATGGGAAAGGTAGTATAATTTTGGAAATGGGATTAGAGAAGGGGCATGGGGGTGGAGAGGGGGAATGGGCTAGTTCTTCTAATAGGCAGTTGCCATTGTTACAGCCTGATAAAAGGTAAAATACATTTGACAAAGAATGACAAAGAATGGCAAAAAGATAAAATGTATGCATGCAAATGCTCATCTGGCTGGTAAGATGAGGGAACTAGAAATGATTGTGATGTATGAGCAGTATGATCTAATTGGTGTGTCTTAAATCTTGTTAGATGACACATATGACTTGGCAGTAAATCTAGAGGGTTATTTGCTTTTTAGGAACATTTGAACAGCAGTGACCACAATATGGTATCCTTTGAAATTTGTTATGAGAAACCTAATAGAAAGAGTTTAACCAACACATTCAATTTTAAAAGAAGTATTAAAGGATATTTGGTGGGATGTAACTTTCAAAGATAAAAATGCACAAGAAGCATGGAATGTGTTTAAAATGTTTGTAGACAAATATACGCGTCAATATATACTATTGGGGAATAAGCAAAAGAGGAGTAAAGTGAAACCAATGTGGCTTGATAATGAGGTTTGCAGTGTAATGAGAAATAAGAAACAGGCTTTTAAAGTGTTTAAGTCAAACGGGTCAGACGAATCATTTAAAAAATAAAAAGAATGTAATAAAATCTGCAAACAAGCAATTAAGCTAGCTAAAAATGAAAATGAGAGAAATATTGCAAATGAGAGCAAGAAAAACCCTAAACAATTCTACAAGTATATTAAAGGGAAAGTAAAGTCCCGAAAAAAGTCTAGGCGAAATGATAGGAATAAGGGCATAACGTATTTTTATTGTACCTATTTCTCAAACCTTTATGGTTTGAGAGAAATAAGAAAATAAAGTCCTCCGCTTCCTCCCCTTTTTGCCTGATGAGCTGTAAAGCTGTCAGAGGCAGAATCTGGTTGTGCAACCAGACGCGGTTCTTCAGGAGCGCTGACATTGAGATATCTAACTATAAATACTTCATTAGAATGGTCTACAGCGTGTGCTTCAAACCAGGCACACGTTGTAGACCATTCCAATGAAGTATTTATAGTTAGATTTCTCCATGTCAGCGCTCCTGAAGAACCGCTGTCTGATCCCGGAAACAAGATCTCATGCCGTCAGCTATACAGCTGACGCATGAGAAGGGGGAGGGAGTGGAGGATTTTATTTTTTTATATCTCTCAAACCATAAAGGTTTGAGAGATAGGAATAAGGGCATTACGCATTTTTTTTTTTACTATACCTATCATTTCACCTAGACTTTTTTCAGGACTTTAAAATCCCTTTAATAACAAAAAAATTAAGGTTGATATTGGTCTACTTAAGGCTGAGATAGGTGAATTGGTTAGTGAGGATAAGGCTATGGCTGACACCCTAAATACATTCTTTGCTTCAGTATATACAAAGGAAGCAAAAATGACAGGCTATGGGCAAACAGACAAAGCATGGAACTTCCTCCGTCATGTACATGGCTTACTGATGACAAGGTTAAAGGGTCACGGTTCCCCAGAGATGTTCAGGAGTCAGTACGGTATAGTTAAATGCAATTTATTATAATATAAGAAAGGTAGTACACTAGTAATACAACAGGAACCAACACAGAGTTAAAAGCCAGCAAGCACTGCTATCAGGAATAGTAGGCTGCCACGCCTGACCACACTGCTGGAGACTAGGCCTCAGCCACTGGTAGTCTCTGCAGGAACCACGAGCAGGAACAGGAACACAGGATCTTGATCCAACGTAGCGAGAATACTGACTCATGCCTGCCATCAGTATGGAGTGATTTCTGACTCACACCTGCAGTCAGTATAGGGAAATGGATACCTGACTCATGCCTGCAGTCAGTATCAGAGCTAGTCTGCCAGAGCCCCAGGTCCACACTAGATTGGTTGTCTGCTAGGTACAAGGGACAAACGTAAGAATAGTCAGACAGAGCCACGAGTCAGCACCAGAGAGGGTAGTCAGACAAGCCAGGTCATACAGGTAGTCAGCCAGAGCCACAAGTCTGCACCAGGTTGCGTGTCCACTATAGGGATAAACAAAAAATTGTCAGACAGAGCCACAGGTCGGCACCAGATTGGATGGAAGACTAGCCAGGTCATACACAGAGCCCAAGGTAATAGAACTGCTTTGAACAACAACGCAAGGGCAACTGAGTCAGGACTCAGACTGCCCTTTAAACCTCTCCTCAGGTAGTAGGTAGGAGGAGCAGGCTCAGAGGAAGGAAGTAGGTAGGAGGAAACTACAGGAAGTGTGGCATAAAACAGAGGCCTGCTTCACTCTGAAGCCTCGTGCCAGCATATGACGCGTAGAAAGACGCCGAGCGTTGCTGAAGTCGCGGCTCTGGAAACAAGGTAAGCTATGACATAAAGAGACTGGAAAAGGTTACAGTGAATAATGCATCTGGCCTGACGTATACACCCAAGGGTACTTAAGGAACTTAGTTCAGTAATAGCAAGACCATTATCTATATATATATATATAAATGAAGACATCTGTGTGCCTGACACACACACCCAGAGGCGGCAGTAAGGAGGAGTTATTCATTGCTCCTCCCTACCGTCAGTTCAGGAGATACAGAGGTGTGTGAATTTGACAGGAGTGGGCAGGGGCCTCTGCAAGGAGTTCCCCCTCCCTCAGCTTCCTTCTGAACATGAAAAAGAGGCTTGGACTTAAAGGAACTGAATGAGCAGACTCAGAACATGAAAAAGAGGCTTGGAATACAAGAAACTTACTGGGCAGATGCAGAACATGAAAACAAGGCTGCTACACAAACACACAGCCAACTCACCTTGCTACATGTAAAAAACACACATGCCCTGCTCACTTTCTCCACTCTATGTCTTATCACCAGACTGGACTCCACTTGCATGCAGACTACAGAAAACCAACACTGAACGAGAGCACCACCACCTGCTGCTGGTAGGAAACCTATGGCTCATGCTATTGTCTGTCTCCTTTATTGTCCAAGTTATGTGGGCAGTTGCAGAACACACACACTTCTATGGCCAAATGTCCTCCTGTTACACAGACACACACCCCTCATCTGCACTTCTCCTGTTAACCCTTCCAGCGTCAGAGGGAGACGCAACGCATTCTTTGCAATGTTTTGCAAACCAATCTGACACTTAAAGGGTAAAATCTTTATAGACTCTTAACTTGCATTGAAGTAATGTACAAGGGAGGGAAGGATGTCGGACGCCTATGCTACTCAAACGGTTAACCCTTGAAGTGCCACTCTGCCACTCAAAGGGTTAAAGGGATAGTAATACTACTATTAAAGTTTAGCTCGGAGACTTATTTTTTTTTTAACATGTAGCACTATATTTAAATACTTACAGTGTTGTAGTTCAAATGCTATTCAAGCTGAATGGATTCCCCTCTCGCCCCTTTCCCTGTGTCACTCAGCCTCTCAGTCTGGTCCGGATGGAGTGCGGCAAGGGACAAGCTTCAGTAAGCAAAAGGAAAATTCTGCCCTCCTTCCTCAAGGGGGACGGGTTTTACTTATACTCACTGAATGAATATTGTTCCTTGCAGGAGGGTGATACTTTCAACTTCAATAGCATTTGAACTACAACACTGTAAGTAATTAAATATTAGATGTTAAAATGTTGTGGAGCAGGGCGGATATGCGGTGGCTGTGCAGGCTGGCAGAGACAGGACGCCCGTCAAGGAGGAAGTCAGTGTGGCACGGAGATACTAAACGCGCAGGCTGCATCCAAGGAGAGCTTCTCCAGTTAGAAGCCTAAAGTGGACACTTTCCCCCTCAGAACATGGAGGGGACCCTAGACAGTCTGATTAACCTGCCCAAACACTATTGTGGACATTGTCAATAAAAGGGGTTGACCTGTTGTCACCCCGTTACCAGCAACTGGTGTGGCTCTTCAGTATTCCAACACAAAGGGATACAAATTAGCAACCTGTACTTATGTGATCTAATCTGGGGCAGAACAGTATAACACAACAAAAAATATAAAGAAGAATCAGAGATAAACTTAATAAAAGTATTACTTTCCTATTTAAACATTAGATACTCTTGACTTTGTCTGGTGTGACCATGTTGGGGGTTTTGGATCCCTGGTCTTTCCTCAACTCACAAACGCCCAGCACTGACTCTCCACGGCCGATACCCCTGCCAGCCCCTAGGCTCAGGCCTGCTCCCTCAGATTCAACAGCGGCTTCTTCCTCCCTCACTGGATCCGGACATTGTGATGCACATTGTGGGGAGAAGAGTGTCTCCTCTGTACCGGGGCCATTAATGTGAGGTGCTTAATCTACATTATTTATGTCATCAGGAGGAAATATTCTTTGTACATTAAAATTACTCTATTTAACCATTTGAGTGCCAGAGAGGTAACTAATGCACTGAACCACAATGCACTGGATGCCTTTCCAGTACTCAACGAGTTAACTCTGACATGACACAACACTATATACGGCATGGCACTCTATAGCTTAACATGCATCTATAAGTCTCTCTCACATAATCTCCTTTTATTTTCTGCTTTCCACTTGAACATGCCAAACACACAGAGGCATAATACCGCAATTCTGCCGTAAAGTAAAGGAAATAACAAATTCCACTGATTTAACAGTTTCAGGACCAGAGAGGGGACAGCAACATATTGTGAAGTGATGTCCTCTGGTCCTTAAAGGGCTACATTTGGCTACACTCTCAGAATATTGCAGATATTCACTTCAATAAAAGATTGTTACCTACACAGCACTGTAAAGCTCCTACACTAATCCCAGGGTGGCCACAGCCCTCACTTCTACATTCAGAACTTACAGATCTGGGGTACCAACAAGAGCCGTAAACTCCATGGGGAAGGCTATCACTGTGTCAGGGTCCCCTCTGTGTTTGTGTATGTCTGTTGTGTTTGTGCATGTGCATGTCTGTTGTGTGTGTTTGCGCATGTCTGTTGTGTGTGTGTATGCGCATGTCTGTTGCATGTGTGTGTGTGCACATGTCTGTTGTGTGAGTGTGCATGCGCATGTCTGTTTCGTGTGTGTTCATGTCTGTTTTCTTTGTGTGAGCATGTCTGTTGCGTGCATGTGTGTGTGTGAGCATATCTGGTACATGTATGTGTGCATGTGTACATCTCTGGTGTGTGTGTGTGTGTGTGTGTGTGCATGTCTTTTGCATGTTTCTGCTGCTCACTGTGTGTATGTGTCTGCCTGTGTGTTGCATATATATGTGTTTATCAGTGTATCTACATTACAGACACATACTCCCAACGGTCATAAAATGACGGGCAATGCCATCCCACATTGCTAGTACTTAATATTTATTGATTCACTTTCATCAGGCATAGTGCCATGTGATTGGAGGAAAGCTGATGTAGTTCCATTGTTTAAAATGGGGGCAAGATCCAAACCAGGAAATTATAGACCTGTGAATTTGACTTCCATAGTGGGTAAGATACTAGAAGGGTTTCTAACTCACAGTATTCAGAACTATGTGAAGGCAAACAATATTACTAGTAAAAGTCAACATGGTTTTATGAAGAATAGATCATGTCAGACTAATTTACTTGCATTTTATGAAAGCATAAGTAGTAATTTGGACAAGGGAATTGCTGTTGATGTAGTATACTTGGATTTTGCAAAAGCCTTTGACACAGTGCCTCACAACAGGTTACTGCATAAATTAAAAGACTTCATTTTGGCCTGTGTTATCTGTACATGGATTAAGAACTGGTTAAATGAAAGATGGCGGAGAGTTGTTGTAAATGGAACATTTTCAAATCGGTATAAAGTTATAAGTGGGGTGCCGCAGGGTTCAGTCCTGGGCCCAATGCTTTTTAATTTATTTATTAATGAACTAGAAGTGGGAATTGAAAGTATTGTCTCAATCTTTGCTAATGACACTAAGCTATATAAGGAAATACATACAGGGATTGATGTTTTTTTCTCTGCAGACGGATTTATATAAACTGAGTGAATGGGCAGAAAAGCGGCAGATGACATTTAATGTAGATAAATGTAAGGTTATGCATTTGGGCTGTAGAAACAAACATGCTATATATTCTCTAAATGGGAAACAACTTGGGGAATCCTCATTAGAGAAAGATTTAGAAGTACTGATAGATGGTAGACTTCACAGCAGTGTGCAGAGTCACTCAGCTGCTGCAAGAGCAAATAGAGTACTAGCCTGCATAAAAAGAGGTGTAGATGCACGGGATGCTAATATTATTCTACCTCTGTATAAATCCTTGGTTAGGCCTCATCTAGAATATGGAGTACAATTTTGGGCACCAGTTCTTAAAAGACATTGTTGTACTGCTGAGGACTCTACAACAATTCCTTGAACTGGAAACCCTAAGTGAGCTGTATATTAAAAATACCTTTTTAAGAAGCATTAAAAAAACACCTAAGCATTACTCCTGAAGTAATAAGATATCTAATATATCTAATATATAATTATTATTTTTGGAAATAAGTAAATTAACACATTGTTATAATATATGCATTACACAGGGTTCACATAAAATAATTTGTGTAGAGCGATGCAGAATTGTTTTTGTTTTTTGCTTAATACTTCAAATGAGGCAGTCAATTTAATTACTGTTTCTCTTTTTGCCAGGATGAAAGATGTGTTTTTCGTAACATTGAGATTTACCAAAGGCAAATTCTTAAATTGAAATTACATAAGCAAAATAAATATATCAAGGAAAATATCGTTCTGAATCTGGTGCATATGAAATCCCTCTGCCCAAAAGCAAATGTAAGTGTTCAGTGTTTCATGGGGGGAGATGCGCTAAGAAGTGAGAAAGAAGTGATAAAGTGAAGATGACTTCTCCAGTGATATCACTTCTCCAGTTCCTGTTATTCTATGGAGCCTGTGCACTAAGATTTCCCCAGCTTTAGAGATCTTTGTGCATAGATCTATAGAATAACACAGGAACTGGAGACGTGATATCACTGGAGAAGTCATCTCCATTTTATTTCCTCTTTATCACACCTTAGTGCAATTTGGGTTCATAATGTGATGCGTATGTGGGATTTGGGGGGTTATTGTTTGCATTTGACTCTCCATCTGTATGTATGTATATTTTTATTTATATAGCTCCAACAGGCATACGTAGCACTTCACATTTTGTATAGAGGGGGTACTGCATACAATGCAGTAATTAAGTGGTTATATAAGCAATCATAAAGGGAACACTAGGTGCGCATACAGTAGGATAGGAGCTCTCTGTAGAGCTTACAATAAATGTATAAGATGCAGATACAAGCAGGTAAAGGAGGAAGTGCACATTTTGATGGTTTACATATTATTGTAGCGCTACATTTAAAAGGTGCTCTTTTAGCTCGAATTTGAAGTTGTTACGCATTGAGGCTTGGCGAATGCTGGGCAGTAGGGAGTTCCAGAGGTAGGGAGTAGCAAGGGAAAATGCCTCCAGTCGTGATACAGTGATAGAGGTTAAAGGGATAGTAATGTTTCATAATAAAAGCAGCTCCAATTAATCTTCATAGTATTTGGGCCATGGAGAGTGTTATTTCAATAATGTCAGAGTTGTAGTACAAGAGTAATTGAATGATAAAGTATCCCCCCTCCCGTCCCTTTTACTGATGTAACACTGTTCAACCAGAGCAGAAGGGAGGTGTCCAGGTAAATTGCAAAGAGGGACATTCTTCAATTATGATAAGGGAAAAACCTGTCAAGGAGGGCAGGGATTTCATTGTTCTCACAGTAAGAAGATTTACCCTTTTTGTGAGCTGTCTGGTCTATAGACTGGACTCCACATTTAAGGAGTGGGGGTTTACACTAGGTAAAAGGGGCGGGAGGGGGAAACTTTATCATTCAATTACTCTTGAACTACAACTCTGACAGTATTGAAATAACACTCTCTATGGCTCAATTGCTATGAAGATTAATTGGAGCTGCTGTTTTTGTGAAACATTACTATCCTTTTAAAGGAGCAGAGGGTCATCCACCATGCGTGGTGAATAGAGGAAGTTCAGGTATATGGCAGGATATCAACAATGAAATATTTGGTGGGGACGAATGTTGGAGATCCTTGAAAGTAATGAGGAGGATTTTGAATGTAATACATTGCTTTATTGGAAGCCATGACAGTGAATTTAAAAGTGCAGGGTTAAAGGGATAGTAATACTTCGTTTTATCTTTATTTTATTTTGTAGGCATTAAAAAAACATGAAGAACGATATGTCTTATCTCTCAAACCTTTATATTTTAAGAGATATTCACAAGCAAAGTATCCCCCCCCATTCAGCCAGAGCAGAAGGGAGGTGCCCAGGTAGACTGCAGAGAGGGACAATCTTCAATTAAGATAAGGGAAAAACCTGAAAAACTTGTCAAGGGGGGCAGGGTTTTCATTGTTCTCATAGGAAGAAGATTGCCCCCTTCTGTTATCTGTCTGGTCTATGGACTGCATTCCACATCTGAGAAGAAATGACTTACACTAGGTAAAAGGGGCGGGAGGGGAAACTTTGCTTGTGAATATCTCTCAAACCATAAATGTTTGAGAGATAAGACTTATATCATTCTTCATGTTTTTTTAATGCCTACAAAATAAAATAAAGTTAAAACGAAGTATTACTATCCCTTTAAGTACTGTTCTGGAGGACAGGAAGAGTATTCTGGAGTCCATGTTAAGAACTGATTGGAGAGAAGAGATATGGATTGCAGGCAGTCCAATAAATAAAGAGTTGCAGTAATTCAGGCAGGAAAGAATAAGAGTGTGCATGAAAATTTCTGTTGTGCAAGCCCTGGATCTGCATGCTCACCACTGTCCAAACCAGACCACAAGGACATAGGCCATTCCACCTCTCAGGCTGCAACCCTGGAACCAGCACATCACCTGAAGTACCTGTACTGAACATTTAGTCCACTCTGGCATGGCAGCCATGCTCCTTCTCTTCCTCCTGATAACACCTGGATATGCACCCTTTGTATGTAGCTGAAGATCTGGTACCCTGACACCCTGGCTCACGTCTCCTTGTGAAGCAGGGCCTGGGCCTAGAGGACTCCTCCCCCTTTGGGCAGAGGGTGTTTGTCTAGCGTGCCAGTTGAACTTTGAGGGTGGAGTTTTTACTTGCTGTTTTCACAGCCAAGGGTTGGAAATGTATGAGCCAGACAACCTACCAGACAGCTGTTTTTACCTTCTTGATCTCACCAGTGTAGGGATAGTTGACTGACTTGTGTTAATGAATCTGGTGAAAGTCAGTACCCTGAACAATCAACAATGTCGTGATTAGCAAAAAGGTGACAAATCTTTCACTGTACAGAGGGCCTTATCCACACAAAAAAGGAGGAGCAATTCTGGAGCAACCCAGCTGGGGAGAAATAAAAATGTCCGTTCCCACAGAAAGGGCTCCAATGCATTACTTTTCAATGATTTGGAGACCTCTTTATCATTTACGGGACTGAAAGTAATATTTTTGTAAATTGGAATTATGGGAAATGTTCATTTTTCCCTTTGATGCTGTGACTTTGCACCAGAATTGTTGTTCTTTTGTTTTCTGGATAAGGCCTAAAATACAATAACAACACTGTATACAGTACCTGCATGGAATTCTGGGAATGCAACTGACATATTTTAAGCTTTGGATTCTTTGCTGTAGACAGGCTTTCTGCTCTGTTTCAGACATTGTATTACAAGGATAATCGTGGTCCAAAGGCACCTTAGAAAACAAATAAAAACTCCCAAGATTGCCATTCTGCAAATGGGTTACCCCTTTGACTGCTGAAGACATATCCAATGCACCAGGGCTGTCCAAGTTCAGTCCTCAAGGGCCACTAACATGCCATAATTTAAGCATTTCCTTGATTAAGCACAGATGAGGTAGCCAGTGGCTCATTCATTTTGATTGGCCCACTTGTGCTTAAAGGGGAACTTTCACCTCCTCATTATCCTTATTGTATCCCTTCCTTTGTGTCCCCTCTGTACAGTGCGGTCTTTCTTTTTGCCTACAAATCTGTTTAAATGAAGAAAAAAGATACTTGAATTTTGTACCTGATGACGTTAGCAGCTGCACAGCCGCGCACCGTATGGTGCAGAAGACACTCCCACAGCCTCAGCTCCTTTCACTTGCCCCAGCATCCTCCGATGATGGAGGCGTTCTGTTAGTAAGCCGGATAGAGATCTCATTGGCTAGATATCGATCTCTGCCAATGAGATCTCTCTCCAGCTTACTAACAGAACACCTCCGTCATCGGAGGATGCTGGGGCAAGTGAAAGGAGCTGAGGCTGTGGGAGTGTCTTCTGCACCATACGGTGCGCGGCTGTGCGGCTGCTAACGTCATAAGGTACACAATTCAAGTATCTTTTTTCTTCATTTAAACAGATTTGTAGGCAAAAAGAAAGACCGCACTGTACAGAGGGGACACAAAGGAAGGGATACAATAAGGATAATGAGGAGGTGAAAGTTCCCCTTTAATAAAGGAAATCCCACTTGTTCTTAATAAAGGAAATCCTTAAATCCTGTCTGTGTGGATTGGTTCCCCAAACTGAACTTTTAGTTACTATTGGATGGATGACTGCTAGACAGTTGCTTTAGTTTCCATCAGGTAGATGATAAGCAATGTAAAATGTTGGTAGGTGCTGTGGATACTTACTTGCCCTTGAAGATGACCTATCACCCTCCCAGATCCTCCTGTCAGTGGAAGCCTCTATCTTCAGAGGATTTGCATGTTTATTCATGTATTCCACCCCTCTGGTAGAAAGTGATTGAGCAGCCTCAGATGGAGGTGAGTTTTCTGGACAGGTAATTATTAGTGATGATCGAGCACCCCAATGCTCGGGTGTTCGGGTGCTCTGACCGAGCACCCCCGGAGGCTCGAGTGCTCGGCCGAGCACCCGAGCCCCATTGAAGTCAATGGGAGGACTCGAGCATTACACCAGGCACCCCCTGCTCTGATGAGGGGAGGGTGCCTGGTCCATAGGAAAAGGGCAGAAAATGATGGAAACACCACAGAAATGGTTCAGGGACAGCATAGGGAGGATGTCTGGATGCATCTTGGACTCCAACGTCGCTGCTGGGAACGACGTTTCGCCCGTAGTACGCCATTTTTACAGACTGACCGTAAAACACACAAAAAGGAAGATAAAAACTAGTGTTGAGCGAGCGTGCTCGGCCGATGCTCGGATCGGCTCGAGCATCGCTCTGCTCGGCACATGGCGGTACTCGTCGAGTACCGCCATGTGCTCGCCCGCCATGTTCGTGTGGCGGGGATCTGTGCCGGAAGAGGCACAGATCTGAAGACGCTCCGCTGGACCACCAGGGACTGGAGGTACGGGGGCATTGCGGAGATGAAGGGGGCATTGCAGAGATGAAGGGGGACATTGTGGAAGAGGGGCATAGACTCTATGCCCCTCTTCCACAATGTCCCCCTTCATCTCCGCTATGCCCCTCTTCCACAATGTCCCCCTTCATCTCCTCTATGCCCCTCTTCCACAATGTCCCCCTTCATCTCCGCTATGCCCCTCTTCCACAATGTCCCCCTTCATCTCCTCTATGGCATAGAGGAGATGAAGGGGGACATTGTGGAAGAGGGGCATAGCGGACATGAAGGGGGACATTGTGGAAGAGGGGCATAGCGGAGATGAAGGGGGACATTGTGGAAGAGGGGCATAGCGGAGATGAAGGGGGCATAGCGGAGATGAAGGGGGACATTGCGGAGATGAAGGGGGCATTCGGAGATGAAGGGGGCATAGCGGAGATGAAGGGGGGCATTGACCAGGCACCCTCCCCTCATCAGAGCAGGGGGTGCCTGGTGTAATGCTCGTGTCGCCCCATTAATTTCAATGGGGCTCGGGTGCTCGGCCGAGCACTCGAGCCTCAGGGGGTGCTCGGTCAGAGCACCCGAGCATCCGAGCATCGGGGTGCTCGCTCAACACTAATAAAAATGACTTTAGGCGAAAAATTGTTACCAAACAGTATTTGCTGTATATTTACTTGTATATCATCTGCAAATTCTGCTAAAAATTTCATCGATTTTTCGGAACTGGGGCCATGATTAAGAGGGAAACGTGCGCAGAGGCAAATTCTGCAAAAAATTTCATCGATTTTTCGGAACTGGGGCCATGATTAAGAGGGAAACGTGCGCAGAGGCAAATTCTGCAAAAAATTTTCTCGATTTTTCTGAACTGGGGCCATGATTAAGAGGGAAACGTGCGCAGAGTCAAATTCTGCAAAAAATGTCCTCGATTTTTCTGAACTGGGGCCATGATTAAGAGGGAAACGTGCGCAGAGGCAAATTCTGCAAAAAATTTCCTCTATTTTTCTGAACTGGGGCCATGATTAAGAGGGAAACGTGCGCTGAGCCGACCATCTAAAACATTATGGGTGAGGGTCTGCTGCGGAGCTGACCATCCTAAACATTATATGCGAAGGCCCGCTAGTGAGCTGACGCTATAAAACATTATATGAGAGGGCCCGCTAGAGAGCTGAGCCAATAAAACATTATATAAGAAGGCCCGCTGGTGAGCTGACCTATACAAAAAGTTGTCAAACAGGGCCCGCTGGTGAGCTGGCCCTATATAAAAATTATATCACAGGGCCCGCTGGTGAGCTGGCCCTATATAAAAATTATATCACAGGGCCCGCTGGTGAGCTGGCCCTATATAAAAATTATATCCCAGGGTATATGGAAGAGAGTCAACCATATACCCGTTTTTTGGGTGGAAGGGGTGAATGGGAATACAGAGTATTCCCATCATTGTAAATAACATATATAAAGTCACTTTATGTTCACCCGGGGCTTTCCTCCAGTGGAGTGGAGAAGTCAGGGGAAATCCAGGCCTTGTTCATTTTTATAAGTGTCAACCTATCAGCATTTTCGGTGGAAAGGCGGATACGCTTATCTGTTATGATGCCACCAGCAGCACTAAATACCCGCTCAGACAGAACGCTGGCGGCAGGGCAGGCCAGCACCTCCAAGGCGTAGAGTGCCAGTTCATACCACGTGTCCAGCTTGGACACCCAGTAGTTGTAAGGCACAGAGGGATCATTGAGGACGCTGACACGGTCTGCTACGTACTCCTTCACCATCTTCCAAAACTTTTCCCTCCTTGTGACACTAGGCTGCGCATCAGGGTGAGGGTGCTGGCGGGGTGTCATGAAGGTGTCCCACGCCTTGGAGAGTGTTGCCCTGCCTTTGTCGGAACTGCTGTGTGCTCCCCTTTTCTCCCCTTCTCGGTTGGCCAAGGTAGCACGTACTCTGCCGCCAGCGTTGTCAGATGGAAAATTTTGGAGCAATTTTTCAACAAGAACCTTCTGGTATTGCACCATTTTGCTTGTCCTCTCCACCGGAGGAATGAGAGATGAGAAATTCTCTTTGTAGCGGGGGTCCAGAAGGGTGAACACCCAGTAATCCGTGTTGTCTAAAATGCGTATAACGCGTGGGTCACGGGAAAGGCAGCCTAACATAAAGTCAGCCATGTGTGCCAGAGTACCAACAGGCAAGATTTCGCTGTCCTCACCAGGAGGATGACTCTCAATCTCCTCATCCTCTTCCTCCTCTTCTGCCCACCCACGCTGAAGAGATGGAACTAAAGTTCCATGGCTACCCTCTGTAGAGGAGGCAACCGTGTCTTCCTCCTCCTCCGCCTCCTCCAATTGTCGCTGAGAAGACGAAGTGAGGGTGCTCTGGCTATCACCTTGTGTAAGCTCTTCCTCCCGCATTTCCACCTCTTCCACATGCAAAGCGTCGGTTTTAATTGTGAGCAGCGAGCGTTTCAGTAGACACAGAAGTGGGATGGTTACACTGATAATAGCGTTATCGCCGCTCACCATCTGTGTCGATTCCTCAAAATTGCGTAAAACCTCACAGAGGTCTGACATCCATTCCCACTCCTCACTTCTGATTAGAGGAAGTTGAACGGAGAGGCGACGACCGTGTAACAGCTGGTACTCCACTACTGCCCTCTGCTGCTCACAAAGCCGGGCCAACATGTGGAAGGTGGAGTTCCAGTGCGTGCTCACGTCACACAGCAGCCGGTGAGCTGGCAATTGTAAGCGCTGCTGCAGCTTCAACAGGCCGGCTGAAGCTGTTGATGACTTACGGAAATGTGCACACAAGCGGCGCACCTTGGTCAAGAGATCATGCAAATTGGGGTAGGTTTTTAGAAATCGCTGAACCACTAAATTAAATACATGTGCTAGGCATGGTACGTGTGTGAGCTTGCCGAGCTCCAAAGCTGCCACCAAGTTACGCCCATTATCACACACAACCATGCCTGGTTGCAGGTTGAGTGGCGAGAGCCACTGCTCGGTCTGGTGACTAATCCCCTGCAACAGCTCTGAGACCGTGTGCTGTTTGTCCCCAAGGCAGATCAGCTTCAGCACGGCCTGTTGACGCTTCCCCACTGCAGTGCTACACTGCTTCCAGCTAACGGCTGATGGGTGAGTGGCGCTGCGCGCAGAGAATTCGGAGGTGGAAACGGAGGAGGAGGAGCCAATAACGTAGGTGCTGGCGGAAACCCTGATGGAGGTAGGGCCCGCAATCCTCGGCGTGGGTAGCACCTGTGCCATCCCAGAGTCCGAGTCGCTCCCAGCCTCCACGACATTCACCCAGTGTGCCGTCAGGGAAATGTAGCGTCCCTGGCCACAAGCACTTGTCCATGTGTCAGTCGTTAAGTGGACCTTCCCAGTAACTGCGTTGGTCAGGGCACGGGTGATGTTACGGGACACATGGTGGTGTAAGGCGGGGACGGCACACCGGGAAAAGTAGTGGCGGCTGGGGACTGCGTACCGAGGGACAGCTGCTGCCATCAGGCTGCGGAAGGACTCAGTCTCCACAAGCCTAAATGGCAGCATTTCGATGGCCAGTAATTTGGAAAGGTGTGAGGTTAGTGCTATGGCCTGTGGGTGGGTGGCTGGGTATTTTCGCTTGCGCTCAAATGCCTGGGGTAACGACATTTGGAGGCTGCGCTGGGACAGGGAAATGGATGTGGTTGCTGATGGTGCTTCAGATGGTACAGGTGCAGGGTGGGAGGTATGCGGGCCTGCGCCTTCGACAGGCGATTGGCCGGCACCGAAAACAGGGGAAGAGGAGGCAGTGGTGTGGCCTGCAGACACAGATTGGCGATCCGGGCGTTCCTCCCACTTATTACGGTGCTTGGATGCCATGTGTCGGATCATGCTGGTGGTGGTGAGGTTTCTAGTGTTCATGCCTCGGCTCATTCTGGTGTGGCACAGGTTGCAAACTACAATTTTTTTGTCGTCCGCACTTTCCTTAAAAAAACGCCATACCACGGAACACCTAGCCCTTGGCAAGGGAGATTTACGCAAGGGGGTGCTCCGTGGAACATTTGCGGGCCGGTTTGGTGCGGTCCGCCTTCTTTCTTTAGCCACACAACTGCCTCTTCCAGCCTGTTGCGGTGCTGCAGATGGCTCACCCTCAGGACTGCTGTCATCGATCGGCTCTCCACCTTCCCAGGTGGGGTCAGTCACCTCATCATCTACCAAGTCCTCCTCCACTTCCTCACTCTGATCATCCTACTCATTTCTTGATCCCACCACATCCTCAGTCATTGACAACTGTGTATCATCCTCCTCATCAAGGTCTTGAGACAGTAATTGTGGTTGATTTGATGGCAACTGTGTCTCATCATCATCATCCACTTCCTTTGACCTTAAATGCCGTTCCCCTCTGTCATCTTCTTGTGATTGGGAACCCTCTAGAGGTTGTGAATCAGGGCACAAGATGTCATGTTCCTCTGCAAGCGTGCTTGGAGAGAGGTTCAAATGAAGGATTGGTGATGAGACGGGCTCCTCACTATATCCCAGTGTGGGATCACTTCTTTGGCCAGACCCTCTATGGTGGGAGGAAGGATGATCAGGGTGAGGATTATGTTGACCAGACTCTTGGCTACTGAGAGTGGACTTGGTGGAAGACAGGGTGGTGCTTAACCGACTGGAAGCAGTATCAGCTGAAATCCAACCGACCACCTGTTCGCAGTGGTCTGACCTCGAGAGTGATGTCCTGCGACGCCCTGTAAACTGAGACATGAAGCTAGGTATGGTGGATGTCTTTCTTTCTTGTGCTCTGGCACCAGGCACAGTTTCTACGCGTCCTGACCCGCGCCCTGAACTATCAGGATCACGTCCACTTCCCCGTCCCTTTTTACCCGCCTTCTTCATATTACACGGAATATGTGCTGCTAATCTGCAACTTTGCACACTAAACAGAATGTGCTGCTAATCTGCAACTTTGCACACTAAACAGAATGTGCTGCTAATCTGCGGCTAGGCACAGTGAAAGGAATATGTGACGTTTATTTTTTACACTTTGCACACTAAACAGAATGTGCTGCTAATCTGCGGCCAGGCACAGTGAAAGGAATATGTGACGTTTATTTTTTACACTTTGCACACTAAACAGAATGTGCTGCTAATCTGCGGCTAGGCACAGTGAACGGAATGTGCTGCTTATCTGCGGCTAGGCACAGTGAACGGAATATGTGACGTTTATTTTTTACACTTTGCACACTAAACAGAATGTGCTGCTAATCTGCGGCTAGGCACAGTGAACGGAATATGTGACGTTTATTTTTTACACTTTCCACACTAAACAGAATGTGCTGCTAATCTGCAACTTTGCACACTAAACAGAATGTGCTGCTTATCTGCGGCTAGGCACAGTGAACGGAATATGTGACGTTTATTTTTTACACTTTGCACACTAAACAGAATGTGCTGCTAATCTGCAACTTTGCACACTAAACAGAATGTGCTGCTAATCTGCGGCTAGGCACAGTGAACGGAATATGTGACGTTTATTTTTTACACTTTCCACACTAAACAGAATGTGCTGCTAATGTGCAACTTTGCACACTAAACAGAATGTGCTGCTTATCTGCGGCTAGGCACAGTGAAAGGAATATGTGACGTTTATTTTTTACACTTTGCACACTAAACAGAATGTGCTGCTAATCTGCGGCTAGGCACAGTGAAAGGAATATGTGACGTTTATTTTTTACACTTTCCACACTAAACAGAATGTGCTGCTAATCTGCAACTTTGCACACTAAACAGAATGTGCTGCTTATCTGCGGCTAGGCACAGTGAACGGAATATGTGACGTTTGTTTTTTACACTTTGCACACTAAACAGAATGTGCTGCTAATCTGCAACTTTGCACACTAAACAGAATGTGCTGCTAATCTGCGGCTAGGCACAGTGAACGGAATATGTGACGTTTATTTTTTACACTTTGCACACTAAACAGAATGTGCTGCTAATCTGCGGCTAGGCACAGTGAAAGGAATATGTGACGTTTATTTTTTACACTTTCCACACTAAACAGAATGTGCTGCTAATCTGCAACTTTGCACACTAAACAGAATGTGCTGCTAATCTGCGGCTAGGCACAGTGAACGGAATATGTGACGTTTATTTTTTACACTTTCCACACTAAACAGAATGTGCTGCTAATCTGCAACTTTGCACACTAAACAGAATGTGCTGCTAATCTGCAACTTTGCACACTAAAAAGAATGTGCTGCTAATCTGCAACTTTGCACACTAAACAGAATGTGCTGCTAATCTGCAACTTTGCACACTAAACAGAATGTGCTGCTAATCTGCGGCTAGGCACAGTGAACGGAATATGTGACGTTTTTTTTTTAAATCTCTGCCCCCCCAAACAAAATATTACTGCTGCCCCCACACACAATAGTCCTAAAAAGGACTTTTGGGTCTTTATATGTTGTTCAAACACACTTTTCTTCTCCCTACACTGACTTTCCCTTCCTATCCTCATCTCTCCCTGGCTAAGACTGAGCCGAACTCGCTGGTCAGGTGCTATACAGCACCCGATCACGGGTTCTGGCCAGCCAATCAGTGTAATGCCAGCAGCCAACATGGCTGCTGGCATTACACTGATGTCAGAGCCTCCCTGCACGTTTATTGGCTGCGCAGCAGGCACGAAACGTGCGGGGAGGAGACCCGAACATGGCGGGCGAGCACATGCGGTACTCGTACAAGTACCGCCATGTGCCGAACAGAGCGATGCTCGAGCCGAACCGAGCTTCGGCCGAGCATGCTCGCTCATCACTAGTAATTATGCAGCTTTATCAGACAGGCCAGAGAAAAAAAAGCTCTTTGATTAGATGCCTAAACTGCTAACCTCAAAGCCTCTACAGCTTCTAAACTGATGGAAAAACAACAATCACAAGGTATAGGCAGTTTTTATAAATACATTTAATGAAATGAAGGCTGAGATTCAATAAAAGCATGCAATAGAATTCTGGCCAAAAACAAGCAATTCTTATAGTTGTTGCCTGTTTTATTGAATGGTACCAAATCTTGAACTGTTCTGCCTCAATTAACATCTCTATAGAGGATTTTTCATGGACAATTCAATAACAAAGTTCTCACTTTCGAAAAACCATGCTCCCTTTTACTACCTGACAGACTTTAAAGGGATAGTAATGTTTCACAAAGAAAGCTGCTCCAATTAATCTTCATAGTATTTGGGTCATGTAGAGTGTTATTTCAGTACTGTCAGAGTTGTAGTTCAAGAGTAATTGAATGATAAAGTATCCCCCTCTCTCCCCTTTTACCTAGTGTAAACCACCTCCCCTCAGATGTGGAATCTGGTCACTTGACAGGACAGATCACAGCAAGGGACAATCTTCTTACTGTGATCATAAGGAAAACCCTGCCCCCCTTGACAGGTTTTTCAGGTTTTTCCTTATAATCACTGAAGATTGTCCCTCTCTGTTATCCATCCGGACAATCTTGCTGCTCTGAGGTGAGCAGAGTTACATCAGTAAAAGGGGCGGGAGGGGGATACTTTATCATTCAATTACTCTTGAATTACAACTCTGACAGTACTGAAATAACACTTTCCATGGCCCAAATACTATGAAGATTAATAGGAGCTGCTTTTATTGTGAAACATTACTATCCCTTTACGTGCACGTAAGGGCAAAGGTTGAAAACCCCTGGGCAGTTCATTAAGACTGAGTTGATAGTTATTGACCAATCTGGAACCGGAGACAGAGGCTGATGTATTAAGAAATTTGTGGAGCAATTATGCAGAAACCAACTACACTATAGGATAAGAAATGCTAATTTGCATTGATTTAATTAGGGATTTTAACCCATTGAATGCTAGGGTGATCGCCAACATATTTGAAGCAATGTGTTGGAGATCTCTCTAGAATTCAAAGCAGTTAAAACCCCCATTTAAATCAATGGGCATTTTGGTAGAATGTATAAGGTGATAATGCCATACTGACACCTCCCCCCGATTAAACAAACCCTCCTATTGAATGAGTACACAACACAATTTATATGACAAAATGAAGTCACTTTTATTCTCCTGCTTTCACACTAATAGATAGGAGCCCCCTCCCAAAGCCAATGCGACATTCCCCATTACCCTTAGGGCAGCTAAGCCATACCTGCACACAGCCTATCATGGTGGCCAGACCTCACTTCCAACTGACTGTCTTTAAGGGTGGAGGCCCCCTGCTTCACCTTAATTGAGAATGCGGGGAAGCTGGGATGTCTCCCAACCTTCCATGCCCCACCTGATGTTGTTAGCCGAGCCACCCAACTCAGCTGATATCGCGGAAGGTTCTCAAAGCCATTTCCAAAACGTCTCTTGGTTCTAATTACCTCATCTCTTGCCCTTGTGCATTCCTGGAACTATTCGGCTTCTCTCCACTTGAACAGTCCTGACCACACACACTCTGCTGTTAGAAACCGTTACCATCACTGGTGAGATAGGCCTATTCTGACCATGGCCATTGCCGAACCTGAGTGTTTTGCTCACCCTTCACTACACCTTGTACTTGCACTTATAATTCTCCTCCTAGTGTCTCTGTATGTCATCATGAATTCTAGTTAGATTGTAAGCTCCTTGGGGCAGGATGCCTTACCCAGTGTATGATTCCCTTTGTTACACTTTCCCCCACAAATAATGCACTGATCGCACTTTAGCCTAATGCTCTTAACGCAGTTCTGTATTTTTGTATTGTGCTATTACAACTGTTAAGTGCTGTGTACATGTATGGCACTATATATAAATAAAGATATATACATACATACCCTTTGGATCATGGAATGCTGCATTATGTCCCTCCCTTTTCTCATATCTGAAAGTCTGATGGTCACCATGGGTGCATGTGTCACCTACTAAAGGCTAGGTGAGTGGAAAACACAAACAGAAGAGAAAAAAATTAGTTCTAAAGTCAGACTAGTTGGCTCACCTTATAAGACCATCTAATTTGCTTAACCCCTTAGTCTTCTCTCTCCATTTCCATGCCACTCAGAGTAGGCCATCCTGGAGTGTCTATTGTCTAAAAGACCCTCAGCTGCAGACTGGGCCATTCTGGACTCCATTTTGGAGTGACTGAGGGAGAAGCATCTTAATGGCGCTCGCTCCCAGGCAATCCATCGCTAAACCTTTCTTTCCTATGGTGAAGCTGGTTTACTCCTGAATCGCAACACTTTAGCATAGTACATCAAAGCCAAAGATGAATTTTTGTTTAGTTTCCAAAAAAATGCATAAGTAGATTTTGAAAATATTATACTATTATTTCTTTTATTTTACAGCAAACAGAAAAGGTGAAATGCAGAACACATGGAAAAAAAATCAACGGTTTCCTTGTGAATCTAATGGACTTTCTGGGATACATTGGCAGAAATGGTTATTGTTGAGCTGAAAATCAATTAAGAGAAGATATACATTACAAGCAAGTCACCCTTAGCAATGTCCACTCCCCTTCTCCTCTGGTCCTTAAACGGCTAGTGGGAAAGAAACACTGTAAAGCAACACAGACCAGCTCACAAGTCACATTAAAGGGATAGTAATACTTCGTTTTATCTTTATTTTATTTTGTAGGCATTAAAAAAACCTGAAGAATGATATAATTCTTATCTCTCAAACCTTTATGGTTTAAGAGATATTCACAAGCAAAGTATCCCCCTGTTCAGCCAGATCAGAAGGAAGGTGCCCAGGTAGACTGCAGAGAGGGACAATCTTCAATTAAGATAAGGGAAAAAGCTGAAAAACTTGTCAAGGGGGGCAGGGCTTTCATGGTTTTCATACAAAGAAGATTGTCCCCTTCTGTTATCTGTCTGGTCTTACAACCAGACTCCCATCTGAGAAGAGATGGCTTACACTAGGTAAAAGGGGCGGGAGGGGGAAACTTTGCTTGTGAATATCTCTTAAACCATAAAGGTTTCAGAGATAAGACTTATATCATTCTTCATGTTTTTTTAATGCCTACAAAATAAAATAAAGTTAAAACGAAGTATTACTATCCCTTTAAACTATTGCAGCATTTCCAAAATACCCCAGTGCATAAAATAACATGTTAATAACAGAGGAGATTTGGTACCGTGTTAGCAGTAGAAATACAGGAGGCAAAAATAGTCAAGTTGATACCTTTATTGGCTAACTAAGCAGATTAAGGATGCAAGTTTTCAAGACCCCTTAGGTTTCTTCCTCAGACATGTTATACAGATAAATATGAAAACTTCTCTCTTATATTTATCTGTATAACATGCCTGAGGAAGAGACCTAAGTGGTCTTGAAAGATTGCATCCTAAATCTGCTTAGTTAGCCAATAATGGTATCAACTTGACTATATTTGCCTAAAATAACATGAACAATCCGAAGCGAAACATAGATTTTGACGGCAGATAAAAACAATTGGTCCATGCAGTCTGCTCATTTTCTTAACCAGATAAAATACAATTTTACATAGATCTCACAACAGACATGTCTCTGACAGTCATTTTTGAATTCCTTTACTATTTTAGTCCCTACCATTTCCTTTGGGAGGCTGTTCCATGGATTTATGACACATTCCATAAAGTAGTATGAAAACACCCACCCACACAAATACAGACGTATGCACACACACCTATACACACACGCATACACAGATACATACTCACTTACTTTTTTGCATTACTTTTTATTTTTAAACTCTACATCCAGTCCACAATGTGATCATTAAATGGCAGATGTGACTGGTCCTCTTTACAGTAAAGAATGATACTGCATTGAGTGATTGTTAAAGGGATAGTAATACTTCATTTTATCTTTATTTTATTTTGTAGGCATTAAAAAAACATGAAGAATGATATAAGTCTTATCTCTCAAACCGTTATGGTTTGAGAGATATTCACAAGCAAAGTTTCCCCTCCCACCCCTTTTACCTGGTGTAAGCAATCTCTTCTCAGATGTGGAATCTGGTTGTAAGACCAGAGAGATAACAGAAGGGGATAGTCTTCTTCCTATGAGAACAATGAAAGCCCTGCCCCCTTGACAAGCTTTTCAGGTTTTTCCCTTATCTTAATTGAAGATTGTCCCTCTCTGCAATCTACCTGGGCACCTCCCTTCTGCTCTGGCTGAACAGTGTGACATCAGTAAAAGGGGCGGGAGGGGGATACTTTATCATTGAATTAGTCATGAACTACAACTCTGACAGTATTGAAATAACACTCTGCAAGGTCCAAATACTATGATGATTAATAAGAGCTGCTTTTATTATGAAACATTACTATCCCTTTAATTTACCTGTTGTGCTTCCATGTGACATAATAATTATTTATACACTTTAAAAAGGTTTATACCATTCAGTTCAGTGCACTGTGTATCATTTATATAGCATTTGATTAAATACACCTTATTAAATCTGGTGTGTGTTGTAATTTCTAAAACAAAGTTGTGAATTGGTTCCTTGTTGTAAACAGAGGCTTTTTTAAAGAACCGATGTTAGGTTTTGCACCACACTGACATACAAAAGCCACAGAATGGCTGTTGTAGAGTTGTACAGTCAAGGGCTAAGTGGACCCATTGCAAAAGGACTCAGTCTGCTAATACGTTTTTCAAAGTTTATAGTATTGTAGGATTCAGCCTGCTATCTACTTTTTTTTTTAACTATGGATTCTTCACTTCCGCATTCCAGTAGCAGTAGTATTGCAGTGGAAATTCTTGTTACCCTAGAAAGCATACAAAGAAAACAAAGATCTTGTGTGAAAGTTGGAAATGTTATGTATTTTCTATGTGCAGTAATTCCCACTAAAAAGCTGAAAATTTTGTTTTTTTCCTGGATAATTCCTTGACAGGAAACTGGAACTTTTGACTCATCTCAGATTAAGACACTTAACTGGTCACTTTGCAGGTTAAATGGGAAGCCTACCAAGTCAGGTATTCACATCGTCCCAGTAAGTATACTCTCTGAGGCCTGGATGTGTCACTAATATATGAATAGCAGAGCTAAGGATGAATACCTTGTGACACCATCCAACATTGCAATGACAAGGGCTGGGGAGTGCACTGATGCCCCAAGTCCAGCCTCTTTGGGGCTTAAGCCAACTGCAAGTTCAAATATCCCCTCACCATAGGGTTGCCACCTTTTCTTAAAAAAAATACCGGCCATGGCATTCCCTCCATAGACTTAACATTGGACAGAAGCCAATTTTTTACTGGCCTGCTGGTAAAATACCGGCTGGGTGGCAACTCTACCTCACCAGCTGAGCCAGTGGGAACTCCCGTTTGATAGCAGGATGTAATATATCAAGAATCCTGTCCTTTGCTGACCCCTGGGCTCTACCACAGCCGGCTACATTCCATCCTGCTATTAAACGGGAGTTCCCACTGATTGCCACTAGGAGTGGCAACACTGTATTTCAACTAGCGCTGTGAAAGCCCCATAAAAGCACACACAGCGTTCATCTAGTTTTGAGTGCCCACTGGATCTATAGACACACACACGTAAGGGTCATAAATTGTCCTGAATAACCCACAAACAGCATCAGATCGCTGAATGCCCAAATCACTCTTATTATTTTGTGTTAAAGCTGATCGAATCCTGTGGCAGTAAATATGGTACATTTGTATACTGTAATGATCTAATCAGAATACCGAAGATCAGGCACTGGAATGTTGCCGGAGTCTGACCTCACATTTTTTTTATACATGTCACAAAATAAACATTCGTTTTTATCTTCACTGATATTTCACATATACCATTAATTCTTTCAGTTCATTAACCCTTTCTGTGCCAAGGAGTTCCGAAAGGCTTTGTTCATAGAACTCTGTAACCACATGGGCCCACACGGCTCTCTCTCGGCTCAGGCTTATTCTTATTAGTAAACTATTTTTGAATTAGCACAGAAATACATTTAATATACATGTATACATTACTGTATTCCTGCTGGATGCAAGAAAAGAGAAATTCAATCAGTCTTAAACCTATGTGTACCGGAGGGGTAGGAAACACATTGCAATGCGTTGCTACCTCCCTGGTACGTATAGGGTTAATACTGCAAAAAAAAAAAAAATATGAGGGCATGTCAAAAAAATAGGAGAAGAAAAATGTTGAATTTAAATGGTGAAAGAAAGCAGTTTAAGTCAACTTTTAAAAGGGGGGGTTAATATGTCGAAAGGGGGCACTGTGTCGGATTTTGTTATGTGGATAACACATCTAACACTGAATTTGATCTTTCTGCCGTCAAACGTTCGCCAATTTCCTTGGACTTTGACATTTTGCTCGTTTTTTGTAGGTGGTAGTCAGAAAAAAGCAGACAGTGCCAGTTTTGTTACTACGCTGAAAACTGCTGTCTACGCCAGTTTTGTTTTACTGTGGTTCTGCAATAGAATACCGATGTAACACAATGCCGGTTTTAGCGTGGGTAATAGAATCGAGCTCTGATTCTGTACAATTTAAAAGATTTATGGAACTATCAGTCCAATCCACTATGCAAAAATTGTACACTTCTTTCACAGAGTCTTTTGCATTGGCTCTCCAAAGTCATACCCCTGTGGTGGGCAATATTTCTGTGCCATCTACCATCTCTGTGGCCCCTAATGTAAGGAATGCAACCCCTTTAACCCCTAGTGGAGCCAATTCGAAAAGGGGGGAAATGCCTACTTAAATGACGGCATACTTCTGATTCAGCCACTAGAGGCTTAGATAAAGTGGTATTATCTCCTGATACTCCGCTCATCTGTGGCGATCTTGAACCGTGCAGCTATGGCTCACAAATGTGACCCTCACCTCAAGAGGAAGTATATTTGAGGAAAAAGAACCTGAGGAACTGAAAACCGGGCTCTTATTGCTCCTCGACTAGCGAGGAATATTCCGACGATGACTGGGCTCTGTCCTCAAGCGATGTGGAGGAGTCTGAGGTGTCTCTACCTAAAAAGAGTAAAATTATTACTCCTCTGAGTGGTCTCCTACTCCCCACATCGCTCAATATTTGGAGACTTGGGTGCACAAACCCATGGATAGGGCTACTAGGAATAAGCTAAAAGCCGAGTTCCCCTGTCTCATTATTGCAAACAAGTTGTGTGAAACACCGGAATTGGATACCAAGATGGTACAATTTATATAAAAATCTGTCAAGTTCCCCAGGAAGGGGATAGATAGAGCTTTGAGTCTTGCCAAGATAAGCTTCTAGATACTTTGGGACCACTCACTAAAGTGTTTGAATTATCAGAGACAGCCTTGCAGGCTAATACCTCAATTGATATCCACATACTCCATGGTTGAATCCAGAGAGCTATATGCTTGTTGGGAATGCAAACTCTGCTCTGGCCTCTGAGTGGCGTAGGGCAATTTTGTTAAGAATAGATCCCAAATTAGTGGATATGGCTAACTCAGAACCTATCCTGTCCACAAATGGACAGCTGTTTGGTGACTCTTTTATCAAAGAGCTGGATAAATTTGCATCCTCATTTACTGCCCTTGATAAGGCTCAGGCCTCCTTAAAAAAGGTATTTAACCCCAAGTTTTTGCCAAGGCCGGGAGAGGCAGGGGTTGCTCTCTCAGCCGTACCTGTTATGCCCAACAGAGATTTCAGGTCCCAACCTATCCTATATACCGGGGACAACCCCCTCAGAATTCAGTAAACCAGGGACCGTTTTTCCTCCACAGGGCAGGGCGTGGAGATCATGTTCCGGCAGGGGTCAATTCTGATCCCGTTCCTATGCAGGTAAGAGTACCTCCTTTAATCCTTTCTTTCCCAGAAAAAGTGGGGGGCAGACTCTCTCATTTTTTGGGGAAAGGACACAGCCAGATGTGGGAGACACTAGACGTGGCCAGGCCGCAGGCACAGAGAGACGCGGGTAGTGACACCAGAGCGCCGCTTCTGCAGCTAGTACCCCAGCAATGCCCTGCCTGCCAGACGATGCTGGACCTAGGGTAGATGCAGTGACAGCAAGGTATGCAGCTGCATACCTTGCCTAGTAAGCCTTTGAGTACCAGACGGGAAGCAAATACATTGCAGGGCTTTTCTACCTCTCTGGTACTCATAGGGTTAATTATGCAATACATATACAACAGGGCATGTCGAATAAAAATGGAGAATAAACAATTTCAATTGTCAGCAATATTTGTCGAAATAAAATGGAGAAAAAAGGTCATGGGAGCGCTATATGTCGAATTTCAAAGGGGGGGTTAATATGTCAAAGGGGGGCAATATTGTTGAATTAAAATGGAGAAAGACGGTCATGGTAGCACTATAGGTTGAATTTCCAAGGGGGGTTAATATGTAGAAGGGGGCACTCCATGTCGGATTTCTATAATTAGGGGAACACATCTAAAGCTTAACTTGATCTTTCTGTCATCAAACGTACGACTATTTCCTTGGACTTTGATATTTTGGGCTCGATCCAAATGATACCGTTGGCAGAAAAAACTGTCGACAGTGGTTTTAAAAGCAAGGTAAGCCATGCAAATGTTCCAACTACGAATAACTAAAGGCAGTTCTGAAAACATAGCGGTCATCAACCTACACTCTCTGAATGAGTATGTGCTATACCGGCACTTCAAGATGAAAGGCATCCAACTTCTAAGAGATTTACTTCTCCCTTCTGACTGGATGGTCAAAATTGACCTGAAGGATGCATATCTGATGGTCCCCATGGCTTTTTCTCCCCAAATTTACCTTTGTTTCCTTTGGCAGGGTCGGACATGGCAATTCACTTGCCTTCCTTTTGGTTTGTCTTTAGCACTCTGGTGCTTCACGAAGCTCCTAAAGCCTGTGATCGCTTATTTGAGTAGTCGTGGAGTTCGACTTATCATTTTCCTAGACGACATACTAATTATGTCACAAGATCGGTCTCTTCGTCGCACTCACGCCGATTGGACAGTTCGGCTGCTTACGAATCTGGGCTTCCTGATCAACTGGAAGAAATCCCAGTTGGTGCCATCCCAAAACATGGAGTTTCTGGGTTTCGTGGTGGACTCTCTGGAGACATCATTGAGTCTTCCGGGGGAGAAAGTTTGGGCAATACGCAAAGAGATTCGCTCCATTCTCCGGAAAGAGATGATTTCCTTGCGGATGTTGGCTCGCATAGTGGTCCTTTTGTCAGCCTCCATTCAGGCAATTTTTCCAGGCCCTCTCCATTATCAGGCATTGCAGTGGTTGAAAGAGCTCCATCTGTGCAGAGGCCTCGGGTGCGCCAATTTTATCGTTCTTTCTTCAGATGCCAGAGAGGAACTTGTTTGATGGCTCAAACATCTTGACGCCTGGAATGGAAAAGCCATTTTTAGTATGGTTCCGGATCTCGTCATCGAGTCCGACGCCAGTCTTCTGGGCTGGGGTGCTCGGTTAGGAGATCTTTCTACTGGCGGCAAATGGTCCCCGCAAGAGGTGGTATTGCATATCAATTGCTTGGAATTGCAAGTGGCGTCTTTTGCATTGAAGAGTTTGGCAAAAAAACGCGTCCATTGTTGCATTTTGTTGAAGATGGACAACATCTCAGCGGTACAGTACATCAATCACCTGGGAGGCATGAAGTCCAAGCAGTTGGCGGAATTGGCCAAAGATTTTTGCCATTTTTGCCTGGACTGTAATGTGACCTTCCTCAAGGAGCACTTACTGGACTTTTCACCGCAGTGGCAGATTGGAATTCCAGATACCTCTCCGATTGCAGCAATTGGATGCTGCACAGAGAGGTATTTTCCCTACTACATCTGCTATGGAGGCCCTTTTGGACCAGTCTTTTTGCCTCCCATCTAAATCTGCAGGTCTTCTGTTTTTTCAGCTGGAGACAGGTTCTGGACGCTGCCGGGAACTAATTATGCATTCCCCCCATGTGCAATGATTCCGTGGACTCTTTTAGAGATTCACCATCAGCGGTCAACGATGGTTCTAGTGACACCATTTTGGTTTCCTCTGCTTCTGGAGTTGTCTTCTGCCTACTCCCATCTTTTCCCCATTTCCAGACAGATCCCACCAGTGATCCACACAAATTGCTGATGCCTGGGGAGCTTCGGCTACCGGCCTGGCTGATCTCAGGGGTTTCGGTGGACTTTTGAAATTAGCTTGTACTCTTCTGGCATAATCTTGGGCACCGGGTACGCAGGCCATGTATCAATCTGTCTGGTCATTGTGGCGTAGTTGGTGCCTGGAACAGGATTTGGATCCCGTTTCAACTCCTTTGGTAGAGGTGGTCAATTTCCTATCCCATCTGTTTGATCTGGGTAAGGCTTATTGCGCTATTAATACATACCGTTCTGCCATCTCGGCAGGTCATGTTCCCATGGATGGCCAATCTGTTGTCGTTTGTCGCCCCATGTGGGGGATTAGTTTCTCAAGGTCTCCACAGTGGAGATATCACTCTTTGTGGAATGTGAAGGATGTTCTTCGTTTTCTAGAAACCTGGCCATCCATTGATTATTATTATTATTCCTTATTTATATAGCGCTAACTAATTCCGCAGCGCTGTACAATGATCAACTGTCTTTGAAGCAGTTATCTGCAAAATTGACCATGCTCCTTTGTCTGGTGTCTTTTAAGCTCTGGATCTACAGTCCAGATGTTTTATGCCGCAGAGGGTACAGTTTCGGATCTCTTGTCGCACGGTCTGGCTGGTCTCTTATCCTTCTTTCCCTTCTCAACCACGGTTGTGTGTTGTTAGGTGTTTTCAAGAGTATGAGAAGCGGACTGTTTCTCTCAGCAGTGTGGCCTGGTCTCAACTGTTGATCTCTTTCTGCAAACTGTTTCCTCCTGTTTCAGAGGCCACCTTAGCCCGATGGGTCAGATGGGTTATGCAACTGGCAGACATTGATCTCTCTTTGTTCGGGGCGCACTCTTCTAGGAGTGCGATGGCGTCTATGGCTTTACAGGCTGGGGGAAGGTTGGAGGATATCCTTCGGGCTGCAGATTGGTCAAGGGATTCCACCTTTAGGGATTTCTATTGTAAGCCCATTGATCATGTAACTTCTCATGTTGTAAATAATCTTTGAAATGTTCTGTACGTTTAGCTTTAATCTTGCATAATATGAAGCCTCTGTGTTTGCCATAAAATTCGTGGGTCTTAAATTTCTGGAGGTAAATGTTGCAAGTTATCGCTTGTTTTCCTGACCACAAACATTTGCATAGCTCTGGGGATAGCTGTTGCATTGGCCTCAATGGACAATATTTTCACGACCGCTATATTTTCAGAACTGCCTTTAGTTATTCGTAGTTGGAACATTTGCATGGCTTACCTTGCTTTTAAAACTACCGCCGACAGTTTTTTCTGCCGACGGTAACATTTGGATCGAGCCCAAAATATAAAAGTCCAAGGAAATAGTTGTTTGTTTGATGACAGAAAAATCAAGTTAAGCATTATATGTGTTCCCCTAATTATAGAAATCTGACATAGAGTGCCCCCCTTCGACATATTAGCTCCCCTTTGAAATTTGACCTATAGTGCTATCATGACCTTCTTTCTCCATTTTAATTAGACAAATATTGCTGACAATCAAAATTGTTTATTCTCCATTTTCATTCGACATGCCCTGTTGTAAATGTATTGCATAATTAACTCTATGAGTACCAGAGAGGTAGAAACACATTGCAATGCATTTGCTTCCCCTCTGGTACTCAAAGGCTTACTAGGCAAGGTATGTGGCTGCATACCTTGCTGTCACAGCACCTAACCTAGGTCCAGCGTGGTCTGGTGGGGCGTTGCTGGGTACTAGCTGCGGGAGTGGCTGCAGCCTGGCCATGTCTAGTGTCTCCCACAGCTGACCGTGTCCTTTCCCCAAACGATGTGGTAGTGCACTATGTCGCTGGAGGAGACGCATCTCCTCAGTTCGTGGCGTCACTTACAGGCGAACATCTGTGAGTATGACGCAAGTATCTCTTAAGACCTTGGGCGACTTGAGACTCCTCACTGCTACTTCCTGGAGGAGGTTAAATGGGCGATGGACTATTAGTCCAGTCGCCCTTACGTTGGTGTCTGTTACAGTTATTTGTTTTCTTTGAGCTCTCAGTGTATGACCTAGGCTTGTCTGACCATCCATCCTGGTGCAGACCAGTGGCTCTGGCTGACTACCTGCTCCGTGTATGACCTAGGCTTGTCTGACCATCCATCCTGGTGCTGACCTGTGGCTCAGTCTGACTATTCGTCCTGCATTACCCTTTGGCTTAGCAGACACCCAATCTGGTGCAGACCTGTGGCTCTGGCTGACTACCTGCTCAGTGTATGACCTAGGCTTGTCTGACCATCCATCCTGGTGCTGACCTGTGGCTCTGTCTTACTATTCTTCCTGTTTTACCCTCAGACATAGTAGACACCCAATGTGGTGCGGACCTGTGGCTCTGGCGGACTTCCCTCTCTGGTTTTCACCCCTGGCTAATCCTAGGTAAAGCTCTACCTTGACTATCGGCTCTGGCCGACCTTCCGCTCAGTTTCACTCCCTAGGGGTCTCTACCTACTATACTGACTCCAGGCGTGAGCCAGTGGGAGTCTCCCTGGTTTCTTATCCTCTGGGAGAACTCTGCAGTTTCGCATTGGTTACCGTACTCGCCATTCTGAGACTACCACTGGCATCTACAGAGCGGTTACTCTAAGCGGCATCCTATTTCTGGTAGGAATTGTTGGCTTCTTCGATACACTCTGAGCTTATTACTATTTTACTATATGTATTTATTACTCCTAAGGTAGTTTTACAATTATAGTACTGACTCCTGGTGTCTTCTTGATAACCGTGACACTTGCCTGTATATGTGTAATAAATGCTATTGTATTTTGTATATTGTATTTTATTTAAAAAAAAATAGTTCAGACATCAAGAGGGTCATCAGGATCCCTCCTGATACCCCCTAGCATTGTTCACCTATACAGTAGGATAGATGATCATTGCGGGCGACAATTGCAGGCATTTTCACTAAAGTCCAAATAACATATGTTACATATGTTATATGGGCTTTTTTAATTAAAATTATTGTTACATTTAATTAAAATATATAGTTCAGACCTCGAGGGGGAATCAGGACTCCTCCTGACACCCCCTCTAGCATTGATCACCTATCCTATGATTGATTCATTTATTCATGAAAGCGCAGGGCTGCATTTCTCATGAATGAACCCCATGACAGGGTTCACTACAAGAGTTCTACTGGAACCGGCTTATACAGCCGATCCAGTAGTAAGAAAGGAAGGCAGCAAATGCCTTCCTTGTCACTGTAGGGATCACCTATCCTACTGGATAGGTGATCCATGCTAGGGGGGATATCAGAATGGGTCCTGATATCCCCCTTGATGTCTGAAATGAATGTATATTAGTAAAAGTGCATATAACCTATATCGCCCACATTGATCACCTATCCTACTGGAGGGGTTCTGATTCCCCCTTGTGGTCTGAACTATATATTTTAATTAAATGTAAAAATAATTTTAATAAGAAAGCCTATATAACATATGTTACATACTGTATATGTTATATGTGCTTTAGTGAAAATTCCAGCAATTGTCACCCACATTGATCACCTATCCTATTGGATTCCCGACAGAAAATGTAACCACAAAACACGCAGTATTACTGACCGTAGGTAATAGTATGCTATTTGCGTGTTGTTTTACGTTATTTCTTATGTGCTTTTTTTTGACTGGCAGTGCGGATAATTACCGCTAGTTTTGTCTTCACAATTCGAGTAATAGGAAAACAAAACCTGACTTGAAAAAACACCACGCCTGTTTTTTTTTTTAGTGGGGCTAACACTATCAAGTCCTAGTTCCCTTAGGTTTCAGTAAACTGCTTTGTAAGCCTTTGTCAAGATGCTTACAAAGGCCCAAAGCAGGGCCGAAACGTTGATGGAATAAACTACACATCTGTTCATCACTTCAGCAAGTCCTGTGAGTCCTTTCTTTATGTTCTATATTTGGAGACAAGATTATTTTGAAGATTGGCAGCCAGGCATAGTATCACAAATACTATGTGTACATGAAAGACACACATATATATATATATATATATATATATATATATATATATATATATATATATCTTAGTTAGTTTTGCAGCACCAATAAATCTGACACCAAATATAAATGAAAGGCTAGCTAAAAACAACCCTGCTAAGATTACATATACAAAAATTCCGCCCTGGTGAGTAGAAATTCAGCCCTGGTTGGTATGTTATGACTTGCAGTGGTGAGTAACTTTTCAGGTCTGGCTAGTAGCAAAGGACTTCACATTTTAAGCCCTGGTTCGAGCTCTAGAAAGCAGTCGATGCAAGTGAGCTTTACTACAATTTCCAAATATGTATAAAGAATAATTGCCTCTAAAATGTGTACCTAAATAAAATAATGTTATTGTATTATAAATATGCAATGGTAATACTAAACATGTTAGATAAATTCAATAATAGTCCATAGATGAAAATCATATCTGTAGTGAAATCTTATGTAATTAAATGTCAATGTGGCCCACACAAAGGAAATATATACAAAATTGTGTTCACCCTAATAGCTGATGATACATACAATCCACATAGTGACCATGAAATGAAAGAGATAAACTTAATAGAAGTATTACTATACCTTTAAAACATTAGCTACTATTGACTTTGTCCAGTGTGACCATGTTGGGGTTTTTTGAGCCCCTTTTTTATATAAGGACAGTGGATGGCCAGGATCCCTCTTCTTTCCTCAACTCCCAGACGCCCAGCACTGACTCTCCATGGCCGATACCCCTGCCAGCCCCTAGGCTCAGGCCTGCTCCCACAGATTCAACAGCGGCTTCTTCCTCCTTCACTGGATCTGGACATTGCGAGGCACATTGTGGGGAGAAGAGTGTCTCCTCTGTACCGGGGCCATTAACGTGGGGTGCTGAATCTACATTATTTATGTTATCGGGAGGAAATCTTCTTTATACATTAACAGCACTCTAATTAACCATTTTAGTGCCAGAGAGGTAATCAATGCATTACACCAATACTCACTGGATTCCTTTCTAGCACTCAAAAGGTTAACTCTGACATGACACACCACTGTATACGGCATGGCACTCTGTGGCTTAAAATGCTGGTATAAGTCTCTCTCACATAATCTCCTTTTATTTTCTGCTTTCCACTTGTACACACCAAACACACAGAGGCGTAATACTGCAATTCTGCCTCAAAGTAAAGGAAATAACAATTACTGCTGATTTAATCATTTCAGGACCAGAGGGGCGATGGCAACATGTTTTGTAGTGATGTCCTCTGGTCCTTAGAGGGCTACATTTAGCTTCTAACGCTCTGAATACTGCAGATATTCATTTCAATACAAGATTCTTACCTACATAGCACTGTAAAGTTCCTACACTAATCCCAGGATGATCACAGCCCACACTTCTACATTCATAAACTACAGATCTAGGGGACCAACAAGAGCTGGAACCTCCACACACTGGGGGGGGGCTATCACTGTGTCAGTGTCTCCTCTATGTGTGTGTGTATGTCTGTTGTGTGTGTGTGTGTGTGTGTGTGCATGTCTGTTGCATGTGTGTGTGTGTGTGTGCGCGCATGTCTGTTGCATGTGTGTGTGTGCGCATGTCTGTTGCAAGTGTGTGCATGTCTGTTGAGTCTGTGTGTGTGCGTGCATGTCTGTTGCATGCATTTGTGCGTGAGCATGTCTTTTGCTTGTGTACATATGTTACATGTGTGTGTACATGTGTGCATCTCCGGTGTGTGTGTATGCATGTCTTTTGTATGTTTCTGCCTCTCACTGTGTGTATGTAAAGAAAAAACAATAAGATATGAGCAGCAGGAACAGCCCCAATAGGGAGACAGCCACAGAATGAGTCTATAAACAAGATGTAAATATAATCACAAATGCAAAATTCATTCAATAGTTAATAGAAAAATTAAAGGGATAGTAATGTTTCATAATAAAAGCAGCTCTAATTAATCATCATAGTATTTGGGCTTTGGAGAGTGTTATTTCAATTCTGTCAGAGTTGTAGTTCAAGAGTAATTCAATGATAAAGTATCCCCCTCCCCCCTTTTACTGATGTAACACTGTTCAGCCAGATCAGAAGGGAGGTGCCCAGGTAGACTGCAGAGAGGGACAATCTTCAATTAAGATAAGGGAAAAACCTGAAAAGCTTGTCAAGGGGGGGCAGGGCTTTCATTGTTCTAATAGGAAGAAGATTGTCCCCTGCTGTTATCTATCTGGTCTATGGACTGCATTCCACATCTGAGAAGAGGAAAAAGGGGCAGGAGGGGAAACTTTGCTTGTGACTATCTCTTAAACCATAAAGGTCTGAGAGATAAGACATATCATTCTTCATGTTTTTTTAATGCCTACAAAATAAAACAAAGTTAAAACGAAGTATTACTATCCCTTTAAATAGCTAAGTCCATAAAAGAAAAAATCCTGAGTAAATAAGAACATACACCCAGTACCCAGCTCATATGATGTTCTCTCCAAATAGGAATGTTATAATTAATAAAGTCTCAGTCAAATGTTAGTAAAAAATGAGACGAGATGTTAATGTTGACTTAGCTTATAACCACAGATGGAAATGAGATGTAAATGACTAACAGGAGATGAAAATGAAGGAGGGAAAATGATGAAAGGAGGATGGAATGACTCCCACTGGAAATGATAATGAAAATGAATGATGATCGGTCACATGGAGTCTCCAAAGTTCTCTATCTGAACCTGGTCCAGCTCGATGAAAGTGTGTTCTTGGCAACCCAGAGGCAGTACAAATCTGGTAAAGTAGAGAGCAACAACTGAAGAGAGAGGAACGATGGAATCCTCTAACTTTAGTATTTATTAATGAATTAGATGAAGGACCCGTTACATGGGCCACACTGCCACTGCCAGACGGTCGCGGGGCAGTCATGCGCAGTAGAGACTGCCCGCTACGCGGCTGATACAGAGCTTCGGAGCGTCCAGTCGCGGACAGTCTCTACTGCACATGACTGAATCGTTACTCTCGTTTTAGCGAATTATTATATAGGAGGATAGTGATAAAAATCAGGGGATGAAGTGGATCTGAGACATCCTTGACACGCATAGGGTATTTTCTTCCTCTGTATTGCACAGTTAGTACTGGGTCCCTCCCCGCCCCCTGTGAGACATCCTGTTCTGGTCTAGGGTTACTGGTCTCACTTAAAGGGATATTAATACTTGCAAATTACTAATCCCCATATTGTAGCTATGTTAAAAAGAAACTTATTGCCCCCGGTGTCATCTCTCAAATCCTTATGGTTAGAGAGATGATAGCGCTCAAAGTTCCCCCCTCCCTCCCCCTTCCCTGACTGAACGCTGACTGCAGGGGAAGCTGTCGTACGACAGTCTTATATTCATCAGGTGGCTCTGCAGCATTGCCAAGATCGCATTTATAAAAAAGAATTCTTTCATTAAAACGGTCTTCCTTGGGTGCTTGCAAACCAGCCACACATAGAAGACCGTTTCAGTGAAAGAATTATTTTTTATAAACGCGATCTCGGCTCAGCTGCAGAGCCACCTGATGCACATAAGACTGTCGCACGACAGCTTCCCCTGCAGTCAGCTCTCAGCGTTCAGTCAGGGAAGGGGGAGGGAGGGGGGAACTTTGAGCGCTATCATCTCTCTAACCATAAGGGTTTGAGAGATGACACTGGGGGCAGTAAGTTTCTTTTTAACAAAGCTACAATATGGGGATTAGTAATTTGCTATTACTATCCCTTTAACACAGCACAGGGTGTCTTTTACATCGTCCTGTAGGCTCCATGTGGACGCTGCACATCTGGACTTGAACTGTCTCATTCAGCAGCGCATAAGGCTGCCGGCACATCGGAGCTCCATACCCGGAGTCATTTAAGGGACAGAGACATAACCTTTTGCAACATTTCCAGGATCAGCAATTGGAAAGAGACCTCTGAGAGGCTTAAAGCCCAAGATGGGTGTTTTGCAAGTGTAATGGGGGGGTTGATTTGGTTTTATATATTTGATTTCTATTTTTATGTGAGGTTTATCAGTATTCATTAATAAATAATACACTTAGAGGATTCCATCGTTTGTCTCTCTTCTGTTGTTGCGCTCTACTGTTCCAGATTTGCACTGTGTGTATGTGTGTGCCTGTGTGGTACATATGTCTGTGTCTCACTGTGTGTACGTGTCTGCCTGTGTGGTACATATGTCTGTGTCTCACTGTGTGTATGTGTCTGCCTGTGTGGTACGTATGTGTGTGTCTCACTGTGTGTATGTGTCTGCCTGTGTGGTACATATGTCTGTGTCTCACTGTGTGTACGTGTCTGCCTGTGTGGTACATATGTCTGTGTCTCACTGTGTGTATGTGTCTGCCTGTGTGGTACATATGTCTGTGTCTCACTGTGTGTACGTGTCTGCCTGTGTGGTACATATGTCTGTGTCTCACTGTGTGTATGTGTCTGCCTGTGTGGTACATATGTCTGTGTCTCACTGTGTGTATGTGTCTGCCTGTGTGGTACGTATGTGTGTGTCTCACTGTGTGTATGTGTCTGCCTGTGTGGTACATTTGTCTGTGTCTCACTGTGTGTATGTGTCTGCCTGTGTGGTGCATATGTCTGTGTCTCACTGTGTGTATGTGTCTGCCTGTGTGGTGCATATGTCTGTGTCTCACTGTGTGTATGTGTCTGCCTGTGTGGTACATATATCTGTCTCACTGTGTGTACGTGTCTGCCTGTGTGGTGCATATGTCTGTGTCTCACTGTGTGTATGTGTCTGCCTGTGTGGTACATATGTCTGTGTCTCACTGTGTGTACGTGTCTGCCTGTGTGGTGCATATGTCTGTGTCTCACTGTGTGTATGTGTCTGCCTGTGTGTTACATATGTCTGTGTCTCCCTGTGTGTACGTGTCTGCCTGTGTGGTGCATATGTCTGTGTCTCACTGTGTGTATGTGTCTGCCTGTGTGGTGCATATGTCTGTGTCTCACTGTGTGTATGTGTCTGCCTGTGTGTTGCATATGTCTGTGTCTCACTGTGTGTATGTGTCTGCCTGTGTGTTGCATATGTCTGTGTCTCACTGTGTGTATGTGTCTGCCTGTGTGGTACATATGTCTGTGTCTCACTGTGTGTGTGTGTCTGCCTGTGTGGTGCATATGTCTGTGTCTCACTGTGTGTATGTGTCTGCCTGTGTGGTACATTTGTCTGTGTCTCACTGTGTGTACGTGTCTGCCTGTGTGGTACATTTGTCTGTGTCTCACTGTGTGTATGTGTCTGTCTGTGTGGTACATATGTCTGTGTCTCACTGTGTGTACGTGTCTGCCTGTGTGGTACATATGTCTGTGTCTCACTGTGTGTACGTGTCTGCCTGTGTGGTACATATGTATGTGTCTCACTGTGTGTATGTGTCTGCCTGTGTGGTACATATGTCTGTGTCTCACTGTGTGTATGTGTCTGCCTGTGTGGTACATATGTGTGTGTCTCACTGTGTGTACGTGTCTGCCTGTGTGGTGCATATGTCTGTGTCTCACTGTGTGTATGTGTCTGCCTGTGTGGTACATATGTCTGTGTCTCACTGTGTGTATGTGTCTGCCTGTGTGGTGCATATGTCTGTGTCTCACTGTGTGTACGTGTCTGCCTGTGTGTTGCATATGTGTGTGTCTCACTGTGTGTACGTGTCTGCCTGTGTGGTACATATGTGTGTGTGTCACTGTGTGTACGTGTCTGCCTGTGTGGTGCATATGTCTGTGTCTCACTGTGTGTACGTGTCTGCCTGTGTGGTACATATGTCTGTGTCTCACTGTGTGTATGTGTCTGCCTGTGTGGTACATATGTGTGTGTCTCACTGTGTGTATGTGTCTGCCTGTGTGGTACATATGTGTGTGTCTCACTGTGTGTATGTGTCTGCCTGTGTGGTACATATGTCTGTGTCTCACTGTGTGTATGTGTCTGCCTGTGTGGTACATATGTCTGTGTCTCACTGTGTGTATGTGTCTGCCTGTGTGGTACATATGTGTGTATCTCACTGTGTGTATGTGTCTGCCTGTGTGTTACATATGTCTGTGTCTCACTGTGTGTACGTGTCTGCCTGTGTGGTACATATGTCTGTGTCTCACTGTGTGTATGTGTCTGCCTGTGTGGTACATATGTCTGTGTCTCACTGTGTGTATGTGTCTGCCTGTGTGTTGTATATGTCTGTGTCTCACTGTGTGTATGTGTTTGCCTGTGTATTGCATATGTGTGTGTCTCACTGTGTGTATGTGTCTGCCTGTGTGGTGCATATGTCTGTGTCTCACTGTGTGTACGTGTCTGCCTGTGTAGTACATATGTCTGTGTCTCACTGTGTGTATGTGTCTGCCTGTGTGTTGTATATGTCTGTGTCTCACTGTGTGTATGTGTCTGCCTGTGTGTTGTATATGTCTGTGTCTCACTGTGTATATGTGTCTGCCTGTGTGTTACATATGTCTGTGTCTCCCTGTGTGTACGTGTCTGCCTGTGTGGTACATATGTCTGTGTCTCACTGTGTGTACGTGTCTGCCTGTGTGTTGCATATGTCTGTCTCACTGTGTGTATGTGTCTGCCTGTGTGTTGTATATGTCTGTGTCTCACTGTGTGTACGTGTCTGCCTGTGTGGTACATATATCTGTCTCACTGTGTGTACTTGTCTGCCTGTGTGGTGCATATGTCTGTGTCTCACTGTGTGTATGTGTCTGCCTGTGTGTTTCATATGTCTGTGTCTCACTGTGTGTATGTGTCTGCCTGTGTGGTGCATATGTCTGTGTCTCACTGTGTGTATGTGTCTGCCTGTGTGGTACATATGTCTGTGTGTCACTGTGTGTACGTGTCTGCCTGTGTGTTGTTTATGTCTGTGTCTCACTGTATGTACGTGTCTGCCTGTGTGGTACATATGTCTGTGTCTCACTGTGTGTATGTGTCTGCCTGTGTGGTACATATGTGTGTGTCTCACTGTGTGTACGTGTCTGCCTGTGTGGTACATATGTCTGTGTCTCACTGTGTGTACGTGTCTGCCTGTGTGGTGCATATGTCTGTGTCTCACTGTGTGTATGTGTCTGCCTGTGTGGTACATATGTCTGTGTCTCACTGTGTGTACGTGTCTGCCTGCTCAATTATTTCTTCACTGTCATCATTTGCCATACAACAGAGAGGACAGGCAGGCATCAGGTACACACTTAACCCACTGACTGCCACAGGGTTGTGTATCAAGTTTTACCCCTCAGGGAGTGTGTTCAAAGCCCTCACACTGTAAACTTGCATTTCCCTCCCACTTCTCCTCCTTCCCCAGCCTATTACTAACACTTTTCCACATTTCTCTTAAGCCCCGCCCCTACTTGCGATTAAGCCCCGCCCCCTTTAAACCAAATTGCCCCATTGCTCTCTCCACATCAGTACCACATGAGGGACTCCACAAGTAAAAGTTCTCAGGTATTACACACACATGCCCCACTCACACAGCACCAAACACCCATACACACACACAAAGCCAGAAAGAAATATGCCTGACACACAGTCACTCACCCTGACTCCCAGTGGCCTCAGCAGGACCTGTAGTACAGCCACTGAAGGGTGCTGCATCACCAGGGGAACAAAATGGCACTCAAAGGGTTAAAGTAGGTCCTCATTGCTGAATTATTTCTTCACTGTCATCATTTACCATGTAAGACAGAGGACAGACAGCCATCAGGTACACACTTAACCCACTGACTGCCACAGGGTTGTGTATCAAGTTTTACCCCTCAGGGAGTGTGTTCAACCCCCTCACACTGTAAACTTGCATTTCCCTCCCACTTCTGCTCCTTCCCCAGCCTATTACTAACACTTTTCCACATTTCTCTTAAGCCCGCCCCTACTCACGATTAAGCCCCGCCCACTTTTAACCCAAATTGCCCCATTTGTCTCTCCACATCAGCACCACATAACTCCCCTCCAGAGACAACACAAATCAAAGTTCCCAGGTATGAACACACTTCCCACTGCTATTTAACTCTGGCATGCCTCTCTATAACTTAACCATTTGAGTGCTAGAGGGGTACACAACTCATGCGTGCATGTGTTTCTGTGCATATATGTTGCGTGTGTGTGTGTACATCTCTGCTACATATTTGTGTGCATGTGTGCATCTCCAGTGTGTATGTGCATGTCTTTTGCATGTCTCTGCCGCTCACTGTATGTATGTATCTGCCTGTGTGTTGCATATATCTGTGTTTATCAGTGTGTCTACATTTCACACACGTACGCCCAACAGTCATAACATGACGGCCAACGCCGTCCCACATAGTGTATAAGTGCCCAACATGTGTCACTTAACCCTTTCACTGCCAGAGGACTATACAACTCATTAAACAGCAATTTGTTGCGTACCTCTCTCACTCTCAGAGCTAAAGTGCTTCACTCCAACCAGCTGCTACACTAGGTGTGTATAATGCAGTAACCCTACAGCCCTGTATTTCATGTCTACTTCACTGTCTATGTATAGTCATTTCTCCCCTCACCCATTACTTTACTTTAACACTTCACTGTCCCTCCTCTCCTCAATCTCTCATCTCCTCCTCCCTTGTCACCCCCACTCACCTATCCCCTAGCCATTCATCCATAGTCCCAATCTCGCCATTTTACTCCCACATCACTATTACATTATCTATCACTGCATCTGTCACTTAACCCTCTGTCTGCCAACCTATTACTTCAAATGTACTGCAGTATCCACTGCTGTAATCTAAATTATTCCTTTACTCACAAACATCTTCTCACTGTGACCTTCACCAAGTACATAGCACACTCACTTCAACTTTAAGGATACAAGACCTTATTCATCAAGTAACACAGCACACTCACTTCAACTGTAAGGATACCGGGCCTTATTCACCAAGTAACACAGCACACTCGCTTCAACTGTAAGGATACAGGGCCTTATTCATTAAGTAACACAGAACACTCACTTCAACTGTAAGGATACAGGACCTTATTATCAAGTAACACAGCACACTCACTTCAACTGTAAGGATACAGAGCCTTATTTTCAAGTAACACAGCACACTCACTTCAACTAGGCTTGCCACCCAGCCGGTATTTTACCGGCACAGCCAGTAATTAGGACCTTAGAGCTGGTGCCGGTATAACTACCGGTATTTGTTTGTGCGACGTGTCCAGAATCAGTCTCCTCCACTCAGCCCTATATGCCAGCTGCTCATGTGGGTCGCTTAAAGTCGTCAGCGTCCACGCACCATCACCAGCCAACGAGTGAAGAGTATTTGGACATCAATGGTCCTCATTGGCTGGCTGGTGTGTCACGCTTGCCTGGTGTATGTGTCTGAGTCTTGTGACTGACAATGGGGAGTCAGGGATTGCGGCAGTATGCATGCGCTGTGAGAAGAGACTGTGGTGCACTGTGCACAGGAGGCAGTCTGGTCGGAATCCACTGGACCACTCCTTGTCTGCGGCCTACACGGTTCAGCTCATCCTCGGTCTCTCCTGCTCCCCGGCTCCAGCCCTGGCAGAACTTGGAAGTAAACAGCACCGCCCTCAGCACGCACACACTTCCAGGTATGAGGTGACAGAGGTCGGTAGAAGGCCAGAAGAAGCGGGCCTAGTGTTAATAATCCCTTATTGGTAGGCACTCAGTTGTCCTTGGCCAAGTGTAGGCAACCTACAGCTCTTCAGCTATAGCTGACTGGTGGAGAGGATGGGAGCCGTTTTTTATCAAAGTTAAACCATCCCCAAACATGTATTTACAACTTAAAAAAGTGCTACAGCCCATCTGCAAAAAACTTATAAAAAAATATATTACAGTATGTAACTGATGACCTTTATGATGGTCGCTCTGCTTTATTTTACAGAGATACATATGGTTACTGAGACAGTTCAGGGCATTTCTGTGATGAATCTTAGCAATAACAGATAATGTCACCGCTACAATTGTCTTAATGGGATGTAGATATTTGTGTATTTAAGATCTTAGTGATTTGTACAGGTAACACAATGTGCATCTATGTCACACCTGTAGTACACATGTACTGAGTAAGTAAATGTTGTGTCCTGTCTGTGTACAAACACTGGGCCTTATATATACAGGCAAAGTAGATCCGTTCCGGGCAAACCATCTGCACTATAGAGGACAAATAGGGTCTTCAATTCAGTGCAATTTATTCCAGTATTCAAGCAACTTGACTAGGCCTCAAAGGCTTAATTGGGAGGTCTGATCACCTTTGTGTGTAGGGGATCCTTCACCACTCTGGCCTGGGAGAGCTTAGTTTGAGAGAGAGAGAGAGAGAGAGTGAGTGCTTAGTCTGAGAGAGACAGAGAGTGCTTAGTCTGAGAGAGACAGATTGTTTAGTCTGATAGAGAGAGACAGAGAGTGCTTAGTCTGAGAGAGAGTGAGTGCTTAGTCTGAGAGAGAGAGTGAGTGCTTAGTCTTAGAGAGAGTGAGTGCTTAGTCTGAGTGAGAGTGAGTGCTTAGTCTGAGTGAGAGTGCTTAGTCTGAGAGTGGTCATGCAACATTGAGTGGTTCTGCCCCTTTTTTGGCTCCTCCCTTTTGCGACTCCGCCCTCACACAGCTATGGCCGGTATTTTTTTTAGGAAAAGGTGGCAACCCTAACTTCAACTGTAAGGATACAGGGTCTTATTCATCAAGTAACACAGCACACTCACTTCAACTGTAAGGATACAGGGCCTTATTCATCAAGTAACACAGCACACTCACTTGAACTATAAGGATACAGGGCCTTATTCACCAAGTAACACAGCACACTCACTTCAGCTGTAAGGATACAGGGTCTTATTCACCAAGTAATACAGTGCACTCAATTCAACTATAAGGATACAGGGCCTTATTCACTAAGTAACAGCACACTCACTTCAACTGTAAGGATACAAGGCCTTATTCACCAAGTATCACAGCACACTCACTTCAACTGTAAGGATACAGAGCCTTATTCACCAAGTAACACAGCACACTCACTTCAACTGTAAGGATACAGGGCCTTATTCATCAAGTAACACAGCACACTCACTACAACTGTAAGAATACAGAGCCTTATTCACCAAGTAACAAAGCACACTCACTACAGCTGTAAGGATACAGGGCCTTATTCACCAAGTAACACAGCACACTCACTTCAACTGTAAGGATACAAGACCTTATTCACCAAGTAACACAGCACACTCACTTCAGCTGTAAGGATACAGGGCCTTATTCACCAAGTAACACAGCACATTCACTTCAACTGTAAGGATAGAGGGCCTTATTCACCAAGTTACACAGCACACTCACTTCAACTGTAAGTATACAGGGTCTTATTCATCAAGCTGAAGAGCTGCAATTAAAACATTTTTTACAACTCTTATAAGCATATCTACATCACTACTGCGCCTGTCACACACTTTCTACATATCTGACATACGTCATGTATGTGTGTCTCTCTCAGTATGTATGCGTTTCACAGTGTGTGACACGCTCTGTCTCTTTAAGTGCGTGTCTGTAACACTGCATATTTCTGTTTCACACAATGTCTCTCTGTGTAAATAATATGACGGGCAACGCCGTCCCACATTGCTAGTATAGTAAATAAATGTATATATATATATATATATATATATATATATATATATATATATATATACTAGCAAAAGGGGCACAGCGTTGCCCATGTGGATTAAGTCCTTTGGGTGCTTCAGGGTTATTCATGGCACTGGTGTACATGTACATGGAATAAATATGCAGGTAGGTGTCTATATACATTTAATACATATGCGCTACATATACACACATAGAAAATATTGGTGTGGTGCATTTTAGAGTTTCATACTGGAATCCATATTATCTATAAATCTATAAATGACACTGTTGACACAAAAAGCTTAATATCTCCTGAACTATTATTTTCAATAGAAAATGTTTCCATAACATATATATGATTCTGAAAGCTCTGTCAAAATCACCTAAGTTGTTTTAAGGTATTACTACTACTTTAAGTTGTTACCCCAATATAAATAACACCAACTCTCTTGTAACTGACTGACACAATGTTTCTGCTTCTGAATCTGGAATTCCATTGAATTGCCTGTGTAGAGTCATTGACCACTGCTATCTTTAACACTGTAGTTGCATAATAGGGAGTCAGTTTTGCCAAGTAAACAGCATTGAGTTTGATACAGACAAGCTGTTTTCCCTTTCCCACGCATAAAAATTGTGTCCACGGTCCAGATTCTTAAAGCAGCTCAGCTAAGATGTGAAAGATGTCAAGATGTGGAAGTGTGTAATTGTGTTGCCTGTCCTCCTTGGTGTTCACTGCGGAATACAACACGACAACATGACCACGACAGATCCCATTATTTTCTACGACCACCCTGGACTGACAATAAGTCATGTATTTCAGGACACTGAAGAGCTCCTGAGGACAGACTTGGTAACTACAGACCATTGTGTGTTACCTGCAGTCTGTTCATACTAGGCCTTGATGCTGATTCAATAAGAAAATTAGGAGTTGGGGTCAAAATCATCTGCACCACAGAGGACAAGTGCAAACACCACACATTGATTGATTGGACACATAACGGACATGCAAAGGGTTAATATCTAACATATTACAGAGGTCTCACACACAGTGCTTTGGAGACCTTTCCAGCTTTTAAACGGTTAAAAGCCTTATTTGATTTGAAGGATTTTTTTAGGAAAAAAGAAGAAAACACCCTCTATCTATCTGTATGGAAAATACAATGTAATATAACATGTGATATATAGTCCAAGTGGAGGTCAGAGATGCTCATATAGGTAGGAGTGGAATTCTACACAAAGTGCAGTATCTTTTATATCACAAGTGATGTACACAGAGTAGAAATATCCTGAAGTGCATCATACTGCTCCTGTATAGATGACAGTCCAACTACAAAATGCCAGGTAATTCCTCTCAGACCTAGTGAAGTAGCCGACACCAGACATACATTTCAGCCTTCTTGTGTCTCATCAATGAGGTGCAGCTGATGCCTCATGAACAAGGGATCCACATCTAGATTCCCCTATTACTCTTAGGGTGACAAGCTCAAAGCTAATTAACATATTCAAAGTGACAAGTCAGAACGGCTGAACTAGGACTGGTATCCTACCCAGGGTGCAGTCTCTTTTGTATGATGTGTCGTACACAGAGAGGTGCAGATGATCTCTCTAGACACTTGTGAGCATTTTATTAATGAGAAAAATAGGAAATATGTGTGTATTTGTGTATGTGTGTGTGCCTGTGTGTGTTTATGTGTATGTGTGTAACTGGGCTTTTCCTGCAGTGAAAAAATCCACTCTAATGTAAAAAACAAACATGTTTGAGCTGTGATAACATTTGAATTAGTATCTCCCAGGAGTGGAGTAGAAACTTTATTAAACTCACCAGCAAAAGCCCAAAAATATACATTTTTCATGAAAAATATTTACTGCTTCTTTAAAAGGGACTTTTAACCCATTTAATGCTAGGTATGTCTAGCATTCACGGGCTTAAAAGTCCCATGTAAATCAATGAGAATGTTTAACCCCCCGTGGTGTAGTTCGTTTGCCCCATTATATTTAAGATCTTATTAACTCAGCCTCATTGTGATATTAATTAGTAATTACTTTCTGTATCTTTTCAGAGAAATGCGACCGGTTGGTATAAAACTCCAAGTAATATGAAGGTAAATGTAACATTTTATTTACTTTTTTTTTATTACGTTACCCCCCATATCCAAAAAAATTTGAACAAATTAAAAAAAACAAAACAAAAATAAAACATTTTGACATCAAAGAAAATAGTTCCAAAGTGTTTAATCATATAAAATGAAAATAAACGGATGAAAGTGTCTAAATGGTACCTTAAAGGAACAGTAATGTCCCTTAAACATGTTTCATTGTTTTGTAGAGTAAAAAAAAAAATTATGTGGCGAGATATTTGGTTCTAAAGACCCCCCTCCCTCCCCTTCTCCTGATGTCAGCGCTGTGCTGACAGCAGGAGTTCCTGGTTCTGGGAACAGCCAATGGCTCTTCAGCAGAGCAGAAGTAGTGGTATTGGAAAATAATTACTTCGTTGGAACGGTCTACAAAGTGTGCCTGGTTTGCAAGCACACTTTGTAGACCATTCCAATGAAGTAATTATTTTCCAGTATTGCTATTGCGGCTCTGCTGAAGAGCCTCCTCATGTCGGCCGACACAGATCTCCTGCTGCCAGCTTTACAGCTGACATCAAGGAGCCGGGAACTTTAGCGGAGGATATCTCTCAAACCATAAAGGTTTGAGAGAGAGGATTTTTGCCACATAATTTATTTTTTTACTCTACGAAACAACGAAACATGTTTAAGGGACATTACTGTTCCTTTAATGGTATATTACATATATGTGATTAGGATTTATAGGGAAATATATCACAAGGTGCCTAAATGACTTGGAAATAATACTATTAGAGTGATAAGTGAATACATATTAAAGGTACATACAACTCAAACTGATAAAATAGATACAAAAAGGAAATACCTAGTGAGTATGGTCAGAGGAAAGGAGGTTTAGATTTCAGCAGAGGAAGAGGTTTTTTTACGCTAAGGTCTGTTGAATTGTGGAATTCATTGCCCAAGGTGGCTATGGCAGATACAATGGATACATTTAAGAGAAGATTAGATACATTTCTTTCAAAAGGGAACATACAGAGTTATACTGTTTATTAGTAGGCAGATCAGGAAGGTATGATAAAGACTAATTTAATTGGTAGCAGGAAAGCTATAAAATTCTCAGTCACTGGGGTATGAGGAGAAGGTTGAACTTGTTGGACTTGTGTCTTTATTTAACCTAATTTGCTATGTTACTATGTAGAATTAATAACTAGACCCTCCTTAATTTTTGAAAAAGTAATACTATAATTCTAGTACCTATAAAACATAGTTACACTGTGCATACTATACAGTACAAAAATGTAAAAATAAATAAATGCCGTATCATATAGCCCACATGAAAAAATGTGTACAATTACAAAGAATATATATATTGACCTTCCACCCAGTACCAGGAAGATGTTACATTCGATTCGCAGCATCTGTTTAATGTCTCTGCCTGCCAAATCAGTGTTTGGGGCTACAACGGCATTTCAAAGGTCTGTGTACAGAGTTTTTCAGGCTGGATTATATCTTTAGTCTTCAGACTGCTGGGGTGCAGAATATGGATTTCTCTTGATGTATTTTGTCTGATAGGATTCTAATACGTTTCTTCAGTAACATGTTTTGCTATGGAAGATCTTCCCCTGTAATTATCTCCCTGTAGGGCTTAGATTCACTGGAATCCTAATAGTCTTATAGGTATCAGTTATGACTGATTTCTATGTAAATATTAAGTTATTGGTACCATTAGGATCATTATTTATACTGAAGTCTTTGTGTTATATATGTTTGTCATGTACTGCCATAGATTTTTACTAATAAATACATATATTTTTTGTCTTTTTAATCGTGACTTTGGGTTTCCTTTAGTGCAGATATTTGTTTTTAATTATTTACTTGAATTACTGCAGCCTTCCCATCTTTCATGTTGTCAGGGCCGAATTTACATCTCAGGAGCCTGTAGGCACAGAAATCTGAAGCGCCCCCCCATTGGCCATCTCCACTGGACACCTTCACAATGTTCCTAATCTCCACATTGCCCCCATCATCCCCATATTGCCCTTACATTGCCCCCCATCAGCTCCAACTTCCCCCATCAGTTCCATATTGCCCCCATTGGCTCCATATTGCCCTCACATTGCCTTCATCATCTCCACATTGCCCCCATCAGTTCCAACTTGCCCCCTATCAGCTCCAACTTGCCCTCATGTTGCCCTCATCATCTCCATATTGCCCTCACATTGCCTCCATCATCTCCACATTGCCCCCATCAGCTCCATATTGCCCTCACTTTGCCCCCATCAGCTCCATTTTGCCCTCACACTGCCCCCCATCAGCTCCAGTGTGCCCCCCCATCAGCTCCATATTGCCCCTCATCAGCTCCAACTTGCCCCCCATCAGCTCCATATTGCCCTCACATTGTCTCCATCATCTCCACATTGCCCTCCATCAGCTAAATATTGCCCTCATATTGCCCCCATCAGCTCCAACTTGCCCCCCCATCAGCTCCATATTACCCTCACATTGCGCCCACCCCCTTTTCCTACCTCCTCCCTGGTGGTCCAGCGGTGTAGCAGGACAGGTCTGCACCTCCTTCAGCACAGACCTGTAACTGCTGGAGCTCCTGCGCAGTCTTCTCTTCAGTAATGCAGAGCGCTGGGAGATGATGTCATCTCCCAGAGCTCTGCATTACTAAAGAGCTCATGGGAGCTCAGCAGCTACAGGTCTATGCAGAAGGAGGTGCAGACCAGACCGAGTAGGGGGTTGGTGCTCGCGGAAAGGATAATAAAAATAAAAAAATAAACTGGCGCCCCTCTGTGGGGTGCACCTGTAGGAAGATGTCTACTCTGCCTTACGAGAAATCTGGCCCTGCATGTTGTTTGTAACTTGTAGCCCTCCATTTTGTTTTTTTCCTGTGTTTGTATACAGCCACAATCTCCATTTATATTAAATGGCAGCTTTCCCATCCTCCATTTTGTTTTTATCTTGCACCACATCCATTTTGTTTTTATCTTGTGTTTATGTACATCCACAATTTCTGTTTTGTGTGTTTACTTATATTAGACTGTAGCATCCCCATCTCCCATTTAATTTTTTCATTGTTAACCCGCCATTTGTGTTAACCTCCTTTCCCTCCATTTTGTTTGTTAGACTGTACCCCATCCATTTTATTTTAGTTTGTTGTAGTTAAATCTTCCCCCTAGGGACACTCAGGAGGCGCTTGTTCAGTAGAAGGAGGTCTGCTTTGGAGTTCTAACAAATGGCAGTGTGCGCCAAAATGGCGCTCAAAGCCAACTAAGGGCCAGGGAGCCTGAAGTCCCTTCCCCCCTCTGTGGTGGTGCCTGCTAGTGACATCTGCCCTCTGATCAGGGTCTTCTGTTCACAGATTATATCTAGGCATTCATGGAGGGGTGCGCTGTCACCCCGAGCCATAGAAAAGTCTAGACATAAGGTGAACCATGCCATAGCAAGATTTATGTCACGCCATTAGCCATAATAAGAAAAACAATGGAGGAGGAAGTATGGTACAGGGGAAGTGGTGTGCACCTAGGGGACAGGGTGCTGCAGAAATCTACTGATGCAGTTAGGGAAGCCCTAGAGGTTTGTATGGGCTCGCAACAAGGGGGGGCATAGAGGGTCCAAGGATTTAGGAGATCCCTCTATGGGTGTTGGGTGTGGCGCTTACAGGGCCCCGACAGTGTGGCATTGCCAATCAGTGAAGGTAGGCAGGCAGGCTTGTGCTGTGGGGTCAGCCTGCAGGAAGTGAGGGCGATTGTCACAAAGCACTGAGGGGGAGGGGAGGTATGTAGGTAGTGTCATGGTGAATCGACAGTAGGACCTTGTTTGCCTCCCCTGGTATGGTTTGGAGGTGGTTATGGAGAGGGACCAGAGGTGGGGAGGCAGTGATTGCCTGAAAGGTCTCGCCCTTTACTTCCTATGGCCGCAAGCTGGTTGCGGGCATGGCCCGAGCTATTAGGGACTCTGGGAGCATCACATAGTAAGGGGGGGATACTCCTGGGGGTCCTATAAATAGGTCAAAACCCAATTAATAAAAGCTGTGACCTCACACTTTGGCACCTTATTTATGTTGTCAGTGTCTTGTTGGGGGAGGGGATGGTGCGGGTTGGTTTGGTTGTAGATGATGTTTTGGTGGCTGAAGGGAAAGATAAGGGGGGAATGGCGAGTGTGGCTCTTAATGAAGCATCAGCATACCTGGGAACTCTCCGGATTTGCCCCGGAGACTCCGGTTCTGACATTGCTTTACCGGGTCTCCGGGGCAGAAGCTGATCCTCCGGATGTGGGGAGTTTCTATTGAAACTCTACCCACTTACACTCTTTCTCCCGCTGTTTCTCCGTCCCCAGCCTTCTGTGTGACATCTTTAACCCTTTGAGTGCCAGAGTGGTACGGAATGCATTGCTTTGCAATGCATTCTGTACCACTCTGACACTCAAAGGGTTAAACACCCCCCCCTCTCGTCAAGCCCCGCCCCTTTTTGACGCGATTAGCGTCATTTTTGTCACCCCCTGCTGAACAGAGGACTACCCTCCGGGTAGCCCTCAGCTGGAAGTTCCCAGGTATGAGCATCAGTCTAAAGTGAGTTGTACAACATCAGTTTAGTGAAAGCACACTTTTATTTTCCCTCAGTCTGCTGATACTTTTAAAGTGCGGACTGCAAAGCTTTGTAGTTTTTGTCAATTTTAAACTGTTTTCCATTTCTGTTTTTGTCACTGCTTTTTGTTAGCACAGCAGTCTGTTGTATCTGTTTGAGTTGTTTCACATTTCAGATCTATCTCCATATGGTTTATGTAGAGTCCCAACCTCTTGGGTGTTTACATATATTAGACTGTAGCTTTCCCATCCTCCATTTTGTTTTTACCCTGTACCACCTCTGTTTGTTTTTTTTTAATTGTGTTTCTATACAACCCCAGTCTCCAATTTGTGTTTCCTTGTATTGGACTGTAGCTTTTATCTTGAATCCTCTCCATTTGTGTTAGCTTGCCCTCCCTCCATTTTTTTTGTTAGCTTTTATCACTCAGTTTTCTGACTGTAGGTGGTAGCTCCTCCCACAGTATCTTTCAACTATAAAAGCAGGAAGAACACTCACTAAGGAGGAGCTTGGTCAGTAAAATGAGGTCTGTGCAAGAGTCCCAAGTGAAGCAGAAATCAAATGTGAATTATGAAATGTGAGGAGTTTGAAAATGGTAGGAGTCTTTTGATAGCCATTTTGTTGTGCAGTGCAGTTGATGTTTGGTAGATATTGTCTTTGAGACTCTGTGGAAGGATGGATTTTGTTCAATATGTAGGCAACTTTCTATGTTGTATAAATGCAATGTTAAACTGAAGTAGCCTGAGATGGAGAAGTTGTCCATGTCTTTTTGACGTACACAGTTACCACTAGTTCTGCTGCACCTCGTCTATAGAGGCCATCTTGGAGGAAGCCGGTCTGGACAACTGTTGGTTCTGGTAGGATGAGGCTTGTGTATTGTAGACATATCCCATAACTGGTGACTTTTCTGCTCTTAGAATAGTTGTACTGACGTAAAACATTTTTTGTCTTCTACCGGTGAGAAATCAGTTTCAGGTCAGCGGGTTCTTGTCTCAGAAGGAAAGGATAAAGGTAGAAGGAAAAAGCTTTCCATTGCAGACTCCATTGTAAGTGGTGTTTATCCAATGAATGATGTTGATGATGATAATGGAAATAGCGTGTTTAGTTTAGATGGTCTTCTGGAGCTCCTGGTCAGAAGGATAAAAGTGAACATTATAAGGACTGTTGAGGCAGTAAGACATAGAAGTGAGATAGATGTTGTTGTTCATCTTGGGTCTAATGATTTAGCCACTAATATAGTTTTGTCCGCTATGAAATGATATTGGCTGGGTTAGATTTTCATAAAGAAAGTACTTCTCTTTGAAATTATCACAGTCCAGATGAGATAGTCAATGTAATTATTATTTATCTTTTCACCAGGATGAAAGGTGTTTGTTGTGGAACTTGGAAATCTACAAGGAGCAAATACGTAAATTAAACGTGCGGAAGAAAAAGAAATATCTACGGGACACAATATTGTGGAACCTGGAACGATTACAGTCCCGCTGCCAGAGAGCAAATGTAAGTGTTCAATGGTTACTGGTGTCTGTGTGTTCATAACCCAATACACATATGGGATTTTGGGTATAATTATCTGGATTTACTTATCCATCTGTCCGTTTAACCCCTTGGGTGATGGAGAAATCTCCAATGCATAGCAAAGCAATGTGGTGGAGATGTCACTAGCTTCCAAGAGGTTCAGGGTCTCCAATTTAATTTAAATGAAACTTTTCTACTTTTGTATGGACCTGAAATGCTTTAGTCTTCAGGAAAGCCCATAAAGGGCTAAAAAGGAGCAATTCTGATCAAACCAGCTGCGCTATAGGGAAGAAATAAAAATTTCCTTTCAGTTCAATGGGGTGTTTAGCCCATAGATTGCTAGAAAGACTACAGTGGATTACTTCACAATGATTTGGAGGCCTCTCTAGCAATCGTGGTGTTGAAAGCCCCTTTTTAAAGAATAGGAATTATGGGAATTGTTAATTGAACCCTTTGATGTCACTTTTGGACTTGTATCTGTTTTGTGGATAAGACCCACAGTACAATAACAGCACTGTATACAGTACCTGCATGGAATTCTGGGGATGCAACTGAAACATTATAAACTTTGGATTATTTGCTGTAGACAGGCTTTCTGCTCTATTTCAGACATGACAGTGAATTATAAGGGTAAATGTGGGGCAAAAGCACCATTAGAAAACCAGATAAAACTACCATGATTTCCAAAGGGCAAAATCCAAGACTTAAAGGGGAACTATCACCCCTATACAAGTTTGGCTCATAATTATCTTCATATAGCGATAGTTTTTGGCACATTTGTATTGTTCCCTGTGGTGCAGCTTAGAGGCTTAAGTAGAAATCATCGGGCTCTGGTGCAGAAATTGCCATGGGCCCCCCCAACGACCTTGCTCCCCCATTGCTCCAATCTCCACATTGTCCCCCATTGCCCCCAATCTCCACATTGCCCCCTTTGCCCCCCCATTGCCCTCAATCTCCACACTGCCCACAATCTCCACATTGTCCCACCTTGGCCCCAGTCTCCACGTTGCCCCAAATCTCCACATTGCCTCCACATTGCCCCCAATCTCCACATTGCCTCCACATTGCCCCCAATCTCCACATTGCCTCCATATTGCCCCCATCTCCACATTGCCTCAAATCTCTACATTGCCTCCAAGTTCCCCCTAATCTCCACATTGCCTCCAATCTCTACATTGCCTCCAAGTTCCCCCTAATCTCCACATTGCCTCCAATCTCTACATTGCCTCCAAGTTCCCCCTAATCTCCACATTGCCTCCAATCTCTACATTGCCTGCAACTTCCCCCTAATCTCCACATTGCCTCCAATCTCCACTTCCACATTGCCTCATTTGACCCCCCAGTGTCCATTTCCTACCTCCCTGGTGGTCCAGCGGCATGGCAGGAGAGGTCTCTGCCTCCTTCGGCACAGACCTCTATACAGCTGAAACTCCCGCGCGGTCCTCTCTTCAGTAATGCAGAGTGCTGGTAGATGATGTCATCTCTCAGCACTCTGCATTACTCAAGTGCAAAAGAGGGCAATCTCAGCAGCTAGAGGTCTGTGGTGAAGAAGGCACAGACCTCAGCTTGTTACTTGTTGTGGGCGCTGGCCGGTGAGGGGATCGTAGGGGCAGCCGGGCCCCTGGAGTGATGGGCCCAGTCGCAGGTGCGACCCCGCAATCCCAATTGTTACGCCACTGGTGCAGCTGATCAAATAAAACCATATTTGCATATCACATCAACTCTAAAGATGTACTTTTATTTAGTTTCTACTAATACGTATAAGCAGTTTTTGAAAATATAATCTTTATTTTGTTTTACAGCATCCAGATAAGGTACAGTGCAGAACACATGGAAAAAGTATCAGAGGTTTCCTTAAGAATCTAAATGAGTTTCTGGGATTTGTTCAGAGAATTGAAGTTTGTTGAGCTGAAAATGAATGAAGACAGAATAATAAAGAGTCGGTATACATCTCATACATCCCCTAAGCAAGATAATCTAGGAACCCATAGCTCTGTTTGCACTCTTGTTCCTCTTGTCCTTAAAAGATTAACTGGGAAGTAACAGCATAGCACAACACAGAGCAGATCACATGGACTTGTACATTAATGTGTTGAAGCATTTACAGAAATTTCCAGTGAATCAGATAACATGAAAATTCCAAACAGAAATAAAAATAAAAATCAATTGGCTCATCCAGTCAGCCCCTTTTTTCTAACTGGATAAATATAATCTTACATAGATCTTAGAACAGACATATATCTATCCCATATTAACAACTATCACTTCCACACACACACACACACACACACTGCATTGTGTGGTTTGTTAGTGTAGCTATTTACTGCCACGTGATGTGTAATAATGATTTATATAGTAGCACACGTTACACATGTTTATACTGTACAGGACACTGCATTGTGTGGTTTATTACTGTAGCTATTTACTGACACGTGATGTGTAATAATTATTTATATAGTAGCGCACGTTACACATGTTTATACTGTACAGGACACTGCATTGTGTGGTTTGTTACTGTAGCTATTTACTGACACGTGATGTGTAATAATTATTTATATAGTAGCGCACGTTACACATGTTTATACTGTACAGGACACTGCATTGTGTGGTTTGTTACTGTAGCTATTTACTGCCACGTGATGTGTAATAATGATTTATATAGTAGCGCATGTTACACATGTTTATACTGTACAGGTCAGTGCATTGTGTGGTTTCTTACTGTAGCTATTTACTGCCACGTGATGTGTAATAATGATTTATATAGTAGCGCACGTTACACATGTTTATACTGTACAGGTCAGTGCATTGTGTGGTTTGTTACTGTAGCTATTTACTGCCACGTGATGTGTAATAATGATTTGTATAGTAGTGCACGTTACACATGTTTATACTGTACAGGTCAGTGCATTGTGTGGTTTCTTACTGTAGCTATTTACTGCCACATGATGTGTAATAATGATTTATATAGTAGCGCACGTTACACATGTTTATACTGTACAGGACACTGCATTGTGTGGTTTGTTACTGTAGCTATTTACTGCCACGTGATGTGTAAAAATGATTTATATAGTAGCGCACATTACACATGTTTATACTGTACAGGTCAGTGCATTGTGTGGTTTGTTACTGTAGCTATTTACTGCCACGTGATGTGTAATAATGATTTATATAGTAGTGCACGTTACACATGGTTATACTGTACAGGGGAGTGCATTGTGTCGTTTGTTACTGTAGCTATTTACTGCCACGTGATGTGTAATAATGATTTATATAGTAGCGCACGTTACACATGTTTATACTGTACAGTACACTGCATTGTGTGGTTTGTTACTGTAGCTATTTACTGCCACGTGATGCGTAATAATGATTTATATAGTAGCGCACGTTACACATGTTTATACTGTACAGGTCAGTGCATTGTGTGGTTTGTTACTATAGCTATTTACTGCCACGTGATATGTAATAATGATTTATATAGTAGTGCACGTTACACATGTTTATACTGTACAGGACACTGCATTGTGTGGTTTATTACTGTAGCTATTTACTGCCACGTGATGTGTAATAAGGATTTATATAGTAGCGCACATTACACATGTTTATACTGTGAAGATCAGTGCATTGTGTGGTTTGTTACTGTAGCTATTTACTGACACGTGATGTGTAATAATGATTTATATAGTAGCGCACGTTACACGTGTTTATACTGTACAGGACAGTGCATTGTGTGGTTTGTTACTGTATCTATTTACTGCCACGTGATGTGTAATAATGATTTATATAGTATCGCACGTTACACATGTTTATACTGTACAGGTCAGTGCATTGTGTGGTTTGTTACTGTAGCTATTTACTGCCACGTGATGTGTAATAATGATTTATATGGTAGCGCACGTTACACATGTTTATACTGTACAGGACAGTGCATTGTGTGGTTTGTTACTGTAGCTATTTACTGCCACGTGATGTGTAATAATGATTTATATGGTAGCGCACGTTACACATGTTTATACTGTACAGGACAGTGCATTGTGTGGTTTGTTACTGTAGCTATTTACTGCCACGTGATGTGTAATAATGATTTATATAGTAGCGCACGTTACACATGTTTATACTGTACAGGTCAGTGCATTGTGTGGTTTGTTACTGTAGCTGGTTACTGACACGTAATGTATAATGTATATATATATATTTATTCACTCCACACACACACACAAACACACACAAACATACACACACACACACAAACACAGAAAATACTGGTGTGGTACATTTTTGAATTTCACACTGGAATTCATATATAAACTATAAATTACTCATTGACAGATAAAACTAAATATCTCCTAAACTATTCTTTCAATAAAAAATGTCTAACATATCTTATATGTGACTCTGAAAGATGTCAGATTGGGACGAAACATTGATCAATAAGTCAGCACTTCTTTGATCTTCATACAAGTCCTGTGAGTGCAGTTCATTTCAGTCGTCTATTCATTCATTAACCTTGAGACCGGCACCCAGGTAAGTATTTATTGCAGTGAGTGTTAACACTCTGGTCTTGTTCCACTGTCCATGGGTGGACATAGAACCACACATACACTGCCTGATATCCTAGCCTTGTTCTCCTGTTCTATGATAGTTTCAAGCTCTCACATATACTGTCTGTCACCCCAGTCTTATTCTCCTGTCTACTGGTGGACACATAATCTCACACACACACATATTATATGACATTACTGCCTTGTTCCACATTCCACTGGTAGTCACACAACTCCATACACAGCTCCTGCACCCCAGCCTTGTTCTACTCAACACACACACACACACACACCACACACATACACACACACACACACATACCACACACACATACACATATACAGAAAAAAAAAATTGCCAGGGTGAATTTTTTTAATTTCACACTAGAATCCATTTAATTATTATTTTCAATAGAAAATATCTAACATAACATATACATGATTTTGAAACTCCAATAGAAGTAACATGTTGAAAGCCCATTAAAAATAACAACGACTCTCTTAGAACTGACTGACACAATGTTTCCTCTTTTGAATCTGGAATTCCATTGACTTTCCTGTGTAGAGACATTGGACACTCCCATCTGTAACACTATAGTTATGTAACATTCTTTTTGATATAGACCAGCTGTTTCCTGTTTCCCACACATATAATTTGTGTCCACGGTCCTGATTCTTAAAGCAGTTCAGCTACTAGACAAGATGTGGAAGTGTATAATGTTGTTGCCTGTCCTCCTTGGTGTTCACTGTGAAATACAACACAACAACATCACCAGAATAGTTCATGTTCTTGAACCTTTCCGCCCTGTGATAACCTACATAAAAGATCTAACAGTAGGTCATATATATGTGAACACTGAAGAGATCCTGAGGACAGACTTGGTAAGTACAGATCATTGTGTGTTACCTGCAGTCTGTTCATACTAGGCCTTGACGCTGATTCAATAAGAAAAGGAGTTATAGAGACAACCAGCTGCACCACAGAGGACAAATGCAGACACTGCACATTTTTAACCTTCTGAGTGACAGAGAGAAAGCAAATGAATTGTATGGACACATATCGGACATGCAAAGGGTTAATATCTAACATATTACACAGGTTTCACACACAGTGCTTTTGGAGAAATTTCTAGCATTCAAGGGGTTAAAAGCCCTATTTAAATTGAAGGATTTTTATGAAAAAATTAAAAGACAAAGGAGAAAACACCCATGTGTATGGAAAATACAATGTAATATAACATGTGATATATATTCCAAGTGGAGATCAGAGATGCTCATCTAGGTAGGACTGGAATTATACACAGAGTGCAGTATCTTTTATATCACAAGTGATGTACACAGATCAGAAATATCCTGAAGTGCATCATTCTGGTCCTGTATAGATGACAGTCCAACTACAAAATGCCAGGTAATTCCACTCAGACCTAGTGAAGTAGCCGACCCCAGACATACATTTCAGCCTTCTTGTGTCTCATCAGTGAGGTGCAGCTGATGCCTCTTGAACAAGGGATCCACATCACGATTCCCCTATTACTCTTAGGGTGACAAGTCCAAAGCTAATTAACATATTCAAAGTGGCAGGTCAGAAAGGCTGAAATAGGACTGGTATCCTACCCAGGGTGCAGTCTCTTTTATATCACAAGTGTCATACACAGAGAGGTGCAGCTGATCTCTCTAGACACTTGTGTGCTTTTTTTAATGAGAAAAAAGGAAATATGTGTGTGTGCATGTGTGTATTTCTGTGTGTGCTAGTATGCATGTGTGTGTGCTTGTATGCATGTGCGCACATGTGTGTGTATCCACGTGTTACTGGGCTTTTCCTGCAGTCAAAAAATCCTCTTTAATGTAAAAAACAAACAAGTGATAACATTTGAATTAGTATCTCCCAGCAGCAGAGAAGAACCTTTATTTTACTCATCAGCAAAAGCCCAACAATGTACATTTTTCATTAAAAAAATGTTTTGCTTCTTTAAAAGGGATTTTTAATCCTTAGAATTCTAGAGAGGTCTAGCATTCGAGGGGTTAAAAGTTCCATGTAAATCAATGCGAATGTTTAACCCCCTCTGCTGTAGTTGATTTGCCCCATAATTATCCCAGTTCTTAATAAATTGTGATATTGATTAGTAATTGCTTTCTGTATTTTTGCAGAGAATTAAGACCGGTTGGTATAAAACGCCACGTAATCCAAAGGTAATATTGTACTTTTCTAAAACAGAACAGATTGATGCATTTTGCTACATGTTCCTAGTACGTTTCTTGCTTTTCTGTCTGGCAGCTAAGTGGTTAAATATGCATGTGCTTCACTAATGTATCTGTCCTATGGATAACACAGTCTGGTGCGTCTGGATGAGGTTCACACTTTAAGGGACAGAAGAATTAAAAAGAAGGCAATAAACAAACATATAAAAAAAACCTTACTGTTCCTTGATAATGTTTCCCTCCCCAGCTCTAATTATGTTCCTTAAAGGAGAACTAACACCTGTTAATAATAACCCCCAAATCCCAATTACCTTAGCATACCCAGAAAATCCCAATAACCCCTATCAATTTTTCTCTTGTGGCTTTGTTCAAGTGATGGATGTCATTTCTATAGAGGCGGACATGACAGTTTCTCACAGGACCTCAAGCTCTGCTCAATGTACCTCTTAACCCTTTAAGGTCCATGCAATGCATTGCTTCTTAATGCTTTGAGCACTCATCTGGTCTTGAAAAGGTTAAAGGGATAGTAATACTTTGTTTTATCTTTATTTTATTTTGTAGGCATTAAAAAAATATGAAGAACGATATAAGTCTTATCTCTCAAACCTTTATGGTTTAAGAGATATTCACAAGCAAAGTTTCCCCTCCTGCCCCTTTTACCTAGTATAAGTCATCTCTTCTCAGATGTGGAATGCAGTCCATAGACCAGACAGATAACAGAAGGGGACAGTCTTCTTCCTATGAGAACAATGAAAGCCCTGCCCCCCTTGACAAGTTTTTCAGGTTTTTCCCTTATCTTAATTGAAGATTGTCCCTCTCTGCAATCTGCCTGGGCACCTCCCTTCTGATCTGGCTGAGCAGTGTTACATCAGTAAAAGGGGCGGGAGGGGGATACTTTGTCATTGAATTACTCTTGAACTACAACTCTGACAGAACTGAAATAACACTCTCCAAAGTCCAAATACTATGATGATTAATTAGAGCTGCTTTTATTATGAAACATCACTATCCCTTTAAGTCTCTCTAGATGATGTTATTAATAATGGATGTTTACTCCTATGGGACATTTAGTTGATAACCACGGGTTGTGATTTGTTATTTCAACTTTTGCTTATACATTTTATTTTATTTTATGGGTATTTTGAATCTTCTTGATCGCAACCTTCATTTTTAGTCAGAATTTTCTGATTATACGTTGGATCCACTGGTGATCTCTCATAACGGGTTGTGAGTTTGTACAAAATATTTTCTTTTCTATATTCGGTAATGTATTACAATCCTATCAGCCAAAATACATCAAGGGGATTCCATATGTTATCTCCCATATACAGTAATGTGCAAAACTCTTAAGAAGGTGTGAAGAAATACTGTAAAGTAAGAATGTCTGTCATTCAGTCTTATTAGGGACTCCAGATAGTATAAATTCAGGCACAGTTAAGAGTATTGACACCTTATCAAAGTATATACTAACAAATCCTGCATTTCGGACCTTCAAATCTGATGCAGTCTCCCTCTACAATTTTAACCCCTTGTGGTACATACTAACAAATCCTGCGTTTCGGACCTTCAAATCTGATGCAGTCTCCCTCTACAATTTTAACCCCTTGTGGTACATACTAACAAATCCTGCGTTTCGGACCTCCAAATCTGATGCAGTCTCCCTCTACAATTTTAACCCCTTGTGGTACATACTAACAAATCCTGCGTTTCGGACCTTCAAGTCTGATGCAGTCTCCCTCTACAATTTTAACCCCTTGTGGTACATACTAACAAATCCTGCAGTTCGGACCTTCAAATCTGATGCAGTCTCCCTCTACAATTTTAACCCCTTGTGGTACATACTAACAAATCCTGCATTTCGGACCTTCAAATCTGATGCAGTCTCCCTCTACAATTTTAACCCCTTGTGGTACATACTAACAAATCCTGCGTTTCGGACCTCCAAATCTGATGCAGTCTCCCTCTACAATTTTAACCCCTTGTGGTACATACTAACAAATCCTGCGTTTCGGACCTTCAAGTCTGATGCAGTCTCCCTCTACAATTTTAACCCCTTGTGGTATGTACTAACAAATCCTGCATTTTGGACCTTCCAATCTTACGCAGTCTCCCTCCACAATTTTAACCCCTTGTGATACGTACTAACATGTTCCGCATTTTGGAACTTCAAATCGGATGCCGTCCCTCTACAATTTTAACCCCTTGTTTTGTGCAGTGCATTTGGTGTTTTATAGATATTTTCTTTCAGACTCTGTGGAAGTATGGATTTGTCCAATATGTAGGCAACTTTCTATGTTGTATAAATGGAATGCTAACCTGAAATAGACTGAGATAGAGAAGTTTTCTATGTATTTTTGATGTACATAGTTACCACTAGTTCTTCTGCACCTCTACCATAGAGGCCATCTTGGAGGAAGCCAGTCTGGACATCTGTTGGTTCTGGAAGGATGAGGGTTGTGTATTGGAGACATATATTACAACCGGTGACTTTTCTACTCTTGCAGGTTAGAATAGTTGTACTGAAAGAAATTCTTTTCTGTCTTCTACTGTTGAGACATTGGTTTCAAGTCAGCGGGTTATTGTATCAGAAGGAAAGGGTAAAGGCAGAAGAAAAAAGCTCTTTATTGGAGACTCCATTGTAAGACGTATTTATCTGATGGATGATGATGATGGAAATAACGTGGTTAGATGATCTCTAGGAGCTCCTGCTCAGAGTGATAAAATTGACATTATAAGTACTGTTGAGGCAGTAAGACACAGAAGTGAGATAGATGTTGTTGTCCATCTTGGTCTAATGATTTAGCCACTAATATAGTTTTGTCCGCTACGAAATGTTATTGGCCGGGTTAGATTTTCTGTGTCAACTTTGCTGTTTTGTTTTTTTTTTTGTAACATTTTCATAAAGAACATTCTTCTCATCTTAAAATATCACAGTCCAGATGAGATAATCAATGTAATTCTTATTTATCTTTTCACCAGGATGAAAGCTGTTTGTTGAGGAACTTGGAAATCTACAAAGAGCAAATTCATAAATTAAACTTAAGTAACAAAATGCCATCTGTAAAGGACAGAATTATTTCAAACCTGGAACAATTACAGTCCAGCTGCCAGAGAGGAAATGTAAGTGTTCAATGCCTCATGGTGTCTGTGTGTTCATAACCCAATAGACATATGTGATTTTGGGTATAATTATGTGGATTTACTTATCCATCTGTCCATTGGGTGAACGAGAAATATCCATTGCATAGCAAAGCAATGTGGTGGAGATGTCACTAGCTTCCAAGACATTCAGGGTCTCCAATTTAATTTAAATGAAACTTTTCCACCTTCGTACGGGTCTGAAATGCTTTGGTTTGCAGGAAAGTGAATGATTACAGGTTCCAATGAGGTAGAATTAAAGTGTCACTAACCTCTTAAAGGGATAGTAATACTTCGTTTTAACTTTATTTTATTTTGTAGGCATTAAAAAACATGAAGAACGATATAAGTCTTATCTCTCAAACCTTTATGGTTTGAGAGATATTCACAAGCAAAGTTTCCCCTCCCTCCCCTTTTACCTAGTGTAAGCCATCTCTTCTCAGATGCTGAATCCAGTCCATAGACCAGACAGATAACAGCAGGGGACAATCTTCTTCCTATGAGAACAATGAAAGCCCTGCCCCCCTTGACAAGTTTTTCAGGTTTTTCTCTTATCTTAATTGAAGATTGTCCCTCTCTGCAGTCTACCTGGGCACCTCCCTTCTGATCTGGCTGAACAGGGGGGGGGGACTTTGCTTGTGAATATCTCTTAAAGCATAAAGGTTTGAGAGATAAGACTTATATCGATCTTCTTTTTTTTTTATGCCTACAAAATAAAATAAAGATAAAACAAAGTATTACTATCCCCTTAATAATCACCTAATCATGAACCTTATTATGACCATCAAAGCCTAATGCCCCTATAAAATTTCCTTTGTGACTCTGTTAAGAATAGAATTTCTATAATAAGTCATAGATGACATGTCCACGGAGGCGGACATGATAGTTGCTGATAGTTAAAAACAAAACAAAAGACTACAGGAGTGCGCAATGCTTTGTGAAACAGTATGTTTTACACCCCTTGGTTCCATAAAGGTCTAAGAAGGAGCAATTCTGATCAAACCAACTGAGCTATAGGAGAGAAATAAAAATGTCCTTTCAGTTAAATTGGGGCGTTTAGTCCTTAGATTGCTAGAAAGTCTACAATGGATTACTTTGCAATGTTTTGGAGGCCTCTCTAGCAATCGAGAGGTTAAAAGTCCCTTTTTAATGAATGGGAATTGTTCATTCTACCCTTTTGATATTGTCACTTTCAAAATTGTACCTCTTTGTGGATAAGGCCCACAGTACAATAACAGCACTGCATACAGTACCTGCATGGAATTCTGGGAATGCAACTGAACCATTGTAAACTTTGGATTCTTTCCTGTACATAGGTTTTCTGCTGTTTTAGTCATGACAGTGCATTATAAGGGAAAAGGTGGCCCAAAGGCAGCATAGATAGCAAATAAACTCTCATGATTCCCAAGAGCAAAATCCAAGACTTAAAGGGATAGTAATACTTCGTTTTTATCTTTATTTTATTTTGTAGACATTAAAAAAACATGAAGAACGATATAAGTCTTATCTCTCAAACCTTTATGGTTTAAGAGATATTCACAAACAAAGTATCCCCCCCCCGTTCAGCCAGATCAGAAGGGAGGTGCCAAGGTAGACTGCAGAGAGGGACAATCTTCAATTAAGATAAGGGAAAAACCTGAAAAACTTGCAAGGAGGGCAGGGATTTCATTGTTCTCATAGGAAGAAGATTGTCCCCTTCTGTTATCTGTCTGGTCTATGGACTGGATTCCACATCTGAGAAGAGATGGCTTACACTAGGTAAAAGGGGCAGGAGGGGAAACTTTGCTTGTGAATATCTCTTAAACCATAAAGGTTTGAGAGATAAGACATATCATTCTTCATGTTTTTTTAATGCCTACAAAATAAAATAAAGATAAAACGAAGTATTACTATCCCTTTAAATGGGAACAATCACCCCTATACAAGTTTGGCTCATAATGATATTCATATAGCGGTAAGTTGTAATAGTTGTTTTAATTTCTTATAAAATATGTACAATGGCTAAATTTAATTTAATGGGAAGTTTTGTCACCAATTCTGCAGTCGGTTTGATCCAGAATCACTTCTCTCTACTTTCCTAAAAATAGACCCAGATGTTTCCTACTGGTCCATCTGGAACAGGAGACAGAGGATGATGTACCATAGGGTAAGAAATGCCAGTTCCCATTGGTTTAATTGGGGTGTTTAACTCCTTGAATGCCTTGGAGATCTATCTATCATTCAAACGTTTAATGGTCTCGCTTAAATCACTGGGAATTTATGTACATTTTACATGTTCCCTATGGTGCAGCTGATGAATTAAACCATATTTGCATAGCACACCAACTCTAAAAATTAATTTTATTGAGTTTCTAATAAAACGTATAAACAGTTTTTGAAAATATTATAATAATCTTTTGTTTTACAGCATCCATATAAAGTGTCGTGCAGAACACATGAAAAAAAAATTGGAGGTTTCCTTATGAATCTAAAAGAGTTTCTGGGATTTGTTCGGAGAAATGATGTTTGTTGAGCTGAAAATGAATGAAGATAAGATAATAAAGCGCTGGATATACATGTCAAACATCCCCTAAGCAAGACAATCTAGGAACCCATTGCCCTGCCTGCGCTCTTGTTCCTCTTGTCTTTAAAAGGTTAACTGTGAAGTAACATCATAACACAACACAGAGCAGATCACATGGACTTGTACATTAAACTGTTGCGGCATTTACAGAAGTTTGCAATAAAATGGAAAATACAAAAATAAACATTGATTTTGACAACAGATAAAAACCAATTGGCCCATTCAGTCTTCATGTTTTTCTAACTGGATAAATACAATCTTACATAGATCTCAGAACAGACGTATGCCTATTCCATGCTAACCAGTACCACTTCCACTGGGTGGCTGTTCCATGTATCTATAACCCATCCTGTAAAGTAGTACACACACACGCACCAATAGACACACATACATACAAATATACACACACATAAAAATACATACATTTACCCATACACACACTTACTTTTTTCCATTTCCACCTTTTATCAAACTCTACATCCAGTCCACAGTGCATTTAGTGATAATTAACAGGCAGATGTGACTGGTCCACTATAAAGTACAGCAGGACACTGCATTGTGTGGTTTGTTACTGTAGCTATTTACTGCCACGTGATGTGTAATAATGATTTATATAGTAGCGCACGTTACACATGTTTATACTGTACAGGACACTGCATTGTGTGGTTTGTTACTGTAGCTATTTACTGCCACGTGATGTGTAATAATGATTTATATAGTAGCGCACGTTACACATGTTTATACTGTACAGGTCAGTGCATTGTGTGGTTTGTTACTGTAGCTATTTACTGCCACGTGATGTGTAATAATGATTTATATAGTAGTGCACGTTACACATGTTTATACTGTACAGGACACTGCATCGTGTGGTTTGTTACTGTAGCTATTTACTGCCACGTGATGTGTAATAATGATTTATATAGTAGTGCACGTTACACATGTTTATACTGTACAGGTCAGTGCATCGTGTGGTTTGTTACTGTAGCTATTTACTGCCACGTGATGTGTAATAATGATTTATATAGTAGCGCACGTTACACATGTTTATACTGTACAGGTCAGTGCATCGTGTGGTTTGTTACTGTAGCTATTTACTGCCACGTGATGTGTAATAATGATTTATATAGTAGCGCACGTTACACATGTTTATACTGTACAGGTCAGTGCATCGTGTGGTTTGTTACTGTAGCTATTTACTGCCACGTGATGTGTAATAATGATTTATATAGTAGCGCACGTTACACATGTTTATACTGTACAGGACACTGCATTGTGTGGTTTGTTACTGTAGCTATTTACTGCCACGTGATGTGTAATAATGATTTATATAGTAGCGCACGTTACACATGTTTATACTGTACAGGGCACAGCATTGTGTGGTTTGTTACTGTAGCTATTTTCTGCCACGTGATGTGTAATAATGATTTATATAGTAGCGCACGTTACACATGTTTATACCGTACAGGACACTGCATTGTGTGGTTTGTTACTGTAGCTATTTACTGCCACGTGATGTGTAATAATGATTTATATAGTAGCGCACGTTACACATGTTTATACTGTACAGGACACTGCATTGTGTGGTTTGTTACTGTAGCTATTTACTGCCACGTGATGTGTAATAATGATTTATATAGTAGCGCACGTTACACATGTTTATACTGTACAGGTCAGTGCATTGTGTGGTTTGTTACTGTAGCTATTTACTGCCACGTGATGTGTAATAATGATTTATATAGTAGTGCACGTTACACATGTTTATACTGTACAGGACACTGCATCGTGTGGTTTGTTACTGTAGCTATTTACTGCCACGTGATGTGTAATAATGATTTATATAGTAGTGCACGTTACACATGTTTATACTGTACAGGTCAGTGCATCGTGTGGTTTGTTACTGTAGCTATTTACTGCCACGTGATGTGTAATAATGATTTATATAGTAGCGCACGTTACACATGTTTATACTGTACAGGTCAGTGCATCGTGTGGTTTGTTACTGTAGCTATTTACTGCCACGTGATGTGTAATAATGATTTATATAGTAGCGCACGTTACACATGTTTATACTGTACAGGTCAGTGCATCGTGTGGTTTGTTACTGTAGCTATTTACTGCCACGTGATGTGTAATAATGATTTATATAGTAGCGCACGTTACACATGTTTATACTGTACAGGACACTGCATTGTGTGGTTTTTTACTGTAGCTATTTACTGCCACGTGATGTGTAATAATGATTTATATAGTAGCGCACGTTACACATGTTTATACTGTACAGGGCACAGCATTGTGTGGTTTGTTACTGTAGCTATTTTCTGCCACGTGATGTGTAATAATGATTTATATAGTAGCGCACGTTACACATGTTTATACCGTACAGGACACTGCATTGTGTGGTTTGTTACTGTAGCTATTTACTGCCACGTGATGTGTAATAATGATTTATATAGTAGCGCACGTTACACATGTTTATACTGTGAAGATCAGAGCATTGTGTATCATTTATACAGCATTTCATTAAATACAGTTTATTACATCTGGTGCATGTGGTCATTTCTATAAAAAGAAAAGTTGGTCATCAGTCCCTTGGTCGCAAACACAAGACCTTAATTTAAAGGAAAAGTAACACAGCTGCCTCATATCCCTCACTTATGTTAGTATGACCAGGAAATCCTAATGGCCTCTATGAATTTTGTCCTTGTGCCTGTGTACAAGAGATATCATATTCAATCAGTCCTGGATGTCATGTCTATGGAGGCGGACATGATAGTCGTTCGTAGTTAATTTTTTTTTAAAGGCAGAGTGCTTGAACTTATCTCTTTAAGAACCAGAGGGGTGTGTAATGCATTGTAAAGCAATGTGTTGTACACCCCTCCTGTCCATGTACAGTGAACAGACATTGAGGTCTTGTTACCAATTGTCATGTCCGCCTCTATGGACTTCACTTCCAGGACTGAAGATGTTCCCCCAGGAACAAAGGGACAAAGGTGAATAATTTATTGGGTATTTTCTGGCCATAGTAAGGTAAGTGTGGGGTATTGTTATGGGGTGTTAGTTCTCCTTTAATCCTTTGAGTGCCAGAGGGGTATCCAACGCCTTGCAAAGTAATGCATTGGATACCCCTCTGGCACTCAAAGGGTTAATCTTGATAATATGTAAAAATCTAATTTAAGTTACACAGTTTCAATCTACATTGCCTTTACCTGGAACTTAGTACAATTTTATGAAAACAAACATACAGGACTGAGTAAAACAAGGGTATATCTGCTGCTGGAGATGCTTTAGTCAAAGGTTTTTACACTTCAATCTGTTTTTGTTTCAGTATTAAACTGTTAGCAGCAGTGGCATCACTAGGAATGGATGGGACCTGGTACAAAGATTTTCTGGACCCCCCTTCACAAAATTATATTCACAGAGGCGTAAGGAGAACCGATTTGTCCCTGGTCCCTAGTACAGCTGTACCTTCTGCAGTCCCTGTAGTTACTCTCCTGGCCACTAGGGTCTGGATTCAAATGCAGGAGATAAATGTAACCTCCCGTTTCATCAAATATTTTTTTATTGAAGTCTATGGAGAAACCTGGAGATAAAAGCAGAGAAATATGTAAAAGCATGTAAAATATTGCGTGCCTATCAGCCACATTAACCATGTCGCCATGTTGAAAATGGCGACATGAGAATCTTGCGCTGCATAAAAGCGTGAGGTTCTCATGTCGCCTCTTGAAACATCTCTACCTTCATTCACCACATACAACTCCCATCATCCTTAGCATGCGTGTTTCAGCACTGCCCGGCTCTCTCTCTCCCCGCTTCGCCTTGTTGAACCTTATTGCGCACCATGAGCAATGCTATTTAATGCCTCTTACACACTACTTTACTTGGGTAATCTGCACGGCCCTCTCTCCTCTGGCCAAGCAGCACTGTACAATGGATGACTTTGAGCGCCTTTGCTTTCCCAAAAAACAGTGAACGACACCAGCTGCCTATTGGAACACCAACCCACTGGCTCCTACAGATTACCCAAGTAAAGTAGAGTTTAAGAGGTGTTAAATAACATTGCTCATGGTGCACAACAAGGTTGAACAAGGTGGAGCGCAGCGGGGAAAGAGAGCCGGGCAGCACTGAAAGATGCATGGTAAGGATGATGGGAGTTGTATGCGGTGAATGAAGGTAGCAACGTTTCAAGAGGCGACATGAGAACCTCACGCTTTTACATCCGCCATTTGTAAAGGATACCCCCTTTTACCTAGTGTACGCCACTTATCCTCAGATGTGGAATCTGGTCTTGAGACCAGACAGCTCACAGCAATTGACGATCTTCTTACTGTGATTATAAAGAAAACCCTGCCTCCCTTGACAGGTTTTTCAGGTTTTCCCTTATGCTCACTGAAGATTGTCCCTCTCTGTGATCCATCTGTACATCACCTTGCTGCTCTGAGGTGAGCAGTGCTACATCAGTGAAAGGGGGAGGGGCATACTTTATCATTCAATTACTCTTGAACTACAACTCTGACAGTATTGAAATAACACTCTCCATGGCCCAAATACTATGATGAATAATGTAATGAATACATCTTTGCTCATATAAGTCCTTCTTAAAAAGAAAACTAAAATATTATAAAACATCACAAAATGGCTGCCAATTCTATAGATTCATTTAACCCTCTTGGGCTCAAAGTATTTAATGTAAAGATCCAAAACGCTTCCCGTCTATTGAGAGCGTTCTCATAATGACCTCCTCGAGGATCTTTCTTAGTATTTTCGATTGCATATCCTCGTAATAACTTGGCATCCGCGTTGTGATGTTCTGCAAAATGTTGGGGAATTGAATGGGTAGTGAGTTTCCGTTTAATATTCCTCTTATGTTCATATAAACATGTCTTAAAGGGATAGTATATAATGCCAATACTATCACAAGTTAAGAATTGTTTTACTGGGTAATTTTCCCCATTCATACCTAGAAATTATTTTTTACTTCTTGGGCAGATAGCACAGTTGGCACACTTGCCACACCTGTGCCGACCTGTCACTGGTGACATGTTAAATAGGTTTATTTGCTTTTTAAACTTCCCTAATTTAGCATTTTTATGGTTTTCTAATAGTGTTGAGCGAGCGTGCTCGGCCGATGCTCGGATCGGCTCGAGCATCGCTCTGCTCTGCACATGGCGGTACTCGTACGAGTACCGCCATGTGCTCGCCCGACATGTTCGGGTGAAGAGGATCTGTGCCGGAAGAGGCACAGATCCGAAGACGCTCCGCTGGACCACCAGGGAATGGAGGTACGGGGGCATTGCGGAAATGAAGGGGGCATTGCGGAGATGAAGGGGGACATTATGGAAGAGGGGCATAGACTCTATGCCCCTCTTCCACAATGTCCCCCTTCATCTCCGCTATGCCCGTCTTCCACAATGTGCCCCTTCATCTCCGCTATGCCCCTCTTCCACAATGTCCCCCTTCATCTCCTATGCCATAGAGGAGATGAAGGGGGACATTGTGGAAGAGGGGCATAGCGGAGATGAAGGGGGACATTGTGGAAGAGGGGCATAGACTCTATGCCCCTCTTCCACAATGTCCCCCTTCATCTCCGCTATGCCCCTCTTCCACAATGTCCCCCTTCATCTCCGCTATGGCATAGGAGATGAAGGGGGACATTGTGGAAGAGGGGCATAGCGGAGATGAAGGGGGACATTGACCAGGCACCCTCCGCTCATCAGAGCAGGGGGTGCCTGGTTTAATGCTCGAGTGCTCCCATTCATTTGAATGGGGCTCGGGTGCTCGGCCGAGCACTCGAGCATCAGGGGGTGCTCGGTCAGAGCACCCGAGCACCCGAGCATCGGGGTGCTCGCTCATCTTTATTTTCTAACACTGTAGGTGCCAGAATATTTTTTAAACTTTGATTCTTTTTATAAATTATTCTAATTGTGTCGGGAATCAGATCTTTCAAGATTTTTTCATCTTTTAATATAGGCCAAAAACGTTTACAAATCGATTTTATTTTATTTATGTGATGAGAATATGGAGTATTATGAACCAAAGTGAATTCCTTTTCAGGTTTCACCTTGGTATCTGTTCTCCATATGGTCCTGTTCACCCTATTCATTTTATATTTCTTCCTTTTATTTTTATATTTTATTTTTTGACTTTCCTCAACTTCATTATTCCCTCGTTTAGTATTTTCTTTATTTATATTTTTTTAGATTTTCTAAGATAACTCCTCTCAATTTGTAAATTTTCTGGCTAATTTCCATATCCACTATTGATGTTTTTAGACTGATTTTTGTTTGTATTTTGAACTTCATTTTTAATATATTTAACTGTTTTTTTATCATTTCTTATTAAATCTATTAAAACCTTGATCTTATATAAAATTTTATTATTTTCCAATTATTTCCTGTGTGTATCTACAGCATTTTGTATTTGTGAAAAAAGTATGTCACTGGTATAAATTTCAAATTGAGTAACATCTTGAGGAAACCCACTACCAGAATCATCCATAAGAACACCTCTACCTATATATAAAACCTCTGTTAAGTCTTGAGAGATTTTTGCAATATCATAACCCCTCTCAAAGAACCTAACTAGAAGAGTTATGGCTTGGTTGCTATAATCTTCAATTAGGGAATAGTTCCTCCGAACCTGCATGAACTGTCCCTTTGGCACATTATCCAACCAGTTACGTTTATGAAAACTATCATATGGAATGTAGGTGTTTCGATCAAATACTATCAAAACACTGCAGTGATTCTAACATGCTGTCCCAAATCAAAATAATGTCATCTATGTACCTACCATAGAGCACCAGGCTGCCCCCCATCCGCCCTGATGTATACCCTCAAGGGTCTCCCAATAACCCATAAATAGGTTGGCGTATGAGGGGGCAAACCTGGTGCCCATGGCAGTACCCCTAATTTGCAAAAAAAAAGTCACCCTGAAACTCAAAAAAATGATGTGTCAAAATAAATTCAATACATGATAAAATAAACTCCTTTTGAGCTGTGGCAATCTCTAATTTTTGTCTAAAAAGAATTTAACCACTTGTAAACCAAGATCATGGCGTATGAATGTGTGCAGCGCGCCAACATCCAATGTTGCCCACTTATACCAGTCCCTACACCATTCAACTCCTGATAGTTCTTCTAAAATATGTTGGGTATCTCTCACATAAGAAGGTAGTTGTTCCACATATTTTTGTAGGAAAAAATCTTTATATTTAGATAGACTGGAAGTGAAGGCACTGATCCCCGATATGATGGGGCGCCCTGGAGGTTTATTCACACTTTTGTGGAGTTTGGGTATGTGATAAAAGAAGGGTACATTAGGCTGATCAATCTTAATAAAATTGTACTCCTCCTTTGTAATCACCCTCTCCTTAGTGACCTTTATGGGGATCTCCTAATAGTTTTTTATAAGAAGTTCTGTCTTCTAATAATCTGGTACCCTCTTTTAGATATTGTGAGGTGTCTTGTATAACTATAGACCCCCCCTTATCCGCCCCCCTAATGGTAACAGATTTGTTAGTGTACAGTTTCTTCATAGCCACTTTTTCCTCAAAAGTAATGTTATATCTCCTAATTTTTTAATTTATATATATATATATATTATAATCTTGTACGGTGAAGGAGAACACGTTTTTGAAGAAGGTGGAGGTGTCATATACATTCAAAAACAGTCTATACTTAGATTTGTGTGCGCTTTTTCTTTTTTCTGTTCGCACACGTGGGAGGTAGTTTGATCAACCTTTCTGAAAAATATTTTTGTTAGTATTCGATTTTCCTTAATAAATAAACATAAATCAGGAAAGGTGATCTCACTTCTACTGTACTCATATGTAAATGTCAACCCATAATTGTTTTGATTTAGATAATCCATAAATTCTTTTAGTAGATCTTCACCACCACTCCAGACTATAATTATATTGTCTATATATCTTTTATACAACTTGAGGTGAGGGGTAAAACAACAGGGAGGCCATATAGATTTATCTTCCCAGCTCCCCAACAATAAATTTGCGAAGCTGGGAGCAAAGCGCGTCCCCATCGCTGTACCCCTCACCTGCAATTAGTATAAGGAAGGGATGGAAGAAATACAAAGACTGGAATGGTAGATGAGGAGCAACAGGTAGGCAGCTGGGTAACAGTAAGGAGAGGAGGTAGTGGGCAGCGGAAGAGGAAGGCCAGTTCTGAGTTGACTCAGTCCAACAGATTTGCAAGATTGTGTGAAGATATTGATGAGGATAGCTGAGAATAGGCAGTACTGGAGAGGGCTGATTCCTCTAGCAGCCAGGGTAACAGTCATCCTTCCAGGTTAGGTGGGATGCAGACTAGGCAGAAACCAAGGCAGATGGTGGTAATAGGGGACTCTGTTATTAGGAGGGTAGATAGGGTAATCTGCCACCAGGAACGTGAATGCTGAACAGTATGTTTCTCCCAGGTGCTCCGGTTCGGCATATTGCAGACAGGGCTGAAAGATTATTGGGAGGGGCTGGAAGCGATCCAGCTGTCTTGGTACATATTGGTACTGTCAAAGATATTCAGATAGGATAGGGTTAACAGGAGAACCTACTAGTTTGGATATCTTCACATAAATAGATAAAATTAAATTTGAGAACTTTACACTATGACACACTACTTCACAGTAGACTTGTGTCTTTATTCAACCTAATTTACTATGTTACATAATCCTCTAAATGGAGGACTTCCAATAGAATTATTTCTACAACTGTTGGAAGTGACGCTAACTAAGAACTTCTTTAAATTTGAATCAAATTATTATCTACAGATAGCGGGGTAATGCATTGGGTGCAGCAATGGCACCATCTTATGCGATGGTGTAATATATATTTTTTAATCCAAATTCATGTTATCAAAAAAACGATTCAACATGTAATATTTGACTCACAATACAGAGATGATTTATTCATACTGTGGGCAGGAGATGAAGAGACTTTGGATTTGGCTTTTCAGGACCTGGAAGGACATCCATTTATAAAATGTCCTTAGTGGAGTGGATAAAGGCCATAGTGACGGCAGCACTTGGATTCTTGGGGGATCATTTTACATTGTTGACCTGAGTGTCAAGGTGTTTGGTTGCAGTTGAGCCTGTTGCATAATATGAGTGCGGATATAAATTATGTGGTGATGATGATTGGTGCAGGATTCGTAGCATTTAACTCAGGAAGCGCTTTGAGTGCAATAGGGGTGAGCAAAGCATGCTCTGAATATGTGTTTCTTACCACACTGGCACTCAAAGGGTTGAGTGAAGGCTGCTACTGTCCTTGGTGTTGAAGTGTCTTTGTATTTCCTCTGGTGTCTCCCTGCCCTCCCCAAAATACTGACACCTTTACTCCAGAATGATAAGTGAATGAGTACAGTCTCTACCCCTCCACTTGCACAGGAAATTCTTAGTACCTATAGTGAAATTATTTCCTCACATCCCTGCACTTTACCATAAATCTCTGGACATCTAGTGGCCAGGAGAGTAACTACAGGGAGTGCAGAAGGTACAGCTGTACTAGGGACCAGGTACAAATCGGTTCTCCTTACACCACTGTGAATATATCTTTGTGAGGGGGGCCCACAAAATCATTGCACCAGGTCCCATCCATTCCTAGTGATGTCATTGCTGCTAACAGTTTAATACTGAAACAAGAACAGTCTGAAGAGTAAAAACCTTTGACTAAAGCATCTCCCGGCAGCAGATATACCCTTGTGTTACTCAGCCCTGTATCTTTGTTTTCATAAAAATTGTACTAATTTCCAGGTAAAGGCGCTGTAGATTGAAACTGTGTAACTTAACTCTGATTTTTGAATATTAGCAAGATTAACCCTTTGAGTGCCAGAGGGGTATCCAACGCATTGCTTTGCAATGCGTTGGATACCTCTCTGGCACTCAAAGGGTTAAATGAGAACTAACACCCCATAACTATACCTTGCACTTACCTTACTATGGCCAGAAAATACTAATGACCCCTATAAATTATTCACCTTTGTCCCATTGTTCCAGGGGGAACATCTTCAGTCCTGGAAGTGAAGTCCATGGAGGCGGACATGACAGTTGGTAACAGGACCTCAATGTCTGTTCACTGTACATGGTCATCTTAACCCTTTAAAGACCGGAGGGGTGTACAACACATTGCTTTACAATGCATTACACATCCCTCTGGTCCTTAAAGGGTTATGAGTGACTATCATGTCCGCCTCCATAGATGTGACATCCAGGACTGATTGAATATGATATCTCTTGTACACAGGCACAAGGACAAAATTCATAGAGGCCATTAGGATTTCCTGGTCATACTAAGGTAAGAGGGGGATATCAGTCAGTGGTGTTACTTTTCCTTTATATTAAGGTCTTGTGTCTCTGACCAGGGGTGGGCGAAAGGTCCCCGTCGTGTTCCTGCAGAAAAATCCCTGCTTTTTCCCAAGCTTTCTTGTGGGAAAATCCATTTTAAAAACAGCGATTAAAACATTTGCATTTTTCGACCATTGGCCAAAATTCTTTGCCAGTTTTTCAATGGCTAAAAAGTTTCCACCCATTGATTTATGTGTTTTTTGCCTTTTTACTATAAAAACATAATGTATTCACAGAAGAGGAACACAACAGAAGCGCTACAGAGCGAGGTAGACGTGCTGTGCTGTTCTACTGTGATCGTTTTGCAAAATTGATGCAGGAGAGGCTCATGGTGACTCCTATCAGAGAAAGATTAAAAATAGTAAAAGGAGGAACTGGAAGGACCCTTATGCGTCCACTGAGTCTGAGTCTGAGGAGGAAGTGAGCACTACAGCACCAATGCTGGTCAGTCCCCTAATGTCAAGGGAGGAAGAAGAGGGTAATAGTGAAAGCAGGACAGGTCAGCTGTCTGCGCCTGCTGTAAGATGTGCTGTTCCTGCTGTCAGACGTGCTGCTCCTGCTGCCCCTCCCAATAATCTGTCAGCCCTGTCGGCAATATGCCGAACCGGAGCACCTGGGAGAAACATACTGTTCACATTCCTGGTGGCAGATTATCCTATCTACCCTCCTAATAACAGAGTCCCCTATTACCACCACCTGCCTTGGTTTCTGCCTAGTCTGCATCCCATCTAACCTGGAAGGATGACTGTTACCCTGGCTGCTAGAGGAATCAGCCCTCTCCAGTACTGCCTATTCTCAGCTATCCTCATCAATATCTTCACACAATCTTGCAAATCTGTTGGACTGAGTCAACTCAGAATTGGCCTTCCTGTTCCGCTGCCCACTACCTCCTCTCCTTACTGTTACCCAGCTGCCTACCTGTCGCTCCTCATCTACAACTCCAGTCTTTGTATTTCTTACATCCCTTCCTTATACTAAATCCACACACACACACACACACACACACACACACACACACACACACACACACACACACACACACGTCCCTCCACCAACCTGAGGCACACAATGAGCTGATCCAACAAAGAGAGGGCGGGATCGGCTCCAGTGTACCTTCATTTCTAGTATCCACAACAGTACTGCCCCTGCTGCACCAGTGCTGTGCCTTCTGCCGGTACCGCCCCTGCTGCACCAGTACTTTGACTGCTGTCAGACGTACTGCTCTTGCTGCCAGTGCTGAATCTGCTGCCACCAGTACTGAAGCTGCTGCCAGTGTGTCTTGTAATACACAGGAGAGGGGAAAGGAGAAGATGAAGCCAAGTGTGATAGCAGGGGACGCTAAGTCACACTTGCCATCCCCAAGCATTACTGCCGGTGCTAGTAATAATACTACTAAGGTCCAGCAGCTTGTTAACATTAGGAGTGAAGGAGGGGGTAATCATCATATTACTAGTGACTGTGAGGAGGAAGACTCAGGGGCTGTACTTGATGTGGTTGGTGTTAGTTACTGTAATGGTGAAGCAGCTGGTCTGGCTAGTGTTAGGAGAATGGTAGGGGAAGTGATTGAGAGCATACAGACTAGCGGTCAAGGGACCCCACACCATTCCCCTGACCCTGGGTGTCCCCTTCCCCCCATGTCATTGTCCATGTGGAACATGATCCTGAAGAAGGCAGAATTGTTGCCTCCTCAATAAAACCACCACCACCAGGAACACAGATCAGTGTCCTGTGCCTGCTGCTACTGCTGCCAGTCTGCCTTCTTCTGGTCACAAGAAATGGCAAGTGTGACATTAGGAGACCCTCTGTCACATTTCTCATCACCTTCTCCAACCAGCAGTGAGATGCCTGTAATAGAGCAGCAGCAGCAGCAGCACAGAATAGCACGGACTAGTGATGATGGTGGTGGAGAAGCTGGGGCGGAAGAGAGATTGATGGCCTTTTTAGCCCAAAGTGAGAAGGAATGAGAGACAGGGATGAGGATGGGCATTACCACCATTATCAGTGAGCTTTTGGAATCTGAAGAGTTTGCTACTGCTCTAATTCCTGCTGCTGCTGAGTTGTAAGGTCAGCAGGATGCTGAGGAGAAAGCTAGTGTGCCCCAGACCACCATGGACACAGTGGGAATGGGGTCAACAAGTGATCTGGGACTAGGACAGGTTATACTTGCCAGCAGCAGCAGTTGCTAGTTGATGGTCATAGTTGCAGTGCTGATTCTGAGGCAGTAGCAGCAACAGCAGCATCATCCTCTGCCCCAGACAGTGATGGAGAATGTGGAGGACAAGAAGAAAGAGGCCATTCTTCTTCACCTGTTCCCTACCCCCTGAAGTCATGGGTGTGGGGCTATTTTTCTCTTGGGGGAGGCACAGTGCAGTCATCACCAGCGGCACTGTGAACAATTTGTGACAAGTCAGTGAGAAGGGGAAAGGAGGGAACACATCTTGGCTCAACAGCCCTGATAACACACATGAAAAACAGACAACATTTATGTCAAACATGTTAAAGACAAACAGGCAACAAGAGGCAAGGCAGAGATCAAAGAGAAGGAAGAATAGAGAAACCCAGGCCGAGGCTGGAAGTTTCATGACAAGCAAAACAACTAGCTCGCTATCACCTTCTTCCTCTAGGGTGACTACATCTTCGGTGAATCCACCTCATTCATCATTATCTCCCCCACCAAATGATAGCCACTCTGTAGATATTAGGATGTGGCAGTTTGTGTCCACCCATTGCACAATGTGTGGTGCACTGACCACACATGGCAGTGTGGCAGAGGAGAATCGCAAGCAGGGCATCAAGCAGCATCTGAGGTGATTCCATCGCACAGGATATGCTAAGATGGTTCATCGTTATATGAAACTGTCAGCAAGCTGTCATGTGTCATTAGCGTGGTCTGGACAAGGGGTACAGTGGCAGCGGCAGTATTAGGTTTCTGATGTCATGGTGTTTGGATACAGTTGTGCCAGATGTTATTTACCACACATTTCTGTCCTAGTAACAACACACCCATGAGTTTGGAGGAGGGGCAAGTGGAGAAGAATTATTGGCCAACTTCTTCTTTTTTCCACATATACTGGGGGCTACTTATTGCGGTGCTACTGCCTCAGGCGCATCACTAGGGCTAGTCTTGTCAAGTGGAACCTTCATCATCCATCACCCATGTTACTGCTGTTGTTGATCTCATTACCTTTCAGCTGCCTAATCATCCTGCTGCTTAAACAACTCAGCAGCAGCAGCAGCAAGAACAGCAATAGTAAATTCTGCATCTACATCAGGGCATTTGACAATGGCCAATGGCCACTGACCAACACAACATGACCTGCTGGAACTAGGCCAGTAGGGCAGGGTTTTTTTTTATCAAGGCTTGTGCTTTAAAAAACAAATAAAAAAAAAAATAGTCCTACAGAAAAATAAACAATTGGGGGGGGTTATTTCTAACAAGCCTAAGTCCTACAAATCAATGTTTCCTTAGGGCTTGTGCTAAACAAGTCTAAGGCCTACAAATCAAAGTTTCCTCAGGGTTTGGGGCTCTAATAAGTCTAAGTCCTACAAATCAGTGTTTCCTCAGGGCTTGGGCCTCTAATAGTCTAAGTCCTACAAATCAATGTTTCCTTAGGGCTTGGGCCTCTAATAGTCTAAGTCCTACAAATCAATAAAATACAATACAATACATTGTGGACTGGATGTGTGTGTGTGTGTGTGTGAATATGCTCGTGTGTCTGTGAGAGTATGTCTGTGTGTATGAGTGTGTGTGTGTGTGTGTATATATGTATGTATGTGTGTATGTATGTATATGTGTGTATATTTATGTATGTATGTCTGTGTGTATGGGTGTGTGCTTGCGTATGTATATGCGTATACTACTTTACAGAATGGGTGATAGATACATGGAACAACCTCCCAGTGGAAGTGGTAGTGGTTAATATGGGATAGACATACATCTGTTCTGAGATCTATGTAAGATTGTATTTATCCAGTTAGAAAAATGGACTGACTGGATGGGCCAATTGGTTTTTATCTGCTGTCAAAATGTATGTTTCTATTTGTATTCCATGTAATTTGAATCACTCCAAATTTGTGTAAATGCTGCAACAGTTTAATGTACAAGTACATGTGATTAGGTCTGTGTTGTGTTATGGTGTTACTTCACAGTTAACCTTTTAAGGACCAGAGCACAGGAAAGGCTATGGTTTCCTAGATTGTCTTGCTTAGTGGCTGTTTGAGATCTTTATCCGGGTGTTTTACTATTTTGTCTTCATTCATTTTCATCTGAACAAACATGATTTCTCCTAACAAATACCAGAAACTCAATTAGGTTCATAAGGAAACCGCTGACTCTTTTTCCATGTGTTCAGCACTGTACTTTATCTGGATGCTGTAAAACAAAATAAAGATTATTATAATATTTTCAAAAACTGTTTATGTGTTTTATTAGAAACTAAATCAAAATGACATCTTTAGAGTTGATGTACTATCCAAATATGGTTTAATTCATCCACTGCAACATAGGGAACATATAAAATGTTTATGGTGTATATGTTTAGTGGCTCCAATGTAACAGTGGGCCATCAATGCACGACAAAATATGTAAGTGGTTAACTGCATCAAAACAACATATCATTATAACCATGAGTGTGTAACCATAATGTGCTGGTCTAGGGTTTTCCTTGCCCCAACAATGACACTTGTAATGCTGTATGACCACACCAATATAACACACTACTCAGAGGGTTAAAATAAAGGTACAAATGTTTTATTTTATTTTAACCCTCTGAGTAGTGTGTTATATTGGTGCGGTCATACAGCATTACAAACATATAAAATGTACCTAAATTTCCAGTGACGTAAGTGAGGCCATTAAGCGTTTGAGTGCTAGATAGATCTCCAAGGCATTCAAGGAGTTAAACACCCCAATTAAACCAATGGGAATTGGCATTTCTTACCCAATGGTACATCAGCCTCTGTCTCCTGTTCCAGATGGGTCAGTAGAAAACATCTGGGTCTGTTTTCAGGGAAGCAGAGAGAAGCGATTCTGGATCAAACCGACTGCAGAATTGGTGACAAAATCTCCCATTGAGAAGTAAGTCATTGATGACCTCTCTGGCATTCTAAGGGTTAAAATCCCCCATTTAAATCACTGGAAATTTTGGGGTGGTTTTATTTGTCCCCTGGGATGCTATTGGTTTGTAGAGTCAGAATAGTTACCTCAGCACTCCAGTTTCCGTTAAATCTGGTGCAGAAAACGCATGGGTCAGTGCCACCATATGACCCGCAATTCAAATCAGCAGACAAAAGATGATTTTCTCACTCAGGATTTAAATTTTAAACTCTTATTGAGCAATTTTATTTATCACCATTGCACAACGTTTTGGGGGAGTTATCGGTTCGTCAGATGCTTAACAAAATACACACAGTCTCCGTGTAACCCCTTAACGACCCTTGACGTACCAGGACCGTCAAGGGTAAATTTGCTTTAAGGACCAGTGACGGTCCTGGTACATCAAGTGTTAAATGGTAGCAGCGCTCCTCCGTGCACGCTGCTACCATTCATTCCAGGCTGAGACTGAGCGGTCCAGTACCGGACCATTCAGTCTCAGCCACTGTCAGTTGTGCCAGGTCATGTGATTGCTGTGTGAGCGATCACATGTACCGACATTCTAAAGCAATGAATGAGGCAGTGCTACTTACTACTTCTAGTGTCTCCTCTCTGCCAATGTAAGGGACAGAGAAGCAGAGAGGAGACACCTAGTGGAAATAAAAAATGCAGCAGCTGGGGATGTTCTGATTTTCCCAGTCCTTAAGGGGTTAAATACTAAATAAGTGCGCCAAAACCAAATCCAAGATTGATAGTCTGATTACCCAATTACAATCATTAACCATCATGTGTTTACAATTAGAGCAATAATGAAATACATCTTTCACTAAACACTTTGTTAGAAAAAATACATCTTAGATAAATTAAAATAAATGAATCACACATTAGTTAAATGAATCTTGTTAGTAAAGAATTATGACTATTAGTTGAAGAGCCCGTTACACGGGCCACAGTGCCACTGCTAGCCAGTCGCGGGGCAGTTATGCGCAGTAGAGACTGCCCGTGCCGCGGCTGATACAGAGCTGGACGCTCCAATGCATGACTGCGTAGTTACACACGTTTTAGTGAATTATTATATAGGATTAACTAAATAAACAAAGTAATTATAGGTAATAAACATTGATGATGTTTGCATATACAAGAATATTGAGTTCACCTTAAAGGGATAGTAATACTTAAAATGTAAAAAAAAATATGTTGTAGGGTTTATCCCCCTGAGTAAAACAAGGGTACTCCCACTGCTGAAAGGTGTTTCATTCAAAAGTTATTAATTTTCAAAGTTGAATTTTTTATGTGCAATATCACAGTGGCCTGAAATTGTACAGTGGTGCTGTTGCTACACCATCCTATGGACAGCTCTGGTCCCGGGACCATAAATCTCCATAGGATGGTGTAGCAACAGCGCCACTGTACAATTTCAGGCCACTGTGATATTGCACCTAAAAAATTCAACTTTGAAAATTAATAACTTTTGAATGAAACACCTTTCAGCAGTGGGAGTACTCTTGTTTTACTCAGGGGCATAAACCCTATAACATATTTTTTTTTACATTTTAAGTATTACTATCCCTTTAAAGTGTTAGTAATGTCTAAAAAAATTTTTTTTGCATTTAGAAGAGCTTAAAAAGCTGATCTAAATGCAAAAAAAAAATGTATCTCTCAAACCGCTCTGGTTTAAGAGATACGGGCGTTTAAAGTTTGATTTCTCCTACTGACAGCTATAAAGCTGTCAGCAGGAGATCCGTGTTGGTCGACACAGAGGAGCTTGAGAAGTGCCGAGATCTCGTTACTTACACCGAATCCCGTCATTGGAATGGTCTAAAATGTGTGCCTAGTGTTCAGACACATGTTTTAGACCATTCCAATGAAGGGATTCCTTGTAAGTAACAAGATCTCGGCACTTCTCAGGCGCCACCGTGTCGACCGACATGGATCTCCTGCTGACAGCTTTACAGCTGCCAGTAGGAGAAATCAAACTTTAAACGCCCGTATCTCTTACACCATAGCGGTTTGAGAGATACGGTTTTTGGCATTTAGATCAGCTTTTTAAGCTCTTCTAAATGCAAAAAACTTTTTTTTAGACATTATTAACACTTAAATAAGCATTCCAATTTAACTTGTTTTTATATTTAGCGGTCAACTTTACAGTACTAAATTTCTACATTATAATACTCTTATGCATCACTATGATTTTGTAGATCGAAATATTTGTTCATCCGATCTACATTCATATGGCATGAATAGAGTTTAAAGTTATGTTGGTGATTCAAGTAATTCCCTGCTCCCAATGTGCGGGAAATTACGGAGCGCATCTACTCAATGCGTGTCCTATATTTCCATGACATACGAGAAGGCAGGGAAATATATTTACTTTACTTTATATTTAATTGTATAGACATTATTTTTTGGAATTGATCACTTCAGATATTATGTAGGTGGTTTAATATTGTTACCAATTTTGCTACAGATTTAGAATGATGCTGATGTATAATTATATTATGGGTAACATTAATATAAACTGATTATCATTTTTTTAAAGGGATAGTAATACTTAAGATGTAAAAAAATATATGTTGTAGGGTTTATGTCCCCGAATAAAACAAGGGTACTTCTACTACTGAGAGATATTTTATTAAAAATTATAGCAGCTCAAACTTGAATTTTTTAGGTGGAATATCACAGTGGCCTGAAAATTTACAGTGGCGCTGTTGCTACACCATCCTATGGAGATTTATGGTCTACAGACCAGAGCAGTCCATAGGATGGTGTAGCAACAGCACCACTGTAAATTTTCAGGCCACTGTGATATTGTACCTAAAAAATTCAAGTTTGAGCTGTTATAATTTTTTAATAAAATATCTCTCAGCAGTGGGAGTACCCTTGTTTTATTCGGGGACATAAACCCTACAACATATATTTTTTTACATTTTAAGTATTACTATTCCTTTAACAACAAATTATTAAGGTTAACTCAATATTCCTGTATATGCAAACATCATCAATGTTTATTACCTATAATTATTTTGTTTATTTAGTTAATAGTCTTATAATTCTTTACTAACAAGATTCATTTAACTAATGTGTGATTAATTTACTTTAATCTATCTAAGATATATTTTTTCTAACAGAGTGTTTAGTGAAAGATGTATTTCATTATTGCTCTAATTGTAAACACATGATGGTTAATGATTGTAATTGGGTAATCAGACTGTCAATCTTGGATCTGATTTTGGTGCACTTATTTAGTATTTAAATGGAGACTGTGTATATTTTGTTAAGCATCTGACGAAGGGATAACTCCCCGAAACGTTGAGCAATGGTGATAAATAAAATTGCTCAATAAGAGTTTAAAATTTAAATCCTGAGTGCGAAAATCATCTTTTGTCTGCTGATGCTATTAGTTTGCCCCAAATTGTTTCTCTTTATCCATGTGAATATAATCCTCGGTATTTGGATGGATCAGAGAATTATCCTCTTATCTTCCCTACACACCTTACAGGGAAGGATTCAATTAATGTGCACAATCGATACAGCAAGTGGAAAACTACACACAGCAGATTTGTGACCTGGTCTTATTGAACTGCCCGTGGGTTTCATCCTTTGCTCTCACATGTGCTTAAAAAATCTGCCAGGTGGTAAAAAGGAGAGGTTTTTTTAAAAAGCGAGAAATGGTTTATATTTTACCATCGCTACTTGAAATATTTTATTGAATTGCTTAAAACATACTGCCGACTCCACAGAGACGTCCATTGATGAAGTGCATTTACTTAGTTGGTGGAATCAATGCCATTAGCAATTACAATCTTGTCATTTTGTCTCCCTGATTCCCAATGACAGTATTACACACTTTTATTAATCCCAACCTTCATGTCATTAAATATATTTATAAAAACTGCCTATAACATGTAATTTATTTTCAGCCGGGTTAGTAGCTGTAGAGATTTTTGGTTTTGTAGTCTAGGAAAGTAATCTCAGCAGAGCTTTGTTCTCTGACCTGTCTGATAAAGCTGCTAATTACTCATATGTCCAGAAAATCTCCTCCATCCACCTTCTTATCCTGCTAAAGCCTATTAGTTTCCACTAGAGGGGTGAAATATACTAATAAGGCAAACTAATCATCCAAATCCGCTCAAGATGGAGTATTCCCCTGACAGGAGGATAAGGGAAGGAGACAGGTCCTATTTAAGTACAAGTATGTATCTACAGCACCTACCAACATCTTACATCTCTTATCACCCACCTAACTGAAACTAAAGCAGTTATCTAGCGGTCATCAGTCTGAAAGTAAATAGATGTTCATTTTGGTGAATCAGTCCACACAGAAATGATACATAGTGGCCATTAGGGTTTTCTGCACAAAATTATGAAAAGGGGTCATTTAGGAGTTTTTAGTATTCCCTTAAAGGGATAGTAATAGTTAAAATGTAAAAAAAAATATGTTGTAGGGTTTACCCCCCTGAGTAAAACAAGTGTACTCCCACTGCTGAAAGGTGTTTCATTCAAAAGTTATTAATTTTCAAAGTTGAATTTTTTAGGTGCAATATCACAGTGGCCTGAAATTGTACAGTGGTGCTGTTGCTACACCATCCTATGGAGATTTATGGTCAACTGACCAGAGCTGTCCATAGGATCGTGTAGCAACAGCGCCACTGTACAATTTCAGGCCACTGTGATATTGCACCTAAAAAATTCAACTTTGAAAATTAATAACTTTTGAATGAAACACCTTTCAGCAGTGGGAGTACTCTTGTTTTACTCAGGGGGATAAACTCTACGACATATTTTTTTTACATTTTAAGTATTACTATCCCTTTAAAGGGGAACTATCACCCCTATACAAGGTTGGCTCATAATTATCTTCATATAGTGATAAGGTGTAATAGTGGTTTTGATTTCTTACAAAATGGGTACTATGGCTAAATTTAAAGTTTAAAAATTAGCCAGGGCCTTACTTTCAGACACACTGTGGTTACAGCTCTGCACCGCAGCCTGTCAATCTTTGTCTGTTCCAACCTCCTCCATGTAAGCTGGAGTGCTCTCATTGGCTACGGAGCCCTCCAGCTTACATGGAGAAATCCTCCTTCATTGGAGGAGGTTGGAATGCAACAATACTTGGGAACAGACGAAGACTGACAGGCTGTGGTGCAGAGCTGTAAGACTCCGGCTCATTTTTAAAACTTTAAATGTAGCCATAGCACGCATTTCATAAAAAATGAAAACAACTATTACAGCTTATCGCTATATGAATATCATTATGAGCCAAACTTGTATAGGGATGATAGTTCCCCTTTAAGTCTTGGATTTTGCCCCTTGGGAATCATGGGAGTTATTACTTATTTTCTCTGCTGCCTTTGGGCCACGTTTCCCCTTATAATGCACTGTCATGTCTGAAACAGAACAGAAAGCCAGTCTACAGGAACAATGGTTCAGTAACATTCCCAGAATTCCATGCAGGTACTGGATACAGTGCTGTTATTGTACTGTGGGCCTTATCCACAAAACAGATACAATTCCAAAACAAAGTGACAGCATCAAAGGGTAGAATTAACAACTCCCATAATTCCCATTCATTAAAAAGGGATTTTTAACCCCTCGATTGCTAGAAAGGCCTCCAAAACACTGTAAAGTAATCCTTTGTAGAATTTCTAGCAATCTATGGGCTAAACACCCCATTTAACTGAAAGGACATTTTTATTTTATTTATTTCCTAAAGCACAGTTGGTTTGCGTCAGAATTGCTCCTTCTTAGCCCTTTATGGAAATGAGGGATGTGAGACGCATTGCTTCACAAAGCATTGCACACCCCTCTAGTCCTTAAAGAGTTAATGCTTTTGTTTTGTTTTTAATATCAGCAACTATCATGTCTGCCTCCATGGACATGACATCCAGAACTAATTGAAGAAATTATATTTTGAACAGAGGAGCAAGGTAATTTTTTATATAAGTCATTAGGGTTTTATGGTCATAATAAGACAAGTGAGTGGGTGATTATTAGGAGGTTAGTGACACTTTAACCGTACCTCATTGGCACCTGTAATCCTTCTCTTTCCCACAGACCAATGCATTTCAGGTCCATACAAAACTGTAAAAGTTATATTTAAATTAAATTGGAGACCCTGAACCTCTTGGAAGCTAGTGACATCTCTGCCAACTTTCTTTGCTATGCATTGGAGATTTCTCCATCACCCAAGGGCTTAAACGGACATATGAATAAGTAAATCCAAATGATTTTACCCAAAATCCCATATGTGTATTGGGTTATGAACACACAGACACCATGAGGCATTGAACACTTACATTTGCTCTCTGGCAGCGGGACTGTAATTGTTCCAGGTTCGAAATTATTTTGTGCTTTACAGATGACCTTTCGTTACGTAAGTTTAATTTATGAATTTGCTCTTTGTAGATTTCCAAGTTCCTCAACAAACACCTTTCATCCTGGAGAAAAGATAAATAATAATTACATTGATTATCTCATCTGGACTGTGATACATTAAATGAGAAGTACTTTCTTTATGAAAATGTTACAGAAAAAAAAAAAATGCAAAAATGACAAAAAATATAACCCAGCCAATATAATTTCATAGTGGACAAAACTACATTAGTGGCTAAATCATTAGACCCAAGATGGACAACAACATCAGTCTCATCTATCTATGTCTTATTGCCTCAACAATCCTTATAATGTCCATTTTATCCCTCTGACCAGGAGATCATCTAACCACGCTATTTCAGTCATCATCATCATCATCCACTGGATAAACACCAATTACAATGGAGTCTGCGATGAAAAGCTTTTTCCTTCTGCTTTTACCCTTTCCTTCTGAGACAACAACCTGCTGACCTGAAACTGATTTCTCACCAGTAGTGTCACGGGGTTCTAGGAGTTTTGAGGAGGATGCTCAGGTTCGATGCTTGAGAGTACAGTTTGGGAGCGCCGACAGTCACCCTAATCCCTTGCTGCGGTCATGGTCAGTAAAAGTGAAACCCGATGTCTGATCCCAGTTCAGCCGGGACCATTACCAGGATGGGTAAGAGGGTGGACTGACTGAGAAGGCCCTTCAAGGAGACAAGGTCACCCACCGACAAAATGGCCAACAAGAACACTAAGCACAAGACCAGGGCTGACCACTATGACTGCGGGCTAGGACCGCCAGAAACCTCTTACTCTGTCTGGTACCCAAGGATACAGTAAGTAGACCAAGACCACCTCCACACCACCGGGTCCAACGAGGGGATGCTAAGTTGGTGGAGTAAGACCGCTCAAACCCGGTAGCCCAGCGTGTCACAACTGCTAAGGGCAAGGAAGAAAGGCTGAACTGACCCCAATGGCTGTGACCGGCAAACCCTATATAGCTACACCACTAGAGGCGAGAGGGACGGCCAATCATATGGAGGGACTGACCTATGGGCAACAACAATGACCTGCTCACCTGGTCACAACCATACTTCTTAATAGCCCTATGCCCACCGATGACCGGAGTCTCACTAGAGAACAGGGTTCCCAGCCGAAGCTGTTGGCTGTCAACCCTCTCTATTACAAGATGGACAAAATCAGAGGTGAGGACTGATGGAAACAATGCTGATGGCTGTTATAGCCAGACAGGAAGAGGTACGGATGACTGGAGGACCGAAGCAGAACGTGAGCAGTCTAGCAGCCCCACTGATAACAGTAAGTGAAAAGCACATACAGAAGGGATGAGCCAGGCCATAAGGATCCCTCAAAGTGAAGTGCAATCTCATAGTCAGACAGGCACAGTACCGGGAGTGTCAGGATATGTTGGAGACCAAGCAGAGGCAGGGTAGTCTGGTAAGTGGACCAAGGGTAAACCGGGAGCATCAGCATCAACAGAGAACAAGCAAAAGCATGGTCAGCAATGAAAGCCAAAGTCAAATAGGAGTGTCATGAGCCAATACAGGAGTGGGCAAAAATCAAAGTCAGACAGAAAACCGGGGTCAAAACCAGGAGCACAAAAATAAAAACGAGGCAAGAGCAAGAACGCTAATCTAGCTCAAATAATTGGGCAGTGCAGGTTCGGTCTGCAGGGAACTTAAACCTCCCTGAACCAATAGCAGTTCAGCGTGCCCACTGGACCTACAGAACCTCCATAGGATCTGAAATCAACAGATGAAAATGTGACAAGTAGAAGACAGAAAATAATTTGCCTCAATACAACTATTCTAAGAGCAGAAAAGTCACCAGTTGTGGGATATGTCTACAATACACAAGCCTCATCCTTCCAAACATCATATATATATATATATATATATATATATATATACATACTCTTTGGTATTGTGCACATTTTTTCATACGGACTTTATGATATGGCATATCTTTTTTTAGATTTTTATATTGTATAGTATGCACAGCGTAAGTATATTAGGTATTAGTATCTGTTTTTTCAAAAAGTAAGGAGGGTCTAGTTATTTATACTGACCATAATCACTAGGTATACCCTTTTGTATCTATATTAATATTTTAGCAAGACTGAGCACAGCAACAAGACACATGATAGTTATACTGCATCAGCAAGGTATCTCCCAGGTAAAAATGTCAAGGCAGACAGGGGTTTTCAGAATGTGCTGTTCAAGCTCTTATGAAGAAGCACAAAGAAATGGGCAACGCTGAGGACCGTAGACGCATTGGTCGGCCAAGGAAACTTGGTGTAACAGATGAAACACACATCATGCTTACTTCCCTTTGCAATTGGAAGATGTCCAGCAGTTCCCTCAGCTCAGAATTGGCAGAAAACAGTAGTATCCTGGTACACCCATCTACTGTCCGGAGAAGTCTGGTCAGAAATGGTCTACATGGAAGAGTTGCAGCCAAAAAAACATACCTCCAACATGGAAACAAGGCCAAGCCACTCAACTAAGCATGAAAACACAGGAACTGGGGTGCAGAGAAATGGCAGCAGGTGCTCTGGATGAGTCAAAATTTGAAATATTTGGCTGTAACAGAAGGCAGTTTGTTTGTCGAAGAGCTGGAGAGCAGTACAAGAATGAGTTTCTGCAGGCAACAGTGAAGCATGGTGGAGGCTCCTTGCAAGTTAGTGGCTGCATTTCTGCAAATGGAGTTGGGAATTTGGTCAGATTTAATGGTCTTCTACATGCTGAGAAGTACAGGCAGATACTTATTCATCATACAGTACCATCAGGGAAGCATCTGATTGGTCCCAAATTTATTCTGCAGCATGACAATGACCCCAAACATACAGCCAAAGTCATTAAGAACTATCTTCAGTGTAAAGAAGAACAAGGAGTCCTGGTAGTGATGGTATGGACTCCACAGAGCTGTGATCTCAGTGTCATTGAGTCCGTCTGGGATTACATGGAGAGAGAGAAGCAACTGAGGCTCCTAAATCCACAGAAGAACTGTGGTTAGTTCTCCTAGATGTTTGGAACAACCTACCTGCTGAGTTTCTTAACCCCTTAAGGACCCATGACGGTCCTGGACCATCATGGAAATCCAGGCTCCCCGGAATCTGGAATCGGATCGCACAAAAATAAAAAAAAATGCTCCGTGGTCCTTAATGGACTGAAAAGTACGTGTGCGGCTGGTCCTTAAGGGGTTAACAAACTGTGTACAAGTGTACCTAGAACTGATGCTGATTGATTTGATTTAGATTTAACATATAACATATTCACTCATTCAGTCTTGGATGTCCTGACCGGAGTTTCTGACAGTTTATCACAGTGACGCAGACAGAGAGCGTGAGCCGACTTAACCTTTTCAGGACCAGAGGGATGCTCAAAGCAGTAAGAAGCAACGCATTGTATGCCTATGTGGTTAATAGACATTCTGGCTACACTAAGGTAAATGGGATTTTGGGGTTATTATTAACATGTGTTAGTTCTCCTTTAAGGAACATATGTAGAGCTGGGGAATGGAACGTTATCAAGAGACAGAAAGGAATTTTTTGCTTATTTTTCTTGTCATTTGAATCCCTCTGTCCCTTAAAGGATTAACCCTCTGAGTGCCAGAGAGATAGCCAACGAATTGCGTTACATAACTCCCTGGCACTCAAACTCAGAACCTCATCCAGACACACACCAGGCCAATGGGTGTGTTATCCAGATAATAGGAACAGTAGCCAGTTCCAGTGTTTGGCCATAGCACTGAAATATTAGTGAAACACATGCGTATTTAACCACTTAGCTGCCAGGCAGAAAAGAATGGAGAGTTTGAGGATTCGTAGCAAAATGCATCAATCTGTTCTGTTGTAAAAAAGAAAATGTTACATTTACCTGCGGATTACTTGGAGTTTTATACCAACCGGTCTTATTTGTCTGCAACGATACAGAAAGTAATTACTAATTAATATCACAATGAGGCTGATTTAATGAGAACTGGGATAATTATTGGACAAATCCACTTCAGCACAGGGGATGAATAAATATTCTCATTGATTTACATGGGACTTTTAACTTGTTGTTTGTTTTTTAAAAGGGGATTTTTTACTGCTGGAAAAAGCCCAATAACACATGCATACAAGCACACACACATGCATACTAGCACACACAAACACAAACACACACATTTCCTTTTCTTCCTCATAAAAAAATGCACACAAGTGTCTAGAGAGATCAGCTGCACCTCTCTGTGTACGACACTTGTGATATAAAAGGGACTGCACCCTGGATAGGATACCAGTCCTAGTTCAGTCTTTCTGTCCTGCCACTTTGAATATGTTAATTAACCTTTGGGCTTGTCACCCTAAGAGTAATAGGGGAATCCAGATGTGGATCCCTTGTTCATGAGCATCTAGAGAGATCAGCTGCACCTCTCTGTGTATGACATGTGATATAAAAGGGACCGCACCCTGGATAGGATACCAGTCCTAGTTCAGTCTTTCTGTTCTGCCACTTTGAATATGTTAATTAACCTTTGGGCTTGTCACCCTAAGAGTAATAGGGGAATCCAGATGTGGATCCCTTGTTCATGAGCATCTAGAGAGATCAGCTGCACCTCTCTGTGTATGCCATGTGATATAAAAGGGACCGCACCCTGGGTAGGATACCAGTCCTAGTTCAGACTTTCTGACCTGCCACTTTGAATATGTTAATTAGCTTTGCGGTTTGTCAACCTAAGAGTAATAGGGGAATCCTGATGTGGATCCCTTGTTCAAGAGGCATCAGCTGCACCTAACTGATGAGACCCAAGAAGGCTGAAATGTATGCCTGGGGTCGGCTACTTCACTAGGTCTGAGGGGAATTACCTGGCATTTTGTAGTTGGACTGTCATCTATACAGGACCAGAATGATGCACTTCAGGATATTTCTGATCTGTGTACATCACTTGTGATATAAAAGATACTGCACCCTGGGTAGATTTCCACTCCTACCTAGATGAGCATCTCTGACCTCCACTTGGAATATATATCACATATAATATTACACTGTATAATCCATACACATGGGTGTTTTCTCCTTTTTTTTTTTTTTTCATAAAAATTCCATAAATTTAAATAGGGCTTTTAACCCCTTAAATTGTAGAAAGGTCTCCAAAGCATTGTGTGTGAGACCTCTGTAAAATGTTAGATATTAACCCTTTGCATGTTCAATATGTGTCCATGCAATGCATTTGCTTTCTCCCTGTCACTCAAAAGGTTAAACATGGGTGGCATTTGCATTTGTCCTCTGTGGTGCAGCTGGTTTTCTTCACAACTCTTAATTTTATTATTGAATCAGATTCATGTATGAACAGACTGTAGGTAACACACAATGATTTGTACTTACCAATCTGTCCTCAGGAGCTCTTCAGTGTTCTCAAATACATGACTTATTGTCAGTCCAGGGTGGTGGTACCTTCTGTCATCCTGTTCCTGATCTGTGTTGGTCATGTTGTCGTGTTGTATTCCACAGTGAACACCAAGGAGGACAGGCAACACAATTACACACTTCCACATCTTGACTAGTAGCTGAGCTGCTTTATGAATCTGGACCGTGGACACAATTTATATGTGTGGGAAAGAGGAAACAGCTTTTCTGTATCAAACAGAATGTCGTTTACTTGGCCTAAAATGTAACAGACGGGAGTTTCCAATGTCTCTACACAGGAAAGTCAATGGAATTCCAGATTCAGAAGCAGAAACATTGTGTCAGTCAGTTACAAGAGAGTTGGTGTTATTTATATTGGGGTTTCAACTTAAAGTGGTAGTAATGCCTTAAAGCAACTTGAGTGATTTTGACAGAGCTTTCAGAATCACATATATTTTACTAGTTGAACAGCCCGTGCACATGGGACACAGTGCCAGGCAGCAACGGCCATGGTGCAGTCATGCACAGTAGAGACTGCCCGCGCTGCGGCTGATATGGAGCGGGTCGCTCCAAGTTCAGACCGCAGTCGAGGACTACGGTCTGAATTCGGAGCCCCGCTCCATTATCAGCCGCAGAGCAGGCAGTCTGTAGTACGCATGACTGCAGCGCGTGCAGCCACCTCTACTGAGCATGACGGATTCTCACAAACAATTTATCAAATTATTATATAGGATGTTAGACATTTTTTATTGATAACAATAATTATATGGATTCCAGTGTGAGATTCAAAAATGAACGCTGTCAATATTTTTCTGTGTATGGGTGTGTGTGTGGTGTGGTATGTGTGTGTATGTGTGTGGTGTGGTATGTGTGTGTGTGTGGTGTGGTATATGTATGTGTGTGGTGTGGTATGTGTGTGTGTGTGTGTGGTGTGGTATGTGTGTATGTATGCGTGGTGTGGAGTGGTATGTGTATGTATGTGTGTGTGTGTGTGTGTGTGTGTGTGTGTGTGTGGTGTGTGTGTGTGTGTGGTGTGGAGTGGTATGTGTATGGTGTGGAGTGGTATGTGTGTGTGTACATGTGACTGTGCAGTGGGACAAGCCCAGACTATCAGACAGTGTGTATGTGGTTTTTTAACTACCAGTGGAGAGTAGAACAAGGCTGGGTAGTCAGGAGATATGTATGGAGTTATATGACTACTAGTGCAATGTGGAACAAGGCTGGGTAGTCAGGAGCTGTGTATGGAGGAATGTCACATAATATGTGTGTGTTAACCAGTAGACAGGAGAATAAGACTGGGGTGACAGACAGTATGTGTGAGAGCTTGCAGCTATCAGAGAACAGTAGAACAAGGCTGGGATGTCAGGCAGTGTATGTGTGGTTCTATGTCCCTCCATGGACAGGGGAATAAGACCAGAGTGTTAATACTCGTAGCAATAAATACTTAACTTGCCTGGGTGTCAGTCTCAAGGTTAATGAATGTATAGACAAAATTAACTGCACTCATAGATAGGACTTGTATGAAGATTAGTGTTGAGCGAGCACCCCGATGCTCGGGTGCTCGGGTGCTCTGACCGAGCACCGCCGGAGGCTCGAGTGCTCGGCCGAGCACCCGAGCCCCATTGACTTCAATGGGGCGACACGAGCATTACACCAGGCACCCCCTGCTCTGATGAGGGGAGGGTGCCTGGTCAATGCCCCCTTCATCTCCACAATGTCCCCCTTCATCTCCGCAATGTCCCCCTTCATCTCCGCAATGCCCCCTTCATCTCCGCAATGTCCCCCTTCCACAATGTCCCCCTTCATCTCCACACTGTCCCCCTTCATCTCCGCAATGCCCCCTTCATCTCCGCAATGTCCCCCTTCATCTCCACACTGTCCCCCTTCATCTCCACACTGTCCCCCTTCATCTCCGCAATGCCCCCTTCATCTCCGCAATGCCCCCTTCATCTCCGCAATGTCCCCCTTCCACAATGTCCCCCTTCATCTCCACACTGTCCCCCTTCATCTCCGCAATGCCCCCTTCATTGCCGCAATGTCCCCCTTCATCTCCACACTGTCCCCCTTCATCTCCACACTGTCCCCCTTCATCTCCGCAATGCCCCCTTCATCTCCGCAATGCCCCCGTACCTCCAGTCCCTGGTGGTCCAGCGGAGCGTCTTCAGATCTGTGCCTCCTTCGGCACAGATCCCCGCCACCCGAACATGGCGGGCGAGCACATGGCGGTACTCGACGAGTACCGCCATGTGCCGAGCAGAGCGATGCTCGAGCCGATCCGAGCATCGGCCGAGCACGCTCGCTCAACACTAATGAAGATCAAAGAAGTGCTGATTAATTGATCATTGTTTCGGCCCAATCTGACAGAGCTTTGAGAATCGCATATATATATAATATTAGACATTTTCTATTGAAAACAGTAGTTTAGGAGATATTTAGTTTTACGTGTCAACAGGGTCATTTATAGATGATATAGATTATGTAGATTCCAGTGTGAATCTCAAAAATAGACTTGTGTGAATAGTTTCGGCCAATTTCGGAATTTGGGCGAATAAGGGTCATTCATCATCTGGGCCGCTGGAAAGGCAAGGGTCGTTCGTTTTTTAAAAATTGAATCCGAACAGCCCTGGTCCAAATCTTTGGTGTAAATTTTGTAAATTCGGACAACGGCTTCCTGCACAAATGATACTTTCCCTCCCTCTCTAGTCCAATTGGCTTCTTCGTTTCATGATGGGGGTTGGACTAATGACACGTCAGACACCCAGACAGCCTGCATTTCCTGTTAGTCCGTTGTTGGAGCTCAGAGAGAAAAGAAGGAGATAGAGAGTGTCCTGTTGTTGTGTAGGCAGGCAGGTAGCATTAGGCCTAGGCAGGCAGCCAGCATTAGTACCTTACTGCCACTTCAAGGGAGAGTAATTTTTGTTCCTGTGCAAAATATTAAAAATATTAGGAATTTGTTTTAATAGTTTTCAGAGTGACACAGCCAGTCTGACAATTCTGTAGGCAGGCCTAGTACCTTATTACCACCGCAAGGGAGAGTCATTTGTTCCTGTGCAAAATATTAAAAATATTAGGAATTAGTTTTAATTATTTTCAGAGTGACACATCAGCCATTCTGACAGTTGTGTAGGCAGGCAGGGTGCCTAATTGTCACCGCAAGGAAGAGTCATTTGTTCCTGAGCAAAATATTAAAAATATTAGGAATTTGTTTTAATGGTTTTCAGAGTGACACAGCCAGTCTGACAGTTGTATAGGCAGGCAGGCTTAGTACCTTATTGCCACTGCAAGGGAGAGTCATCTTTGTTCCAGTTCAAAATATTAAAAATATTAGGAATCTGTTTGAATTATTTTCAGAGGGACACACCAAGTCTGACAGTTGTCGTGTGGCCAGGTTTTAGAATTTTTAAACTATATTAGTTCACTATCTACCTATCTGTAATGGATTTGAGACCTAGTGAACAACCTGATGTTCCTCGTCCTGGTTTCAGCTGCAGTGACCCAGCAACCACCAACACCACCACAGTGCAGTTGCTTTCAAGCAGAGCTAGCAGCTGCAGGAGGGCAAAGAAGAGTACTTTCAGTAGTACTAGTACTAGTAGTCAGTGTCATAGTCAGACTCGGCAGCAGCACTCCAAACAAAAAACTAAAAATAAGAAGGGAACTGCAGGTCGTTCTACCTCTACTAACAGGGAATAGAGGTTCAGTTCCTCCTCTGAGACCACGAAGCAGCCAGCATCTGCTTTTCGTGAGCTGTTTGGTGATGGTCCCCCCAGAACCACCTGCACAATTACTAGTGCCACTGCCAGTTTCGTCACCACCTCCACTACAGCCAGTTCTATATAACTGGGGACACCTAGCGTGTTTAACACTACTGTCCATGTAAGTAGCCCAAATGGAAATTATTGCAGTATTTGGATAAAAATTCTCCTGCCACCACTGTCACTGACACTGAGAGCATATTGTTTCCAATAATGGTTATAGAAGGAGATAATTTACCATTTCCCTGTAGCCACCAGGCAGGAGATTGAATTTAGCAGGTCTCCCCAAAATCTGCTGCTGATGATTTTTTGTTCCTGTCCAAACCTACAAGAGGTAGAAGAAGAATATGAAGGACCAAGGCCTGCTAAGCTTGATTTTTCCTCTGAGCTTGATTTTTCCCCTGAACTTGATTTTTCCACTGCTGCCCATAGTACTCCTCCTGATTCTCCAGCTACAATGTTGTCTTCTATTGAAAACTCAACACCTACCTCTCCTGTTCCAATTAAGTCTCCCAGCCAGGTAGTAGCTGCTACTGTCTCTGCCACAACTGTTACTCCACTATCCAATCTGAGTCTCAACATCCCTGCTGCTATCTTTAGGTCTACTAGTACCCCTGTAAAGGTATCTAGAAAAAAAGTATAGGGAGTTTGCTCCAGCATGTGAAGATTAAGAAAATGTCACCTCAGTTTCTTCTTCTCCACCACCTTCCAGAGTCATCCCTCGCTCCAAAGAGTGGAAGCATTTTGTGACAGATGGCGATGGCCGGCTAGCTAAATGTAAATTGTGTGGCAGTGAAGTCAGCTGTGAGAGGGTGTTGGGTCATTTAACCACCTCCGGGATAAACCAACACCTGAACAACTACCATAAATCAGTGTTGATAAGTGCAGAACGTGGCACTGCTACATATACCAGTGTCACACTCACCACCAGTAGGCAGGAGAAAGGGCAGGGGGATCATGCCACATTTGGTACTAGTAAGAGCAGACAGTCACAGCCCAACCTAATATCAATACAGGTCACACTGGAAGATTTTGGTCGGTTTCCTTCAAAGGGGATATGCAGACAGCAGTCCCGAAAAATTACATGCCTCATTGAACAGCTCATAGCCATTGGGGGTCCTACTTTTATTATGGTGTACGGGGAGCCCTTCCAGCAGCTTATGGAGACTGTTGCACGCCTATATGAAATTCCATCCTGCACCACATTTAGTCGAATTATAGTTTCCTCACTGTAACGGTCATGCTTTGGGCTTTTGAAGGACCTGCTGGGAAAGGCTGGTGGCCAGTCAGTGCACTTTACCACTGACTTATGGAGTGCTCCAAGTGGCCAGCATGGCTACCTGTCATTGATGGCGCATTGTTGGCAGCCCAATGTGTTGCAAGACACACTGATAACAACAACAAGTTCAGGTGCAGTAGCCAAGCATGCAGGGCACCGCTTTTTCCTCCTCCATGCTGAGGTAATGGATCAGCAGCACACCTCAGATAACATTTACAAAGCACTGCAGAACATGGTGGCATAGTGGCTAGGGGAGCAGGCAGGCACACAAGCGCAAATGGGGTTTGTTATTACTGATGGTGCACCTAACATGACAAAGGCTCTCTGGGATGGCAGATTTGTGGGTGTGCGCTGCTCAGTGCATGTCTTGCATCTGATAGTGAAGGCTGCTCTTGAGGATGGCAGTAACACTGGAAGGTTGTCAGCACTTCTGGAGTCGTGCCGACAAATTGTTGGCCACTTCCAATGTAGCGTCAAATATAGCCATCTCCTCAGGGAGGAAGACAAAAAGGCAGACCTCCCAGAGCACCACCTCAAACAAAATTTTGGGACCAGGTGGAACTCCACCTTATATATGCTAGAGCGTATCCTGGAACAGAAAAAGGCAATTCATGCAATGTCATGTCACCATTTCATTGGTAGTAACAGAACACTAGACAGGGCTGACTGGGCCCTGATGGAACAAGTAGTGACAGTCCTCATGCCTTTCCGTGCATTGATGGAAATTTTAAAGGGACAGTAATGTCCCATAAAAAAAATTCTTGTTTTGTAGTGTTTTAAAAAATAAATTATATGGCACAAATCCTATCTCTCAAACCTTTATGGTTTGAGAGATATTAGCATGTAAAGTTTCCCTTCTCCTGATGTCAGTTGTAAAGCTGACATCAGGAGATTTGAGTCAGTCGACTCGAGGAGGCTCTTCAGCAGAGACGAAATCGCATTATTTAAAAAGTACTACTTCATTGGAACGGTCTACAAAGTGTGCTTGCAAACCAGGCACACTTTGTAGACCTTTCAAATGAAGTAATTCTTTTTAAATCACGCAATTTTGGCTCTGCTGCAAAGTCGCAGCTGGTCCCCGGACCGGGATCTCCTGCTGTCAGCTAGACGCTGACGTGATGAGAAGGGGAGGGAAGGGGGAACTTCACAGGTGAATATGGGATTTGTGCCATATAATTTAGTTTTTTAAACTCTACAAAACAAGAACATTTTTTATGGAACATTAGTGTCCCTTTAAGCAAAGAGAATGCCGAAGTCATTCCCCTCTTCATGCATCTCTGCTTAAAAATAGACAATTTCCTTACACATAGGGAATGCTTGCCAGGTATTGACGGTAATATAATTCTTGAAGTTGCTGCCCTTCTAATGAGGCTGAAGAAGGAACTGACTCGGCGCACGGAAGAGTGCATGGACAATTGTCCCAAGTTAATGCTTGCCACAATTTGCGATCCTCGAATCAAAGGCAAGATGGCACTTCGTTCCAATTCTCTCACTGCCTGGATGGAAAAACTGATAGTGAGGGTGCGTGAGAGGCAAAGAAAAAATAGAATGCAGTTAGAGGAGGCGGGAGAAGATTCTGCAGATGATCTGGAGAAGAGCGGTGGTCTCCCTGGACCTATCAGTAGCAGTGCCAGTAGCACTTCATCTTGTTCTGGTGGAGAAGCTGCTGCTTTTTATGCTCAGGCAATGGACAGATTATGCTTCGGACAAAAGAAACAGCTCCCCATAAATAGAACAAGTGCTCAGTTTGAGGTTAAGGCCTACATTGCAGAACCTTCTTTGACTCCAAGTACAGATCCCTTGAGTTTCTGGGATAACAAGAGGGCTGTGTGGCCTACTTTGCCTAGGAGTTGCTTTCTTGCCACCCAACCAATGTCTAGAGTGAGTGGGTGTTTTCCATAACAGGAAATATACTTAGCCCCCAGCGCTCTCAATTGGCCCCCCACCCCATGGAGCAAATAATTTTTTTAAAAGTCAACCTGCCAGATCTGGGTTACCCTGCTCTCAGGTTCAATTCAGATTAGAAAAAACAAAAAGGACTTCATCTACAATCATCCATAGTACCATAATACGCTGAGCGGTACAGCTTACGCAGCTCTAGAGCAGTGGTAGGTTGGGTAGAGGACACCCCCCAGACTTGTTGGGACACAGGGGGGAATTTAAAGTCTACATTGTTATCCCACTATACAGGTTGTTCAGTCTTGCTCTATTGTTTTTCTGTTGTTGCTGTTGGCTACATCTACAGTATTGTCATCCTGAGTCCGCCCGGCACCAGTCATCCTCAGTTTTATAGTCTCTTCTACAAAAGTCTGCTGTATCTGAGTTCTGCCTGCTCCAGTGTTCTGCAGTTCGCTGCTGCCTACATCTAAAGTGTTCGTGTCATCCTGAGTCCGCCCTGCACCAGTCATCCTCAGTTTTGTAGTCTCTTCTAAAAAAGTCTGCTGTATCTGAGTCCTGCCTGCTCCAGTGTTCTGCAGTTTGCTGCTGCCTACATCTACAGTGTTCCTGTCATCCTGAGTCCGCCCTGAACCAGTCATCCTCAGTTTTGTAGTCTCTTCTAAAACAATATGCAGTATCTATCTACTGATTCCTGCCTGCTCCAGTGTTCTGCGGTTTGCTGCTGGCTACATTTACAGTGTTCCAGTCATGCTGAGTCCACCCTGCACCTTTCATCCTCAGTTTTGTAGTCTCTTCTAAAAAAGTCTGCTGTATCTGAGTCCTGCTTGCTCCAGTATTCTGCAGTTTGCTGCTGGCTACATCTACAGTGTTATTGTCATCCCGAGTCTGCCCTGCACCAGTCATCCTCAGTTTTGTAGTATCTTCTAAAAAAGTCTGCTGTATCTGAGTCCTTCCTGCTGCAATGTTCTGTATTTTGCTGCTGGCTACATCTACACTATTACAGTTATCCTGAGTCCACCCTGTACCAGTCATCCTCAGTTTTGTAGTCTCTTCTAGAAAAGTCTGCGGTATCTATCTACTGAGTCCTGCCTACTCCAGTGTTCTACACTTTGCTGTTGGCTACATCTACAGTGTTCTAGTCATCCTGAGTGTGCCCTGCACAGGTCATCCTCAGTCTTCCTTCGAATTTAGCTACATCATGTCACGGTTTTGTAAGAACACTCAGGCAATTAGGTAAGATTAGATCAGCTTTATTGAGAAATAATAACAAGAGCAATCACCATACTCAGGTCCAGATGAGGTCCGTACCGAGGTACTTCCCAAATCTGACACAGGTCAGGATGGACAGAAATATCAGTAGGCAATGATATACAGTAGGACTAAGCTGGCTTGATCCTTCGACAGGTCACTGGAACAAGGTTAACCACAACAGTACCACACTGCGGAAAGGCTCTAATAGTGATGGGTAAGTAAGTAAGTGCAGGGCAATTCCCTAGAAGACTAGGGATAGCGGAGGCAACACAGAATGATCACCGGACAGTGACAGAGTCCCTAGTACACTAGGGATAGCGGAAGCAACCCAGATAGGACACTGGCAAGTGACCAAATCCCTAGAACACTAGGGATAGTGGAGGCAACAGAGATAGGACACTGGCAAGTGACCAAGTCCCTTGAACGCTAGGGATAGTGGAGGCAGCACAGATAGGACATGACAAGTGACAGAGTCCCTGGAACGCTAGGGATAGTGGAGGCAGCACAACAGATACTGACAAGCGACCGGAGCTACTCTCAACACAGTCTCCCAGATGACCTCTGGAGTGACAGGCCAAGCAGGCTCTGTAGTGGTTTTACTGCAAGCGAGAGTAGGTGGAACAGAGCACAGGGTACACACCCTGATGGGTCTGAAGCCAGAACTGCCAAATCGGTACACACAGAGGTAGTAGCCAGTCCTAGACAGTAATGGAATTGGATACTCAGCCAAAGCCAGGTTGGTACACACAGAGGTAATCACCCAGTCCTAGCCAGCAACGGAATCGGATACTCATCCCAGCCAGGTCGGTACACACAGAGGTAGTCAGCCAGTCCTAGTCAGCAACAGAATCGGATACTCAGCCAAAGCCAGTTCGGTACACACGAAGGTAGTCCGCCAGTCCTAGTCAGCAATGGAATTGGAACACAGGAGCGACAGGAATGTAGTCAGGCGAGCCCGGTCATACACGGAGCAGGAACAAGCAGCAACTCAAACGCTAGGTACAGGTACACCACGAAAGGGCACTGAAAGAATGACACGAGAGAGTTTAAAAAGGCTAACCTTGGGTGGAGCCAGAGTCCAATCACCAACAGGAACCGTGCAAGGGAAAACCTAGAAGTAAACATGTCGCCCTGCCGCAGAATTACAGGCACCGTGATAATACCCCCCTCTCAACTACCCCCTCCCCGCGGAGGAGGTCCAGGCTTCAATGGGAACTTAGCATGGAATCTGTGCCACAGTAGTGGAGCATGGATGTCAGCGTGGTTCACCCATGAGCGTTCCTCTGGACCAAATCCCTTCCAGTGCACCAAGTAGTGGATCTGCCCACGGAATCTAAGTGAATCCAGAATACTCTGCACCTTGTATTCATCGTGGTCTTGAATACGAACCGGACCAGGGATTGCAGGAGTAGATGTGTATCGATTACATACCAAAGGTCTGAGTAAGGATACGTGGAACACTTTGTGTATGCTCATAGATGCAGGCAACTCTAAGACATAGGAAACAGGATTGACCCTGCGGAGTACCTGGAACAGACCCACAAATCGGGGAGCCAACTTATTGCATGGAACTTGCAACTTAAGATTCCTGGAGGATAACCATACCCTGTCCCCCACTTATTGTCATGCCACTGATACCGTTGAAAGGAGTCACGTAGGGAATTCTGAACTTGTGGCCAAGTGGAGCGAAGTTGCCTAATGTGCTCATCCAGAGCCAGAATCTGCTGTGCTTGGAAGGTATTCGGGAGCAAGCATGGTTGGAACCCATAGTTGACAAGAAAGAGTGAGCTCCCGGATGAAGTGTTAACAGCGCAGTTCCTGACGAACTCTGCCTATGGCAACAAGTCAGCCTAGTTGTCGTGATGATTGGAAATTTATGATGATAGAAATTGCTCCAATCACTGGTTGGAGCGTTCAGAAGCCCCGTTGGTATGGGGATGGTATGCAGACAAAAGCGACAATTGGATACCCATTTGATCACAGAACGCCCTCCAGAACTTGGACACAAATTGGCTCCTACGATCAGAGACCAGGACCTTAGGGAGTCGGAACACCTCATTCACGAACACCATGGCCAATGTTTTAGCCGAAGGCAAGCCAGGAAGCGGCACAAAGAGGGCCATTTTCAAAAACCTATCAACCACCATAAGTATAACTGTGTAGCCATTAGATACAGGCAGTTCTCCCATGAAATCAATAGATACATGTGACCATGGGCTGTCACCATTAGGAACAGCTAGTAAAAGCCCAACTGGAAGGTGCCTTGGGGACTTGGAGCGAGTACAAGTGGCACAGGCTGCAGTAAATGCAGCACAGTCAGCTCTCAACGTAGGCCACCAGAACATTCAGGACAAGCACCAGATCAATTGATTTTTGCCCACGTGACTGGCTGCACGAGAGTCATGATACTTCTCCATCAACCTGGCCCGGAATGGTTCAGCCACAAAACAAGATCTCCTTGCCCAATGGGGATGTGATACTGGTACATAGTGTGGCTAGGATACGATCCGGAGGTATAATAGGTACAGGTTCAGTTTTGGAATCCGGATCTGGACCAAATTGTCTGGACAGGGCATCAGCCCTCACATTCTTGGTACCAGGTAAGTAGGAAAGAATGACATTGAGACATGAAAGGAGAAAAGCCCATCTGGCTTGTCTGGAAGATAACCTTTTTGCCTCAGAGAGGTAGGTAAGATTCTTATGGTCAGTCAGAATCAGAATTGGCGCTCTGGTGCCCTCCAGCAGATGGTGCCATTCACGTAGTGCCAAAATGATCGCCAATAATTCACGATCTCCAAAGTCATAGACACTTTGGGCCTTGGTCATCTTTTTAGAGAAAAATCTGCATGGCATTAGTGTTTTCCCGGGCCCAGGCCTTTGTGACAGCACTGCCCCTACACCTGTCTCCGAAGTGTCAACCTCCAAGGTAAATGGCAAACCAAGCATAGGATGAGACAGTACTGGTGCAGAGGAAAATGAGGATTTTAAGGATTCAAACTCCCTCTCTACCTCTGGAGACCACATAGAAGCATTAGCCCCTTTATATGACATGTCTGTCAATGGTTTCAAAATCATGGAAAAGTCACCTAATTTCCTATAATAATCAGCAAAACCCAAGAACTGCTGCAAGGGTTAGAGACCAATGGGACGTGGCCATTGCAACACAGCAGAGAGAGTTTGTCTTTGTCCATAGCAATGCCTTCTTTGGAAATGACATAGCCCAAGAATGGGACCTTGAACTTATGAAATTCGCACTTGTCTAGTTTGCAGAATAATATATTCTCTCTCAGCCTCTGCAACACTGCAGTGACATGCTTACGGTGCGTCTCCAAATCAGGAGAATAAATCAAAATGTCGTCCAAGTAGACCACTACATAGGACTGTAACATGTCCCTAAGAACATTGTTTATAAGTTTCTGAAATACTGCCGGAGCATTGCATAGCCCAAAGGGCATCACTAAATACTCGTAGTGACCCATCCGAGTATTGAAAGCAGATTTCCACTCATCACCCTCTTTGATCCTTATTAGGTTATATGTCACCCTTAAATCCAGTTTGGTGAAAATGGAAGCTCCCTTCAGTCGATCAGACAACTCGGTAATGAGTGGGATGGGGTAAGCGTTCTTGATCATTATCTTATTCAGACCCCTATAGTCGATACAGGGTCTGAGTTCCCCATTTTTCTTTTTAACAAAAAAGAATCCAGCCCCTGTGGGCGAGGAAGACTTACGAATTATGCCATGAGCCATAGCATCAGAGATGTACTCCTCCATTGCCTGATTCTCCTCGCAGGACAAAGGATAAGTTCTGCCCTAAGGAGGCATGGAGCCAGGCATAATATTAATAGCACAGTCATATGGCTGATGTTGCAAATTGCTAGCCTCTCCCTTACTGAACACATCGCTGAATGACTGATATGCAAGAGGTAATGAGGGAGAGGTACACAAAATCTTGGTAGGTTGCAGTAAGCAATATTCCATACAAAAGTAAGACCAAGCCAGGATTTCACAGGACCTCCAGTCCACTCTGGGATTATTTGTATGCAGCCATGGAAATCCTCACATAGTGAGGAGACTGAATAATCTGGAACCTTAAAGTCTATGTGTGAAGCAATCCAATACGGATCACCAATGGACATGTCTCCTGAGTAACCTGGGGGGGCACCAAAGGTCTTCCGTCAATGGCCTCAATGCCCAGTGGGGATTCCATCTCAACCAATGGAATATTATGCAGGACAGCAAACTCCTTTTCCATAAAATAGCCGGTCGCGCCGGAATCAATCAAAGCAGGAGCAGTGATTCTGAAGCCCTGCTGCAGAATCACGGGAACCGTGATACATCCATACCCATCTACTTCATCCATAGTACCATAAGGCTTCCTTTAGACCCTGGAAATGGTTCCATTTATTTTTATTTATTTAATTTTAAATTTTATTGTATATTTTAAAGTATTTTAAATTCGGCGAAATAAGTCGGACTATTGTCGAATTTTGTCCAATTCGAACAGGTCCGGTCCAAAATGCGGATCCTCCGAATGAAAAAAACAAATGTCCGAAATTGAATTTTTTTGCCGTGCACAAATCTAAAATAAAAGAATTCAAAGATGCACAAGGAAAAAACAATAAAATAAATGGCTATACAAATTGTAAATCTGAATTTATAGTTTACAGTATAAAATGTCCATGTCAAAAATTATATGTAGGACGTACTAAACGTAAATTGAAGGACAGATTTTTAAAGCAATCCGAAAAATACCCTCTGGCTGTACATTATCTTATGCATCATCATTCCTCTATGGAGGGTACTACATTCTTACCATTGAAATATATTCCTGTGGGACAGGGTGTGGGTGAGAGACTCAGTAGGCTGAACCAGAGGGAGACGTTTTGGATTTATCATTGTGATACCATGAACATCATTTCACTCCAACTACAATAAAGACGGGACAGACACCGGAATAATGAATATATTTTCAATACATATGCATACATATAAGATCTCTGCCTGCTTATTTGGAGTAGAAAAATAAATTATACAGCTAAATAAGAGATCCAAGCCAGGAGAGCAGCATACGCTGTAATCACCATCTAATACACCTGCCCGATTTACTACTCTATACAGGCAAGTATCCACATTTAGCTACTTATTGGCGATATATCTTAGCGATTACATTTTTTTTATTTTTTTGATCTTTTATGTGAATTCCCATCATTACATTCATAGAGCGCTATATATGTTTTGGATATTTATATTATACACATTATTGTGATTTTTGTCTTAATAATAAAATGTATATGTTACATATCCTCTAAGAATTATCACTCTCCCTATATTACATTTTTTATTCTTTTTATTTCTTTTTTTCTGTTCAATATAAGATATATATATATATATATATAATTATCCAAGGAATGTCCATAGACCAAGGAGACATCACTCAGTGTGATGAATGAATGAAAAGTGTTCTTTATTCAATCCATGGCAAATGTTTTCGGTCAGAAACCAGACCTTCCTCAGGGCAAACAGTATTTGTGGTATTTGAGCGTGGCATGTGTGTGCGTGTATATATATATATATATATATATATATATATATATATATATATATATATATATATATACTGGGGGTCCGGTTCACTACAGTATACATCTGCTGTTATAACTGAAACTGGTTTTTGGGGTCTGGTTTCTCCATAGCTTCCACTTCCGAAGGCCACAAGACTCCTAGATCATCCTATAGATATTTTCAGGCTTATATAGAACTTATATAGTAATCCCAAGGGTCTTTTCCTCCTTCTTATTCCTCCTTGGCACTAGATCATAGAAAACACGCCAAGTTTAATCTCTCATTTAACCCTTTGGGGAATACCATGTCCAGCCTGTGAATCCAACTCACCTCTCTTCTTAGCAGAATAGCCTCCCTATCCCCCCCTCTTTGTAATTGAGGAACATGATCTATAATCATGTATCATAGATCCATCAATGAATGTCCATAGTTTGTGAAGTGCGCTGCCACTGGCTGCTCCACGTAGATTTTATAAAATAAAAAAATAAAATAAAATAAGAAATTTGTATGTAAAGTGATTGAGACAGGAACCCCCTGACATAAGCTACCACTGGGGTGGACAGATTTGAAAAAGTATTTTGTAGAGGATGATTTGTTAGATTTGTTGTCAGAGGCCTTTGTACGACTTAGATTTATTACAGACCCAAGCCCTGAAGAAACAATGACTGGTAGGACTTAAGCTTGTTTGGCACAAGCCCTAAGGAAACATTGATTTGTAGGACTTAGGCTTGTTAGAAACAACCCCCCAAAAAATTTTTATTTTTTTGTAGGACTGTTTTTTTTAATTATTTTTTTTAATTTATTTTTTTAAAGCACAATCCCTGAGAAAAAATAAAAATGCCCTACTGGCCTAGTGCCACAGGTCATGTTAGCCAGTGGCCACTGGTCATTGTCAAATGTCCTCCTAAGTCCATAATTGTGGAATTTGCAACTGCTGTTCATACTGCTGCTGCTGAGTTGTTTAAGCAGCAGGATGATAAGGCAGCTGAAAGGGAATGGGATCAACAATAGCAGTAACATGGAAGATGGATGATGAAGGTTCCACTTGCCACAATTGGCTCCAGTGATGCGCCTGAGGCAGTAGCATCAGTATAAGTAGCCCCCAGTATATGTGGAGAAAAGAGGAAGTTGGTCATTAAATCTTCTCCACCTGCCCTTCCTTCAAAATCATGGGTGCATTGTTATTAGAATATATTTTTTCCCTTGAGAGCAGGAGCTGTGTCTCTCATCAGCAACTGCAATGTGCACAGTGTGTGTGTGTGGTAAAAAACATCTGGGGGCACAACTATATCCAAACACCATGACACCCGATGCCAAGTACTGCCGCTGTCACTATACCCCTTGTCCAGATCCCGCTAAGGAGACATGACAACTTTCTGATAGTTAAATAGTAATGATGAACCCTCCCTGCCACCATCTTAGCATATTCTGTGGGATAAAATCTCCTCAGATGCCACTTGATGCCCTGCTTGTGATTCTCCTCCAACACACTGCCATGTGTGGTCAGTGCACCACATAGTATGCAATGGGTAGAGATGAACTGCCACATCCTAATATCAACAGAGTGGCTATCATTTGGCAGGGGAGGTAACGATGAACAAGGTGGATTGGCAAAAGATGTAGTTACCCTAGAAGGTGATGGCGAGCTAGTTGTTTCACATGTCATGGAACTTCCAGTCTCTGCCTGGGTTGCTCTATTCTTCCTCCTCTTTGAGCTTTGCCTCACCTCTTGTTGCCTTTCTGGAGAGTCAGGGGGTACAGCAACAGCGGTGCTTGATTTCTGTGGTGGGTGTTTTGCTTTAACATGTTTGATGTAAATGTCATGGTGTCTGTGTTTCATGTGTGTTATCAGGGCTGTTGAGCCAAGATGTGTTCCCTCCTTTCCCCTTCTCACTGACTTGTCACAAATTGTTCACAGTGCCGCTGGTGATGACTGCACTGTGCCTCCCCCAAGAGAAACATAGTCCCACACCCATGACTTAAGGGGTGAAGGTGGAGAAGAATGGCCTCTTTTTTCTTGTCCTCCACATTCCCCTTCACTTTCTTTGGCAGCGGATAATGTTGCTGCTGTTGCTGCTACTGACTCAGATTCAGCACTGCAACTCAGATTCAGCACTGCAACTAGGACCACTAGGCAAGTGGAACCTGTCCTAGTCCCTCATCACTTGTGGACGACATTCCCACTGTGTCCACAGTGGTCTTTGGCACACTATCCTGCTCCTCATCATCCTGTTGCCCTTCCATCTCAGCATCAGAAGGAATTAGAGCAGGTGCAAATTCCTCAAATTCCAAAATGTATTTGCTAGTGGTGGTGGTGATGCCCATTCTCCTCCCTGTCTCCTATTCCTTCTCAGTTTCTGCTAAAAAGGCCTTCAATGTCTATTCCACCCCATCTTCTCCACCATCAACATCACCACCACCACTAGTTCCTACATGCTGCTTCTCTATTACAGGCATCTCACTGATGCTTGAAGGAGGTGACGAGCAATGTGACAGAGGGTCCCCTAATGTCACACTTGGCATTTCTTGGTCACATGAAGAAGGCAAACTGGAACCAGCAGGGACAGGCAGCTGATCTGTGCTCCTGCTGTTGGTGGTATTAATTGTTTGCCTGCTCTCCCCCAACAACAGTTCTGGCCTCTTTGTCTTCAGGATACTGTTCCACTTGGACACTTTAGTGGAGGGAAGGGGAGGACTCCCACTGTCAGAGGAATGGTGTGGGCTCCCTTGACCGCTAGTCTGGACTCTCTCAAATGTTTCCCTACCACTCCGGCTGCTTCACCATTACTGCAACTACTACTAACACCAACCACATCAAGTTCAGCTGCAGAGTCTTCCTCCTCAGTCTCATAGTTGTTGATTTCCCCCTCCTACACTCCTAATGCTAACAAGCTGCTGGACCTTAGTAGCAGTAGTACTAGCAGTGGCAGGACTGCTTGGGGATCGCAAGTGTGATTTAGGGTCCCTTGCTGTCACAATTGGCATAATTTTCTCCTTCCCCCCTCCTGAGTACTACAAGACACACTAGCAGCACGCAAAGTATTGGTGGCAGAAGGTTCAGCACTGGCAGCAGTTACAGCACTGGTGACTGCAGATACAGCACTGGTGACTGCAGGTACAACACTGGTGGCAGCAAGGGCAGCACGTCTGGCAGCAGGTACAGCAATGGTGGCTGCATGTAGAGAACTGGTGGCAGCAGGGGCAACACACCTGGCAGTAGGGACAGCAATGGTGGCTGCATGTACAGCATTGGTGGCAGCAGGGACAGCAAGTCTGGCAGCAGGTACAGCAATGGTAGTTGCAGGTACAGCACTGGTAGAAGCAGGGACAGTACATCTGGCAGCAGGTACATCAATGGTGGTTGCAGGTACAGCACTGGTGACAGCAGGGGCAGCACATCTGGCATCAGGTACAGCACGTCTTACAACAGGCACAGGCAGCTGACCTGTCCTGCTCTCACTAATACTACCCTTTTCTCCCTCCCTTCCCATTCCCTTTTCTCTTGCCTTCCCATTAAATTCCCCAAGATCCCTTGGGGTGATTTAGGGGGACTGGACAGCATTGGTTCAGTACTGCTAGTCACTTCTTCCTCCTCAGAGTCAGTGGACACATAATAAGGGTCCTTCCAGTTCCTCCTTTTACTACTCATAGTGATAGGAGTCACTATGAGGCTCTCCTGCCTCAAGTTTAACAAATAATTCATAGCAGAACAGCACAACATGTCTACCTTGCTCTGTAGCTGCTTCTATTGTGTTCCACTTCCTGGAATATGTCACGTTTTTATAGCAAAAAAGCGAAAACAACGTAAATCAATGGGCGAAAACTTTCTAGCCACTAAAAAATTGTTGGGGAATTTTGGCCAATGGGCAAAAAATGCAGACATTTTACTCACTGTTCTAAAAGCTTACTTTCTTGCTAAACAATGTGGTTTTTGTGGAATTTCTCGCAGGAACAACTTTTGCCCATCTCTAACCCAGAAATAGTTAGGGAAAAAATTAATAAAGAGATTGAAGCAGGGAGGGTGGAAGGTCCTTTTAAGAATCAGCCTTTCCCATGTTTTTGGTTATCACCACTTGGTTTGGTCCCCAAGAAGGAATTTGGATCTTTTTGATTCATTCACCGCCTCTCCTTCTTTCCAGGTGAATCTTTGAATGATTAGATTGATGATGAGATCTGCTCAGTGTTGTACGTATCGTCTGAAGTGGCTTTGGGTCTAGTAAGGAGATGTGGAAGAGGGGCACTACTTGCTAAAGTTGATATTAAGTCAGCTTTTCGCTTGTTACCGATTCATCCCAGCAGTTTTGGGTCATTGGGCTTTCAATTTGAAAGTTTACTTTATTTTGATAAATGCCACCCGATGGGCTGTTCTCTTTCTTGTACATATTTTGAAACTTTTGCCAGTGTTTTAGAATGGGTAGTTAAATGTGTAGTGGGACATGGAAGTTTAATGCATTATTTAGATTATGATTTATTTGTAGACCCAAAAGAGCTGCTTGTGAGGAATTATTGGTAAGTTTTGTCAGTAACAACAGTGTTTGGAGTCCCTCTAGCTTTGGAGAAAACAACAAAACCAACAAATGTTATTGAATTTCTGGGAATCACTATTGATTCGCAAGCAATGGAATTTAGATTGCCTCAAGAAAAAATTGTGAAGCTTAATTATTAAATACGGCTATTGCCTGAGGGTAAGAAAGCAACATTGAAATTGGTGCAATCAATTTTGGGCCTGTTGGCGTTTGCATTGCGGGTTATGCCAATGGGCAGAGTTTTTTCAGTGACAGAGGGATTGAAACCTCCTCAATGCCACATTATAATATGATCAGAAATGAAAGCAGACTTGGCAGTTTGGTATGAATTTTTTGACTTATATAATGGGAGGACGATTTAGCAGAAGAATTTTGTCTTTAACTCAGAGACAAGTTTAAACACTGATGGGTGGGTTCGGCAGGCTATGGTGCTTATTGGGATGGATGTTGGAGTTCTGAAGGCTGGCCAATAAAATGGGTGTCACTAGGCTACACAGGAAATGTAACTTTATTGGAGTTATTCCCTGCTGTGGTAGCAAATGAGCTATGGGCCAATCAGCTGGCTAATAGACAAATAATGATGTACTGTGATAACATGAATGTGGTAAAGGCAGTTAAAGGGATAGTAATGTTTCAGAATAAAAGCAACTCTAATTAATCATCATAGTATCTGGACCTTGGAGAGTGTTATTTCAATTCTGTAAGAGTTGTAGTTCAAGAGAAATTCAATGACAAAGTATCCCCCTCCCGCCCCTTTTACTGATGTAACACTGTTCAGCCAGATCAGAAGGGAGTTGCCCAGATAGACTGCAGAGAGGGACAATCTTCAATTAAGATAAGGGAAACATCTGAAAAACTTGTCAAGGGGGGCAGGGCTTTCAATGTTCTCATAGGAAGAAGATTGTCCCCTTCTGTTATCTGTCTGGTCTATGGACTGGATTCCACATCTGAGAAGAGATGGCTTACACTAGGTAAAAGGGGCGGGAGGGGGAAACTTCCTTGTGAATATCTCTCAAACCATAAAGGTTTGAGAGATAAGACTTATATCGTTCTTCATGTTTTTTTTTAATGCCTACAAAATAAAATAAATATAAAACAAAGTATTACTTTCCCTTTAATAACATGCTGGCAAAATCCCTGGGTGTAATGTCATTGTTGAGGCATTTAATCTTGAGATGTTTGTCATGCAATATATGGCCGAGGGGTTCTGATGCACCACCTTAAGGTCTGAAATCATTTTGTATCAAAAGAAAGCACATATAACCTATGTTAAGCATAGGTTTTATGCTCTTTATTTATTAAAAAAAAGTCAGCAATTGTCGCCTCATGGATCAGAACCATGCTAGGGGGATGTCAGGAGGGAGCACCGTTACAAAGGGTTGAAACGAAGCACACTAAAGGAGATCCTGGTATCCAGAGGGGAAGTGGGTAGGAACAGATTGAAAGCAACCTTGATTTCAGAATTGATGGAGGGCAACCAAGTTAGCAACCTCTCATTTGTGGCAACCAACATATCCGAGATACAGAGAGAGGTCCAGTGGCGCCTGGCTCTCTATGGCTCTACCCCTCCCCAGGAGAAGATGATTATCCAGATCCTCAGTGAGGCTACCAACCTGCAGATAAATGTGACGGTACCAGTGGACAATGTAGATTCAGCGCCCCATGTTACTGGCCCCAGCACAGCGAATACACTCTTCTCCTCACAATGTGCCTTGTAATGTTCGGATCCAGTGCGGGAGTATGAAGCTGCTGTTGATTCTGAGGAAACAGGCCTGAGCCTAGGGGCTTGCAGGTGTATCAGCTGTGGAGAGGGCGTGCAAAAAAAAAGTCTCCAAAAAACCCCAACATGGTCACACTGGAAAAAGTCAAGAGTATATAATGTTTTAAAGGGATAGTAATACTTCTATTAAAGTTTATCTATGAGTCATCCTTATATTTTTTTTTAACATGTAGCACTATATTTAATCACTTAGAGTGTTGTAGCTCAAACTCTATTCAAGCTGAATGGCTCCCCCTCCCTCCCATTCTGGCAACCTCCATTAGATGTGGAATTTGGTCGTGGAACCGGACGGATGCAGTGAGGGACAATCTTCAGTCAGTAACTATAAGGAAAACCCTGCCCCCCCTTGACGAAGGAGGGCAGGATTTTCCTTTTGCTTACTGACGATTGTCCCTTGCCAGTCTCCATCCGAACCAGACTGAGAGGCTAAGTGATGCAGGGAAAGGGGCAGGAGGGGGATCCTTTCTGCTTGAATGTAATTTGAACTACAACACCGTAAGTTATTAAATATAGCGCAACAAATTAAAAAAATATAAAGAAGACTATGATCTAAACTATAATAGAAGTATTACTATCCCTTTATCCTTTTGAGTGGCAGAGGGTTTCTGTATGGATGTCAGTTGCATTTACCTGGTTCCTTCACCTCCTCCTATTGGACAATCATCCTTTATCTACTTGCCAGCCTTTCCATCATTGCTCGATTATTCGTGCTGTGTCTGTAGTAGCTTGGTGTTCCTGATTTTGGCTCGTTGTTTTTGACTCTGACCGATTTTTGACTTCGCCTCAGCTGTACCGATTCTGACTCCTGATGATGCCGGTGATCTCAGCTTCCTCCTGGCCATTCTTTGCATTTCTCTCCATTGTCCTCATTGCCCCCGGTATTTTGGCTCGTCTGACTACTCTCTCAGGCTCTCCCCGATCCTTCTTCTTTAGGCTCCGGCCCATCTCGCTAGTGGTGGCACTTGTGAAGCAGTTTTCCTTGGGTGTTCCGGTTACCTCCCTGGGTCCAGCCTTCCCACGGACTATTCCGAGCTTGTTGTGGACATAAGGGTTCCCGTTCTGTTGCCTTAGCTAGCTCTTTCGCCAGCTTCTCCCCCGTGGTTGCGCCTCATTCTCGTGTTTATTAGGCCTCTACCTTCCTGCTGTTGCCTGCCTCTGGAGTGGTTTGTCCGTCTCGTCGGACCCTCCGTGGGTTCGTGGTTTGTGTGGCCTCCGCGGGTAGGCCTAGATAGGTCATTTAGGGATGCTGGCTGTTGCTAGCCTCGCCGCCCGGGCCCTGTAGTATCCTAGGCTGCAGTCCTATATCTGTGGGTTCCCTCCTGCCTTCTGACCCTTGGAGTTTTCCTGTCTACTCTTCCCTACACCCTCAGATGGCTGTTTGCGGTCCTACTCTGCCTCTGTTCTGGCTCTTTGGGGTTTTGTTCTTGAAGGGTTAGTCTAGCCTTATCAGTTGGGCTAGGGGCTCCCTCCTTTGAGGGTTTCCCTCCTGGACTAAGAGTATATGTGGTTCCTTGCAGCCTCGGGAACCTTCTCCTTCTCTGGGTGGTCTAGTGGCCCTCTTCCACTGTTGGTGGTTAGCCTGGGCTCCACTGTGCCGTAGGTTGCACAGTCTCGTCTAGGGGAACTCCTTCTTCCCTTGCTTGGTTCCTTCCTGGCTGTTGGCTATAGTTCTGAGGTCCATTGTCTCTTTCCTCGAGCCTTGCTTCCAGTTGTTCCTGGGGTCTTATGCTCTGACTGTTCCTGTTCCATCTGTCCTCTGCATTTGGATTTCATGTCTGGGAGGAGCTGGGTCTTGAGTTCGGTTCGCTCCTGTCCCTATCCTGGTCAGGGTCCCGGCTCAACCGGGATCAGACATCTGGCCAGCATCTTTAACTTGGCTTTGGCCGCAGCAAAGGGGCAGTAGGTGACCGCCTCCATTCCTGAGCTAAGCACCCTAGCGTCGCCCCCCAGCATCTTGGCCCAGATCTCCCATTTCCAGCCTTGACAGTTTCTCAACAAATCAATGCATTGCACTCTGCATGCTAACACATTTTTCAAGCCATATGTTGCTGTAGGACTCACAACTTTGACTTTCAGCCACTTATTTCTAAACTTCAGCCCTCACAAGAAGTAATATTACAGTAGGAAATGTAGAACCTATTGGAAATATAGGCGAAAAATGTGTTAAAATAGCTGAAAAATTTGTTAAAATAGGCAAAAAGGAGGACATTTTTGCATAGGCGGAAAGGCGAAATCTTTAACGGGAAAAACGAAAAATCGTCATGTTTGCGCAAAAAGTCATGCAGGAAATGTTTCACACTTTTTTCCCACCCCTAATCAGTACCCCCCTGACACCCCCATAGCATGGGTCACCTATCCAGTAGTAAGGCTTTTTTAATAAAGTGCATATAACCTATAACCAGTAGGATAGGTGATCCATGCTAGGGGGGGTGTCAGGAGGGGTTCTGATGCACCCCCTTAAGGTCTGAAATCATTTTGTATCAAAAGAAAGCACATATAACCTATGTTAAGCATAGGTTTTATGCTCTTTATTTATTAAAAAAAGTCGGCAATTGTCGCCTCATGGATCACCTATCCTACTGGTTAGGTGATCCATGCTAGGGGGATGTCAGGAGGGGTCCTGATACCCCTCTCAAGGTCTGAACTATATATTTTTTTAAATGTCATATTTGGTAGCAGTGGTGGGATAGATTACTTCTGTATGGAACATCCAAACCCCCACCGGGACAATTTTGCCTGAATGAGATGGACCACCGTTACAAAGGGTTGAAACGAAGCACACTAAAGGATATCCTGGTATCCAGTGGGGAAGTGGGTAGGAACAGATTGAAAGCAACCTTGATTTCAGAATTGATGGAGGGCAACCAAGTTAGCAACCTCTCATTTGTGGCAACCAACATATCCGAGATACAGAGAGAGGTCCAGTGGCGCCTGGCTCTCTATGGCTCTACCCCTCCCCAGCAGAAGATGATTATCCAGATCCTCAGTGAGGCCACCAACCTGCAGATAAATGTGACGGTACCAGTGGAAAATGTAGATTCAGCGTCCCATGTTACTGGCCCCAGCACAGCGAATACACTCTTCTCCCCACAATGTGCCTCGTAATGTCCGGATCCAGTGCGGGAACCTTCTCCTTCTCTGGGTGGACTAGTGGCCCTCTTCCGCTGTGTGTGGTTAGCCTGGGCTCCGCTGTGCCGTAGGTTGCACAGTCTTGTCTAGGGGAACTCCTTCTTCCCTTGCTTGGTTCCTTCCTGGCTGTTAGCTATAGGTCTGAGGTCCATTGTCTCTTTCCTTGAGCCTTGCTTCCAGTTGTTCCTGGGGTCTTATGCTCTGACTGTTCCTGTTCTGTCTGTCCTCTGCATTTGGATTCCCTGTCTGGGAGGAGCTGGGTCTTGAGTTTGGTTCACTCCTGTCCCTATCCTGGTCAGGGTCCCGGCTCAACCGGGATCGGACATCTGGCCAGCATCTTTAACTCGGCTTTGGCCGCAGCAAAGGGGCAGTGGGTGACCGCCTCCATTCCCGAGCTAAGCACCCTAGCGTCGCCCCCCAGCATCTTGGCCCAGATCTCCCATTTCCAGCCTTGACAGTTTCTCAACACATTGCAAATCAATGCATTGCATACCCTTCTGGCACTCCAAGGGTTAACCGTTTGAATAGCAAAGGCATCTGACGTCTTTCCCTCCCATGTACATTACTTCCCTTTAAGTCAAGAGTTTGTAAAATTGTAACCCTTTGAGTTTCATATTGGTTTGCCACACATTGCAAAGAATGCATTGCGTACCCCTCTGTCACCAAAAGGGTTAGCAGGAGAAATGCAGACGAGGGCATTTTATGTGTGTGAGTGTGGAGCAGGAGGACATTTGGGCATAGAAGAGGCTCAGGTGATGGCATTTTGTGTGTGTGTTTGTGTGTGGAACAGGAGGACATTTTGGACATAGGAGAGGCACAGGTGAGGCCATGCTTTGTGTGTGCGTGTGTGTGTGTGTGTGTGTGTCTGTGGGGTCATGTTTTGTGGTTGTTGAGGCAGATGTTGAGGGAGGGCAAAGTCCTTGCAGAGATTTTGACCACTCCTGTCAAAATCATACCCCCTTGTATCTCCAGAACCGGCAGTATGGAAGAGATATGAATATATCCTCCTTACTGTGGCCCCTGTGGCACGGCATTGGCTGTCATGTTATGACCGTTGGATGCATGTGTCTGTAATGTACACACCCAGATGTATGCAGCACACAGGCAGAAACATATACACAGTGAAACACAGACATGGAACAGACATGCACACAGACACACTCATGCATCACACATACACGCACATGCAACAGAGATGAGCACACATACATGCACATAACATATATGCATACACACACGCCAAAGATATGCGCACACAAACACACACGCACACACACAGAGGGGGACACAGACTCAGTGATAGGACCCCTGTCTCTGTAGGTTGCGGCTCTTGCTTGTCCCCTGGATCTACAGGTTCTGGGTGTAGAAGTGTGGGCTCTGGCAACCCTGGGATTGGTGTAAGAGCTTTACAGTACTGTGTAGGTAACAATCTTGTATTGAAGTGAACATGTCAAGTATTGAGAGAGTTAGATGGTACACAAAGCCTATTAAGCCCAAGAGGACATCGCTTCACAATGTGTAGCACCATTGGGTTGTGCAAATGGAAAGCAGAAAATAAAAGGAGAGTTATACCAGCATGTTAACCTTTTGAGTGCCAGAGGTGTTTGCAATGCATTTTGTACCCCTCTGGCACTCAGAGGGTTAAGGTATAGAGTGGCAAGTAGAATACAGTGGTGTGTCATATGAGAGTGTAATAGCAGTGGGAAACATGTTCATACCTGGGAACTTTGTCTTATGGAGTCCCTGGAGGAGACTCCTGTGGTGGTGCTGGAGAGAGATCAGTGAGGCAATTTGGGTTAAAAGGGGGTGGACTTAATCATGAGTAGGGGTAGGGCTTAACATACTTGTGGAAAAAGTGTTAGGAATAGGCTGGGGAAGGAGGAGAAGTGGGAGGGAAATGGAAATGTACAGTGTGAACATTTTGAAGACACTTCCTCCTATGCTGCTGGTTTGTCCTGAGGGGTAAAAGTTGATACACAACCCTGTGGTAGTCAATGGGTTACGTGTGTACCTGATGGCTGTCTGTCCTCTGTGTTGTGTGGCAAATGTTGAATTCCTTGAAATAACTTGAGCAATGAGAGCCTACCTTAACCCTTTGAATGTCATTACGTTCCCCTGGTGCTGCAGCTTCCCTTCAGTGGCTGTACTACAGGTCCTGCTGAGGCCACTGGGAGTCAGAGTAAGTGACAGTGTGTACGTGTTTGTGTCACCGTGTGTGTGTGTATATGTGTGTTTGTGTATATATGCATGTGTTTCACAGTGTGTGTGTGTGTGTGTGTATGTATATATATCTGTCACAGTGTGTGTGTGTGTGTGTATGTATGTGTATGTCACAGTGTGTGTGTGTGTATGCATGTGTGTGAGTCACAGTGTGTGTGTGTGTGTGTGTGTGTGTGAGTCACAGTGTGTGTGTGTGTGTATGTGTGTGTCACAGCGTGCATGTGTGTGTCACAGCGTGCATGTGTGTGTCACAGCGTGCATGTGTGTGTGTCACAGTGTGCATGTGTGTATGTATGTGTGTCAAAGTGTGTGTGTATGTATGTGTGTGAGTCACAATGTGTGCGTGTGTATGTATGTGTGTGTGTGTGTGTGTGTGTGTGTGTGTGTGTCACAGTGTGTGTGTGTCATGGCATGTGTGTGTGTGTGCGTATGTGTATGTCACAGCATGTGTGTATGTGTGTGTCACAGCGTGCGTGTATGTATATGTATGTGTGTGAGTCACAGCGTGTGTGTGGGTGTCAGCTATATTTTTTCTGGTTGGGCAGGAAGTTGAGGGAGGGCAAACTCCTTGCAGCCCCTGCCCAATTCTGTCAAAATCACGCCCCACTGTATCTCCAGCACTGGCAGTAGGGAGGAGATTTCTACATCGACTTGTTACTGAGGAGACATAAATGATGTAATGAGGCTCTCTCTTTTATATATATATAATTTAGATTAGCCAAGTTAGTCCAGTGTTGTAGATGCCAAATCAATGATACCTTTATTATTGGACTAACACTGAATTATCTAAACAAACTTTTCAGAGCGATGTTCCCTTTTTTTTTTTTTTCACTTTTGACCTGAAAAAGGGAGCATTGCTCTCGAAAGCTTGTCTACATGATTGAATGTTATTCCAATAAAAAAGGTATCATTATATACTGTGATACTCATTCATTTGGTAAATGTAAATGACGTGTGTTATGATTGTCAATGAAAATGACAAGAAGATTGGAAGTTCCAACTTGTAATCCACTTAGTATCACATTAAATCTATATGTGTCCATTTACAATCAATAATATCGTCTAAGTGGTAAGTACATTTTATAATAGCAGCAACATAGATATTGTTTCCATATAGATGAAATCCCCACATGGTATCCTGTATGCGGCCGGGTGCATTGTATTGTTGGGACTGATTCGCTCCTTTTTGCCATTTATGTGATACTTATTTCCAGAATTTAAGCTGGGTACCCGATATGTATTCACTCCACACACCAACACACACACACACACACACCACACCACACCCACATATCACACCACACCACACCCACATATCACACCACACACACACACACACACACACACACACACACACACACACACACACAGAATATATTGGTGTGGTACATGTTTGAATTTCACACTGAAATCCATATAATCTATAAATGACAATGTTGACACACAAAGCTAAATATCTCCTAAACTATTGTTTTCAATAGAAAAATGTCTAACATATCAGATATGTGATTCTGAAACATCTGTCAGACTGGGCTCAGATTGGACGAAACATTGATCAATAAGTCTTCATACAATTACTGCGAGTGTGGTTCATTTAAGTCATCTATACATTCATTAAACATGAGACTGGCACCCAGGCAACCCCGCGACCGCTGGTCGTTAAGGGGTTAAAAGGGACTTTTAATTCTTTGAATACTAGAGAAGTCTAGCATTTGAGGGGTTAAAAGTCCCATGTAAATCAATGAGAATTGTTAACCCCCTGTGCTGAATTGGCTTTGCCCCATTATTATTCCAGTCCTTATTAAATCAGCCTCATTGTGATAATAATTAGTCAGGGCCGGCACCACCTATAGGCGAAGCAGGGTCCGGCCCAAGGAGCACATCTAATGGGGGTGCAGTCAGAGCAGAGCCGCATGCACTTTGGCGGGTGCTGTGAAGAAGGAAAGAGTGACAGCAATGTGTTGAATGCCCGTCTGGCACTGAAGGTGTTAAGCTGCTCCGGACTCTGGTGCTAGTGATTCTGTGTGCGATCACTGCACTGCTCCTGCTGATATCTCACAAGATTTGCACTGGCTTCTTAAGACTGAAAATGCCTGCTGTGCATCTTGTAGCAAGTGAGTGGGAGAGAATGGTAGGGGAGGCAAATAAGTGGGACATGGAGGCTGGGACTGGAGCAAGAGGCGACATGAAGGAGGGAAAGGAAAGACTGGTGTGTCTGCAGGCATTGTGTGCAGGGAGCAGGCTATGATAAGTGTAAAAACTTAACATCCAACTGCTGGCTTTTACATAGAATATCCAGCTTCCTGTACAGCACTGATGGTTAACCCCTTCAGTACAAGAGTGCAGAGTTGCAATGTGTTGCACACCACTGGCACTCAAAGGACTCATCTTTTTCCTGTCATTAAAGACAGATGAAAGGAGAAAGAAGGGACCAGTGTCTGAATGATTTGCTTTACATACAGCCCTACTCAGGCACTTAGGGCCGTATGTTCAAAGGGATAACGACAAAAAAAATGTTCCTGTTTGGGCAGGAAGTTGAGGGAGGGCAAACTCCTTGCAGCCCCTGCCCAATTCTGTCAAAATCACGCCCCACTGTATCTCCAGCACTGGCAGTAGGGAGGAGATTTCTACATCAACTCGTTACTGAGGAGACATAAATGATGTAATGAGGCTCTCTCTTTCATATATATATATATATATATATATATATATATATATATATATATATATATATATATATATATATATATATATATTTAATTTAGATTAGCCATGTTAGTCCAGTGTTGTAGATGCCAAATCAATGATACCTTTTTTATTGGACTAACACTGAATTATATAAACAAACTTTTCAGAGCGATGTTCCCTTTTTTTTTCACTTTTGACTTGAAAAAGTTAGCATTGCTCTCGAAAGTTTGTCTATATGATTGAATGTTATTCCAATAAAAAAGGTATCATTATATACTGTGATACTCATTCATTTGGTAAATGTAAATGACGTGTGTTATGATTGTCAATGAAAATGACAAGAAGATTGGAAGTTCCAACTTGTAATCCACTTAGTATCACATTAAATCTATATGTGTCCATTTACAATCAATAATATCGTCAAAGTGGTAAGTACATTTTATAATAGCAGCAACATAGATATTGTTTCCATATAGATGAAATCCCCACATGGTATCCTGTATGCGGCCGGGTGCATTGTATTGTTGGGACTGATTCGCTCCTTTTTGCCATTTATGTGATACTTATTTCCAGAATTTAAGCTGGGGACCCGATATGTATTCACTCCACACACACCAACACACACACACACACACACCACACCACACCCACATATCACACCACACCTACATATCACACCACACCACACACACATACACACATAGAATATATTGGTGTGGTACATTTTTGAATTTCACACTGAAATCCATATAACCTATAGATGACCATGTTGACACACAAAGCTAAATGTCTCCTAAACTATTGTTTTCAATAGAAAAATGTCTAACATATCATATATGTGATTCTGAAACATCTGTCAGACTGGGCTCAGATTGGGACGAAACATTGATCAATAAGTCATCACTTCTTTGATCTTCATACAAGTACTGCAAGTGTGGTTCATTTAAGTCATCTATACATTCATTAACCTTGAGACTGGCACCCAGGCAAGTTAAAGAGATAGTAACCCTCCCCCCCCCCCCGAAAATCGTGAAGCCAAATGCTAGGAATCATCACAACATCCCTAACTCCCATATACCCATCTCTCAAAACGTTATGGTTTGAGAGATGTAAGAAAATAAAGTCCTCCGCTCCCTCCTCTTTCTGCTGGGCGAGCTGTAAAGCTGTCAGAGGTAGAATCCGGTCGACCGACTTTAGGCTGCTTTCAGGGGCGGACTGACAGGACCCAGGGCCCCTGGTCCAAAAAGAGGTCATCTCCACAATGCCCCTTCCACAATGCCCCCTTCATCTCCACAATGCCCCTTCCACAATGCCCCCTTCATCTCCACATTGCCCATTCCACAATGCCCCCTTCATCTCCTCAATGCCCCTTCCACAATGCCCCCATCTCCACATCGCCCCTTTCACCATGCCCCTTCATCTCCACACTGCCCCTACCTGCAGTCCCTGGTGGTCTAGCGGCGCGGCTTAATACTGTGCGAAGTCCCGTGCTCCTCTAGTAATGCAGAGGTTGGTAGATGATGTAATCTCCCAGCGCTCTATATTACTAGAATGGCGCGCGGGTGGCCGTTGTTGGAGAGCAGCTGAGCCGCGCTGGAAGCAGTGGCGGGCCCCCCTCGGTCCGTGACCGAATGCCCGTATGGTCAGGCACATGATTTAGACCATTCCGATGAAGTAATTATACCGAGATATGTAGATGACAGCACTCCTGAAGAGCCGCTGTCTATACAGCGGACGCATGAGAAGGGGGAGGGAGCGGAGGTCTTTCTTTTCTTACATCTCTCAAACCATAACGGTTTGAGTGATGGGAATATGGGAGTTAGGTATGTTGTGATGATTCCTAGCATTTGGCTTCACGATTTTCGGGGGTGTTACTATCCCTTTAAGTATTTATTGCCGTGAGTGCTGACACTCTAGCCTTGTTCCACTGTCCATGGGTGGACATAGAACCACACATACAATGCCTGACATCCCAGCCTTGTTCTACTGTTCTCTGATAGTTTCAAGCACTCACACATACTGTCTGTCACCCCAGTCTTATTCTCCTGTCTACTGGTGGACGCATAATCTCACACACATATTATGTGACATTACTGCCTTGTTCCACATTCCACTGGTAGTCACACAACTCCATACACAGCTCCTGGCACCCCAGCCTTGTTCTACTCTCCACTGGTAGTTACAAAACCACATACACACTGTCTGATAGTCCAAGCTTATCCCACTGCACAGTCACATGCACACACACACACACACATACCACACAACACACATACAGCCACACACATACAGCTACACACACACATACCACACCACACCACACACACATACCACACCACACACACACATATCACACCACACCACACACACACACACACCACTCCACACCCACACAGTTGTTTTAAGGTATTACTATCATGTTAAGTTGAAACCCCCATATAAATAACACCAGCTCTTTTGGAACTGACTGACACAATGTTTCCGCTTCTGAATCTGAAATTCCATTGAATTTCCTGTGTAGAGACATTGGACACGCCCATCTGTAACACTATAGCTGTGAGTTTTGCCAAGTAAACGACATCCTGTATGATATAGAAAAGCTGTGTCCTTTTTCCCCACACATATAAATTGTGTCCACTGTCTAGATTCTTAAAGCAGCAGGGCTACTAGTCAAGATGTGGAAGTGTGTAATGTTGTTGTTGGTCCCCTTTGGTGTTCACTGCGGAATACAACATAACAACGATAGATCATGTACCTGTATTCGTTGAGCACTACCTGAAAGATCTAACAGTAGTTGATGTATTTCAGAACACTGAAGAGATCCTGAGGACAGACTTGGTAAGTACAAATCATTGTGTATTACCTGCAATCTGTTCATACTAGGCCTTTATTGTGGTTCAGTCTGAAAGATCTGTTTTACATACAGCCCTACTCAGGCACTAAGGGCCGTATGTTCAAAGGGATGACAACAAAAAAAATGTTGTATGAAAAACAAAAATAAGTCATTGAATGCATGAATGACAAATTTTCATAGAGTAGACGACAAAAAACTAGCAATGTACAACACAACTCCAGAATTGACGGGTAAAGGGGCGTGGGTAGGGCGTGGCTAAACTATTCTCCAATGTCGTATAGAGGAAAAAAAAATTTGTCATAACTAATGACAAAAAAAGTCTTTCAAAAGACAAAATTTGTACGTTAAGAAAAAAGCGGAGGGAATGTGAAGTTCTGAAAGGGATAACATTTTTGTTGTTAAGACATTTTTTAAGACAGTTTTGTCTTTAGTTAAGACTTTTTTTGTCGCTCCATACGACAATTTCAGTCAGGACAAACGACATATTTCCAATCACAACCGACACTCTCTGAAAATATTAATGATCCCAATGACACCGTACTTTGAAAAGTCGTTACAAACGATAAAAGCTATTACGCTATTTCTTTGAACATATGGCCCTTAGATTAAAACAGGCTTTGAAAGAAATGACACTTGAGGGTTAATCTGGCGCTTAAAACACAAAAGAGGAGAAAGAGAGAAGGCCCAGTGTCTGACTGACTTGTTTTACATTCAGTCAGAGACCGGCCCCTTATCGCTCATATATCTTTAATGACAGGAAACAGATTAACCCTTGAGTGTCATTTAATTTGAAGTCTGTTTTAATCTAATGCACTGAGAATGAACTGAATGTAAAGCAAGTCAGGTAGACCTCGTCCCCTCTCTCTTTACATCTGTATTTTATGACAGGAAACAGATTAATGCTCTGAGGGCCAGATTAACCATTTGAATGCCAGAGGAGTGCACACTGACACATACACATAAATGTAACACACACAGAGACTCTAAGTTGCTAAGCCCCACAGACACTCACCCCATAACCTTAAATAAATAAACACACATGAAACAAAATGATTGTGGCAAATAGAAGTCATTTATTATTATTCCTACCATTTACAGACTAAATGCACCACCCCCAAATGCGGCATTTCCCAAAGCCAGAGGCCGGTAGCCAAGCCACTACTGCACTTGGCCACTGTCGCAGCCGGACCTTGCAACACCGTAACCCAACCGCTTCCGGCTGCCCGTACTGTTGGAGCCCTGTGCTCCGCACCCCCTTCTCCTTGCGCATACCTGGCGCTAGCCACCCTTTCTCTTGCCCTTCAGCACGCCTGACCACAAAGTCAGTGCCTGCTGCAGTACCGGAACCCAACCTGGTGGCTAGGCCTGCGCCCTTCCTGCCATCGCCGAGCCTGACCACAAAGTCAGTTCCCCAGCTAGGCCCTCACAAAAACCGTAACCTTCTGGGGTGCTTTCTCCACCCCTCTGGCTCAGGGAATGCCGCATTGCCGCCACCCAAAAGCCGGCAGAAAAAATCCTTTTCCGCCGCCTTTTACCGCCAGCCTATTTGCCACTTCTCAATTGCATCCTGCAAACCTGAATTAAATATATCCAACCCTATGTCAGAGAGGTGCACTCCATCCTCTCTGTACAAACCCTTGCAACTATGATGCAACTCTGTGTGTGATACTGAACCCCCCCCCCCCCCCCCGAGAACACACAAACTTCTCCATGGCTCTGTCTACCCTATGCCTGATGCACTCAATGGCCTTTATGGGGTGCGAGCCTCGCCATACCAACCTGGGGACAATGCTGGACCACTGGCCATTGCGCCTGCACCCCTCCAATCACCTTCTGCAGTGCAAAGACCAAGTCCAATGATTTTAATGTGGTCAAGTCATTGCCCCCAGTGTGTATTATGATGAGGTCCTGCTTACCCCACCAGCTATGCGTCGTCTTGATCAATAATGGCCAATCTCTCAGCTGTATTCCCCTTTTCCCGAGCCATTGAATGTTCGCATGCTCTCTAGGCAAGGTCAGCTGCGCCTCCATATAGTCCAACAATTTCCCCCTGTCCCCTGCCAAATTTCCCTGGGAACCGCCCCCTAAACTTACCCATGCTTGCCACTCCTGCCTGTACACCTGCCAGGATTTTGGCGCCAAAGATTTCTCAATCAACTTGTCTAACACTCTTCTCCCCAAATTGCCGCCCTTGACCAGACAAAAATCAGACAGGTTAGTAGTAATGTGAAGCCAGCCTAGCTGGCCTCACCTTTATACACACCTCCACCTGGCAGGTGTGAAAATCCGCACCCCTCCTTTTCCCGCCAGCCGCGGAGGGACCAGCATGACTCATCCTTTGTTCTCCTCTCCCTCCTGCATGCTGATCCCCCCACAGCCGCCATTTTGCCGTGCCTGGGGGCGAGCACCTTAAATGAGCTCTCTCCCAGGCAGTCGCTCGCTTATACTTATGAATACAAACACATTGACACATACACATATAGTGAACACACTGACAGTATGCACACACAGGGGTGAAGAATTAAGGGGCGGGGTACAAGGGGCAGAGCCAAGGGGGCGGCAAAATGAGGTTTTGCCTAGGGTGTCAAAAATCCTTGCACCAGCCCTGTAATTACTAATTACTTTCTGTATCTTTACAGAGAAATAAGACCGGGTGGTTTAAAACTCCACGTAATCCCCAGGTAAATATAACATTTTCTCTTTTTACAACTGAACAGATTGATGCATTTTGCTACATATTCCTAGAACTCTACACGCTTTTCTGTCTGGCAGCTAAGTGGTTAAATACGCATGTGTTTCACTAATATTTCAGTCCTATGGCCAAAGTCTGGAACTGGCTACTGCCCCTATTATCTGGATAACACACGCATTAGCCTGGTGTGTCTGGATGAGGTTAACTCTTTAAGGGACAGAGAGATTAAAAAGAAAACAATAAACAGCCAGACAAAAATAAATCCTGTCCGTTGACAATGTTCCCCTCCCCAGCTCTAAATATGTTCCTTAAAGGAGAAGTAACACCTGCTAATAATAACCCCCAAATCCCATTTACCTTAGTATAGCCAGAAAATCCAAACAGCCCCTATCAATGTTTCCCTTGTGGCTTTGCTCAAGTGGTAACATCAGTGCTGGATGTCATTTCTATGGAGGCGGACATGACAGTTTCTCACAGGACCTCAAGCTCTGCTCGCTGTGCGCTTTATGAACCAGATAGGCATACAATGCATTGCTTCTTACTGTTTTGAGCATCCATCTGGTCCTGAAAAGGTTAAGTCGGCTCATACAGTAAGCCTGCTTCACTGTGAAAAATGTCAGAAACTCCGATGTCTCTTCCATGGTCAGGAGGTCCAATACTGACTGGTTATATCTTATACACAGACACAATATAAATCAGACGTATCAGAACTTATACATATCCCCGGTGCACAGAGGAATACAGAATACAAGATATTATAGACTAGAAGTATTCTAGTGAATATAAGTCCTACAAGGACATGAAAACAGTGGGAAAATCTTCCACAACAAACACTTGTTACCAAAGTAATGTATTACAATCCTATCAGCCAAAATACATCAAGGGGAATCCATATGTTATCTCCCATATACAGTAATGTGCAAAAGTCTTAAGCAGGTGTGAAAAAATGGTGTAAAGTAAGAATGTCTGTCATTCAGTCTTATTAGGGACTCCAGATAGTATAAATTCAGGCACAGTTAGGGGTGGCATTATGCTGGGGTATTGACACCTTATCAAAGTATGTACTAACAAATCCTGCATTTCAGACCTTCAAATCCAATGTAGTCTCCCTCTACAATTTTAATCCCTTGTGGTACATACTAACAAATCCTGCGTTTCGGACCTTCAAATCTGATGCAGCCTCCCTCTACAGTTTTAACCCCTTGTGGTACATACTAAAAAATCCTGCGTTTCGGACCTTCAAATCCGATGCAGCCTCCCTCTACAATTTTAACCCCTTGTGGTACATACTAACAAATCCTACGTTTCGGACCTTCAATCTGATGCAGCCTCCCTCTACAATTTTAACCCCTTGTGGTACATACTAACAAATCCTGCATTTTGGAACTTCAAATCTGATGCAGTCGCCCTGTACAATTTTAACCCCTTGTGGTACATACTAACAAATCCTGCATTTTAGAACTTCAAATCTGATGCAGTCTCCCTCTACAAATTTAACCCCTTGTGGTATGTACTAACCATTAGCCCATTACAACACCCTGTTACAGTCTCCTTATTGCCTGCCATCCTATGGAGATTTATGGTCCCGGGACCAGAGCTGTCCATAGGATTGTGTAGCAACAGCGCCACTGTACAATTTCAGGCCACTGTGATATTGCACCTAAAAAACTCATCTTTGAAAATTAATAACTTTTGAATGAAACACCTTTCAGCAGTGGGAGTACTCTTGTTTTACTCAGGGGGATAAACCCTACAAAATATATTTTTTTTTTACATTTTAAGTATTACTATCACTTTAATACAGTTTTCCTCATATCACCACAATCCTGCTCCTCACTTGCAGCATATAACATAATAATCTTCCATGAACCTCATCATACATGTGCACTGCCCTCTGAGTGTTACTGGAGAGAACTAAAAACAAGCTGATCCAGCCCCAGTGTTTACTATAAGCTCACTGCAAACAACCCACCAAATTTGCATGCATTTTACTACTTGCCTTGGCAAATGACATAGAAACCAACCCTGGCCCTCAAATAACAATAAATGGCAACTTCACCTTTAAAAAAGGTCTCTCTCTTGTGCACTGCAGCCTACTACCCAAATTAGATGAACTAAAAGTGTGGTGTTCTGTGTAGAAGCCAAAAATCCTCATACTCACTGAATCCTGGCTAAGGCCTAAAATACCAGATACTACTCTTGTGATTGAAGGATACTCTTGTTTGAGGAAGGACCGAGAAAAGCAAGGAGGAGGCATAATCATATACGTCCAAGAGTCAATAAACATTACACTTGTAAACATACCTCCCAAGTGTCCCTCTTTTAGACCCAAATCCCTCTGTCCCTCTTTCCAACCCTGATGTCCCTCTTTTTAGGAAACCAGATTATGTGGTGTGTATATAATGGTATCACATTGCTCCAGGGAAATAAAACTTACATTATTATTTGTGTAAGCATCAGTATTTGTGTTGATAAATTAGTCTGTGTAAATAAAATACTTTGGTCTTGTTAGAAGTCATTTATTACGTTACACATGGAGGTATCGATAGGTCATAAATTAGCCTAAAAATTCTTGGTAATGCCCCACCCACCAGTCACACCCCCAGCCACGCCCTCTAAAGCACAAGTGTCCCTCTTTGGCAATTTGAAATGTTGGGAGGTATGTTGTAAATGACTCTTGCAACTCTGATTCATATGAATGCATTGCAGGAAAAATTATTCCTCCCTTCTCTAAACACGTCATAATTGTTGGCATCTACAGGCCTCCAAATACGACAACATAGTCGCTTACAGACATAACCCACCACCTCAATGATGTTGCTACCTTATTTTGTCTGATAGGATTCTAATAAGATTCTTCAGTAACATGTTTTGTTGTGGAAAATCTTTCACCTGTAATTATCTCCCTGTAGGGTTTAGATTCACTGGTATCCTAATAGCCTTGTAGGTATCAGTTATGTCTGATTTCTATGTAAATATTAAGTTACTGGTACCATTAGGAGCATTATTTATACTCAAGTCCATGTGTTATATATGTTTGTCATGTACTGCCACAGATTTTTACTAATAAATACATATCTTTTATCTTATTAATTGTGACTTTGGGTTTCCTTTAGTGCAAATATTTGTTTTTATTTACATGAATTACACTGCAGCTTTCCCATGTTTCATGTTGTTGTTTATAACTGGTAGCCCACCATTTTGTTTTTTGCCTGTGTAATGATGTCATGATGAATAGCCGTTAATTCTATCCGACTTCAAAAATCACATGATTAAAATCACATGATCGCGGCTGCGATTGTGGAGAGCTGCACTGGATCCGCCGGTCCTAATGAGGCTTGGTGAGTGTTGTGGTTATCGGCTAGTGTATTAACTGAATGCAACTGTTATATGATTTTTTTAGTTTTTTTAGTTTTGTCTATTTTAAACTGCTTTCCATTTCTCTTTGTTAGTACAGTAGTATGTTGTATCTATTTGATTGGTTTAACATTTTGGGTGTTTACATATATTAGACTGTAGCTTTCCCATCCTCCATTTTGTTTTTATCATGTACCACCTCTTTTTTTTTTTTTTTTTTGCTTGTGTTCGTATACAGCCCCAATCTACAATTTGTGTCTCCTTCTATTGGACTGTAGCTTTCATCTTGAATCCCCTCCATTTGTGTTAGCTTGCCCTCCCTCCATTTTGTTCACTGGCTTGTATCACTCAGTTTTCTGACTGTAGGTAGCTCCTCCCACAGTATCTTTCATCTATAAAAGCAAGAACATTCCCTACGGAAGAGTTTGCTCAGTAGAATGAAATCTGTGTAAGATTTCCAAAGTGAAGCATTGTCGGTACCTTTTGACTTCTGCGGGCCGTGGGAGGAAGCCTCGAATGCCAATCTGGGCTTCTGCATCCTTAGACCGCATGCTCAACATCATGGCGTTACACCAGATGCGTGCATCAACGTCGGCGTTCTGACGTCACTCCATCCAGGCCTACTTAAAGAGCTCTCACACTTGATCCGACGCTCAGTTATTGAGAGTTCGTGTCTTTTGCATTTGTCTCTACTCATTGTTTGATTCCCGGAAATTTTGACCTTGGCTTGTCTGACTACCGCATCTTCTCTGCCTGCCCTTGGATTGTCTGACTACCACACCAGTGCTGCCTGCCCTTGACCCTTGGCTGACCATGTTTCTGACAATTCTGCTACCTGCCTTCGCATGACCTCTGATTTTGATCCTGGACTCCTCTCTGCTGGTCTTCTATCTCTGCCAAGATAACTTTTGCTTATTTTTGGCCTGCTGTGCTCTCCAGCTACCCCACCCCTGAGACTGCTTAATTGGTTCTTTAACCCTTTCTTCACCCCTGGCATACAATTAGGGTTGCTGACAAGCATCAGTCCAAAGTGAGTCTCTCGATAGCCATTTTGCAGTGTATTGCATTTCTGCTATGCCTGGTTTTGTGCAGTGCATTTGATGTTTGGTAGATATTTTCTTTCAGGCTCTGTGGAAGTACGGGTTTTGTCCAATATGTAGGCAACTTTCTATGTTGCATAAATAGAATACTAAACTGAAATAGACTGAGATAGTGTTACGGTTTTCTGACACTCAGACACTGATATAGTAAAACACAGTTTTATTGAAAATAAAAATGAAAGAACAGCGCCCCTGGGGGCCAAGAATGGTAACTGTGATACAGGCCCAAATATGTCCACAGAGTAAAAGTACAGATAAGCAAACACAGGGTTAAACGTGGAGAAAATGAACAAGACAAGTTCACTGATTGGCCAACGCCCAGAATAGATATCAGTCTCTTGATGATGAAGAGAAGGGTGTATTGTGTGACTGAACTAATCACTCTCAGATCTTTTGGAAATGAACGCCCTGATTGACCAGCAAATGCCCTGGACCGAGCCTATACCACCTTAGTGGAGTAATCTGGAGAGAGCCACTGCCAGTAGATGGACCGGAATCGGAATCGCCCTTAACCTTGTCACGGATATAACCCTGCTTATGCCAACGGGAGAAGAGCCGTACGCACCCCTTGGGTGCCAGAGCGCATGAATACTGCACAAGCGATAGTGAGCCAACGGATGGAAATACGGTAGTAACACAATGAGCGCTAAAGATGACCTGGACCGGAACACCACACCGGTGTCCAATGGAGAACAAACAGCAAGAGCAAATGGAGGGTCCAACACCAGCCGGCGTGGTAGCGGTGTAACGGCACCGTAAAGGCTACAGCTCTGCTAGTGCAATTAGGGAGGTCTGGTCAGGTAGGCACATTCAGTGTTCACAGGCTCGTAAGGAATACACTGGCTTGGCAAGTAAGAATACAGGCTCAGAGAACAGAGGCAACCGGCACAGCAAGGGTTAAAACTGGTCATACACGGATACTGGCACTGCAGTGTTAAAGGAAACAGGCTCAGGCAACGGTCCAATACTCGAGAGAGGATTAGTCAGAGCAACACAAACACAGTTCAGAATGTCGCCAGCCGGCGACCTGGAACACGCAGGAACACAGGAACAGATGCAGCACTGGGTCCCAACCGGAACCGGATCGGTACAGGAGCTTGAGTCGACAGCCAGAGCCGGGTCAATCACGGAGCAGGAACATCAGCAAGAGCCGGGTCAATCACGGAGCAGGAACGTCAGCCAGAGCCGAGTCAATCACGGAGCAGGAAGTCAGACAGAGCCGGGTCAATCACGAAGCAGGAACGTCAGCCAGAGCCGGGTCAATCATGGAGCAGGAACGATGGGATGGTCAGACTAGCCGAGTCGTTAAACCGGAAAGCAGAAACACAGCAGCAAGGCGCAGGCTCAGGAACACCACGAAAGGGCAACTGACAAGTGCCCAGAGCCAGTGTATAAAGGAACATTCTGGGCGGGCCAATCAGCATCCTCCAATGTACAGGCAACCCAGCAAAGATTGACAGGGAAGCACGGGAACCGTGATAGATAGAGAAGTTTTCTATGTATTTTTGATGTACATAGTTACCACTAGTTCTTCTGCACCTCTACCATAGAGGCCATCTTGGAGGAAGCCAGTCTGGACATCTGCTGGTTCTGGAAGGATGAGGGTTGTGTATTGACGACATATATTACAACCGGTGACTTTTCTACTCTTGCAGATTAGAATAGTTGTACTGAGAGAAATTATTTTCTGTCTTCTACTGGTGAGACATTGGTTTTAGGTCAGCAGGTTATTGTATCAGAAGGAAGGGGTAAAGGCAGAAGGAAAAAGCTCTTTATTGGAGACTCCATTGTAAGACGTATTTATCTGATGGATGATGATGATGGATAAAATTGACATTATAAGGACTGTTCAGGCAGTAAGACACAGAAGTGAGATAGATGTTGTTGTCCATCTTGGGTTTAATGATTTAGCAACTAATATAGTTTTGTCCGCTACGAAATGTTATTGGCCTGGTTAGATTTTCTGTGTCAACTTTGTTGGTTTTTTTTTTGTAACATTTTCATAAAGAACATTCTTCTCATTTTAAAATATCACAGTCCAGATGAGATAATCAATGTAATTATTATTTATCTTTTCACCAGGATGAAAGCTGTTTGTTGAGGAACTTGGAAATCTACAAAGAGCAAATTCTTAAATTAAACTTATTTATCTGAGGGACAGAATACTTTCAAACCTGGAACAATTAAGGTCCAGCTGCCTGAAAGCAAATGTAAGTGCCTCATGGTGTCTGTGTTCAAATCATGATATACATATGGGATTTGGGGAATAAGTATTTGGATATACTTATCCATCTGACAATATAACACCTTTGGTGATGGAGAAATCTCCAAAGCCATGCCACTAGCTTCCAAGAGGTTCAAGGTCTGAAATGCTTTGGTCTGCAGGAAAGTGAATGATTACAGGTACCAATGAGGTAGATTTAAAGTGTCACTAACCTCTGAATAATCACCTAATCACGAACCTTATTATGGCCATCAAAGCCTAATGCCCCTATAAAATGTCCCTTGTGCCTATGTTAAGAATAGAATTTCTTCAATCGGTCCCAGATATCATGTCCACGGAGGCGGACATGATAGTTGCTGATAGTTAAAAACAAAACAAAAGACTACAGGAGTGTGCAATGCTTTGTGAAGCAGTATGTTTTACACCCCTTGGTTCCATAAAGGGCTAAGAATGAGCAATTCTGATCAAACCAACTGTGCTATAGGGGAGAAATAAAATGTCCTTTCAGTTAAATGGGGCGTTTAGTCCATAGATTGCTAGAAAGTCTACAATGGATTACTTCACAATATTTTAGAGGCCACTCTAGCAATTGAGGGGTTAAAAGTCACTTTTTAATGAATAGGAATTGTTAATTCTACCCTTTGATACTGTCACTTTTGAAATTGTATCTCTTTGTGGGTAAGGCCCAGTGTACAATAACAATACTGCATACAGTACCTGCATTGAATTCTGGGAATGCAACTGAACCATTGTAAGCTTTGGATTCTTTTCTGTAGACAGGCCTTCTGTTTCAGACATGACAGTGTATTATAAGGGAAAACGTGGCCCAAAGGCAGCATAGAAAGCAAATAAACTCTCATGATTCCCAAGGGGCAAAATCCAAGACTTAAAGGAGAACTATCACCTCTATACAAGTTTGGCTCATGATCATTGTCATATAGCGATAAGCTGTAATAGTGGTTTTTATTTCTTATAAAATGCGTGCTATGGCTAAATTTAAAGTTTAAAAATGAGCCGGGGCCTTACTTCCAGACAGACTGCGGATATACAGCTCTGCACAGCAGCCTATCAATCTTCATCTGTTCTCTCTCCAAGTATTGTCACGTTCCAACCTCCTCCAATGATGGAGGAATTCTCCATATAAGCTGTTGGGCTCTCAAGCCAATGAGACCATTCCAGTTTACATGGAGAAATCCTCCGTCATCAGAGGAGGTTGGAACAAGATTCTCCATGGGGATGGGAGCAGACGAAGATTGACAGGCTGTGGTGCAGAGCTGGTAAAGCAGTTTGTCAGGAAGTAAGGCCTTGCTAATTTTGAAAACTTTACAGCCTATCGCTATATGAATATAATTACGATCCAAACTTGTATAGGGGTGATATTCCCTTTTAATGGAACATTAACAACTCCTAAATTACCCATTTTCATAATTTTGTGCTGAAAACCCTGTTGCCCACTATGTATCATTTCTGTGTGGATTGTTTCACCAAAATTAATGTTTAATCACTATTGCACTGATGACCGCTAGATAACGGCTTTAGTTTCAGTTAGGTAGGCGATAAGAGATGTAAAATGTTGGTAGGCTTGTAGATACATACTTGTACTTAAAGATGGCCTGTCACCTTCCCTTATCCTCCTGTCAGTGGAAGCCTCCATCTTGAGTCGATTTATATGATTATTCTGCCTTGTTAGTATATTTCACCCCTCTAGTGGAATCTAATAGGTTTTAGCAGAATAAGAAGGTGGATGGAGTTGATTTTCTGGCCATTTGAGTAATTAGCAGCCTTATCAGACAGGTCAGAGAACAAAGCTCTGCTGAGATTATATTCCTAAACTACCAAACCAAAAATCTCTACAGCTACTAACCCGACTGAAAATAAATTACATGGTATAGGCAGTTTTTATAAACCTATTTAATATGTTGAAGGCTGGAATTCAATAAACAATTTCAATTGCTAATGGTAGTTACTAGTTTTTGTTGAATTGCACCAAATATGTAAATCCTCTTCCTCAATGGACGTCTCTGTGGAGTCGGCAGTATTTTTTTATGCAATTCAGTAACATATTTCAAGTAGAGATGATAAAATATAAACCATTTCTCGTTTCTTAAACACCACTCTCCCTTTTTACCACCTGGCAGACTTGTTAAGCACATGTGAGAGCAAAGGATGAAACCCATGGGCAGTTCAATAAGTCCGGGTCACAAATCTGCTGTGTGTAGTTTTCCACTTCCTGTATTGATTGTGCACATTAATTGAATCCTTCCTGTAAGGTGTGTAGGGAAGATAAGAGGATAATTCTCTGATCCATCCAAATACCGAGGATCATATTCATGTGGATAAGGAGAAGCAAGTTGGGGCAAACTAATAGCATTCCAGGAGATAAATAAAAATCCCCCAAATTTCTAGTGATTTAAATGGGGGGATTTTAACCCTTAGAATGCCAGCGTGGTCTCTAATGCCTTGCTTCTCAATGGGAAGTTTTGTCACCAACTCTGCAGTCGGTCTGATCCAGAATTGCTTATCTCTGCTTCCCTGAAAACAGACCCAGATGTTTCCTACTGGTCCATCTGGAACAGGAGACAGAGGCTGATGTACCATTGGGTAAGAAATGCCAGTTCCTATTGGTTTAATTGGGGCGTTAAACGTTTGAATGCTAGAGAGATCTCCAACATATTCGAGAAGTTAAACGGCCTCGCTTACATCATTGGGAATTTATGTACATTTTACATGTTCCCTAAGGTTCAGCTGATGAATTAAACCATATTTGTATTGCACATCAACTCTAAAGATTAATTTTATTTAGTTTCTAATAAAACACATAAATATTTTTGAAAATATTATAATAATCTTTTGTTTTACAGCATCCATATAAAGTACAGTGCAGAACACATGAAAAAAAAAATCGGAGGTTTCCTTAAGAATCTAAATGAGTTTCTGGGATTTGTTCGGAGAAATGATGTTTGTTGAGCTGAAAATGAATGACGATAAGATAATAAAGCGCTGGATATACATCTCAAACAGCCGCTAAGCAATACAATCTAGGAACCCATTGCCCTGCCTGTGCTCTTGTTCCTCTTGTCTTTAAAAGGTTAACTGTGTAGTAACACCATAACATAACACAGACCAGATCACATGGACTTGTACATTAATCTGTTGCAGCATTTACAGAAGTCTGCAGTGATTTAAAGAAAATGGAAAATACAAAAATAAACATTGATTTTGACAGCAGATAAAAACCAGTTGGCCCATTCAGTCTTCATGTTTTTCTAACTGGATAAATCCAATCTTACATAGGTCTTAGAAGAGACGTATGCCTATTCCATGCTAACCACTACCACTTCCTCTGGGTGACAGTTCCATGTATCTGTAACCCATCCTGTAAAGTAGTACACACATACGCACCCATAGACATACAAATATACACACACATAAAAATACATACACCTATACACACACACTTTTTTCCATTACCTTTTATCAAACGCTACAACCAATCCACAGTGTATTTTAGTGATAATTAATAGGCAGATGTGACTGGTCCACTATAAAGTACAGCAGGACACTGCATTGTGTGGTTTGTTACTGTAGCTATTTAGTGCCACATGATGTGTAACGTGCGCTACTATATTACACATGCTTATATCATTATTGGCCTTCCTGTCTCCTGACTAATCCCACTACAGTCCATAATGAACTCTGCTGCATGACTAATCTACCTCACTCATCGCTTCTCTAACACCACTTCTCTCTGCCAATCCCTACACTGGCTCCCATTAGCTTATAGAATTTAATTCAAAATTCTGGTGCTAACTTATAGAGCCCTCACTAACACAGCACCCCTATATTTCATCTCTCATTTCCAAATACACTTCCACTCGCCATATCCGCTCTGCACATGACCTTCTCCTCTCCACCGCTCTTACTACATCGTCTCACTCCCACCTACAGGACTTCTCCCCTTCTGCACCTCAGCTCTGGAATTCCCTCCCCCACCCCATCAGACTCTCCCCCAGCCTTCAGATCTTCAGACGCTCCCTGAAAACTCACCTCTTCACTACCAACTACCTCCATAAACGCTATCACCCAGAACCACCCCTTCCCTGGACCACTGCGCTTATCACTCCCACCCACTGACCGGCAGTTCATGTGGCAGGAGGCACTTACACCCAACAGCACTTACTCCTTCTGTGTCAGCCTTCCTTCCTCTAGACTGTAAGATCTCACCAGCAGGGGGCCCTCTAATCCTTCTGTTCTCCACATCTGATTTGTACTAATTAATATCTCTGTATGTCTATTCCCTATTGTATAGCGCTGCCAAATTAGTTGGCTCTATAGAAATAAAGATTACTAATAATCATGCACTGACCTGTATGGTATTATTGTGTGTCATGTATACAGCATTTCTTTAAATGCTGTTTATTAAATCTGGTGCACGCGGTCATTTCTATGAAAACAAATATATATATATTGGTCATCAGTCCCTCAATTATAAACACAAGACCTTAAAGGGTCAGGAATGTCTAAATAAAAGTATTTCTCTGAGTCTTCTTTATATTAAAATTAAGAGATTCAGCTATATTTAACACCTTACTGTCATGGTTTCCCAAAGATGCTCAGGAGTCAGTACGGTATAGTTAAATGCAAATTTATTGAAAACAGAAAAGTAGTGCACAATATATCCAAAAGGAACAAGCAGAGGGTTACAAGCCAGCGATCACTGCTATCAGGAATAGTAGGCTGCTAGAGACTAGGCCTCAGCCACTGGTAATCTCGATAGGAGCCAGGAGCAGGAACAGAAACAGGAACATAGGATCTTGATCCGACGTCGCTGGAGTACTGGCTCACGCCTGCAGTCAGTATGGAGCAATAACTGACCCACACCTGCAGTCAGTATGGAGCATTAACTAACCCACGCCTCTGGTCAGTATTAGAGCTAGTCTACCAGAGCCCCAGGTCCTCACTAATTAGGGTGTCTGCTAGGTACAAACGTAAGAATAGTCAGATGGAGCCTCAAGTCAGCACCAGAGAGAGTAGTCAGACAAGTCAGGTCATACACAGTTCGGGTAGTCAGTCAGAGCCACAGGTCTGTACCAGGTTGGGTGTCCACTAAAGGGATCAAAGAGTAGTCAGACAGAGCCACAGGTCAGCAACAGACTGGATGGAAGACTAGCCAGGTCATACACAGAGCCCAAGAATAGAACTGCTAGGAACAACAACGCAAGGGCAACTGAGTCAGACTCAGGCTGCCCTTTAAACCCCTCCTCAGGAAGTAGGTAGGAGGAGCAGGCTCAGAGGAAGGAAGTAGGTAGGAGGAGATTACAGGAAGCATGGCACAAAACAGAGGCCTGCTTCACTCTAAAGCCTTGCGCCTGCAGATGACGCGTGGAATGATGCCAAGCGTCTCTGGAAACAAGGTAAGCTGTGACACTTACTTTCGTGTACTTCAATACTTATGAAGAGATAAAGATCCCCTGCCCTCCCTTCTGGCCTCCTCCCTCTGAATTTCATAACGGGTCATGTGACTTGCCGGCTGCAGCGAGGGACACTGTGTCCCTCGCTGCAGCCATCGAGTCGCACGACCTGATCTGAAATTCAGAGGGTGGGGGGTCTTTAACGCTTCATGACTATTGAAGTACACAAAAGTAAGGACTTACTTTTAGCACAATCTATTAATTTTAAAGGAGCAGTAAACTTTTTTATGAAAAAATATATATTGTAGGGATTTTCCTAGTGAGTAAAATAAGGGTACTCCCACTGCAGAGATATTTATATTTCCAGAGTTATTACAGATTAAAAACCCATGTTTTTTTACATTAGCAGTGACCTCTAATGGTCAAATTCTAATTAGTTTTTCTGTTAGATTCTAATGGAGAGGAAAGTTAGTGACATACAGTTCTCCATAGAATGTGATAGAAACTGCTGAGTCACTTCCTGTCAGTTAGAACTATCAGGAAGTAACCACAGTAAATTCACGTCCTGTCAGTTAGAACTATCAGGAAGTAAACACAGTAAATTCACTTCCTGATTATTTAAACTGCTATAAATTTTGAATAAAACATCTGACAGCGATAGGAGTAACCTTGATTTATTAAGCAGAAAATGCTCTGTAAAATATGTGTTTTCATAAAAAAAGTTTTGTACTCCTTTAATATAAAGAAGACTAAAATAATTACTTTTATCCAGACATTACTGACCCTTTGATTTAAAGGAAAAGTAACACCGCTGACTGATATCCCCCACTTATCTTAGTGTTACCAGGAAATCCTAATGGCCTCTATGAATTTTGTCCTTGTGCCTGTGTACAAGAGATATCATATTCAATCAGTCCTGGATGTCACATCTATGGAGGCGGACATGATAGTCACTCGTAGTTTTTTTCTTTTTAAAGGCAGAGTGCTTGGACTTACTTAACTGTTTAAGGACCAGAGGGGTTTGTAATGCATTGTAAAGCAATCTGTTGTACACCCCTCCGGTCCTTAAAGGGTTAAGATGACCATGTACAGTGAACAGACATTGATGTCCTGTTACCAACTGTCATGTCCGCCTCCATGGACTTCACTTCCAGGACTGAAGATGTTCTCCCTGGAACAAAGGGACAAAGGTGAATAATTTATAGGGGTCATTAGTATTTTTTGGCCATAGTAAGGTAAGTGTGGGGTATTGTTATGGGGTGTTAGTTCTCCTTTAACCCTTTGAGTGCCAGAGGGCTATCCAATGCGTTGCTTTGCAGTGCATTGGATACCCCCTGGCACTCAAAGGGTTAATCTTGCTAATATACAAAAAAATCAGATTTAAGTTACACCGTTTCTATCTACAGCGCCTTTACCTGGAACTCAGTACAGTTTTATGAAAACAAACATACAGGGCTGAGTAAAACAAGGGTATATCTGCTGCTGAGAGATGCTTTAGTCAAAGGTTTTTACACTTCAGTCTGCTTTTGTTTCAGTATTAAACTGTTAGCAGCAGTGGCATCACTAGGAATGGATGGGCCCTGGTACAAAGATTTTTTGGGCTCTTCTTCACAAAAATGTATTCACAGAGGTGTAAGGAGAAGTGATTTGTCCCTGATCCCTAGTATAGCTGTACCTTCTGCAGTCCCTGTAGTTACTCTCCTGGCCACTAGGGTCTGGATTCAAATGCAGCAGATAAATGTTACCTTCTGTTTTATCAAATATTTTCCTACTGAAGTCTTTGTAGAGAAACCTGGAGATAAAAGCAGAAATAAAATTAGCACCTGCATTTGAATCCAGCTCTGGATGTCCAGAGGTTTATGGTAAAGTGCGAGGATGTGAGGAAATCATTTCACTATATTCACTAAGAATTTCCTGTACAAGTAGAGGGGTAGAGACTCATTCACTTATCATTCTGGAGTAAATGTGTCAGTGTTTTGGGGAGGGCAGGGAGAGAACAGAGAGGATGCAGAGACACTTCAGCACCAAGGACAGCAGCAGCCTACAACCATGATTTCAGTGAGGGGAGAGGTGACCTTCTTTTTCTTCTCCAGAATCACCTTCTCTGGATGGGGTAGGTGATGCTGCTGCTGCCTCATCACAGGAGCTTGAACCAGGAGTACTGGAGACAAGTGGAGCCTGTCCCAGACCCATATCACTACTTGAAGAACCTAGTGACCATGGTGACCATGGTGACCATGGTTGTCTGTGGTACAGTAGCCTGTTTATCCTACTACTACTGCTGCGACAGATGTCTCTGATGATGTTGTAGCAGGAATTACAGTAGAAGCAAACTCCCAAATGTCACTGCTGGTGGCGGAGGTGATGGCCATCCACATTAGCATCTCTTTCTACCATTCCTTATTGCTTTCTGCCAAACTCTATTCCACACCAGCTGTTCCAACATCACCCTCTCTCTCATCACCACCACCAGGAGTCTCTTTCTGCTCTAAAGGACTGGTTGTAGATGACAGTTCTGACAGATGATCCCTTGCAGTCACACTTGCCAACTCCTCAGAAGAAGGAGCACTGGCATCAGTAGCAGCAGACACAGGCAGCTGACATGTGTTAATGCTCATACTGCGAGGCAGTTCCACCTTCTTCAATATACTTCCCCAGATGGACAATGCTGGGGAAATGGAAATCATTGGGTCAGAGGTATGTGGGCTCCCTTTCCTGCTATGTCTTTGCCTATCTCATTATTAATTCAGAGACAGGCACCCACTCTAGCCCAGAACTGTATATTGCCCACTAATGTAGCCTCATTAAACAAAGGGATATCCACCTACCCTAGCCATAGGGCAGGGTCTATGTGGAGTACTCCAGTGCTTAATTCATTTCCATGAATCTAACTGTGACTAAGCAACCTGATCATGAAGAAAAGTACATGGCACTGGCATAATTGCTATAATGCTCCTTTATCTTCCATGCCGTGTGTGTGTGTTGGTAAGGCTTATCCTAGAGTCCCAGGTGAATGGAGAGGTGCTTGCTGTATGAATTATATAATTCCTGCCATGATACAACTACAAGAGCTTACATTGCTCCCCAGAGTAAAAAGAAATACCAGAGAAATTGCCCAGTGGTTTGAGAATTCCCTAGAAGTTCTTGTCCCAGGTTTCGGTCTTTACATGCTGAATGATAAAGTAGGTGCTTTAAAGGACTTTATAAAAACTGCTGCACTTAATTCAATGCCTTCTGAGGTACAGGCCTCACACACCATGGTCCTTCAGAATAGGCTTAGAGACTATGTAAGCAGACAAGGGAAGTGTCTGCAAGCTGATTGTTTCAGAATGTTGTACTTATATCCTGATTCCTCTCATAAGTTTTCTGTTGTTGTACAGTGGATGAAGGAAGATATTAGGAGGTTAGATGTCAGTTGGGAAGGTTGTCTTTGGCATAAGATAGCTTATGGACTTATAGTTACTGTTGTGGTCTTTTTACAATTTTTTTGGTGTTTTCTCCTATAACAAAGGTTTAGTATCCAGATGAGCTGCCTCTGCCACCCCTGCTTTCCCTTCCAGCCTTGTCCTAACAGTAAAGCCCATCTCTGCATATCCAAGTCCAGATGTAGCCTAAAGACTGTTTCTCCCCAAGGAGTAAGAGTTGTAAACTCACTTGGAGACTGCAAATGATGAACTTTTCACTTTGGATAACTTGGACTTATGGACTGCATGAACTCTGTGTACTGAACTGGATAAACTCTATGAACTATGCACCTATATCTTGGTCTTGATGGTCCAGGTATTCAACTAGGTTGCACTTAAGTAGTAATGGATAGATTGAGTGCAAAAGGGAGGATTATAAAAGACTAACAGGGTTTGATGGGGAATTGGTTTAGGCATCCTAAAGGCTAAAGCCTTGTGAACTAAGGATTCTGATATTGTTCACAATACACAGAAAGGAAAAGGCATGTTTTGATATAAGCACAGGTTTGTGGTGGATTGTGGATGCCGGTGCAGGGGCATTCCTTTTAGGAATGTAGATCTTTAGAGAAGGGAAGCACTGTATTTTTCCACAGAGACATCTCATTTCATTGCAAAATATAACCCAGGTAATTTGCACACGTATTTTACTGTTATATTATTTGTACATTTCTTTGTCTCATGAAGGTTTGTTTCTGGTCAGTTGTATGTATAAAAAGTCTCTGTGCCACGCCTAGTTCAGAATGGTGATCTGACCTAGTGTACTAATCATTGCTCCACAGCATATACTGAATAAATCCTAGCAATTATTAACCCATACTTACCCTGTGTGGCCATTCACTAATTTTTATTCTGTATACATATCTCTAATGAAATTCTACAACATACTGTAGAGTGAATTTCACTGAAAAAAAAAACAGAAAAAGAAAAAACAGAGATAGCGTTATGACGGGTACAGGGGTTACTGATTTGTAGAGTGATGATTGATTGACTATCCATGCAGACAAAAAGATAATAAATTGCATTTATTAGTGAGGTCATAGCACACACACATTGGACAACAAATACAGGCAAACAAACAGGGGTAAAATATAAAAACTACAAACGTCTGCTATTCTATTCTTGTTATGCCAGCAAATTTGTTCATATTACCATGGGTTCCAGTTAATACAGTCCTTCTTAGCTTTGTTCTGGAGCTTAAAGGGATAGTAATACTTCGTTTTAACTTTATTTTATTTTGTAGGCATTAAAAAAACATGAAGAATGATATAAGTCTTATCTCTCAATCCTTTACGGTTTATGAGATATTCACAAGCAAAGTTCCCCTCCCCGCCCCTTTTACCTAGTGTAAGCCATCTCTTCTCAGATGTGGAATGCAGTCCATAGACCAGACAGATAACAGCAGGGGACAATCTTCTTCCTATGAGAACAATGAAAGCCCTGCCCCCCTTGACAAGTTTTTCAGGTTTTTCCCTTATCTTAATTGAAGATTGTCCCTCTCTGCAGTCTACCTGGGCACCTACCTTCTGATCTGGCTGAACAGGGAGGGGAAACTTTGCTTGTGAATATCTCTTAAACCATAAAGGTTTGAGAGATAAGACTTATATCATTCTTCATGTTTTTTTAATGCCTACAAAATAAAATAAAGTTAAAACGAAGTATTACTATCCCTTTAAACACAGTCCCATTAGAGGCAGGAGTGATGCACAGAGCCCACTGAATATTCATCAGGTGATGACTTGCTTAACCCTTTAAGGACTGGGAAAATCTGAGGTGGATTTCACTTAAGGACCGGAGCAATTCTGACCTTTTTGACTATGGGCCATATGTTCAAAGAGGTAACGACAAAAAATTGTGGTATGAAAGACAAAAATAAGTAATTGAATGCATGAACGACATATTTTCTATAGAGTAGACGACAAAAAACTAGTAATGTCCATTGTGTATGACACAACTCCAGAATTGACGGGCAAAGGGGCGGGGCAAGGGCGTGGCTAAACTATTCTCCAGTGTCGTATAGAGGAAAAGAAAATTTGTCGTAACTAATGACAAAAAAAAGTCTTTCAAAAGACAAAATTTGTACTTTAAGAAAAAAGTGGAGGAATGTTTTCTGAATGTGAGAAATTTTTCTCTTTAGTTAAGGCATTTTTGTCGTTAGTTAAGACATTTTTAAAGACATTTTTGTTGTTAAGACATTTTTTAAGACATTTTTTGTCGTTACATACGACAATTTCAGTCAGGACAAACGACATATTTCCAATCACAACTGACACTCTCTGAAAATATTAATGATCCCAACAACACTGTACGTTGAAAAGCCGTTACAAACGACAAAATCTATTTCGCTACTTCTTTGAACTCATGGCCCTATGTCTTTGTTCAACAGTGTTTTCCCTCTAAACCTTTTATTCCACCCCCATACATTACATACTGTTTTTTTACGCACAAATAGGGCTTTCTTTTGATAACACATTTATATGGATAACCCACCATTTATTATAGTAAAATTGAAGACAATGGTTAAAGAAAATCTTAAAAAATACAATTTTTTTCTCTTGGGATCATTTGTGCACAATGGGTTAAATTTGTATGGAGACTGCATGAAAGGTATGACCGGTCAGCCAGATCTACAAAATGTGCCGTTTTAAGTGGGCACTGTCCCCCCCCCGGGTGAAAATCCCCATGTCCCTTTTTCCACCCTATTTTCCCACTTTTTTATTGATGACATTTGGCGGTGTGTATAAATGTATTACATGGGTCCACAGCAATCAAACTCCCAATATTGTTTAATGATGTTTTTTTTTAAATAAATAAAAATTGTGTTGTGTTAAAAAAAAAAGTTTATTTAGCAGGTCAGAAATTGACCTGCATCCAGCCAGCCTCCTGCACCAGCAGTGAAGGGGTTAATACCCCCAGCTGCTGCATTTTGTTTTCCACTAGGTGTCTCCTCTCTGCTTCTCTGTCCCTTACTTTGATTGTAGGGGACAGAGAGGCATAGGGGAGACACAGAGGCAGTATGCAAAGCATACTGCCTCATTCTTTCAGAATGATGGTACATGTGATCGCTGCTGCAGTGATCACATGACCCGGCACAACTGAGAAGGAATGAGACTGAATGCTCCGGTACCAGAGCGCTCAGTCTCCGTCTGGATTGAATGATAGCAGCATGCATGGAGGCTTGCTGCTATCATTTAACCCATGATGGTCCAGGACCATCATGGGTCGTTAAAGGGATATTAATGTCTATATTAAAGTTTATCTCCGTTTCTTTTATATAATTTCTAATACATATATCACTATGCTTTATGACTTACATGTTTGTAGTTCAAAAGATATTAAAGCTGAAACATCCCCCTCTGGCTACTTCTGGCCACCTCCCCTTTGCTCTGTGATCCAGTCGTGGGACCGGACGGATGCAGCGAGGGACAATCTTCAGTCAGTAAGTATAAGGAAAACCCTGCCTCACTCGACGAAGGAGGGCAGGATTTGCCTTTTGCTTACTGAAGATTGTCCCTCACTGCTCTCCATCCACGGCCAGAAGGGGTGGAAGGGGTATCCTTTGAGCTTTTAATAACTTTCGGAGATAAAGTTTAATATAGACATTACTATCCCTTTAACACTTCTTTGTACCTTGTAGTCCTGACAGAGGGCTTGGATAAGTCACTTTCCTCATTCTTGGGATGTAGCCACAGAAGTTCAGCTTTATGGCCACCATCCTTGTTATGGGAACATCAGGGCACTTTTTGTGGCTGCAGCTACTACAACTCGGCTTACAGCACACAACTGAAAGGGGGACCCGGCCACTTCAGTGCCCACTCACCCTGACACTTCTGATGAGGGCGCACACCGGTCCCAGATTCCCGAGTACTCCTTTAGCAAACACATGGTCCAGTCAAACGCCAGACTGGCCCCAGGCCTCACTCCATTCTAGGCCTTCCCTTCCTGATCCAACATTTTCATCCCTCTTCTCTCCTTCTCTCTGAATTTCTCTCTTTGACTTCCTTCTGCCCCACCTCCACCAGGATCTGATGTCACAGCTACCAATTACAAGCTATATTTTGCTTAGCCTGATGTATAGTGGAAGGGGCACACAATCAACTCACTCAGATTTGCTCTACTCCTTGTATCTGCCTAAGTTTTAAATTCCTTTCCTCAAGCTGTGCTAGTGATCCACAGGGGGCTAGTTGATAACACTGAATCTCTATTGTTGGCTAGACTCCATGGCACCATCACTCGTACATCAAACATGCATATTAACCCCTTCAATGCTGGTACATGGCCAACACTCTCTAATGCATGCACACACAGGGGACATTAATGTTTTCAAGAATGGGAACACATCTTGAAGACAATGGAGAACAGGCAGGATTCATTCTCAGGGCAGCAACCATTCCATCACAAGGATAATATTGTTATATTCTAAAAACTGAAATGTATGAAAACAGCAGTAACACTCACAAAAAGAATGGCACACACACACACACATATATCTATACTATAAAAGAGAACGTGGTCACGTGACCATGAATTCTCCATTTGTGACTGACACCCCCGGGGTTGCAGCAAGGAGGAGATATCCATATCCCTCCATTCTGCCTCAGCACGGCGTACATGGGATGTGATTTTTCAAAATCTCTGCAAAGTGTTTCACTGCCTTCACAATCCCCTCTTCACAAAACAAAATGGCCTAATGTTGCAGCTTCATACAATTCCAGGCCGAAAATGAGGTACCTTGGCGTTGGTGGCAAGCTTAGCATTCTATGGCCATATAACGTGAATAAATCCTCATCTATAATATAGTAGTGATATGCAGACACAATGACGCAGAGTAAAGGGTTAATGGTGATGAAAATTTGGATGTGGACCAATATTTTGTGTATTTGCTTGCAGCTTCATACAACACACACACACACTGCCTCACAACATCTCAACTCCGGCCGCCAGCAAGACCCAGCCCTGGACCCTACTCCCCCGCATCAGCATCTGCCTCACCCCCCTCCCCAAGGAGGCCTCTCAAAAATAAGTCGAATTCACATTTAACATGTTAAATGTACATTCACAGTTAACCCTTCCAATACCACATAATGTAAAGTTACATTACTTTACTCTTTCAACATAAAATATTTTGCTCTTGCTCTATATAATGTATGCTTCTCATTCCTTGATTTTCACACCAACACTCTTCAAGTCTTCCCTTTTCCCAAAGTAAAGATGGCGGAGCTCTCCATGGCACATGATTCCTGCCCTCTTACAGGAACTGCCTTATTTCAGTGCTCTTAACACATACCAAGTGACAGTGGCATATACTTATATTTGACAGCAATTCAGGAGGAATCAGGTGAACTCAAGACCCATCTGCTTTCTCTAGTGTGAAACCTAACCAAATCCAGAGGTGAGCAACTAACAGTAAACTGTATTAAAGGGATAGTAATGTTTCACAAAAACAGCAGCTCCAATTAATCTTCATAGTATTTGGGCCATGGAGATTGTTATTTCAATACTGTCAGAGTTGTGGTTCAAGAGTAATTGAAGGATAAAGTTTCCCCTCCCGCCCCTTTTACTGATGTAACACTGCTCACCTCAGAGCAGCAAGACTGTCCGGATGGATCACAGAGAGGGACAAACTTCAATTAAGATAAGTGAAAAACTTGAAAAACTTGTCAATGGGGTCAGGGTTTTCGTTGTTCTCACAGTAAGAGTGTAAGCCATATCTTCTCAGATGTGGAATCTGGTTGTAAGACCACACAGATAACAGAAGGGGACAATCTTCTTCCTATGAGAACAATGAAAGCCCTGCCCCCCTTGACAAGTTTTTCAGGTTTTTCCCTTATCTTAATTGAAGATTGTCCCTCTCTGCAATCTGCCTGGGCACCTCCCTTCTGCTCTGGCTGAGCAGTGTTACATCAGTAAAAGGGGTGGGAGGGTGATACTTTGTCATTGAATTACTCTTGAACTACAACTCTGACAGAATTGAAATAACACTATGATGATTAATTGGAGCTGCTGTTATTATGAAACATTACTATCCCTTTAAGGAACCAGCATTTTATACAAACACTATAAAAATAAAATAAAGATAGACACACTTGCATGTGTGCATCTGCCAGTTTTTACATTGGGACACCTGCACATTGCAACACATGTAAGAGATGACCACAAACAGGATGCTTACATCAGGAAAACGGAAGACAGACTCCCAATAGGATCAGTGGTACATCATGCAGAGGAAGCCAGGGAGCAACACGATCCTCACAGATAACGTGTCGGGGAAACCGAAAAAAACAGACTTGGCACACTCTCAGCACACAAGAGAGGCACCCATCTTCCCTGACCTACATGATTCACACATATTTAACCCTTTGAGTGCAAGAGGGGTAGGCAACACATTGCTTCCCAATGCATTGCCTACCCCTCTTATACTCAAAGGGTTAAAGGATAACTAGAAAATGAATGTCTAACAAAGCCACTTCTACTCTGGCAGGAATTCAACAGAGCTGCGGGATCCTCACTGCAAATGGGCAGCCACTTCGTTCCTTACTACACATCCTGTCCCAGATAATATTATGAGGTGTAATTATTCTCTACTCTGAGTACAAGTGTACAACACCTCAAACTTATATCTTGTAGACTGGTCTCACACTCTTATATGTGAGCACAATAAAAGGGGCAGAGAGTCAGATAGAAATCAAGGAATTTGTATTATGACTAACTAAAGATATCAGGTACAAATATCACAGCGAATTAGCGTGACATAATGATTATAGTTACTCAATTCAATAAATGACATGGGCCACAGTGCCACTGCCAGCCGGTCGCGGGGCAGTCATGCGCAGTAGAGACTTCCCGTGCCGCAGCTGAAACAGAGCTGGACACTCTGAAGGAGCGCCCAGCTCTGTATCAGCCGCAGCACGGGCAGCCTCTACTGCGCATGACTGCAGCACGCGTAGCAGTCTCTACTGAGCATGACTGCGTCGTTACACACGTTTTAGCGAATTATATAGGATATATATACACTACTGGTCAAAAGTTTTAGAACAACCCCATTATTCCAGTTTTTATTGAAATGTATGCAGTTCAAGTCTAGTGAATAAACTGATATGGTACAAAGGTAAGAGGTAAACTGCCAGAGGTGAAAAAAAAACATTTAGGTTAACAAAAACTAAAAAATAATGTACATTTCACAGTTATACAAAAATGCCTTTTCAGGGAAGAAGTAATGGGTTAAGAACTCACAGTTCTGCAGCAATGTAATTAAATTAATCCTTGAAAGTGCACGCTAACAATGCCTACAGGTGTCCCAACTTTTATTGATTACTTACAAGTCTTCTGTCCGTATAAAAGCAGTGTTGGAACAGACCATGTTACTACACCCTTTTAAGCAATATTTGGACGGTATTGTACGTCAGGAAGTAGTATATTGCTGCAAAATGGCAAAAAAAAAAAAAGGCAATTAACAAAGCAAGACAGACAGACCATTATAACCCTTAAAAGTGTAGGTCTTTCCTTTAGAGAAATTGCAAAGAAAGCCAAGGTGTCAGTGAGTACAGTTTCCTACACCATCAAAAGGCACTTGGAAACTGGAGGAAAATCTGACAGGAAGAGGTGTGGCAGAGAGTCAACAGCTTGCATGACAGGCGGCTCACAGCACAACAGCTTCAAGCACAGCTTAACACTGATCAAAGTAAGCAAATGTCAGTTTCAACTGTGAAGAGAAGACTTCAAGCTGTAGGTTTGAATAGTCAAGTGGCAGTAAGAAAGCTAAGATGGCATAATAAGAAAAAGAGGCTCGCCTGGGCCATGAAGCAGTGCCAGCGGACTACTGAAAACTAGAAGAAGGTCTTATGGACCGACTAATCTTCGGTTCTTCAGGCAGGGTTTGTTGTATGCCGTCGAGTAGGTGAAAGGATGGTTCCTCAGTGTGTGACACCAACTGTCAAACATGGAGGAGGAAACGTGATCATCTGGTGCTCTTTTGCTGGATCCAGAGTCGGCGACAATATTTGATTTCCATTGTGGAAAGAATGCCACCAGTGTGTTCATCTGTTATATCTGCAAAAGGTGGCTACTTTGAGGAGTCAAAAATGTAGATTACATTTTGTTAAGGAAAACGATTCCATGATTTCTTTTTAATGTCCAATTGTTTATTTGTTCTGTGCTTTATATTCAGAGTACATTGAGACATTAAAGGAGAACTTTCACCTACACACATGTTTGCTTTAATCCACGTACATTACCGATTCAAACTGTGCTGTGTTTTGTTTTTTTTAAAAAAACGCAATAGAAATTAAGTTTGAGGGTTTACCTTTTCCCTCTTGACGTATTCTCATTCTGATCGGCACAATTTGTGCCGATGAGAATACATAACAGATCCTCCTCCCCGCTGGTCTGTCAGTAAGCTGGAGAACTCTCATTGGTAGAGATCGATATCTAGCCAATGAGAGTACTCCAACTTACTGACAGACCAGCGGGGAGGAGGATCTCCTGTATTCTCATCGGCAAGATGGTGCCGATCAGAATGAGGAGAAGAGGGATAAGGTTAACCCTTAAACTTAATTTCTATTGTGTTTTTTTTAAAAACCAAAACCCAGCACAGCTTGAATCGGCAATGTAAGTGGATTAAAGCAAACATGTGTGTAGGTGAAAGTTCCCCTTTAAACTGCGTAAATTTCAATAAAAACTGGAAAAATGTGAGTGTTCCAAAACTTTTGACCGGCAGTGTATATATCAGATAATGCTTGCAGATAAAAAAGATGTTACATACCAATCAGTCTTGTCTCTTGGTACCTAGTATCTCTCTTTGTTTGATACTGATTACTTTGGGTCAGTCCTTTTGTTATAAATCTTTTGTAAGGATGACCCAACCAATAATTATTATCCTAACAAATTATAAAATGTATTTCCAAAAACATAATTCTAAAAGCTTAATTCTACAAACGTACTTCTAAAACGTAATTCTAAAAATATAATTCTTAGGCCAATTATTATTGTACATAGCATGTAAAAAAAGGTAATTGTGGTGTTATACTTCCCTTTTCTAGAGGTGAGGTTTGATTACCTGTCATTTGGAAAAAGGCTGCAGATGTATGGTCTTTCCTGAACACTGGGTTTTTGAGAGTTTATGGTTTGGCTAGTCTTTTCCTGTTTGGCAATCTCTCTCAGTCCTGGAAAAACAGCACTCACAGGTCTTTTTTGTGAAAATACAGAAAAAAACTTTATTGTTTGATCAATGTTTCGATCCCCGTCCGGGATCTTTATCAAGATCAACATCAAGTGTAAACAACTTCATTAAGTACCTCAGGAAAGGTGATGACCCCAACAACCCACCAAAAAACCTGAATAAAACATACTAAATATATGCAAATAAAATCATCAAAATCCCCACAGGGATAGTATCAATGTGTGTGTGTTATATTACAACAAAAATCTTAATGTGCAAAAAAGTGATGTTATTTCATTATCTGTATAATAGCTGTATGCTAATGGTTCTTAATTTGCATATTGTATATAAATACACCACCAGAGCTACATTTAACGAATACACCCAATGAACACTCACATATCAGATAAAATGATGAATGAAACTCAGCCTCAAATAATTGTAAAAATGTAATATAGGTATCAGATAGATATAGGTATAGATATAGCTGGCTGATTCGGGATACCTAGTAAACTGTAATGCGTGGCACTCATGCATCGCACAGCTATATCCACTGGTTCCTCAAATGAACATTCACCAAATACGCCAATTGATGAATAAAACTCAGCCTAATCTAGATAAAAAGGTATAATACAGGCATCAAATCGACATAATTTGACTGGTTGACTTGAGTTCATAAGTAAGTTACGGAACAGAGCACACAGACATCGCATCGCATCATGACCATTCAGTGTCATTATTTTGTGTGGCCACCATTATTTTCCAGCACTGCCTTAACCCTCTTGGGCATGGAGTTCACCAAAGCTTCACAGGTTGCCACTGGAGTCCTCTTCCACTCCTCCATGACGACATCACGGAGCTGGTGGATGTTGCACTCCCCCACCTTCCGTTTGAGGATGCTCCACAGATGCTCAATAGGGTTTAGGTCTGGAGACATGCTTGGCCAGTCCATTACCTTTACCCTCAGCTTCTTTAGCAAGGCAGTGGACATCTTGGAGGTGTGTTTGGGGTCGTTATCATGTTGGAATACTGCCCTGCGGCCCAGTCTCCGAAGGGAGGGGATCATGCTTTTCTTCAGTATGTCACAGTACATGTTGGCATTCATGGTTCCCTCAATGATCTGTAGCTCTCCAGTGCCGGCAGCACTCATGCAGGCCCAGACCATGACACTCCCACCACCATGCCTGACTGTAGGCAAGACACACTTGTCTTTGTACTCCTCACCTGTTGGCGACACACACGCTTGACACCATCTGAACCAAATAAGTTTATCTTGGTCTCATCGGATCACAGTACATGGTTCCAGTAATCCGTGTCCTTAGTCTGCTTGTCTTCATCAAACTATTTTCGGGCTTTCTTGTGCATCATCTTTAGAAAAGGCTTCCTTCTGGGACGACAGCCATGCAGACCAATTTGATGCAGTGTGTGGTGTATGGTCTGAGCACTGACACTCTGACCACCCACCCCTTCAACCTCTGCAGCAATGCTGGCAGCACTCATACGTCTATTTCCCAAAGACAACCTCTGGATATGATGCTGAGCATGTGCACTCAACTTCTTTGGTCGATCATGGCGAGGTCTGTTCTGAGTGGAACCTGTCCTGTGAAACCGCTGTATAGTCTTGCCCACCGTGCTGCAGCTCAGTTTCATGGTCTTGGCAATCTTCTTATAGCCTAGGCCATCTTTATGTAGAGCGACAATTTTTTTTTCAGATCCTCAGAGAGTTCTTTGCCATGAGGTGCCATGTTGAAGTTCCAGTGACCAGTATGAGAGCGTGTGAAATTTTGCACACCTGCTCCACATTCACACCTGAGACGTTGTAACACTAACGAGTCACATGACACCTGGGAGGGAAAATGGCTAATTGGGCCCAATTTGGACATTTCCACTTAGGGGTGTACTCACTTTTGTTGCCAAGATTTAGACATTAATGACTGTGTGTTGAGTTATTTTGAGGGGGACAGCAAATTTACACTGTTATACAGGCTGTACACTCACTACTTTACATTGTAGCAGAGTGTCATTTCTTCAGTGTTGTTACATGAAAGATAAAATAAAAATATTTACAAAAATGTGAGGGGTGTACTCACTTATGTGAGATACTGTATCTACAACATCTTGTTTATTTGGAATGGTACACAAGATCAATTTCAGAAATTTGTAGATTACATGAATAGTAATCAATTTAATCTGATTTTCACTTTTGATTTTCAGAAGAATGAGATTACTGTTTTAGATCTTAAATTAACCTTTACAACTAATCAACACATCCGCGTACAGGAAGTCTTGTGCGGGTAATTCCCTTTTGAATGCCCGGTCATGTCATCCCCGGCATGTTATTAAGGGGGTTTCTGGTGGGACAGTACATGTGTGTACACAGGAACTGCTCTATGGAAACGGAATTTCAAAAACAATTTGATTTATTGACTGAGAGATTTACACAAAGAGAATATCCTTGTATACATATGACGTTATTGTTTGTTTTGGGACAAGATGTGTAGAAAGAAGATTAACATACATGGTCGAGTGTTATCATGACTCGTCACTGAATGAGCGACTGCGAGTTTTCAGTTGATTGGCTGCCTTTTCTCAGCTGGTCAATATAGTGCTCCTGCTGTTTGGTTATGATTCAGGCCTATGACGAAGTGGGAGCTCTTCCACGAAATGAGTTCGATGAATCATCACCATTGACATGTTATGATCCTCGGTGTACATTGCTGAATGCTTTTAACCCCTTAACAACCGGCTGCGCAGGCACACAGCGGTCACTAAAGGGCCACTGAGCTTTTTTTTTTTTTTTTTTTTTTTTAATTTCGATTCCGGACTCCCTGATAGGCGTGCAGCCACGGGGGGAGCCCAGAATTCCATGACGGTCATAGTACATCATGGGTCGTTAACTCAGATTGACTCAAGGGTGGTTAAGGGGTTAAAGATGACTTTAATACAGTGAAATTTTAACTGTATGGAAGTTTCACAATTGGTCTAACAAGCTCCGATGAGTTTGTGCAGAGCTCCTTACCTTACCCAATTGTACAGCGCTGCGGAATTAGCTGGTGCTATAAAAATAAATAATAATACCTGTGTCACGAAGCCAGAGACTAAGCTCTACCTAGGAGGAGATATCACAGGTACAGTGACTCCTCCAACAAGCGCTGGTGGAGTGAAGGCTAGAGTGCGTTGTTAGGGAGTGTGGCTGGTGTTCGCAGGCCCCCTGTAGTGCATTGTGCTGCGGCTAAGGCCGTGTAGAGGTGCTGGCCGCGAAGCCAGATGACCTCCTTCGGTTGAGCCGAAGAAGGCCCAGGATAACGCACTACAGTGAGGACACCCACCACCAACCCCAGGGAAGGTCTATTTCCAGAATAGAACAGGGACTCACTTAAGGTAAGTCCAGTGGCTAATGGAACAGTGAGCAGGATCAGAGCAGCTAGAGCAGCGGATGGTAGGGAGGCTAAAGCCTGGAGATGCAGGGGGCTAACAGAGCAAGAAGAGGGACCAAGACAAGGGCTGGCAGACAGAAGTCACAGGACTACAAAGGGGAGGACTGGTCAAGGCACAGGGGTGCTAGACAGGAGCAGACAAGGCACAGGACACCACAGGGGCGGACAGGAAGGGCACTGGTGCTGACTGGAACTGGCTAGAAGGAGCAGGACTCCACAGGGATGGACAGGAGGAACACTGGAGTGCGGCGCGCAGTTTATAAAGGAGTGAGACCCGGAAGAGCGGGTCGATGATGACGTCACCACGCTAACGTGGTGACGACCGAGGTAACCCGGAAGACGAGCAAACCCGCCGTGCAAGCGATGGGGAAGGGAAAACCTGACAACCTGTGTCTAATTGTTGCTACTGCATCACTTAACAGGTACCCTGTAGTTATTAAAATATCTGCATTACTCAATAATTTTCTACCAACACCTTTATCATTTTCATATTCATTTTTAGTAATTGTATCAAGTTACATCTATAAAGACATTGTTGGTTCCCCATATAGCTTCAGCATATGCTAAATCAGGAATATTTGTTTCCATACAGTGTGTAAACTCACAAGGCACATCATCAGGACCAATCATGACATTCATTTGGTCTCTTAAACCTTTTATTACCGAGTCAACTCTATGAGTTGCACTGTCAGATATACATTTCTAGAACAGGGAATAAATGGCATAATTTTCTTTAACAATTTGTTGTTGCTGCACCCACCAAAACCAAGGTAGTCTAGTGTAATGCAGGTACCCTTGGTCAATATTCTTAGGTTGCCCTCTAAAAGCGCTTCTAGGGATGTCTTCAGCATACCATGAGCAGGGTTTACGTCTGTTTATATGAGAGGGGATGTCAGGACTACCCATTCCTTGCTTTATTAGCCTCTCTTTGATTATGTTGCAAATGTTATTTTTGCCTTTGCATGACTGGCTGTAGTAGTAGGAATTAAGAAAGCTATGTATCTTGGTTACATACAAGTGTCCCATGCAGTTAACCTGTGAAACATCTCTCCATTACCTTCAGAACTCCATTCAACTGGTAAAGCTTGTTCTTTTAGTCTTCCTGTGTTTGCATTTAAAGGGATAGTAATGTTTCATAATAAAAGCAGCTCTAATTAATCATCATAGTATTTGGACTTTGGAGAGTGTTATTTCAATTCTGTCAGAGTTGTAGTTCCAGAGTAATTCAATGACAAAGTGTCCCCCTCCCGCCCCTTTTACTGATGTAACACTGTTCAGCCAGATCAGAAGGGAGGTGCCCAGGTAGACTGCAGAGAGGGACAATCTTCAACTAAGATAAGGGAAAAACCTGAAAAGCTTGTCAAGGGGGGCAGGGATTTCATTGTTTTCATAGGAATAAGAGTGTCCCCTTCTGCTATCTGTCTGGTCTATGGACTGGATTCCACATCTGAGAAGAGATGGCTTACACTAGGTAAAAGGGGCAGGAGGGGAACTTTGCTTGTGAATATCTCATAAACCATAAAGGTTTGAGAGATAAGACTTATATCATTCTTCATGTTTTTTTAATGCCTACAAAATAAAATAAAGTTAAAACGAAGTATTACTATCCCTTTAATTCTGATTTCAGCTTGGTTAAAGGGATAGTAAACCTTGAAAATAAGTTTATTTTATATTGTAGCCCTTAAAAAAACATGAAAAATTATATAAGTCTTGTCACCCATACCTTTATGGTTTGGGAGATATTCAGAAACAAAGTTTCCCCCTGAGTGACATCACCGTTCTAGCTCTCAGATTTGGAATCCGTCCGGGGACCGACTGCGGCTCTCCAGAAGTGCCAAGATCAGGATCTTTAAAAAGAATTTCTTAATTGGAATGATCTACAAAGTGTGCTTGCAAGCCAGGTACACTTTGTAGACAGTTCCAGTTAAGTAGTTCTTTTTAAAGATCGTGATCTCGGCACTGCTATAGAACTGCCGGTTGATCTGTGGACCGAATTCCAAATCTGTCCACTAGATGGCAGACTTGGCTGAAACAGCCAGGAAAAGGGAACTTTACTTTATTTTACTTCTGAATATCTCCCAAACCATAAAGGTTTGGGAGATAAGACTTATATCATTTTTCGTGTTTTTTAAGGGCTACAATATAAAATAAACTTATTTTCAAGGTTTACTATGCCTTTAACAATTCATTATAACCATCATCTTCCATTTCATTTTTTCACCAATCAGAATATAGGGCATTGGAACAGAATTTAGCTCCAATATGTGGTCTTACTCCACCAGGAATGCGATAGTGCTCCCGCTGTTTGGTTATGATTCAGGCCTACAACGAAGTGGGAGCTCTTCCACGAAACGAGTTCGATGAGTCATCACCATTGACATGTTATGATCCTCGGTGTACATTGCTGAATGCTTTTAACCCCTTAACGACCGGCTGCGCAGGCACACGACAGTCACTAAAGGACCACTGAGATTTTTTTTTAAATTTAGATTCTGGACTCCCCAAAAGGCGTGCATCCACGGGCGGAGCCCAGAATTCCATGACGGTCATAGTACATCATGGGTCGTTAACTCAGATTGACCCATGACATACTATGACCCTCAAGGGTGGTTAAGGGGTTAAAGATGAATTTAATACAGTGAAATTTTAACTGTATGGAAGTTTCATTTCCATTTCATTTTTTCACCAATCAGAATATAGGGCATTGGAACAGAATTTAGCTCCAATATGTGGTCTTACTCCACCAGGAATGCGATACTCTTCTTCTTCAGCATCTTCCCAGAATTTTATCTTTGCTTCACTTCTCCTCCTGGAAAGGAGCCTTTTTTGTGTGTTCTGTCCAGTATTCAGGTAGAAAATTGGATATTCTTTATATTTCACCTTGTTTTGAGTGGTGCCAAGTTGTGGGCATTGGTTAGCCTTAATTTATTTTGCTGGTCATAGCCTTGTTGCATGAAAGTCAACATAGCAACAATGTTCAAAGGCTGCATAGCACATCTTTTATCTGTATATTCTTTGCTTGAAGTGGTCTTGTAAGGGTAAATATCATTGTAATGTGGATGCTTGAACCATTTTCATCTGTTCATTAATATGTGTCAGACCCACAGGGAGGAAACCGCTCACCTCCTGTGTGTGCAGCCGCGTCGCGCCGTCCTCGGACCTCCGGTTGCCAGGGGTGACATGGCTGGCTGCCCTAGCAACGAGTGTGCGTACGGCCGCACAATGAGAAGCGGCGTGCGCACCTCGGGTGACGTCATTGGCAGCCGACCCGGGACTGAGGACGGCTGTGCACCGGCGTTCCAGACACCCACACTGGAACACAGGTGAGTGTGGGGCGGTCCTACTCCTGGTGGTGCAGGACAGGCCCCTATATAAACTTGGAATGCCCCTTACTCGGGACTCAGTTGTTTTGTTGCCCTTGCCTGGATTAGACTTACTCCCTGAGCTCCTGATTCCTGATATCCTTGTTTGGCTACCTGACTACTCTGATCTCTGGCATCCCTGACCTCTGCCTGGCTACTTGACTACTCTGATCTCTGGCATCCCTGACCTCTGCCTGGCTACCTGACTATCCTGATCTCTGGCATCCCTGACCTCTGCTTGGCTACCTGATTATCCTGATCTCTGGCATCCCTGACCTCTGCTTGGCTACCTGACTATCCTGAACTCTAGCCTCCCTGACCTCTGCCTGGCTACCTGACTAACTCTGACCTCTGGCTACCTGAAAATACCATCTGGCTATCTCGCTACCTACCTCTGGCCACCCGAAACTCCGAGACCCTGCTCTACTTACCAGTCTCTATCTCCTGCCTCTCAAGTCCACGGCTGGCCTTCTACTCCTGTCTGATCTTCAGTAGCCCTTGTGTTGTCGCCCACACTCCAGCAGGTCTGTTCCTCCAGCCTCCTGGTTAGTGGCGCGCGTACATGGGTGTGCTCATCCCTGCTCCCGGGCTCCAGAACAAGAACTCCCTGACAATATGATCCCTTACCAGTCTTCTTCCTTCTGGAGTGGTGATCCCAGCACTCTTTGCCATTCTATTATAGTCCATAAGAATGAGTTGAGAAACTCCCAGTGTTTTCAGTTTCTGTATGATAGGCTTAGGAAAAGGTTTCCAATGTAGTCCTTGTGGTAGGCCTGTATGCTGATACAATAATGATTGTTGTGAGGAGGAAAAATCCAAAATATTTTTGGGTACTTGTCTTTGACAAATACCAGACATATTTAATTGTAAGTGTCCATTTATTCTTCTGTAACATTTCCTGGAACTCTTCAATAGATATTGAGGCTGCAGAGGAATCATGGTATAACGTAGAGTATTCTGTCTCACTTTCCCCTTCTCTATTGCTTAGGGGAAAATATTCATGAGTTTGTGCAGTGGGTCTATTGTCCATCAGCTGTTGTGCTTGAGTCAAGAGTAACCATTGTGAGAAGGTCAGTGGTTCAGCAGGATTCTCTGGTCCCTTTTTTCTGCTGTGGGATTAAAATGAGAAGCTGGCTTTAAATTATTAATTTTTTACTGTACATTATCTGCCTTGTTTGTCCACTGTGATAAATGTGTATAAGCATACAGGGGGTTTCCATCTTGGTCTCAATGGTTTAGTGGTCTGTACTCTCTCCCGGACATAGGGTTTCCAAGAATGAGTTTGTTTTGGTGTGTGAACAGCCCTAGAGAAATAAACTCTGAATTACTGTACGATAGTCAATTGATCTAGTCTCCCTGATGCAGAAAGGTTATTATCAATAAAGTTAATATAAATAAGCATACCATGTAACATGTCATAAGATATTTTAATAATAACAGAAGAAATGATAGTATTTAAACCAATCAGCAATTGAATTATCAACGGATACAGTTGTATATGGAAAATTCAGTACTACCATGTAAAAATTTTAATAAGGTGTTTGTTCCTTTTTTTATTTTATTTATACCAATAACAGCAGAAGGTATGTGAGTTAAAGCAATTTGCAATTGAATTATCAAAGGATACCACTGTGTAGGGCAAGAAGGCAACAGCATGGTCATATATTGTGTTACTTAGCATTTTCCCTTTCCACTACCCATTACTTTGGCTATGGATAGGTGTACTGATATCTTGTGCCATATCATATGCACCAACCCTCTCTTGGAATTGTTTTGCAGTGCATGCAGGGCTTTGTGTTTACCAAAGAGGTGAGATAATGGAGCTTGGCAGAGCTATTTGAACCATAAACGGGGTAAACCAAGTAAATCTTATACAAGCTGCAACACATACCATTACATACTTATAGCTGTGTAAAAGGGGATAATGGACCTATATGGGCTAAAAAAGCTTAAGTCAAATAGCTTAGTTGACATTTATTTGACAATGTAAGGAGGAGTTTAGTCATTAGGATTATTAGTAAGTTAACATGCTTTACAATTCCCAACAACATGACATACAGTTGTACAGTAATAAGTTCATTATCCCTACCAAGGTGTGGGTGCCCAATACTTTTGTGAGCAGCCATAGTTAGTTTAACCCTATCACCTGTAGGATAAAATCACGGTCATTAATGGTGGCAAAACATTGGCTTCCCTTTAAGGTATAAGTATATTTAGTGGGATAACCAGGTGGATTAGGTCTGGTATTATCCCTGCAAGTATTTATATATTAAATATCCCAATAAAATACTTTACTTAATATTAATCACTGTGTGCAGCCTCTGAGGCAGAGACAGTATCATGCAGCAAAGACCTCCTCCCCCCTTCTTCCGCATAGGCCCATGCCTGTTCCATTTGAGGAAATTGGAATCTTACCTCCAATTCCCTCATATTCATTGGCTGGGATATGTTTAACCCCTTAGGGACCCTTGACGTACCAGGACCGTCAAGGGTAAATTTGCTCGAAAGACCCTTGACGGTCCTGGTACGTCACGTACTTTTTACTTACAGCGCTCTACCGGGAGCGCTGTAAGTAAAAATAGGGCATGAAATAGACCGCTCCAAGATCGGAGCGATCTGTTTCAAGCCCCATAGTGACGCGCAGATACACGTGACAGGTCACGTGTACCGGCTCGTCAAAGTGCCCCTATGCGGACGTTATGGGACGGAAATGTCCCATAACGTCCGGTCCTTAAGGGGTTAAGCACTTCCCAGCCAATCAGTTTAAAGCACAACCTGCTCAAAGTGGATTGGCAGGGAAGTACCAATGGCTGTGAGGGAATTTGAGGTAAGACTGCCCATATCTAAGGCAGTCTCAATTCCAATTCCCTCAGAGTGGAACGGGCATGGGCTTGTGCAGCAGAAGGTGGGTGTCTTTGCTGCATGATACTGTCTCTGCCTCAGCCTCAGAGGCCGCACACAGCGATTAATATTAAGCTAAGTATTTTAGTGGGATATTTTACAATGGCATTATAAGTGGCATTACTGAATATCTTATTTGCCTTAACATTTAATATTCATGTAGGCATATTAATATTTGAACAATGGCACACTAATACATACTTTAACCCTACTGAGCCACAGAGAGGTAAGCAACACATTGCTTTGCAATGTGTTGTGTAACCCTCTGCATTCAAGGGGTTAAACTATGTATTAGTGTGCCGGATATTGCATTGGACTTAAACTTTCCAGGGTAGTTTTTACAGCAAGAAGACAGAAGCTACATGATAGTAGCTTCTGATAGTAGCTAACACTAATTAGTTAACGATCAGTGGTTGACAGTATGTCAGGCACTGATCGGTAGCTTTTTTCCTTTGAAGTTCCCAATACTGCCACTAAGTAGCGGCGTTGAAAATTATTTAAACAAATGACTTATATTTTTAATATTTTACACAAGGACACAGGTGACTCTCCCTTGTGGTGACAATAAGGCACCCTGTATGCCTATTTAACTGTCAGACTGGCTGATGTGTCACTCTGAAAAAAATTATTCAGACAAATTATTCGAAATATTTTTAACATTGTCTGTTGCATGTGCCGTTTCTGTTGCAGAGATGAAATACATTATAGCATGAGCATCTGTCATTTACCATCTGTAGCAAAGGTAATACATTACACAGTATGTAGTATGTGTCATTTACTAAATGTAGCAGAGGTGTTATATACATATGGATGTAGCTAAATTAGAAGGAAGAAGGAAAAGTGAGGATGACTGGTGTGGTATCCTTTTGAAACGTTGAAAAGAAAAATATTGCGCGGCTAGAAGCCGATTTACCCATGTTGCACTGTTTAAAATAGCGACATGAAAACTTTGCGCTGTATAAAAGCGCTAGGTTGTCATGTCGCATAATTAAATGTCCCTATGCCCTGGGCACAACTCCCAGCATCCTTACCTTGCCTTGCCCAGCTCTCTTTAAAGCAGAACTACCATCTCTTACAGACATGTCCCCAAATAATTACCCATCTGGCGACTAGCTGTTCAGTAGCACTTGTTGCCAGAATCATTACCGCGTTAATGACATCTTTCCATAGTGACACCTGCACGTCTGCGCTGTCAGTCCCAGTCTGCTCTAGGAGGCATTGCTAGGAGCCGTTCGGCTCAAAAAGGGACTGACAGCGCAGGCATGCAGATGACACTATGAGCGGTTTCCTGCTTGTCAGTCCAACAGCAGTGTATAATTCTCATGAGCAATCGTTCCAGGGGTCATACCGCTGTGCCAAGTGTGAGCATATTTTCTCTTTAGAGTCTAAGATATTGGATTTGGAGAGAAATATTGCATATTGGAAACCTGGAAAGGAGTTTAGAACTCACAGAGCAGGTAGTATGTGGGGTTAGTGGTGAAGAGGGTGGAGCTGTAGACGAGGAGCGACAGGTAGGCAGCTGGGTAACAGTAAGGAGGAGAGGTAGTGGACAGAGGAAGAGGAAGGCCAGTTCTGAGTTGACTCAGTCCAACAGATTTGCAAGATTGTGTGAAGATGTTGATGAGAATTGCTCAGAATTGGCAACACTGGAGAGGGCTGATTCCTCTAGCAGCCAGGGGAACAGTCCTCCTTCCAGGCTAGATGGGATGCAGAGCAGGCAGAAACCAAGGCAGGCGGTGGTAATAGGGGACTCTATTATTAGGAGGGTAGATAGGGTAATCTGCCGCCAGGAACGTGAATGCCGAACAGTATGCTGTCTCCCAGGTGCTCGGGTTCGGCATGTTGCGGACAGGGCTGACAGATTATTGGGAGGGGCTGGAAGTGATCCAGCTGTCTTGGTACATATTGGAACCAATGACAAATAGGAGGAAGATGGAGGTCCCTAAAGAATGATTTCAGGGATTTAGGGTGCAAGCTTAAGGCAAGGACCTCTAAGGTAGTATTTTCTGAAATACTACCTGTGCCATGCGCCAGTGCAGGTAGGCAGAGGGAGCTCAGGGAGCTTAATGTATGGCTCAAGCAATGGTGTAGGAAGGAGGGTTTTGGGTTTTTAGAACACTGGGCAGACTTTGCTCTTGGGTACAGTCTATATGGAAGAGATGGATTGCACCTAAATGGTAGAGGAGCCTCTGTGTTAGGGGAGAGAATGCTAGGAAGCTTGGAGGAGCTTTTAAACTAGGAAAGGGTGGGTGGGTATAGACAGCAAAAATGGGGTAGATACAGCAGATAGGAACTGGGTCCAAGTAAATGACCAGGGGGGTGGAGAAAGGGTGGGGAGAAATTTAGTCAGTAGGGAGGAACTCCTAGTAAATGAAGGTGAAGAAAAAAGGCATGTAGGGATTAATATATGTAAAGACTTCAAAATCAATTGTATGCTAGCAAATGCAAGAAGTATGGTAGATAAAATAGGAGAACTAGAATTGCTGGCGGTTAATGAGCAATTGGACATAATTGGAATAACAGAAACATGGTGGAACGATGCACATGACTGGACTGTAAATATAGAGGGCTATTCCCTGTTTAGAAGAGACAGAATTAATAAAAAAAGGTGGAGGTGTGTGCTTATATTTGAAAACAGAGCTAAATCTAGTTTTGCGAGGTGATATTAGTGAGGAAACTGGCCAAACTGTGGAGTCCATGTGGGTAGAAATCGAGACTAAATGTGGTGTGAAAGGTAAAAAAAAGTTGTTGGTGCGCATATGCTACAAACCACCAAATATCGATGACAATGATGAGGCCCAACTGCTATTGCAAATGAGGAAAGCTGCCCAGTTTGGGCATACTATAATTATGGGAGATTTTAATTATCCAGATATCAACTGGAAAAATGAGACCTGTCAGAGTGCTAAGGGTAGCAGGTTTTTGAACACGCTTCGTGAAAGCTACATGTCACAAATGGTGGAAGCGCCGACAAGAAATAACAATGTATTGGACCTAGTGATCACTAATAACACTGAAATGGTATCCAATATTAAGGTAAGAGAACATTTGGGAAACAGTGATCACAACATGGTTACATTTGAGATCTGTCTGGCAAAGCAAAAATGTATAGGTTCAACCAAAACTATTAATTTTAAAAAAGCGAACTTCAAATTGTTAAGGGCCTCAATGCAACACATAGACTGGGATATTTTATTTAAAGGCAAAAATACTGAGGAAAAATGGTCAGAATTCAAATTTAGGTTGCAGAAGTGTACCCAACAGTATATACCAATGGGGAACAAGTGCAAAAGAAGTAAGTCACAGCCAATGTGGTTAACTGCACATGTAAAGAAGGAAATGGCAAGGAAAAAAAAAGCATTCAAATTATTTAAGTCAGAAGGAACTGAACAATATTTCTTAAAATACAGGGAGTGCAACAAAGGTTGCAAAAAGGCAATTAGGGTAGCAAAAATAGATAATGAAACTCGAATTGCAAGGGAAAGCAAGACTAATCCCAAAAGTTTTTTAAATATATAAATAGCAAAAAACTTAAGAGGGAGTGCATTGGACCATTCAAAAATGAGATGGGTTAGTTGGTTAGTGAGGATAAGGAAAAGGCCAATGTTTTAAACACTTTTTTTGCATCAGTATATACAAGGGAGCAAGGAATGGTAGAAGAGCCTCCGCAAGTAACAAATAAAACAATACAATTAATAGATATTGGGTTAACTCAAGGAGATGTCATGGGAAGACTGAACAAAATGAAGACCGACAAAGCACCGGGTCCTGATGGTATACATCCAAGGGTTCTTCAGGAACTCAGTGCAGTGTTAGCAAAACCCCTATATTTACTCTTTAAAGATTCTATTACCACAGGCTCAGTGCCACAGGATTGGCGAAGAGCTAACATAGTGCCTCTATTTAAGAAGGGAACTAAAACAGAACCTGGGAATTATAGACCAGTGAGTTTGACCTCTGTAGTGGGAAAACTATTAGAAGGGATAATAAGGGACTATATTCAGGATTACAACACAAAAAATAAGATCATTAGCACGAATCAACATGGTTTTATGAAGAATAGATCATGCCAAACTAATCTTTTCAGCTTCTATGAGGAGGTAAGCAGCAACCTTGACAATGGCAAGGCAGTAGATGTAGTATATCTAGACTTTGCAAAGGCATTTGATACAGAAGGCTGGTGTATAAAATAAGGAAATTGGGGCTAGGAAATAACCTTTGCAATTGGATACAAAACTGGCTGAAGGGTAGGGAACAGTGTGTGGTTGTAAATGGAAAATTCTCCAGTACAGTTAAAGTGGAGAGTGGAGTACCGCAGGGTTCAGTATTGGGTCCGCTGCTTTTTAACATGTTTATAAATGACCTGGAAATAGATATAGAAAGCAAAATATCAATATTTGCAGATGATACTAAATTATGCAAAGTCATTAATTCAGAACAGGATATTTTCTCTCTACAGAGGGACTTACATACAATGTCAGATTGGGCAAACATGTGGAATATGAAGTTTAATGTGGGGAAGTGTAAAGTCATGCATTTGGGAGGAAACAATCCCAAGGCTACTTATAAACTTAATGGAATAATTTTAGGTGACTCGTTGCTAGAAAAAGACCTGGGTATCCTTGTCAACTACAAATTTGGAAACAGTGACCAGTGTCAAACAGCAGTAGCAAAGGCAAACAAAGTCCTGTCTTGCATAAAAAGAGGTATTGAAGCAAGTGTGGATAACATTATTTGCCATTATACAAATCATTGGTAAGACCTCACCTTGAGTATGCAGTGCAATTTTGGGCACCGGTTCTGAAAAAGGATATACTAGAACTAGAGAGGGTACAGCAGAGAGCAACAAAATTAATTAAGGGAATGGAGGACTTGACATATGAGGAACGACTAAACAAACTTGGTTTATTTACTCTAGAGAAAAGACGACTAAGAGGAGACCTTATCACATTGTACAAGTATATGAGAGGTCAATACAAGGATCTCTGCGGTGAGCTATTTATTCCAAGGCCTGATCAGGTGACCAGGGGACACCCCTTGAGATTAGAGGAAAGGAGGTTTAAACTTCAGCAGAGGAAGGGTTTTTTTACGGTAAGGTCTGTCAAATTGTGGAATTCATTGCCCAGGGAGGTAGTTATGGCAGATACAATGGATACATTTAAGAGAAGATTAGATACATTTCTTTCAAAAGGGAACATACAGAATTATAATGTTTATCAGTAGGCTGATCAGGAAGGTCTGATAAAGACTCATTTAATTGGTAGCAGGAAAGCTATAAAATTCTCAGTTACTGAGATATGAACTTGATGGACTTGTGTCTTTTTTCAACCTAATTTACTATGTTACTATGTTACTATGTTACTATGAACGTGGTAATAATTCTGGTGACTAGCTCTACTGAGCAGCTAGATGGGTAATTATTTGGGTCCATGTTTGCAAGAGGTGATAGTTCCACTGTAATGCGACAACATTTCAAAAGGGAACCGACTGGTGCGAGACAGACTCAGGATGACAGCAGCAACACTGGAGATGTACCCAGAACGGCAGAACACTGGAGTAGGCAGGACTCAGTCCGTACATAGATACAGCAGCAACTGAGGAAGACTGGTCCGAGGCAGACTCAAGATGACAGCAGCAACACTGAAGATGTAGCCAGAACTGCAGAACACTGGAGCAGGCAGGACTTAGTCCGTATATGGATACAACGACTGAGGAAGACTGGTGAGAGGCCGACTCAGGATGACAGCAACCTGGATGATTGTAGAAGTCCTTTTTGTTTTTCTAATCTGCATTGAACCTGAGAGCAGGGTAACCCAGCTTTGGCAAGTTGACTTTTAAAAAAGTAATTTTCTCCATGAGCTGGGGGGGCAGTTGAGAGCACTGGGGGCTAAGTATATTTCCAGTAATGGAAAATAACCGCTCACTCTGGACAGTGGTTAGGGGTCAAGAAAGCAACTCCTGAGCTACCAGGGACAATGTAGACCACACAGCCCTCTTGTTATCCCAGAAAGTCAAGGTATCTGTACTTGGGGCCAAAGAAGGTTCTGCAAGGTAAGCCTTAACCTCAAACTCAGCACTTTTTCTATTAATGGGGAGCTGTTTGTTGTGTCCGAAGCATAATCCATTGCCTCAGCATAAAAAGCAGCAGCTGCTCCACCGGAACAAGATGAAGTGCTACTGGTGCTGCTACTACTAGGTCCCGGAAGACCACCACACTCCTCCAGCTCATCTTCGGAATCTTCTCCCGCCTCCTGTGACTGCATTCTAGTTTTTCTTTGCCTCTCACGCACCCTCGCTATCAATTGTTTCCTCCAGGCAATGGGGGAATTGGAATAAAGTGCCATATTGCCTTTGATTCGAGGATTGCAAATTGTGGCAAGCATTAACTCGGGACAATTGTCCATGTGCTCTTCCATGCGCCGAGTCAGTTCCTTCTTCAGCCTCGTTAGAAGGGCAGCAACATCGGGAAGTATATTACCCTCAGCACCAGGCAAGCGTTCCCTAATGGAAAGGAAATCGTCCAATTTTAAGGAGAGGTGCGTGAAGAGGGGAATGACTTCTGCCAGGCTACCGTTCTCTTTGCTCAAAAGTTACGTCAAAGTACGGAAAGGCGTAAGGACTGTCACTACCTGTTCCATCAGGGCCCAGTCAGCCCTGCCCCGTGTTCTGTTATTGCCAATGAAATGATGATTTGACATTGCATGAATGGCTTTTTTCGGCTCCAGGATATGCTCTAGCATATCTAAGGTGGAGTTCCACCTGGTCCCAACATCTTGTTTTAGGCGGTGTTCTGAGAGCTCTGCCTTTTTCTGTTCCTCCCAGAGTAGCTAGCTATCTTTGACGCTCCGATGGAAGTGGCCAGAAATTTGTTGGCACGACTCCAGAAGTGCTGACAACTTTCCAGTGTTACTGTCATCCTCAAGAGCAGCCTTCACTACTAGATGAAGAACATGCGCTGAGCAGCGCACACCCATAACCAAGTGTAACAATATGGTCCCACGCTTTTGAGCGATGGATGACTTTGGAAGGTGGTGAAGAAGAAACTGAGGTGACACTTTCTTCATCTTCACATGCTGGAGCAACCTCACTATGCTTTTTTTTCTACATACCTTTACAGGGGTACTAGTAGACCCATAGATGGCAGCAGGGATGTTGGGACTGGGATTGAAGGAGGATGGAGTAACACTGGTGGCAGATACACTAGCAGCTACTACCTGCCTGGGAGACTCATTTGGAACTGGAGAGGCAGGTGGTGAGTTTTCATCAATAGAAGACAGAATTGTAGCTGGAGAAACAGGAGGAGTACTATGGGCAGCAGTGGAAAATGAAGCTCAGGAGAATAATCAAGGTAAGTGTAAAAAATCAAGCTTAGCAGGGCTTGGTCCCTCATATTCTTCTTCTACCTCTTGTAGGTTTGGACAGGAAAAAAATCATCAGCAGCAGATTTTGGGAAGAGCTGATGAATTCCCTCTTCTGCCTGGTGGCTACAGGGAAATGGTAAACTATATCCGTCAATAACCTTTTTTGGAGACGATATGGTCTCAGTGTCAGTGGCAGTGGTGGCAGGAGAAATTTTCACAAAATACTCCAATAATTCAAGTTTGGGCTGCTTACATGGATGTTCACTGTAAAACTCCTGCCTTGATACTGCCTGCAGTTTCCCACCAGTAGTGTTCATGTTCAACATGCTAGGTGTCCCCAGGTTTATAGAACTGGCTGTAGCAGAGGTGGTGACGGAACTGGTAGTGGCAATAGTCATTGTGCAGGTGGTTCTGGGGGGATCATCAGGAAACAGCTGACTAGAGAGGGGTGACGGCCGCTTCGTGGTCTTAGAGGAGGAACTGGACCTCTCTACCATGCTAGTAGAGGTAGAACGACCTGCAGTTCCCTTATTTCTAGTTTTTGGCTTGGGCTGCTGCTGCTCAGTCTGACTAGTACTACTCAAAGTACTCTTCTTTCTCCATCTGCTGCTGCTAGCTCTGCTTGAAAGCATCTGCATATCAGGTTGTTCACTAGGACACAAATCCATTACGGATAGGTAGGTTGTGAACTATTATAGTTTTACAACTTTAAAACCTGCCCACACAACAACTGTAACACTGGCAGTGTGCCTCTGAAAATTATTCAAACCAATAAATTGTAGTTTCTATATTTTTAATAAAACCAACACAGGTGACTCTCTCTTGCGGTGGCTAAAAGGCACCCTGCCTGCCTATACAACTGTGATACTGACAGTGAGACTCTGAAGATTATTCAAACAAATAACTTGTAGTTTCTTTTTTTTAATAAAACCAACACAGATGACTCTTTCTTGAGGTAGCTAAAAGGCACCCTGCCTGCCTATACAACTGTGACACTGGCAGTGTGACTCTGAAGATTATTAAAACCATTAACTTGTAGTTTCCATATTTTTAAGAAAACCAACACAGGTGACTCTCCCTTGCAGTGGCTAAAAGGTACGCTGCCTGCCTATACAACTGTGACACTGGCAGTGCGACTCTGAAAATTATTCAAACAAATAACTTGTAGTTTCTTTATTTTTAATAAAACCAACACAGGTGACTGTCCCTTACGGTGGCTCAAAGGCACCCTGCCTGCCCATACAACTGTCAGACTGTCTGATGAGACACTCTGAGAATTATTCGACGAAAACCCTAATATTTTTTATAGTTTGCACAGGAACAAAGGTGACTCTCCCTTGCAGTGGCAATAACTGGCACTAATGCTCACTGCCTGCCTATGCCTAGCCTAATTCTACCTGCCTGCCTGCCCACACAACAACTGGACACTCTCTAATCTCTTCTTCTCTCTCTGAGCTCCAACAACGCAATGAGGAAATGCAGGCTGTCTGCCTGGGTGACTGTGTCATTAGTCCAACCCCCATCATGAAACAAAGAAGCCAATTGGAATACAGACAAAAGAGGGAAAGTAGTGCATGAAACGGAGAATGGAATTGGACTGGAGACATGGAGGGAAAATTATGCAGGGAAAGTAATCGAGCGCGCGCAGGTAGTACAAAAAATATCCGACTCCGAAAAGTCCTGTTCCGAAAGTAGTCGAAACTTTCTGAAATTTGTCGAATGTCGAAATTTTTGCAACTTTCAACGACTTTCAGACCAGGGCTGTTTGGAGTCGGTTCTTTTTTGTCGAACGATCTTTACGTGTCGGATGTCCGAATGTCTCCGAATGACCCCATTTTCGGTTATTTCAGAATTTCTCTAAATCAATTTGCACAAGTCTAACTGTAAGTCCATAAGCTATCTTACTCCAAAAAACAACCTACATCTAATCTCCTAATACCTTCCTTCACTGCTGTACAGCCAAGGAAAAATTATAAGAGAAATCAGGATGTAAGTAAACATTCTGAAGCAATCAGCTTACAGACACCTCCCTTGTCTGCTTACATAGTCTCTAAGCCTATTCTGAATGATCATGGTGTGTGAGGCCTGTACCTCAGAAGACATTGAATTAAGTTCAACTGTTTTTATAAGGTCCTTTAAAGCACCTATTTTATCATTTAACATGTAAACACCAAAACCTGGGACAAGAACTTCTAAGGAATTCTCAAACAACTGGGCAGCTTCTCTGATACTTCTTTTTTCTCTGGGGAGCAATGTAAGCTGTTCTAGTTGTATCATGGCAGGAATAACATAATTCATGTAGTAAGCACCTCTCCATTCACCTGGGGGCCGAGGATAAGCCTTACCACCACACACCCAATAAATATGTGGCATGGAAGGTAAAGGGGTATTATGCCAATGCCATGTACCTTTCTACGTGATCAGCTTGCTTAGTCACAGTTAGATTCATGGAAATTTAGGAAAAAACTGAATTAAGACCTGGACTACTTCAGATACTCTCTGGCCTATGGCTACGGTAGGTGAATATCCCTTTGCTTTAGTGTGGCTAGATAAGTGGGCAAAATCAGATTGTTGGCAATAGAGGATACCTGTATCAGAATTGATAGTGAGGTAGGCATAGACATAGCAGCCCTCCTGCTTTGTAAGTTTAATATCGGTAAGGGTCATTTATGTATAAGTCATAAGTCAAAGAAGTTTACCAAAAGCACAAGAACAAGATACCAAGAAACATCCACATTTGCTTTAGAATTATCTCACAGTCTCACAGGAACCATTGGGAAAGAATGAGGAGATCCCCCAATGAAAAGGAAATTCCCAAAATTATAGGTAATTATTAAAGGTGGGGTGGCTTCCAAACGAGCCTTCTTCTCCTCAGGCTTAGTTAGTCCCATGACCCTGTGCCAACCAATCTGGATCAAAATATTATCAATGGCCATTTAATATGAAATCTGCATTATAGTACTGTAACACTATAATACTACAATACTGTAATGCTATAATACTGTAATACAACGATCCTGTAATAGTAAAATGGATATAATATAAATCAGCTAAGTAACTAAAAAGTCTCCTTTGGGTGCAGTCACCAATTTGCAATGAGATACATGGATCCAAGAGTCCTTTCTTTCAACCTTTACAGCTGTATGGGTGGTGAGTAGAACTTGGAAGGACCCTTTCCACCTTGAATGAAGCGCTGTTTTTCAGCTGAAGGACTTGATGACAAACTAATCTTGGGCTTGGATGTGGTGCTCCTCACTAATTCTGGTTGGTGACAGTATTGCCTTAAGTGCAACATTTTTGTTGCACTTGGAGTCACTGAATGATATCTAATGCCTAATAGTATTGTAAAATAGTTTCATCCTCAATCACAGCATTCTCATCAAGATAATTAATCTTCCATTAGTGTACATAACCCAGTTCCCCATCACATCCCATCAGAATCCCATTCTTCCTCAAGTATAAACCAGATTATATAAGTATTCAATGCTTTTAAATGTTGTTTTCATCATTCGTAACACATATATAATAATTTAGCTTAATTGTTTTTGTACACATTGGGTTATGTTGTATATATAGCTGCACCTGTACCATCACAGGTCACATCACAAACCCATGGATTTTCCTTCAGTTCGCTAACAACACAGAATTCCCCACGAGAACAGTTTCATTTCCTTCCTACATTTTCCAAAGCCGAGCAAACTTCCCACCTCCATAATATAAAAACCCAGAACTTCCAACCATGCATTGGGGTGTAGTTTAGGAGCGAAAGAGACTAGTAGCAGGCAAAGAGATAGAGGAAAAAACATAAATAAAATTTTAAATTGTAACAAAAAAAAAATTAAAAGTGTTGGCTGACACTATAATCAGCAGGAGAGGCTGTATGGACCCTGACAGAGGTGGAGGAGGACGTCAGCAAGACCAACAGTAAAGGGAGCCAACATACCCCTGACCCAATGATTTTCATTTCCCCAGCATTGGAAGAAAATTGAAGAAGGCGGAACTGCCAGCATATGAGCAGTAGCACATGTGAGCTGCTACTGCTTACAGTGTTCCTTCTTCTGAGGAGATGGCAAGTGTGACAGTAAGGGTCCCTCTGTCACACATGTCGTGTACAATCAGTCCCTTAGAGCAGAAAGAGACTCCTGGTGGTGGTGATGAGAGTGAGGGTGATGTTGGAGCAGCTGGCGTGGAGGAGAGTTTGGCAGAAAGCAATAAAAAATGGGAGAAAAAGATGCCAATATGGATGGCCATCACCACCACCACCACCAGCAGTGACATTCGGGAGTTTGCTGCTGTTGTAAATCCTGCTGCTAAGTCATCAGAGGCATCTGTCACAGCAGCAGGATGATGAATAGGCTACTGTTACAAAGACAAACATGGTCACCATGGGACTGGGTTCTTCAAGTAGTGATATGGCTCTGGGACAGGCTCCATTTGCCAACATTTTACTATCATGTCCTCCTCCATAGACGTGACATCCAGGACTGATTGAATATGTCATCTCTTGTACAAAGTCACAAGGACAAAATTCGTAGAGGCCATTAGGATTTCCTGGTCACACTAAGATAAGTGAGGAATATCAGGCAGCTGTGTTACTTTTCCTTTAAATTAAGGTCTTGTGTCTGTGACCGATGGACTGATGACCAACTTTTTTTTTTATAGAAATGACCACATGCACCAGATGCAATAAACTGTGTTTAATGAAATGCTGTATAAATGATACACAATGCAGTGTCCTGTACAGTATAAACACGTGTAACGTGCGCTACTGTATAAATCATTATTACACATCACGTGGCAGTAAATAGCTACAGTAACAAACCACACAATGCACTGACCTGTACGGTATAAACACGTGTAACGTGCTCTACTATATAAATCATTATTACACATCACGTGGCAGTAAATAGTTACAGTAACAAACCACACAATGCACTGACCTGTACGGTATAAACATGTGTAACGTGTGCTACTATATAAATCTTTATTACACATCACGTGGCAGTAAATAGGTACAGTAACAAACCACACAATGCACTGACCTGTACGGTATAAACATGTGTAACGTGCGCTACTATATAAATCATTATTACACATCACGTGGCAGTAAATAGCTACAGTAACAAACCACACAATGCACTGACCTGTACGGTATAAACATGTGTAACGTGCGCTACTATATAAATCATTATTACACATCACGTGGCAGTAAATAGCTACAGTAACAAACCACACAATGCACTGACCTGTACGGTATAAACATGTGTAACGTGCGCTACTGTATAAATCATTATTACACATCACGTGTCAGTAAATAGCTACAGTAACAAACCACACAATGCACTGACCTGTACGGTATAAACATGTGTAACGTGCGCTACTATATAAATCATTATTACACATCACGTGGCAGTAAATAGATACAGTAACAAACCACACAATGCACTGACCTGTACGGTATAAACATGTGTAACGTGCACTACTATATAAATCATTATTACACATCACGTGTCAGTAAATAGCTACAGTAACAAACCACACAATGCACTAACCTGTACAGTATAAACATGTGTAACGTGCGCTACTATATAAATCATTATTACACATCACGTGGCAGTAAACAGCTACAGTAACAAACCACACAATGCAGTGTCCTGTACAGTATAAACACGTGTAACGTGCACTACTATATAAATCATTATTACACATCACGTGTCAGTAAATAGCTACAGTAACAAACCACACAATGCACTAACCTGTACAGTATAAACATGTGTAACGTGCGCTACTATATAAATCATTATTACACATCACGTGGCAGTAAACAGCTACAGTAACAAACCACACAATGCAGTGTCCTGTACGGTATAAACATGTGTAACGTGAGCTACTATATAAATCATTAGCATGCAATGCAGTGTGTGTGTGTCTTTGTGTGTGTATGTATGTGTGTGTCTGGTTGTGTGTATGTATGTGTGTGTGTATGTGCGTATGTATATACTGCTTTACAGAATGGGTTATAGATACGTGGAACAGCCACCCAATGGAAGTGATAGTGGTTAATATGGGATAGATATACATCTGTTCTAAGATCTATGTAAGACTGAATTTATCCAGTTAGAAAAACGAGCAGACTGGATGGGTCAGTTGGTTTTTATCTGTTGTCAGATCTTACATTTCTGTTTGCAATTTTCATGTTATCTGATTCACTGGGAGATTTTCAGTAAATGTTGCAACAGATTAATGTACAAATCCATATGATCTGCTCTGTGTTGTGTTATGCTGTTACTTCCCAGTTAATCTTTTAAGGACAAGAGGAACAAGAGCACAGGCAGGGCTATGGGTTCCTACATTATCTTGCTTTGGGGATATTTGAGATGTATACCGACTCTTTATTATTTTGTCATCATTAATTTTCAGCTGAACAAACTTCATTTCTCTGAACAAATCTCAGAAACTCATTTAGATTCTCAAGGAAACCTCTGATTCTTTTTCCATGTGTTCTGCACTGTACCTTATCTGGATGCTGTAAAACAAAATAAAGATTATTATACTATTTTCAAGAACTGCTTATACATATTAATAGAAACTAAATAAAAGTACATCTTTAAAGTTGATGTGCTGTGCAAATATACTTTAATTTGATCAGATTCACCAGTGGTGTAACAATAGGGGTTGCAGTGGTTTCACCTGCGACTGAGCCCTTCACTCCAGGGGCCCAGCTGCCCCTGTGATCCCTTTCCTGGCCCGGCGCCCTCAGCAAGTAAAAAGCTGAGGTCTGTGCCTTCTTCAGAACAGACCTCTAGCAGCTGATCTCTCCCTCTTCGGCACTCTAGTAAAGTAGAGCGCTGGGAGGCAATGTGGAGACTGGAGGCAATGTGGAGGCAATTTGGAGATTGGGGGCAATGTGGAGGCAATGTGGAGATTGGGGGCAATTTGGAGATTGGGGCAATGGGGGGCAATGTGAAGGTTGGGAGTAATGTGGAGGCAATGTGGAGGTTGGAGCAATGTGGAGATTGGGGGCAATGGGAGCAATGTGGAGATTGGGAGCAATTTGGAGATTGGGGCAATGGAGGGCAATGTGAAGGTTGGGAGCAATGTGGAGGCAATGTGGAGATTGGGGCAATGTGGAGATTGGGGGCAACTTGGAGATTGGGGCAATGTGGAGATTGGGGCAATGGGGGTCAATGCTGTCTGGGGGGGACCATGGCAATTTCTGCACCAGGGCCTGGTGGCTTCTACTTACACCTCTGAGCTGCACCATAGGGAACATATAAAACGCACCTAAATTCCCAGTGATTTAAGCAAGGCCATTAAGCAGCTGAATTTTAGATAGGTCTCCAAAGTATTAAAAGAGTTTAAGGCCCCAATTAAACCAATGGGAACTGGCATTTCTTACCCTGTGGTACATCAGCCTCTGTCTCCTGTTCCAGATGGACCAGTAGGAAACATCTGGGTCTGTTTTCAGGAAAGGAGAGAGAAGTGATTCTGGATCAGACCGAATGCAGAACTGGTGACAAAACTTCCCACTGAGAAGCAAGGCATTAGAGACCATGCTGGCATGCTAAGGGTTAAAATCACCCCATTTAAATCACTGGAAATTTGGGGGATTTTTATTTGTCTCCTGGAATGCTATTAGTTTGCCCCAAATTGCTTCTCTTTATCCACATGAATATGATCCTCGGTATTTGGATGGATCAGAGAATTATCCTCTTATCTTCCCTACACACCTTACAGGAAGGATTCAATTAATGTGCACAGTCGATACAGGAAGTGGAAAAACTACACACAGCAAATTTGTGACCCGGCCTTATTGAACTGCCCATGGGTTTTATCCTTTGCTCTCACATGGGCTTAACAAGACTGCCCATGGTAAAAGGGAGAGTGGTTTTAAGAAGTGAGAAGGGAGGAACTAACTAAAAGCAAGGCTTAAAAAAATGTAAGGGGTACTATCTAATAAACAAAATGGTGGGAGAGCAAATTAACACAAATGGGGGGTGAATAATGTAAAAATTAACTTGGAGATGGGGAAGCTACAGTTTAATAAAAGCAAACATACACAACAGAAATTATGGCTGTATACAAATTCAAGATAAAAAACAAAATGGGTGGGGTATCAGATAAAAAACAAAATGAAGGGTGGAAAAACTGACATATAAATTAACACACAAAATGGAGATTGAGGCTGCATACAAACACAGGTGAAAAAAACAAAAACAGAATGGAGGGGTACAAGTGAATTACTAGACTGCTGGGGACAGCGAGGGAGCTGCTAATAGAGGTCTGTGATGAAGAAGGCACAGACCTCAGCTTGCTAGTGGGGAGATCGGTCTGATCTTCCCACCACCAAAGCTTTTTGTTGCAGGCTGTGGTCTCAGCAAGGGGCGGTCGGGCGCCTGGAGTGACGGGCCCAGTCGCAGCTGTGACCACTATAATTACACCAATGCAAGTAAGTCATTTAGGCACTTTGTGATATATGTCCCTATAAAACCTAATGACATATATTTAATACACCATTAAGGTACCATTTAGACGCTTTGGAATTTATTTCCTCTGATGTTTAATTACTATTGGTGTTTCATCTGTTTATTTTCATTTTTATATTTTTAGACACTTTGGAACAATTTCCTTTGATGTCTAAGGGCGAGATGTTCAGAAAGTGGTGGTAACTGAAATTGTCTGCGATCAGAATAAAAAAGTTCTTACACCATGATCCGTTAATTCTCAGACATGTTTCTGTCATTTTTTGCATCCAATTCTACCATCTCCGTCAAAGGGAAAAAGCCGTCTTAAAAGTGGGTGTGGTTTAATCTTCCATCATAATGTAAGGTATTTTCAGAAAAAAATATTCGTTTGAACGTCATTTTTTCTGTCTGATTAACGTCATTTTTTCCCGACATAATAAAAATGGTCTAAACTTGGAGAAGAAAAATTTGTTTCAAAGACAAAAAAAGTCTTTGTTTCTTTGAAAATGTTCGTTTCCAAAGATAAATTGAAAGACAATTTTTAAGATCTTCTTATCGTCATTTTTAATTCTTTAGATGAATTTTCAAACGTGATGGATTTACTTCTGAAAATATCGTCCTTCTTTTACCACCAACTCACGATCCAACAAGTTTTTCATTATGACGACTTTTTGAACATCTCGCCCTAAATTTTTTCCTTTTTTATTTATTTTAATTTGTTACATTTTTTTGTATATGCGACAGAATAATCATAAAAATCCTCTCAAGATGGAGTCTTCCACTGACAGGAGGATAAGAGAAGGTGACAGGTCATATTGAAGGACAAGTATGTATCTACAGCACCTACCAACATCTTACATCACTTATCACCCACCTAACTGAAACTAAAGCAGTTATCTAGCGGTCATCAGTGCAATAGAGATTAGATGTTCATTTTGGTGAACCAATCCACACAGAAATGATACAAAGTGGCCATTAGGGTTTTATGCACAAAACTATGAAAATGGGTATTTTAGGAGTTTTTAGTATTCCCTTAAAGGAGAACTATCACCCCCATACAAGTTTGGCTCATAATTATTTTCATATAGCGATAAGCTGTAATATTTGTTTTAATTTCTTATAAAATGTGTTATGGCTAAATTTAAAGTTTTAAAAATGAGCCGGGGCCTTACTTACAGACAGACTGAGGGTACAGCTCTGCACCACAGCCTGTCAATCTTCGTCTGCTGCCCTCACCACGTAGCATCTTGTTCCAAATACCTCAGATAATGGAGGATTTCTCCATGTAAGTTGGAGCGCTCTCATTGGCTAGAGAGAGCTCCAGCTTACATGGAGAAATCCTCCGTCATTGGAGGAGGTTGGAACGTGACAATACTTTAGGAGAGAACAGACGAAGATTGACAGGCTGTGGTGCAAAGCTGTATATCCGCAGTCTGTCTGGAAGTAAGGCCCAGGCTCATTTTTAAAACTTTAAATTTAGCCATAGCACATTTTATAAAAAATTAAAACAACTATTACAGCTTATCGCTATATGACAATGATCATGAGCCAAACTATAGAGGTGATAGTTCCCCTTTATGTCTTTTGTATTTTGCCACTTGGGAATCATGGTAGTTTTATCTTGTTTTCTAATGGTGCTTTTGCCCCACATTTACCCTTATAATACACTCTCATGTCTGAAACAGAGCAGAAGGCCTGTCTACAGCAAATAATCCAAAGCTTACAATGTTTCAGTTGAATTCCCAGAATTCCATGCAGGTACTGTATACAGTGCTGTTATTGTACTGTGGGCCTTATCCACAAAACAGATACAAGTCTGAAAGTGACATCATCAAAGGGTAGAATTAACAGTTTCCATAACTCACATTCATTAAAAAGGGACTTTCAACCCCTCGATTGCTAGAGAGGCCTCCAAATCATTGTGAAGTAATCCACTGTAGACTTTCTAGCAATCTATGGGCTAAACACCCCATTTAACGGAAAGGACATTTTTATTTCTTCCCTATAGCGCAGTTGGTTTGATCAGAATTGCTCCTTCTTAGCCCTTTATGGGCTTTCCTGCAAACCAAAGCATACAAAAGTGGAAAAGTTATATTTAAATTAAATTGGAGACCTTGAACCTCTTGGAACAGTGGTTCTCAACCTGTGGGTCGTGACCCATTCGGGGGTCGAATGACAATTTGCCAGGAGTCACCTAAAAGCATAAGAAAATAGTTTTTTTGTCTATTTTAATCTGTAAAACTTGTTTGCGCTGGTGCCTGGCTTCTGGCCTTGGAACAATAAGGATTAATTCAGTAATTACAGCGATGAAGGAGCAACAAAAATAATTTTACTGTTAGGGGTCACCACAACTTGGGAAATTTTATTAAAGGGTTGCGGCACTAGAAAGGTTGAGAACTGCTGTCTTGGAAGCTAGTGACACATCCACTACATTGCTTTGCTATGCACTGGAGATTTCTCCATCACCCAAGGGGTTAAACGGACAGATGGATAAGTAAATCCAAATAATTATACCCAAAAACCCACATGTGTATCATGATTTGTACCCACAGACACCATGAGGCATTGAACACTTACATTTGCTCTCCGGCAGCGGGACTGTAATTGTTCCAGGTTCAAAATTATTTTGTCCTTTAGATATTGTTTTTTCTTCTGCACGTTTAATTTAAGAATTTGCTTTTTGTAGATTTCCAGGTTCCACAACAAACACCTTTCATCCTGGTGAAAAGATAAATAATAATTACAATGACCATCTCATCTGGACTGGGATATTTTAAATGAGTAGTACTTTCTTTTTGAAAATGTTACAAAAAAAAAACGAAAAAAAACCCCCACAAAAAATTACAGAAAATCTAACCCAGTCAACATCATTTCACAGTGGGCAAAACTTCATTACCGGTTAAACCATTAGTCCCAAGATGAATAACAACATCAATCTCATCTATCTATGTGTTACTGCCTCAACAATCCTTATAATGTCAATTGCATCACTCTGATCAGGAGCTCCAGGAGATTATCTAACCTAACCACGTTATTTCCATCATCATCATCATCATCATCCATTGGATAAACACCACTTACAATGGAGTCTGCAATGAAAATATTTTTCCTTCTGCCTTTATCCTTTCCTTCTGAGACAACAACCAACTGACCTGAAACTGTTTTCTCACCAGCAGAAGACAGAAAATGATTTACCTCAATACAACTATTCTAAGAGCAAACATGTCACCAGTTATGGGATATGTCTACAATACACAAGCCTCATCCTACTAGAGCCAACAGTTGTCCATACTGGCATCCTCCTAGCTGGCCTCTATGGCCAAGGTGCAGCAGAACTAGTGGTAACTGTGTACATCAAAAAGACATGGACAACTTCTCTATCTCAGGCTACTTCAGCTTAGCATTGCATTTATACAACATGGAAAGTTGCCTACATATTGGACAAAATCCATCAACTGTACTGCACAGCAAAATGGCTATCAAAAGACTCCTACCGTTTTCAAACTCCAAACATTTTATAATTCACTTTGGATTTCTGCTTCTCTTGGGACTGTTACACAGACCTCCTTCTACTGAGCCAGCTCCTCCTTTGTGAGTGTTCTTCCTGCTTTTATAGATGAAGTATACTGTGGGAGGAGCTACCTACAGTCAGAAAACTGAGTGATACAAGCTAACAAACAAAATGGAGGGAGGGCAAGCTAACACAAATGGAGGAAGATGAAAGCTACAGTCCAATACAAGGAAATACAAATTGGAGATTGGGGTTGTATACAAACACAAGCCAAAAAAACAAAAAACACACAGAGGTGGTACAGGGTAAAAACAAAATGGAGGATGGGAAAGCTACAGTCTAATGTATGTAAGCACCCAAGAGGTTGGAACTGTACATAAACCATATGGAGATAGATCTGAAATGTGAAACATCTCACATAGATATAACAGACTACAAAAAGCAGTGATAAAAACAGAAATGGAAAAAAGTTTTAAATTGACAGAAACAGCAATAACCAATGCTTTCCAGTCCACACTTTAAAAGTATCAGCAGTGTGAGGGAAAATAAAAGTGTGCCTACTGTCTTCTCCAAACTGATGTTGTACAACTCACTTTAGCCTGATGCTTCATTAAGGGCCACACTCGCCATTCCCGCCTTATCTTTCCCTTCAGCCATCAAAACATCATCTACAACCAAACCAACCCGCACCATCCCCTCCCCCAACAACACACTGACAACATAAATAAGGTGCCAAATTGTGAGGTCACATCTTTTATTAATTGGGTTTTGACCTATTTATAGGTCCCCCAGGAGTACCCCACTTACTACGTGACGCTTCCAGGGCCCCTAATAGCTCAGGCCATGGGAAGTAACGGGCAAGACCTTTCAGGCAATCACTCCCTCCCTCCTCTGGTCCCTCTCCATGGCCACCTCCAAACCGTACCAGGGGAGGCAAACAAGGTCCTACTGTCGATTCACCATGACACTACCTACATACCTCAGCTCCCTCTCAGTGCTTTGTGGCAATCTCCCACCCTTCCTGCAGGCTGACCGTAAAGCACAAGCCTGCCTGCCCACCTTCACTGATTGACAATGCCACACTGCCGGGGCCCTGTAAGTGCCATACACCAAACCCATAGAGGGATCTCCTAAATCCTTGGACCCTCTATTTCCCCCCTTGTTGCAAGCCCATACAAACCTCTAGGGCCTCCCTAACTGCATCAGTAGATTTCTGCAGCCCACTGTCCCCTAGGTACACAGCATTTCCCCTCTACCATCCCTCCGCCTCCATTTTTTTTTCTTATTTTGGCTAATGGCGTGACATGAATCTCGCTATGGCATGGTTCATCTTATGTCTAGACTTTTCTATGGCTTGGGGTGACACAGTACCCCTCCATGAACATCTAGATATAATCTGTGAACAGAAGACCCTGATCCAAGGGAAGATGGAGATCCATTTGTTGCATGTCGCTAGCAGGCACCACCACAGAGGGGGAAGGGACTTCAGGCTCCCTGGCCCTTAGTTGGCTTTGGGCACCATTTTGACGCACTATGCCATTTGTTAGAACTCCAAAGCAGACCTCCTTCTACTGAATAAGAGCCTCCTGAGTGTCCCCAGGGGGAAGACTTAACTACAAGCAAGCTAAAATAAAATGGATGGGGTACAGTGTAACAAACAAAATGAAGGGAAAGGAGGTTAAAACAAATAACTGGGTAACAATGAAAAAATAAAATGGAGATGAGGAAGTTACAGTCTAATATAAGTAAACACACAAAACAGAACTTGTGGATGTATACAAACACAATATAAAAACAAAAGGGATGTGGTGCAAGATAAAAACAAAATGGAGGATCTGAAAGCTGTCATAAAATATAAATAAACACACAAAATGGAGGCTGCATACAAACACAGGCAAAAAACATCTTTCATGTTGTTTGTAACTTGGAGCCCAATGGAGGGCTCCAAGTTACAAACAACATGAAAGATGGGAAGGCTGCAGTAATTCAACTAAATAAATTAAAACAAATATTTGCACTAAAGGAAACCCAAAGTCATGATTAATAAGACAAAAAATATATGTATTTATTAGTAAAAATCTGTGGCAGTACATGACAAACATATATAACACATGGACTTGAGTATAAATAATGCTCCTAATGGTACCAGTAAATTAATATTTACATATAAATCAGACATACCGTAAAATCTCAGGTATAATACGCACCTGTGTATAATACACAAGTGTATATTATACCTAAGATTTTAGGGGAAAACAAGAGTGCCTATGTATAATACGCACCCTTGTTTTCCCCTCTCATGAAATAAAAAAATTAAGCTGGCCAGAACCCTTCCCTCCCTCCCACGGCCCAATTAGCTCTGACAATAATTACTTGCCACCACGTCTCCACTGAGGTCCGCGCTGACAATGAGGCTTAGGGTACTTCCTTCCACTGAAGTACCCATCTTCCCAGCGGGCGGCAAGCTTGCATTTGCCGCCCGCTTCCCTCATGGGCTTTCAAGACCTTCCGCCTCCAGCCAATGGTAATAGAAGCGGAAGGTCCTGAAAGCCCATGAGGGAAGCGGGCGGCAAATGCAAGCTTGCCACCCGCTGTGAAGATGGGTACTTCAGTGGAAGGAAGTACCTACCCTAAGCCTCATTGTCAGCGCGGACCTCAGTGGGGGCAAGTAAGCATTATTGTCAGAGCAAATTGGGCCGCGGGAGGGTGTCAGCACATTTTCTTTTTTTTTTAAATAACTCTCGTGTATAATACACCCCCCCCACTTCACATAAGGTGAAATGGGGTAAAATTGTGCGTATTATACCCGATATTTTACGGTAACTGATACCTATAAGGCTATTAGGATGCCAGTGAATCTAAGTCATACAGGGAGATAATTACAGGGGATTTTCCTCAACAAAACATGTTAAAGTGTTAGTAATGTCCAAAAAAAGTTTTTTTGCATATAGAAGAGTTTAAAAAGCTGAGCTAAATGCAAAAAAATGTATCTCTCAAACCGCTATGGTTCAAGAGATACAGGCGTTTAAAGTTTGATCTCTCCTACTGACAGCTGTAAATCTGTCAGCAAGAGATCCGTGTCGGCCGACACAGAGGCGCTTGAGCAGAGCCGCAATCTTGTTAGTTACAATGAATCCCTTCCGGATCTCTTGCTGACAGCTTTACAAATGTCAGTAGGAGACACTGAACTTTAAATGACTGTATCTCTCAAACTATATATCTACATTTTTCATGTGGGCTATATGATACAGCATTTATTTATTTTGAAATGTTTGTATTGTATAGTATGCACAGTGTAAGTATGTTTTATAGGTATTAGAATTAAAATATTACTTTTTCAAAAGCAGGGAGGGTTTAATTATTTATTCTGACCATACTCACTAGGTATTTCCTCTTTGCATCTATTTTATCAGTTTGGGTTGTATGTACCTTTAAAGGGATAGTAATACTTCGTTTTAATTTTATTTTATTTTGTAGGCATTAAAAAAACATGAAGAATGATATAAGTCTTATCTCTCAAACCTTTATGGTTTAAGAGATATTCACAATCAAAGTTTCCCCTCCCCGCCCCTTTTACCTACTGTAAACAATCTCTTCTCAGATGTAGAATGCAGTCCATAGACCAGACAGATAACAGCAGGGGACAATCTTCTTCCTATGAGAACAATGAAAGCCCTGCCCCCCTTGACAAGTTTTTCAGGTTTTTCCCTTATCTTAATTGAAGATTGTCCCTCTCTGCAGTCTACCTGGGAACCTCCCTTCTGATCTGGCTGAGCAGTGTTACATCAGTAAAAGGGGTGGGAAGGGGATACTTTATCATTCAATTAATCTTGAACTACAACGCTGACAGAATTGAAATAATACTCTCCAAAGTCCAAATACTATGATGATTAATTAGAGCTGCTTTTATTATGAAACATTACTATCCCTTTAATATGTATTCACTTATCACTCTAATAGTATTATTTGCAAGTTAGTTATTTAAAGCCTAATCACATATATTTAATACACCATTAAGATACCATTTAGACACTTTGGGATTTATTTCCTCTGATGTCTAAGTACTTTTTGTGTTTCATCTGTTTATTTTCATTTTATATGATTAGACACTTTGGAAATATTTTCTTTGATGTCTAAATGTTTTCTTTTTTTATTTATTTGTATTTGTTCAATTATTTTTGTATATGGGGTGTAACATTAAAAAAAAAAGAAAAAAGTTACATTTACCTTCATATTACTTGGAGTTTTATACCAACCGGTCGCATTTCTCTGCAAAGGTACAGAAAGTAATTACTAATTATTATCATAATGAGGCTGATTTAATAAGATCTGCAATATAATGGGGCAAACGAACTACACCACAGGGGGTTAAACATTCTCATTGCTTTACATGGTACTTTTAAGCCAGTGTATTTTAGATATACCTAGCATTCAATGGGTTAAAAGTTCCAATTAAAGAATCAGTAAATGTGTATAATGAAAAAATGTACACTGTTGGGCTTTTGCTGATGAGTAAAATAAAGGTTCTACCCTCACTGCTGGGAGATACTTATTCAAATGTTATCACAGCTTAAACATGTTTGTTTTTTTACATTAAAGTAGATTTTTTCACTGCAGGAAAAGCCCAGTTATACACATACACATAAACACACACATATTTCCTATTTTTCTCATTAGAAAAATGCACACAAGTGTCTAGAGAGATCAGCTGCACCTCTCTGTGTACGACACATGATATAAAAGAGACTGCACCCTGGGTAGGATACCAGTCCTAGTTCAGCCTTTCTGTCCTGCCACTTTGAATATGTTAATTAATTTTGGGCTTGTCACCGTAAGAGTAATAGGGGAATCCAGATATGGATCCCTTGTTCATGAGGAATCAGCTGCACCTCACTGATGAGACCCAAGAAGGCTGAAATGTATGTCTGGGGTCGGCTACTTCACTGGGTCTGAGAGGAATTACCTGGCATTTTGTAGTTGGACTGTCATCTATACAGGACCAGTATGATGCACTTCAGGATATTTCTGATCTGTGTACATCACTTGTGATATAAAAGAGACCACACCCTGTGTAGAATTCCACTCCTACCTAGATGAGTATCTCTGACCTCCTCTTGGAATATATATCACATGTTATAGTACATTGTACTTTACATACGCATAGAAACATGGGTGTTTTCCCCTTTTTTTCATTAAAAATCCTCCAGTTTTAATAGGGCTTTTAACCCTTGAATGCTAGAAATTTCTCCAAAGCATTGTGTGTGTGAGACCTCTGTAATATGTTAGATATTAACCCTTTGCATGTCCGATATGTGTCCACACAATGCAACTGCTTTCTCCATCACTCAAAAGGTTAACAATATGTGGTATTTGCATTTGTCCTCTTTCGTGCAGTTGGTTGTCTCTATAACTCCTTTTCTTACTGAATCAGCGTCAAGGCCTAGTATGAACAGACTGCAGGTAATACACAATGATCTGTACTTACCAAGTCTGCCCTCAGGAGCTCTTCAGTGTTCTCAAATACACGACGTATTGTCATTATAGGGCGGTGGTGCTTTTTTCTACCCCGTTCCTGAACTGTGTTGGTCATGTTGTCATGTCGTATTCCAGAGTGAACACCAAGGAGGACAGGCAACAACAATATACACTTCCACATCTTGACTAGTAACCCAACTGCTTTAAGATTCTGGACAGTGGACACAATTTATATGCGTGGGAAACAGGAAACAGCTTTTCTGTATCAAACAGAATTAAGTTTACTTGGCAAAACTCAATCCTTATTACACAATTACAGTTTTACAGATGGGGGTGTCCAATAATTCAACATATTCAATTCAGTTGAATTCCAGAAGCATAAACATTGTGGCAGGCAGTTACAAGAGACTGTTATTTATATTGCAGTAACAACTTAAAGTGGTAGTAATACTTTAGAACAACTTAGGTGATTTTGACAGAGCCTTAAGAATAAAATATATGTTATGTTAATTGTTTTCTATTGAAAATAATTGTTTAGTAGATATTTAGCTTTTTGTGTCAACAAGGTCATTTATAGATGTATAGATAATATGGATTCCAGCGTGAAAACTCTAAAATGTACCACACCAATATTTCCTGTTTATGTATGTATGGTTGGTTGTGTGTGTCTGTTTGAGTATTCTGTGGAGTGTGTGTGTATATATCTATATCTATATATCTATATCTATCTATATATATATATATATATATATATATATATATATATATATATATATATATATATATATAAAAGAAGACTTCTGAGTGCCTGGCAAACACACCCAGGGGCAGCAGTAAGGAGGAGTTACTGCTCCAATTGGGTGATTCAATCATGCAGGGAGTTGGCCTGCCCTAACTATCCAGCCGGCCCACCACTATACAGCTGAGCAAAAAAACAATATGGCTGCCACTTGTTCCTACACCACAGGCACACACACAGCACAAGAGAGACCCCCCTCCCCCCCAGCACTGGATCCATTGGCCTACACACAGCACAAGAGAGACCCCCCTCCCCCCCAGCACTGGATCCATTGGCTTATGCCATGAGACTGCTCACCTCCAGCACTTACAGCTCAGGAAGCGGGGATACACTGCACCCACAAGGTACACAACTGACGCATCCCACCACCGTTCACTATTCTGACTCTGTTCCTGTTGCCTTGCTTCCTCTCTCCAGCCACCTCACTTACTTTATTAACTGTGTCTGTTCCTCTGTATGTGTCTCCTCTCCGCCCAGCTCTCATATTTTCTTATCTTTTCCCTCACATTTTACTTCACGTTATTGTTGTCTCAATATGTCACTTGGTTCAAAAAGCTGACTTTAAGTTTTGAGGCAGCTGGACGTCTGACTGTATTGCAGCTAGAACAATGGTTACAGCCCAGTATCAGGCACACAATGAACGCCCTGACTACACCACTCACCTCTCTGAAATGTCCCTTCTTCCACTGCCATAATGCGCCAGCGGCCATAGCTGGGCAGGCACAACAAGCCTTACAACATAGCTGTTGGCTGCAATGAAGGAGCTGAGGCCCATGACTGATCATAAAGTTTGCACACGTCTACAGTTCATATATCTTACACATTTTTTTTTCTTTAAATCCTTGAGTGCCACAGAGGTACGCAACGCATTACTCTCAGCACTGAAAGGGTTAACCCTTTTACAAGCAGCTCCCCACTCTTCACCATGGAATAACTCCTGCCGGCACTGAGAAAATGCGCTGCATACTGAATGACTGTATCTTTATGAAGACACGTTAACCACTTGATTGCCACACACACTCAATCACTACCTGCTGCATTTTCACAGTGCTGCCTGCAGTTATTCCAGCTGCCCTTCAAAGGGTCAAATCAATATAAAAATATGTCTAACGTGTGACTGTAGACGTCTGCGATGTTAACCTTTCTGATCACTCATGGCCTCAGCTCCTTTGTTGCACCCAACATCTATGCTGTGACCCTTCTTCTGCCTGTAATACATTCACATGCCCAGCTTCTTTAATTTATCTGTGCTGTCTCACAAATCTTAAAGGGATAGTAGTACTTCATTTTATATTTATTTTATTTTGTAGGCATTAAAAAAACATGAAGAACGATATAAGTCTTATCTCTCAAACCTTTATGGTTTGAGAGATTTTCACAAGCAAAGTTTCCCCTCCCACCCCTGTTACCTAGTGTAAGCCATCTCTTCTCAGATGTGGAATCCAGTCCATAGACCAGACAGAAAACAGAAGGGACAATCTTTTTCCTATGAGAACAATGAAAGCCCTGCCCCCCTTGACAAGTTTTTCAGGGTTTTCCTTATCTTAATTGAAGATTGTCCCTCTCTGCAATCTACCTGGGCACCTCCCTTCTGATCTGGCTGAGCAGTGTTACATCAGTAAAAGGGGCGGGAGGGGGATACTTTGTCATTGAATTACTCTTGTACTACAACTCTGACAGAATTGAAATAACACTCTCCAAAGTCCAAATACTATGATGATTAATTAGAGCTGCTTTTATTATGAAACATTACAATCCCTTTAAGGAAGATTTACATGACCAGTTTCATCTTCTCCCTTTGCCCGTTTACCTTCACAAGTTGATTTACCCAACACTTTGGATAGCTCTAATTTTAATGTGGCTAATTCTTCCATGAATAATTTTCATTCATTTTTAAGTTGGAGATTTTCCTTTTCAAGCCGCTCTTTCTCTGACTTTAAAACACTGTATGGGTAGAAGGAGGAATTTTGTTGCCTGCACATCCATTATTTATTTTCTGCCCTTTTTTACCTGCTGGAAAGCCTTTACAGTTTCTTGCTATGTGTCCAATCTTGTTACATGAAAGCATCTAAACACATTACCATTTTTACAAAGCCTAGGAACATTTACACATCTTTCTATTCCTTGTGAAGGGACTTCTACTTTAGACACTCTTGTATGGCCAGAAACAGTTAAACCCACTACTTCACAAATTTCAGGTAATACATTCTTCAGCAATGACTTTTTATATATTTCATCATCCTTATTGGCCTGTACACCAGTTGGTAGTGTTAGTTTATATAACACAAATAAACTGTTACTAAACTCCTGTACAGATTATCCCATCCTCTGTGCACAGTTACCAAATGCAGAATGATAATCATATTCCCTTGAACCTAGTGATTTCCATATTTGTCCCAGAAGTTGCCGCTTTGTTCTAGGGTGTTCAAACACCTCAGAGGACAGACTTGATCTTAAAGACTTATCTAGGCTAGACATAATCACATCTAATTTGTCTGCCTCACTTAAATTTCTATGTATTATTTGAAAATGATCAATTTTTATAGTTACCTCTATAGGATCATCAGTAAATGCTATGCATCCTAGATCTTTACTCAAAGCAGCAAGTTCAGTACAAGAAAGAGATCTGGAAACACTGGTTTCAGAAACCAATGATCCCTGTGAGTCTATCTTTTTCTCAATGGACACTGGCACCATTTTCACTGCAGGCATTCCACATTCATTCTTTCTTTCATCATTTCCAAACATATCCAAATCCATTCCACATACCATACTTTCACCACAGTTTGGCACATTAAATGCAGCAACAACAGCATTTCTCTTGCCTAACTGCTCTTTTAACCTGTTAATTTCTGACAAACAACGAGAGTGATCAGCCTCTTTATTGCTAGAGGATGCCAGAGTTCTAATGGCGCCCTGGGCATCCCTCAGCCTCTCCAAAAGCTGCTCATTCTCAGTACAGAGTACTTTGTTTTCAGCCATTGTCTGCTGGTTGGCAATGTCTGCAGATATTTTGAGTGACTCTATGACATAATTCGAGCCATGCAGTTTACTCTCCAAACTCTCTTTCTGCATTTGCAGTGAATTGTACTGCTTTGCTATCCAGCTAGCAGCAAAAATCAGTGCAGTTTTACCATTTGACTTTGATAATTTCCTCTCACTGATTGCCTGGGGCACATAATCTTGAGCTTGGACCCAAGGGTCTGACGCGCCCTCCATGCATTTTACCATAAGCTCAGGGTTTGAAACCTTGGCAATCTTCTTCATTAAACCTTCCATTATACAGCAGAATACTATAGTTATTTTACCAAAATTAATACAAAGACAAAAGGTATGAAACAGTATTTTGAATCAGCCCAAAATATTATATATTATCCACTTATAAATGTATTTCTGTGTCACACCAAATCCCACCTGCTCTTGCTAGCCAATCTGTAAGAAATTCTATTTATATATATTTCTTTTTATATATCTGTATTTATATCTATCTATATCTATCTCTATATATATATCCTATATAATAATTCGCTAAAATGTGTGTAACGCCGCGTCATGCGCAGTAGACACTGCTGCGTGTGCTGCAGTCATGTGCAGTAGACACTGCCTGCGCCGCGGCTGATACAGAGCTGGACGTTCCTTCCTAAGGGATAATAATAAAAATAATTGTATTACGTACAGAATCAAAATACTGTTACAGTTTGGATGATATATACATGCATTGAACAATATTGTAGATTACAGGTATGGAAAAGGTGGAAATAAATTGGATACCAGTAAATAATATGATGACAATCTCCTCACACCCTCCAGCACAAATCTTGGTCTCTGGTCTCTTATCTGCTGGGCTCACATTAGGACACTCATGGACAGGTCTTCCTCCCAGGATGCACTTCTCTCATGTTGCTCTCCTCTGCCCTCCTCATGCTATTCTCCTTTTCTGCTCTTCCCATGCTCTTTTATACCATTTTTCATATCACTTAGTGTAAACTGGTTAGCTCAACTGACCTTTCCTCACCACACACACTTGCCATTTCATGGTGTGCTTTTATTGAATCTCAACCTTCTTCTCATTAAATATATTTATACAAACTGCCTATATCTTGTGATTGTTGTTTTTCCATCAGTTTAGAAGCTGTAGAGGTTTTGAGTAGGGGTGGGTGAAAGTTGTCGCCATGTTCCCGTGGGAAATCCCACGAAAACCACATTATCGCTCGCTTTTTCTCAGGAAAATCCCACCTATTGATTTACGTGGTTTAAAAACGTGACGTATTTGCGGAAGTGGAACACAATAGTAGCAGCTGCAGAGCGAGGAAGATCTGCTGTGCTGTTCTGCTGTTATTTTGAAAACTGAGGCAAGAGAGGCTCATGGTGACGGCTATCACTATGAGAAAGTTTAAAAAAAAGGAGTCTGAGGAGGAGGAAGAAGAGAGCACTTCTGAACAAGGATATTCAGTCCTCCTAAATCACCCCAAGGGATCTTGGGGAATTTAATGGGAAAGGAGGAAGAGAAGGGTAGCACTAGTGAGAGCAGGACAGGTCAGCTGCCTGTGCCTGCTGCAAGACGTGCTGCCCCTGCTGCCACCATTGCTGTACCTGCTGCCAGATATTCTGCCCCTGCTGCCATTAGTATGGTGCCTGCTGTCAAATGTGCTGCCTCTGCTGCCACCAGTGCTGTGCCTGTTTCCCGTGCTGCCCCTGCTGCCACCAGTGCTGTGCGTGCTGCCAGTTCTGAACCTGCTGCCACCAGTACTATGTCTGTGGTTAGACATGCTGCCCCTGTTGCCATCAGTGCTGTACCTGCTGCCAGGCTGAACCTGCTGCCACCAATACTGTGCCTGTTGTCAGATGTGCTGCCCCTGTTGCCATCAGTGCTGTACCTGCTGCCAGGCTGAACCTGCTGCCACCAATACTGTGCCTGTTGTCAGATGTGCTGCCCCTGTTGCCACCAGTGCTGTTCCTACTGCCAGTGCTGAACCTGCTGCCACCAATACTGTGCCTGCTGTTAGACATGCTGCCTCTGCCACCACCTGTGCTGTGCCTACTGCCAGTGCTGAACCTGCTGCCACCAGTGCTGTAACTGCTGCTAGTGTGTCTTGTAATACTCGGGGGGGGGAGAGAAGATTATGTCATGTATAAAGCAGTGGACCCTAAGTCACACTTGTCATCCCAAACAGTCCTGCCAGTGCTAGTACTTCTACTAAGAAGGTCCAGCAGCTTGTTAGTGTTGTTAGGAGTGAAGGAGGGGGTAATCAATATCCTCATATTACTAGTGACTGTGAAGAGGAATACTCTGCGGCTGAACTTGATGTGGTTGGTGTTAGTAGTAGTAACAGTAACGGTGAAGAAGCCGGTGGGACTAGTGTTAGGGGAGTGGTAAGGGAAGCATTTGAGAGTGTCCAGACTAGCGGTAAAGGGAGACCACACCATTCCTCTGGCCCTGGGAGTCCCCTTCCCTTCACTACAGTGTCCAAGTGGAATATTATCCTGACGAGGCCAAAACTGGTGTTGGGGGACAGCAGACTCACCACCACCACCAGCAGGAGCACAGATCAGCTGCCTGTGCCTGCTGCTACTGCTGCCAGTCTGCCTTCTTAAGGTCAAAAAGAAATGCCAAGTATGACATTAGTGGGCCCTTTATCACATTGCTCATCACCTCCTCCAAGCAACAGTGAGATGTCTGTAATAGAGCAGCAGCACGTAGGGACTAGTGGTGGTGGTGATGATGATGTTGGAGAAGCTCGGGTGGAAGAGACATTGATGGCCTTAGCAGAATCTGAGAAGAAATGGGAGACAGGGATGAGGATGGGCATCACCACCATCACCACTAGCAGTGAGATTTTGGAATTTGCAACTGCTCTAATTCCTGCTGCTGCTGAGAGGCAAGGGCAGAAGGCTGCTGAAGAGCAACATGTGATGCGGGACTAGGACAGGTTCCACTTGCCAGCAGCAGCAATACTCCTGGTCCTAGTTGCAGTGCTAAATCTGAGGCAGTAGCAGCAACAGCATCAACATTATCTGCTGCCACAGAAAGTGAAGGGGAATGTGGAGGACAAGAAGAAAGAGGCCAGTCTTCTCTACCTGTTCCCTGTCCCTCCCCCCTGAAGTCATAGGTGTGGAACTATTTTTCTCTTGGGGCAGGCACAGTGCAGTCATCAACAACAGCACCGTGCACAATTTGTGACAAGTCATTGAGAAGAGGAAAGGAGGGAACACACCTTGGCACAAGTACCCTGATGTCACAAATGACATTTTCTACAAACATGTTAAAGCCAAACACCCACCACAGAAATCAAGCACCTCTGTTACTGTACCCCCTGACACTCTGTTGATGTTAGGATGTGGCAGTTCGTCTCTACCCATTGCACACTGTGTGGTGCACTGACCACATATGCCAGTGTGGTGGAGGAGAATCGCAAGCAGTGCATCAAGCGGCATCTGAGGAGATTCCATCCTGCAGAATATGCTAAGATGGTGGCAGCAAGTTGTCATGTGTCCTTAGCGGGATCTGGACAAGGGGTACAGTAACAGTGGCAGTACTAGGTTTCGGGTGTCATGGTGTCTGGATACAGTTGTGCCCCCAGATGATATTTACAACACACACTGTGCACATTGCAGTTGCTGAGGACACCCAGTGATCCTGCTCTCAAAGGAAAAATATATTCTAATAACAACACACCCATGATTTTGGAGGAAGGGGAAGGTGGGGAAGAATTAATGGCAAACCTCTTCTTTTCTCCACATAGACTGGGGGCTACTTATTGTGCTGCTACTGCCTCAGACGCTGGAGATAGTCGTGGCAAGTGGAAGCTTCATCATCCATCTTCCATGTTACTGCTATTGTTGATCCCATTCCCTTTCAGCTGCCTAATCTTCCTGCTGCTTAAACAACTCAGCAGCAGCAGTACGAACAGCAGGTGCAAATTCTGCATTTATGGACTCAAGAGGACATTTGACAATGGCCAGCGGCCACTGGCCAACATGACCTACTGGCACTAGTCCTACAAATCAATGTTTCCTTAGGGCTTGTGCCAAACAAGCTTAAGTCCTACAAATTAATGTTTCTTCAGGGCTTGGGCCTCTAATAAGTCCAAGTCCTATAAAGGCCTCTAACAACAAATCTAACAAATCATCCTCTACAAAATACTTTATCACGTCAAGTATCAGTCCACCCCAGTGGCAGCTTGTCAGGGGGTTCATGTCTGTATCATTTTTCATACAAATTTATTTTATTTGTATTTTTTTGTTTTGTTTATTAACTGTCCCCCAAAACCAGTCAAGAACCCCCCTAAAACAAATTCCCTTTTCAACTGATTCATTCCCCAGACTCCACCCACCAACACAGGCACCCTCCACAGACCCCTTTTACACCATGTTTTATGTGTTTTTTTTTATTTTAGTTTGGATTTATTTTTTATTAACTGCCCCCCAATCCCAGTCAATAATCCCCCCAAAATAATCCCCTGTTCAACTGATTCTTTCCCCACCCCTCACCAACACAGGCACCCTCATGCCTTTTTATATACTATGCCTTTGGGAAATACAATAATATTTGCTTTGTGTTGTGTGTAACTTCAATGTTCCTGGGAAAAAGCAGAAAAATCTGCACTTTTCGCAGGAAATTTTTTGCCATCCCTAGTGTTTATGATTGGAACAGGATTTAAAGGGATAGTAATACTTAAAATGTAAAAAAAAATAAGTTGTAGGGTTTATCTCCCTGAGTAAAACAAGAGTACTCCCACTGCTGAAAGGTGTTTTATTCAAAAGTTATTAATTTTCAAAGTTGAATTTTTTAGGTACAATATCACAGTGGCCTGAAATTGTACAGTGGCGCTGTTGCTACACCATCCTATGGAGATTTATAGTCCCGGGACCAGAGCTGTCCATAGGATCGTGTAGCAACAGCGCCACTGTACAATTTCAGGCCACTGTGATATTGCACATAAAAAATTCAACTTTGAAAATTAATAACTTTTGAATGAAACACCTTTCAGCAGTGGGAGTACTCTTGTTTTACTGAGGGGGGTAAACTCTACAACATATTTTTTTTTACATTTTAAGTATTACTATCCCTTTAAGAAGCAATGCATTGTATGCCTCTATGGCAGAGCTTGAGGTCCTGTGCACCTGTTAGAAATGGTCATGTCCGCCTCCATTGAAATTACATCCAACACTGATGTTATCACTTGAACAAAGCCACAAGGGAAAAATTGATAGGGGCTATTTGGATTTTCTGGCTACACTAAGGTAATTTGAATTTGGGGGTTATTATTAACAGGTGTTAGTTCTCCTTTAAGCTGGGGAGGGGAACATTATCAAGAAACAGTAAGGATTTATTTGTTTATTTGTGTTTTCTTTTCTGTTTAATCCCTCGGTCCCTTAAAGGATTAACCCTCTGGGTGCCAGAGAAGTAGCCAACACGTTGGACTCTCTCTGGCACTCAAAGGGTTAACCTCATCCAGACACACACCAGGCTAATGGGTGTGTTATCCAGATAATAGGAGCAGTAGCCAGTTCCAGTCTTGGGGCATAGGACAGAAATATTAGTGAAACACATGCGTATTTAACCACTTAGCTGCCAGGTAGAAAAGAATGGAGAGTTTGAGGAATTCGCAGCAAAATGTATCAATCTGTTCTGTTGTAAAAAGAAAATGTTACATTTACCTTTGGATTACTTGGAGTTTTATACCAATCGGTTTTATTAATCTGTAAAGATACAGAAAGTAATAACTAATTAATATCACAATAAGGCTGATTTAATGAGAACTGGATTAATTATGGGGCAAATCCACTTCAGCACAGGGGATGAAAAAATATCCTACATTGGATTTACATGGGACTTTTAACCTCTCGAATGCTAGACCTCTCTAGTATTAAAAGGATTAAAAGTCCCTTTTAAAGAAGCAGTAAATGTTTTTAAAAGGATAGTAATACTTCGTTTTAACTTTATTTTATTTTGTAGGCATTAAAAAAACATGAAGAATGATATAAGTCTTATCTCTCAAACCTTTATGGTTTATGAGATATTCTCAAGCAAAGTTCCCCTCCCGCCCCTTTTACCTAGTGTAAGCCATCTCTTCTCAGATGTGGAATCCAGTCCATAGGGGACAATCTTCTTCCTATGAGAACAATGAAAGCCCTGCCCCCCTTGACAAGCTTTTCAGGTTTTTCCCTTATCTTAATTGAAGATTGTCCCTCTCTGCAGTCTACCTGGGCACCTCCCTTCTGATCTGGCTGAACAGTGTTACATCAGTAAAAGGGGCAGGAGGGGGATACTTTGTCATTGAATTACTCTGGAACTACAACTCTGACAGAATTGAAATAACACTCTCCAAAGTCCAAATGATTAATTATAGCTGCTTTTATTATGAAACATTACTATCCATTTAAAGGGGATTTTTTACTGCAGGAAAAGCCCAGTGTCCTCTGTGGTGCAGTTGGTTTTCATCACAACTCCAAATTTTATTATTGAATCAGCGTCAAGGCCTAGTATGAACAGACTGCAGGTAATACACAATGATCTGTACTTACCAAGTCTGTGCTCAGGAGCTCTTCAGTGTTCTGAAACACACAACGTATTGTCAGTACAGGCGTTTTCCAATAAAGGGACGCAGTTTCCGATCTGTTGTGGTCCTGTTGTGGTGTTGTATTCCACAGTGAACACCAAGGAGGACAGGCAACACAATTATACACTTCCACATCTTGACTGGTCGCTCAGCTGCTTTAAGAATCAGGACCGTGGACACAATTTATATTTGTGGGAAATGGAAAACAGCTTTTCTGTATCAAAAAGAATTTTGTTTACTTGGCAAAACTCACTCCGTATTACACAATTACAGTGTTACAGATGGGGTTGTCCAATTACTCTACACAGGAACGTCAATTGAATTCCAGATTCAGAAGCAGAAACATTGTGTCAGTCAGTTCCAAGAGAGTTGGTGTTATTTATATTGGGGGTTTCAACTTAACGTGGTAGTAATACCTTAAAATAACTTTCAGCATTCAGAATCATATATATGTTATGTTAGATATTTTTTATTGAAAACAATAATTATATGAATTCCAGTGTGAAATTCAAAATTGCACCCTGTCAATATTTTTCTGTATATTGGTGTGTGTGTGTGTGTGTGGTGTGGAGTGGTATGTGTGTGGTGTGGAGTGGTATGTGTGTGGTGTGGAGTGGTGTGTGTGTGTGTGTGTGTGTACATGTGACTGTGCAGTGGGACAAGCCCAGGCTATCAGACAGTGTGCATGTGGTTTTGTAACTACCAGTGGAGAGTAGAACAAGGCTGGGTAGTCAGGAGCTGTGTATGGAGTTATGTGACTACCAGTAGAATGTGGAATAAGGCAGTAACGTCATATAATATGTGTGTGTGAGATTATGTGTCCACCAGTAGACAGGAAAATAAGACTGGGGTGAAAGACAGTATATGTGAGAGCTTGCAACGATCAGAGAACAATAGAACAAGGCTGATCGTGTATGTGTGGTTCTATGTCCCTCCATGGACAGGGGAACAAGACCAGAGTGTTAACACTCGCTGCAATAAATACTTAACTTGTCTGGGTGCCAGTCTCAAGGTTAATGAATGTATAGACGACTGAAATGAACTGCACTCATTGTATGAAGATCAAAGAAGTGCTGACTTATTGATCAATGTTTCAGAATCACGTATATATTACATTAGACATTTTCTATTGAAAACAATAGTTTAGGAGATATTTAGCTTTATGTGTCAACAGAGTCATTCATAGATTATATAGATTCCACCACACCAATATTTTCTGTGTATACAGTATCTCACATAAGTGAGTATACCCCTCACATTTTTGTAAATATATTTATTTTGTCTTTCATATGACAACACTGAAGAAATGACACTCTGCTACAATGTAAAGTAGTGAGTGTTCAGTCAGTATAACAGTGTAAATTTGCTGTCCCCCTCAAAATACCTCAACACACAGCCATTAATGTCTAAACCTTGGCAACAAAAGTGAGTACACCCCTAAGTGGAAATGTCCAAATTGGGCCCAAAGTGTCAATATTTTGTGTGGCTACCATTATTTTCCAGCACTGCCTTAACCCTCTTGGGCATGGAGTTCACCAGAGCTTCACAGGTTGCCACTGGAGTCCTCTTCTACACCTCCATGACAACATCACAGAGCTGGTGGATGTTAGAGACCTTGCACTCCCCCACCTTCCGTTTAAGGATGCCCCACAGATGCTCAATAGGGTTTAGGTCTGGAGACATGCTTGGCCAGTCCATCACCTTTACCCTCTGCTTCTTTAGCAAGGCAGTGGTCATCTTGGAGGTGTGTTTGGGGTTATTATCATGTTGGAATAGTCCTCCGAAGGGAGGGGATCCTGCTCTGCTTCAGTATGTCACAGTACATGTTTTCATTCATGGTTCCCTAAATGAACTGTAGCTCCCTAGTGCCGGCAGCACTCATGCAGGCCCAGACCATGACACTCCCACCACCATGTTTGACTGTAGGCAAGACACACTTATCTTTGTACTCCTCACCTGGTTGCTGACACACATGCTTGACACCATCTGAACCAAATAAGTTTATCTTGGTCTCATCGGATCACAGGACATGGTTCCAGTAATCCATGTCCTTAGTCTGCTTGTCTTAAGCAAACTGTTTGCAGGCTTTCTTGTGCATCATCTTTAGAACAGGCTTCCTTCTGGGACGACAGCCATGCAGACCAATTTGATGCTGTGTGTGGAGTATGGTCTGAGCACTGACAGGCTAACCCCCCACCCCTTCAACCTCTGCAGCAATGCTGGCAGCACTCATACGTCTATTTCCCAAAGACAACCTCTGGATATGACGCTGAGCACGTGCACTCAACTTCTTTGGTCGACCATGGCGAGGCCTGTTCTGAGTGGAACCTGCCTGTGAAACAGCTGTATGGTCTTGCCCACCGTGCTGCAGCTCAGTTTCAGGGTCTTGGCAAACTTCTTATAGCCTAGGCCATTTTTATGTAGAGCAACAATTCTTTTTTTCAGATCCTCAGAGAGTTCTTTGCCATGAGGTGCCATGTTGAACTTCCAGTGAACAGTATGAGAGAGTGTGAGAGCGATAACACCAAATTTAACACACCTGCTCCCCATTCACACCTGAGACCTTGTAACACTAACGAGTCACATGACACCGGGGAGGGAAAATGGCTAATTGGGCCAAATTTGGACATTTCCACTTAGGGGTGTACTCACTTTTGTTGCCAAGGTTTAGACATTAATGGCTGTGTGTTGAGTTATTTTGAGGGGAACAGCAAATATATATATATATATATATATATATATATACACAAGTACATAGAATACATGGACAGCTCTACAATCCACTGCTTAATAAATCAATATATCTTTTATTATTAATATATCAAATATAAAATCAATAAAAATATGCTGATATAAACAACATTAGAGTGGAACATTTCAACAATAAATCAAAATACATGCTCTGGAACAAACTATTACTGTGCACAGTAAATCTAAATATGGTAATTATGTGTTCCTCTTCCATTAGTATCAGTTGGGTGACAATAGCTCTCCTCAAACAGTGATGATATAGATGTAAGTGAATCAAGTCAGTATCCTAGCCTAGTGCCTTTAATGTAAAATATATCCAGTAGGACTGTTGTCTTTCAGTGGGCAGGTTACTGTGCTACTGTACAATATTGGAGGTGTAAGTTGTATATACTGTCTCCTTCTCCTCCCCCTGTATACAAGTTCTTTGCCCCCTGTTATGGTTCTACAGTAGATGGTAAAGCGCATTACCTGGGGCTTGATTGGTGGTCTGTTGGTTCGGCTGGGCGCCGTTATCACACATAATTCTTGGATATATTATTACTATTCTTTATTTATATAGTGCCATCTTAACCCGCAGCTCTGTACAATAGGGAATAGACATATAGGGATATTAAATAGTAAAAAGCTAGTGAAAGCTTATATATATATATATATATATATATATATATACACACACACACACAAACATTTAGTATTTGTGGGTGGTTTGTGTGTGTATATGTATATATATATCTACAGGGCTCAAAATATTCACACTCAACTAGCCAATGGCGAGGAGTGAAAATTTAGCCCTGGTGAGTAGAATTTAGCCCTGGTGGGTATGTTGCAAGTAACTTTTCAGGTCTGGTTAGTAGCAAAGGACTTAAAATTATAAGCCCTGTGTATATATATATATATATATATATATATATATATATATCATCTCAAACATTATTTTACGGGGACTTGTTCCTTTGGTCTATTCACTATTGCAATACTTGGTGCCAAATTCTATAGGAGTATAAATAATTAAATTGAAGATAGACAGTACTCTCGGATTTAATAACATATAAAAATCATTTTTATTCAGCCAGGTCAACGTTCTGGCCCTTGCTAAGGCCTTTATCAAGACAATGTGCTTACTTATTTACATCCCATTTATACCTCTACAAACAAAAATGGACATCAGTGTATTTCCTGTGACGTACAACAATCAACAACCAAAACGAGGATAACCCCGAACACACAGACATGTATTAGTAAAAATGGAATGGAGTTCTCTTAAGTGATCCTCCAAAGCGGGAATGCCCTGTGGCACAAGCATCTCGGGCAGCATGGACGGTTGAAACCCATAGTTAGTCATGAATGGGGATAACCCGGAGGATACGTTGAGAGCACTATTGTGGATGAACTCTACCCAAGCTAGCAGGTCGGCCCAGTTGTGGTGATGTTCCGAGATGAAGCAATGCAAAAATTGTTCTACAGCTTGGTTTGCTCGCTCAGCTGGACCATTGGACTACAAGTGGTAAGCCGAGGAGAAGGAAAGCTGAATTCTCAATTGCGAACAAAATGCCCCCCAAAATCTGGAAAACGAACTGGCTCCCTTGATCCGAGACTATAACCTTCAGTATGCCATGGAGACAAAAAACCTCCCTGGCAAAGATGGAGGAAAGCTCCTGAGCCGTGGGTAATTTTTTCAGAGGTACGCAGTGTGCCATCTTGGAAAATCGATCTGCAAACATGAGAACTACAGTATGACCATGTGAGGCGGGTAGGCCAGCTATAAAGTCCATAGACAGGTGAGTCCATGGGCGCTCTCCATTAGGTATAGGCTGCAGAAGGCCCACTGAAAGGTGCCGAGGAGTTTTGTTTTGAGCACAGACAGAACAAGAGGCCACAAATGCGATCATATCTGGTCTAAGACTAGGACACCAAAACTGTCTGGAGACAAAGCAGATCATCTGATTTTTGCCCGGGTGGCCAGCAGCCTTGGTATGAATGTATGTATCTTTATTTATCTAGTGCCATACATGTACACAGGGCTTAACAAAAGTTGAAACAATATAATACAAAACTACAGAACTGGGTTAAGAGCATTAAGCTTAAGTGCAATCATTTCACTATTCGTAGGGGAAAGTGCAGCAAGGGAATCCTAGACTGGGAAAGGGACCCTGCCCCAAAGAGCTTACAATCTAAGTTGAATTCATAATGACAAACGGAGACAGTAGAAGGAGGATTATAAGTGCAGGTGCAAGGTGTGGTGTGCAAGAGGTGGATATTGCTATTGAGATGCCTCCCTGAGCAGGTGGGTTTTGAGGAGATACTTGAAAGTGAGTTGTGTAGGGAGAGGACAGGAAGAACCCTTGAGAAGACCGTAGGGGACGGGAAAGGGTGTAGCGGGAGATAAGAGCAGAAATGTAAGAGGGTGCTGAGGAGCAGAGGGACTTACAGGAGAGGAGGAGAATCTTGTAAGAAATACGATACTTTATAAGTAGCCAATTGGTGTTATGATATGTACGCATATCTGGCTTTTCTGGGGGAGCCTGGGACTGGAAAGAGAGAATCTCCTCTCCCAAGGTAGAGGTGGGGTTTGTGCAGATAGTCGCCAGAATGTGATCAGGAGGAATCACTGGCACGGGCAATGTATCCTCCTTGGAGGGGATAGAAAACTGACGTGACAATGGATTGGCCTTGGCATTTCTTGTACCAGGGAGGGCCTCCTGCCCACAGATTATGGACCTGGACCTGGAACAGGGTAAGGCCTCCCCCTGAGACTAATCTCTGCCCTGTTTGCCCCTTGCCATGGAGACATCCATGCCCTGGGATTTTGGAGGGGCCTGGGGCCCAGCCCCCTCCCTACAGACTGCCCAGCTGTGAGGGCTGCCACAGGAACTGGGTGATGTAATTGTTGAGAAAGTTATGCTCTGATATGATTATGTAGTGATGCAATCATGTTGCTTTACCCAGCCCTATCCCCTTGTCCCATTGTATAGTTAACTCACTCAGGTCTGGCCCATTGTATCCTGTTGTCACCTACCCATTGTCTCATCACACAGTATGTTTACACTCCCCTTGTGTTCAGTGTACTCCATGTTTATACTGAAGCCACCCTCCACCCACTGACCCTTTTGTAAAGATGTGTATTCCTACTTCACCATTGTGCCTCTTTGTATTGTGCCCCTCCACCAACAGCCCCATTGTCTTCCCATATGTGAATTGCGTATTGCCTATTGGATCCTAATATGGGTGGCTACCTTGTGATGTGTGTATTTAAACCCTGTATGTTTTACAATAAATCAGTTCTTGTCTTACCCACACTGGTGTTGTCTGGTAGGGTAAGCTTGCTGTATCCAGAGCACGTTCACCCTACACTGAGTCTTGCCTAAGTGACTGGGTGAACGGAGTTATGATCCTGGTTCCTGACTGGTGGAAGTCCTGAGTAGCTCCCTGGGCTAAGGAAGCACAGTTTCAGCGGAGATACTCAGCCTGAGTACTGGTATCCGTCACAGTACTCCCGATACTCCTCTGGCAGCTAGGATACCAAGGCTGTACCCATGAGTTTGACTGTTCTCATAAGACATTCGGAGGCAAATTGAGGAGACCAAGACAAAATTTCAGCCCTATGCCAATCGAGACTCGGGTTGTGCTTTTGCAACCAAGGAAACCCCAATACTACAGGACAATGTGTGGATATGATTACCTGTAATTGGAGAGTCTCCTTATGGAGAGCCCCAACAGCCATGGAAACGGGAATAGTCTCATGGGTAATGTGCACCGGCTGAAGGGGTCTACCATCAGTGGCTTTGATAGCCAGTGGAGTGGATCGTGGCTGCACAGGTATAGAATGTTTGGATATGAAGTTATTGTCAATTAAATAACCGGCCGCACCAGAATCCAAAAGGGCCTGAGTGGTAAAAGAGCAATCAGCCCAGGACAGAACTATCATAACCAGTGGTTTTTCACTTTGGGTCTCTGGGAATTCGGAAAGCCTACCCAAGATCTGTCCCCGACAGGATCTTAGGTGCAGGCGTTTTGGATGCGTAGGGCACAATCTCAGCAGATATCACTTAAGGCCACAATAAAGACAGCATCCCTCGCTCCTCCTAAAGGCCCTCTCCACCGCGGAGAGACATGTGAAACCCAGCTGCACAGGTCCCACATCAGTGGAAGCAACACCACCAGGAGTCATGGGAGGTGAGGTAGGTACAGGAGGGGACAAAAGCATGGATGCCATAGGAATAGGAGGCCTCCGCCGGCAAGACACTAGGACCTCAAGCTCCTTAGGAAAGTCTTGTGCTGCAATTTCATCCTTGACGCAGTCAGAAAGCCCATGTGAAAATGCAGCTACAAGTATCTCATTATTCCATCCAACTTCTGCCGCTAGGGTACGACTGCCCTGCCTAATGGACAATAGTTGCTTTGCAGCAGAGGTGGAGCTCCCTGGAATGTCAAATACCCTATGGAAGGTGGCAACAAATTCAGGGTAATTATGTATTACTGGTCTCCCAGAATGGATTGGCCCAGGCTAGAGCTTTGTCAGAGAGTAAAGATACACGGAACCCAGCCTTAATTCTGTCAGTGGGAAATGCCTGTGGAACCATTTTGAAGTAAATACCAACTTGGTTCAAAAACCCTCTGCATTGTTCTGGATTGCCCCCATAGCGCTGAGGAAGCTGCGCACATCCAGTCATGCCTCTGGCTACTGTAGGCTCGGCTGTCACCTTGGCTGTTTGAACGGAACTGGCAGCGGGAACAGGCATAGAGGCAGCTACAAGGGACGCCAGGATTCAGGTGTACAGTGAGAGCTAGGAGCATTTGTAAGGACTTGGCAAAATTACCCATAAGGCAGGCCAGCTTCTCTATCCTAGCAGGGATGGACCCTGCGTAATGTCAGGGAACCCAGAAAACCCGATGGAAACAGGAGATGCTCGTAAATAAAACTACCGTTTTATTAAATAATAGAAAAATAGCAAAAATAAATGCAAAGCACAATCCAGACTCATAGTCAAAAATACAAGCCAGGGGTCAAAGCCAAAACGCGTAGTCAGACGAGCCGAGTAGCAAACACAGAGAGCAGCGGTGTCAGGAACAGAAGCCAGGATCAGGAACCAGAAAAATCAGTCAGCCAGGCCAGGGTCAAACACAGGGGCAACAGCTGCAACAGCAGGAATACACAGGGAGGTCATAGACCACGCAGGGGCAGAGAAATACTGAATGTTAGCAGCTAAATAGCCAGAGCACAGCAGGAAAGGGCTGGCTAATTGACAGGTAACCGTGGTAACAGAGAAGGACAGGCAGTGTAACCTATCAGCTGAGTAAGCCAGAGACAGGGAAGTAAAGGCTGCTCATTAGTGATCAGCTGAGGTGTGTACCTGTTATACTAAGCACAAAGCAATAGTGGAGCGGGGGAAGGGTGAGAACCCTGACAGATGTATAAATACATATCACCCCATCATATGTTTGCAAGTCACGCAAAATGAACATTTAAAGCATCCTTGTTTTATTTGCATTCCTGTTTTTACATAGCAGTGTCTTGGATCCATCCTCATTATTAGATCCTTTAGATTTGGATCCCTTTTATTGCCAATTCTTGGCATTTGATTTCATACTTCCTGGAATTTCAGGGTCTGAAGCTATTTCGTGCCAAAGTTTCTTTATACTCTGCTTTGTTTCAATTGCTAGTGTATTATAATGCATAATGCATGACAAAGTCCCATCGTCTTTATTGTTTCTCTGAGTAGATATTTCTTTATATATCTTTTCTATACCTCTCTCTTTGTTCGTTATTAATACATGTTTGGAGTAACCCTGCTTTCTGAATTTTTCCATTACTTGGTCCAATAGCTCTACCCATCTGTATGGATCACTTTCAATCAAAGCATTTGGGAATAAAGTAAATTACTTTTCAAATGTGGTGGATGGAAACTAATGAATCCTCCCTGTCACCAGTTTAGTGTATTCTGTGGGATAGATTGTCTGCAGATGTTCCCTGATACTATGCATTTGATTGGTCTCCATCACATTGCCATGTATGGTCAGTGCACCACACAATGTGCAATGGGTGGAAACAAACTACCAAATACTCAAATCTACAAACTAGCTATCAGCTGATGGGGGTGGTAATGGAGGAAAAGGTGGTGCACCAGAGGAGGAGTAAGAAGAGGGCACTATGGGTGCTGAGGAACAGACAGTAGGTACATTATCCCACACCCGGATCATAGCACAAGGAGATAAAGATGATGCAGGTGTTAAGCTCATCTACACACTTCCAGGCTGGGTTTCTCTTGTCTTCCTCTGAGATTCTTGCTCCGTTCTTTGTCCCCTTGGATAGGGACACGGGGCATAGAGACAACAGCTCTCCATTTCATTTTTGAGGAACGGTTTTCACATAACATAAACATTGTGGTGTCTATGGTGCATGTGCTTTATGAGGACATATGTACCAAGGTGTGTGCCCTCCTTCCCCTTTATAACACATAGTGAACAGTGCAGTCACTGAATACTGCACTGTGCCAGTCACAAGTTTAAACTATTCCTAAAACCATGTTTTCTGTGAGGAGAGAGGTGGGGAAAAATGGCCTTCTTTTTCTTCTCCAGAATTACCTTCTCTGGCTGGGGCTGTTGATGCTGCTGCCTCAGCATCAGCACTAGAGTTTAGATCAGGAGTACTGGTGTCAAATGTTGCTGGTCTCAGACCCATATCACTACATGAAGAACTCAGTCCAATGGTTGCCATGTTTGTCTGTGGTACAGTAGCCTGTTCATCATCATCCTGACTCTCACGACTTCGCAGCATGAATTACAGTAGAAGCAAACACCCAAATGTCACTGCCGGTGGTGGTGGTGGTGATGGCCATCCACATTTGAATCTCTTTCTCCCATTCCTTATTGCTTTGTGCCAAACTCTATTACACACCAGCTGCTCCAACATCACCCTCACTCTCATCACCACCAGAAGTCTGTTTCTGCTATAAGGGACTGGTTGTAGATGGCAAGCATGGCAGGGGGTCACTTGCTGTCACACTTGCCATCTCCTCAGAAGAAGGAGCACTGGCAGCAGTAGCAGCAGACAGAGGTAGATGACATGTGCTACTGCTCATACTGCTAGGCAGTTCCACCTTGTTCAATATACTTCCACAGATGGACAATGCTGGGAAAATGGAAATCATTGAGTCAGGGGTATATGGGCTACCTTTACTGTTGGTCTTGCTGACGTCCTCCTCCACCTCTGTCGGGGTCCATACAGCCTCTCCTGCTGATCATAGTGTTAGCCAGCACTTTAGATCATTTTTTTTTTTTTTATTTAACTATTATTTATGTTCTTTCCCTCTATCTCTCTACCTGTTTCTAGTCTCTTTCTCTTTCTCTAATTATTTCTTCTGTATGGTCTACAACGTGTGCCTGGCTTGCAAGCACACATTGTAGACCATTCCGATTAAGTAATTATAGTTAGATATCTCAATGTCAGCTCTCCTGATGAGCCTCCTAAAGTTGGGCGACCGGATTCTGCCTCTGACAGCTTTATTATATCAGAGACAGCTTTATTATATCTCTTAAACCATAACGGTTTGAGAGATGGGAATGAGGGCAGAAAGTATTTTTTAATTGTTCCTACCATTTTGTCTGTACTTTTTTCCCCGAGTTTACTATCCCTTTAAATATAGCACTACATGTTAAATCATATAAAGAAGACTTGGAGCTAAACTTTAATAGAAGTATTACTATCCCTTTAACCCTTGGAGTGCCACTCCAAGGGTTAACCGTTGGAGTAGCATAAGCGTCCAACATCCTTCCCTCCCTTGTACATTGCTACCATGCAAGTTAAGAGTGTATAAGGGTTTAACCCTTTGAGTGCCAGATTGGTTTTCACCGCATTGCAAAGAAAGTGTTGTGTATCCCTCTGGCACTGAAAGGGTTAACAGTAGAAGTGCATTTTGTATGTGTGTGTGTGGGGGGGTGTTCACATTCATGGATGTAAAGGTGAAACTAAAACCTACAGATAGAAACACATGGGGGTAGATTCACTAAGAGGAGATAAAGAGGTGATAAAGTGGAGATGACTTCTCCAGTGATATCACTTCTCCAGTTCCTGTGTTATTATATAGGGCCTATTTATCAAGATCTCCAGAGCTGAAGTAATCTTAGTGTATAGGCTCCATAGAATAACATAGGAATTGGAGAAGTGATAAACTGGAGGACTCATCTCCACTCTATCACCTCTTTATCACCGCTTAGTGAATCTCCCCCTTGTGATTTCTAAGTCTTCTATATTGAAGTCACATGTCTTTAGCGGAGTGGATAAAGGCCATAGTGACAGCAGTACTTGGGTTATTGGGGGATCGCATTACATTGTTGACCTGAGTGTCAAGGTGATTGCAGTTGTGCCTGTTGCTTAATATGAATGCAGATCTAAATGACGTGGTGTTGATGACTGGTGCAGAATTTGTAGCATTTAATTCAGGAAGATAGTTAACCCTTTGAGTGCAATGGGGGTGAGCAAAGCATTGCTCTGCATATGTGTTTCTTACCACCAAAGGGTTTAGTGACGGCTGCTGCTGTTCTTGGTGCTGAAGTGTCTCTGCATCCTCTCTGCTCTCTCCCTGCCCTCCCCAAAATACTGACACCTTTACTCCAGAATGATAAGTGAATGAGTACAGTCTCTACCCCTCCACGTGATTAGGAAATTGTTAGTGAATATAGTGAAATGATTTCCTCACATCCCGCAGACACTTTACCATAAACCTCTGGACATCTAGGGCTTGAATCAAACACAGGTGCTGATTTTATCTCTGCTTTTATCTCCGGATTTTCCAATAGACTTCAATAGGAAAATATTTGATAAAACAGGAGGTAACATTTATCTCCTGCATTTGAATCCAGCCCCTAGTGGCCAAGGGTGTAACTACAGGGAGTGCAGAAGGTACAGCTGTACTAGGGACCAGGTACAAATCACTTCTCCTTACGCTTCTGTGAATATTTTTTTGTGAAGGGGACCCAAAAAAATGTTGCACCAGGGCCATCCATTCCTAGTTATGTCACTGCTAACATTTTAATTCTGAAACAAAAACAGTTTGAAGTGTAAAAACCTTTGACTACAGGATCTCCCAGCAGCAGATATACCCTTGTGTTACTCAGTCCCTTATCTTTGTTTTCATAAAATTGTACTAATCTCCAGGTAAAGGCAATGTAGATAGAAACTGTGTAACTTACATTTTACTTTTGCATATTAGCAAGATTAGCCCTTTGAGTGCCAGAGGGGTAGCCAAGCGTTCAAAAACCCCCTGGCACTCACAGGGTTAAAGGAGAACTAACACCCCATTACTATACCTTACACTTACCTTACTATGGCCAGAAAACACTAATGACCCCTATAAATTATTCACCTTTGTCCCTTTGTTCCAGGGGGAACATCTTCAGTCCTGGAAGTGAAGTCCATGGAGGCGGACATGACAGTCGGTAACAGGACCTCAATGTCTGTTCACTGTACATGGTCATCTTAACCCTTTAAGGACAGGAGGTGTGTACAACACATTGCTTTACAATGCATTACACACCCCTCTGGTTCTTCAAGGTTTAAGTAAGTTCAAGCACTCTGTTTTAAAAAAAAAAAAATAATAATAAACTATGAGCGACTATCATGTCCGCCTCCATAGACGTGACATCCAGGACTGATTGAATATGTTATCTCTTGTACACAGGCACAAGGACAAAATTCATAGAGGCCATTAGGATTTCATGGTCATACTAACATAAGTGAGGGATATGAGGCAGCGGAGTTACTTTTCCTTTAAATTAAGGTCTTGTGTCTGTGACCAAAGGACTAATGACCAACTTTTTTATAGAAATGACCACATGCACCACATTTAATAAACTGTATTTAATGAAATGCTGTATAAATGATACACAATGCACTGACCTGTATGGTATAAACATGTGTAACGTGCGCTTCTATATAAATCATTATTACACGTCATGTGGCAGTAAATAGCTACAGTAACAAACGACACAATGCAGTGTACTGTACAGTATAAACATGTGTAACGTGCGCTACTATATAAATCATTATTACACATCACGTGGCAGTAAATAGCTACAGTAACAAACCACACAATGCACTGTCCTGTACAGTATAAACACGTGTAACGTGCGCTACTATATAAATCATTATTACACATCACGTGGCAGTAAATAGCTACAGTAACAAACCACACAATGCACTGACCTGTACAGTATAAACATGTGTAACGTGCGCTACTATATAAATCATTATTACACATCACGTGGCAGTAAATAGCTACAGTAACAAACCACACAATGCACTGACCTGTACAGTATAAACATGTGTAACGTGCGCTACTATATAAATCATTATTACACATCACGTGGCAGTAAATAGCTACAGTAACAAACCACACAATGCACTGACCTGTACAGTATAAACATGTGTAACATGCGCTACTATATAAATCATTATTACACATCACGTGGCAGTAAATAGCTACAGTAACAAACCACACAATGCACTGTCCTGTACAGTATAAACATGTGTAACGTGCGCTACTGTATAAATCATTATTACACATCACGTGGCAGTAAATAGCTACAGTAACAGACCACACAATGCAGTGTGCTGTACAGTATAAACATGTGTAACGTGCGCTACTATATAAATCATTATTACACATCACGTGGCAGTAAATAGCTACAGTAACAAACCACACAATGCAGTGTCCTGCTGTACTTTATAGTGGACCAGTCACATCTGCTATTATTTATCACTAAATACACTGTGGACTGGATGTAGCGTTTGATAAAAGGTAAATCAAAGTGTGTGTGTGTATATATGTGTGTATATGTGTGTTTGTGTATGTGTGCTTGTATGGTTTTGTGTATGGGTGTGTGTGTGTATATATGTGTTTATATGTGTGTATATATATATGTGTGTGTATACAATATCTCACATAAGTGAGAACACTCCTCACATTTTTGTAAATATTTTTACTTTATCCTTCATGTGACAACACTGAAGAAATGACACTCTGCTACAATGTAAAGTAGTGAGTGTACAGCCTGTATAACAGTGTAAATTTGCTGTCCCCCTCAAAATAACTCAACACACAGCCATTAATGTCTAAACCTTGGCAACAAAAGTGAGTACACCCCTAAGTGGAAATGTCCAAATTGGGCCCAATTAGCCATTTTCCCTCCCCGGTGTTATGTGACTTGTTAGTGTTACAACGTCTCAGGTGTGAATGGGGAGCAGGTGTGTTAAATTTGGTGTTATCGCTCTCACACGCTCTCATACTGGTCACTGGAAGTTCAACATGGCACATCATGGCAAAGAACTCTCTGAAGATCTGAAAAAAAGAATTGTTGCTCTACATAAAAATGGCGTAGGCTATAAGAAGATTGCCAAGACCCTGAAACTGAGCTGCAGCACGGTGGGCAAGACTATACAGCTGTTTCACAGGCAGGTTCCACTCAGAACAGGCCTCGCCATGGTCGACCAAAGAAGTTGAGTGCACGTGCTCAGCGTCATATCCAGAGGTTGTCTTTGGGAAATAGACGTATGAGTGCTGCCAGCATTGCTGCAGAGGTTGAAGGGGTGGGGGGGTCAGTTTGTCAGTTCTCAGACCATACACCGCACACTGCATTAAATTGGTCTGCATGTCTGTCATCCCAGAAGGAAGCCTCTTCTAAAGATGATGCACAAGAAAGCCGGCAAACAGTTTGCTGAAGACAAGCAGACTAAGGACATGGATTACTGGAGCCACGTCCTGTGGTCCGATGAGACCAAGATAAACTTATTTGGTTCAGATGGTGTCAAGCGTTTGTGTCGGCAACCAGGTGAGGAGTACAAAGACAAGTGTGTCTTGCCTACAGTCAAGCATGGTGGTGGGAGTGTCATGGTCTGGGCCTGCATGAGTGCTGCCGACACTGGGGAGCTACAGTTCATTGAGGGAACCATGAATGAAAACATGTACTGTGACATACTGAAGCAGAGCAGGATCCCCTCCCTTCGGAGGACTATCCCAACATGATAATAACCCCAAACACACCTCCAAGATGACCACTGCCTTGCTAAAGAAGCAGAGGGTAAAGGTGATGGACTGGCCAAGCATGTCTCCAGACCTAAACCCTATTGAGCATCTGTGGTGCATCCTTAAACGGAAGGTGGGGGAGTGCAAGGTCTCTAACATCCACCAGCTCCATGATGTTGTCATGGAGGAGTGGAAAAGGACTCCAGTGGCAACCTGTGAAGCTCCATGCCCAAGAGGGTTAAGGCATGGAAAATAATGGTGGCCACACAAAATATTGACACTTTGGGCCCAATTTGGACATTTCCACTTAGGGGTGTACTCACTTTTGTTGCCAAGGATTAGACATTAATGACTGTGTGTTGAGTTATTTTGAGGGGGGCAGCAGATTTGCACTGTTATACAGACTGTACACTCACTACTTTACATTGTAGCAGAGTGTCATTTCTTCAGTGTTGTCACATGAAAGATAAAATAAAAATATTTACAAAAATGTGAGGGGTGTACTCACTTATGTGATATACTGTATGTATGTGTGTGTGTGTATGTACTGTATGTGCGTGTGTGTATAGTACTTTACAGAATGGGTTATAGATACATGGAACAGCCTCCCAGTGGAAGTTGTACTGGTTAATATGGGATAGGCATATGTCTATTCTGAGGTCTGTGTAAAATTGTATTTATCCAGTTTGAAAAATGTGAAGACTGGATGGGACAATTTGTTTTTATCTGCTGTCAAAATCTATATTTCTATTTGAATTTTCCATGTTATTTGAATCACTGCAAACTTCTGTAAATGCTGCAACAGTTTATTGTACAAGTCCATGTGATCTGCTCTGTGTTGTGTTTTGGTGTTACTTCAGAGTTAACCTTTTAAGGACCAGAGGAATTAAGGCACAGGCAGGGTAATGGGTTCCTAGATTATCTTGCTTAGGGGATGTTTGAGATGTATATCTGGCGCTTTATTATTTTGTTTTCATTAATTTTCAGCTGAACAAACATCATTTCTCCTAACAAATCCCAGAAAATCAATTAGATTCATAAGGAAACTGCTGACTCTTTTTTCATGTGTTCTGCACTGTACTTTATCTGGATGCTGTAAAACAAAATAAAGATTATTATATTTTCAAAATCTGTTTATGCATTTTATTAGAAACTAAAGAAAAATTACATCTTTAGAGTTGATGTGCTATTCAAATATGGTTTAATTAATCATCTGCACCATAGGGAACATATAAAATGCACCTAAATTCCCAGTGATGTAAGTGAGGCCATTAAGCTTTTGAGTGCTAGATAGATCTCCAAGGCATTCAAGGAGTTAAACGCCCCAATTAAACCAATGGGAACTGGCATTTCTTACCCTATGGTACATCATCCTCTGTCTCCTGTTCCAGATGGACCAGTAGGAAACATCTGGGTCTGTTTTCAGGAAAGTAGAGAGAAGCGATTCTGGATCAAACCGACTGCAGAATTGGTGAGAAATCTTTCCATTTAGAAGCATGGAGTTGGAGACCTCTCTGCCATTCAAAGGGTTAAAATCCCCCATTTAAATCACTGGAAATTTGGGGGATTTTAATTTGTCCCCTGGAATGCAATTAGTTTGCCCCAACTTGCTTCTCTTTATCCATGTGAATATGATCCTCAGTATTTAGATGGATCAGAGAATTATCCTCTTATCTTAAGAGCCAGTCAGAGATGCTCAACTAGGAACGAGCCTGCCCTCAAAGTGATGAGGCTCTATAGGATGAGTATCCTACCCAGGGTACAATCTCTTTTAGCTCACTAGTGCCTTTCACAGAGAGGAAATATCCGAAAGCACATCAGACTGATCCTACCAAAAGGCAGTCCAGCCACGAAGTACCAGACAATTCCTCTCTGAACAAGAGATGCAGCCAACCCCAGACGTACGTTTCGGCCTTGTTTGGCCTCGTCAGTGAGGTGCTGCTTCTCTTGTCCAGAGAGAACTTGCCTGGCACTTTGTGGCTGGACTGCCTTTTGGTAGGACCAGTATGATGTGCTTTAGGATATTTCCTCTCTGTGAAAGGCACTAGTGAGCTAAAAGAGATTGCACCCTGGGTAGGATACTTATCCAATAGAGCCTCATCAATTCGAGGGCAGTCTCATTCCTAGTTGAGCGTCTCTGACTAGCTCTTTTTGCATATGCAAACTGCCCTTGGGACTAGTCACCCTAAGGGTAACAGGGTAATCCAGAAGTGGACCCCTTGCTCACAGTGCCTAGAGAGATCAACTGCACCTCACCGACGAGGCCCAACAAGGCCGAAACGTACGTCTGGGGTTGGCTGCGTCTCTTGTTCAGAGAGGAATTGCCTGGCACTTCATGGCTGGACTGCCTTTTGGTAGGATCAGTGTGATGTGCTTTAGGATATTTCTTCTCTGTGAAAGGCACTAGTGAGCTAAAAGAGATTGCATCCTGGGTAGGATACTTATCCTATAGAGCCTCACCAATTCGAGGGCATGCTCGTTCCTAGTTGAGCATCTCTGACTAGCTCTTTTTGCATATCGTCTTATCTTCCCTACACACCTTACAGGGAAGGATTCAATTAATGTGCACAATCGATACAGCAAGTGGAAAACTACACACAGCAGGTTTGTGACCCGGTCTTATTGAACTGTCCATGGGCTTCATCCTTTGCTCTCACATGCGCTTAAAAAGTCTGTCAGGAGGTAAAAGGGAGAGGGGTTTTTAAAAAGAGAGAAATGGTTTATGTTTTATCGTCTCCACTTGAAATATTTTATTGAATTGCTTAAAAAATACTGCCGACTCTACAGAGACGTCCATTGAGGAAGAGCATTTACATATTTGGTGCAATTCAGTAAAAAGGAGAAGCTTCCATTAGTAATTACAATCTTGTCATTTTGTCTCCCTGATTCCCAATGACAGTATTACATACTTTTATTGAATCCCAACCTTCATCTCATTAAAAATATTTATAAAAACTGCCTATACCATGTCATTTTTTTCAGCCGGGTTAGTAGCTGTAGAGATTTTTGGTTTTGTAGTCTAGGAAAGTAATCTCAGCAGAGCTTTGTTCTCTGACCTGTCTGATAAAGCTGCTAATTACTCATATGTCCAGAAAATCTCCTCCATCCACCTTCTTATTCTGCTAAAACCTATTAGTTTCCACTAGAGGGTTGAAATATACTAATAAGGCAGAATAATCATATAAATCCTCAAAAGCCATGAAGGTTTGAGAGATAAGACTTATATTGTTCTTCATGTTTTTTTAATGCCTACAAAATAAAATAAAGATAAAACGAAGTATTACTATCCCTCTAAAGGGATAGTATTACTTAAATTTTACTATACAGCATCTTGTAGCCCTTAAAAAAACAATTTAATTGACCCCTTTATGGTTTGAGAGATATCCACTTTCAAAGTACCCCCTCCCCTGAAGTCAGCTGTCTAGTTGACTGCAGGGGAATCCGGTTCCGGGACCGGTGGAGGCTCTTCAGCAGAGCCGAGATCGCGTTATGGAAAAATAAATCCTTCCCTGGAAGGGTCTTCTATGTGTGCTTGGTTTCAGTGAAGGATTTCTTCTTCAATAATGCAATCTCGGCTCTGCTGAAGAGCCTCTGCTTGTTCAGGGACAGAATTCCCCTGCTGTCAGCTAGAGCGCTGATGTCTAGGGAGGGGGAACTTTGAAAGCGGATATCTCTCAAACCATAAAGGTTTGAGAGATGCCTCTGGGGTCATTTAAATTGCTTTTTTAAGGGCTACAAGATGCTGGATAGTAAAATTGATGTAATACTATGCCTTTAAAAGGGCACAATCCAAGACTTAAAGGGGAACTATCACCCCTATACAAGTTTGGCTCATAATTATCTTCATATAACGATAAGCTGTAATAGTTGTTTTATTTTCTTATGAAATGCATGCTATGGCTAAATTTAAAGTTTAAAAATGAGCCGGGGGTCTTACTTCCGGACAGACTGTGGTTACAGCTCTGAACCACAGTCTGTTAATCTTCGTCTGCTCCCCTCACCATGTAGCATCTCGTTCCAACCTCCACCGTTGACGGAGGATTTCTCTATGTAAGCTGGAGCTCTCTCAATGACTAGAGAGTTCTCCAGCTTACATGGAGAAATCCTCTATCATTGGAGGAGGTTGGAACGAGACACTATGTGGGGAGGGGAACAGACAAAGATTGACAGGCTACGATGCAGAGCTGTAACCGCAGTCTGTCCGGAAGTAAGGCCCTGGCTCATTTTTAAACTTTAAATGTAGCCACAGCAAGCATTTATAAAAAATTAAAACAATTATTAAAGCTTATCACTATATGAGGATAGTTATGAGCCAAACTTGTATAGGGGGTGATAGTTCCCCTTTAAGTCTTGGATTTTGCCTTGGGAATCATGGTCATTTTTACTTGTTTTCTATGCTGTCTTTGGGGCACATTTACCCTTCTAATACGCTGTCATGTCTGAAACAGAGCAGAAAGCCTGTCTACAGGAAAGAATCCAAAGCTTACAATGTTTCAGTTGCATTCCCAGAATTCCATGCAGGTACTGTGTACAGTGCTGTTATTGTACTGTGGGCCTTATCCACAAAAGAGATACAATTCCGAACAAAGTGACATCATCAAAGGGTAGAGTTAACAATTCCCATAATTCCCATTCATTAAAAAGGGACTTTCAGCCCCTTGATCAGCAACTATCATGTCCGCCTCCATGGACATGACATCCAGAACTAATTGAAGAAATTCTATTTTCAACAGAGGAGCAAGGTAATTTTTTATAGAAGTCATTAGGGTTTTATGGTCATAATAAGGTAAGTGGGTGATTATTAAAGGGATAGTAATACTTCGTTTTAACTTTATTTTATTTTGTAGGCATTAAAAAAAACATGAAGAATGATATAAGTCTTATCTCTCAAACCTTTATGGTTTATGAGATATTCACAAGCAAAGTTTCCCCTCCCGCCCCTTTTACCTAGTGTAATCCATCTCTTCTCAGATGTGAATCTGGTTGTATGACCAGACAGATAACAGAAGGGGACAGTCTTCTTTGTATTAAAACAATGAAAGCCCTTCCCCCCTTGACAAGTTTTTCAGCTTTTTCCCTTATCTTAATTGAAGATTGTCCCTCTCTGCAGTCTACCTGGGCACCTCCCTTATGATCTGGTTGAACAGGGAAGGGATACTTTGTTTGTGAATATCTCTTAAACCATAAAGGTTTGAGAGATAAGACTTATATCATTCTTCATGTTTTTTTTAATGTCTACAAAATAAAATAAAGTTAAAACGAAGTATTACTATCCCTTTAAGAGGTTAGTGACACTTTAACTCAACCTCATTGGACTTGTAATCCTTCTCTTTCCTGAAGACCAAAGCATTTCAGGCCCATACAAAACTGGAAAAGTTACATTTAAATTAAATCGGAGACCCTGAACCTCTTGGAAGTTAATGACATCTCTGCCACGTTGCTTTGCTATCCAAAATCCCATATGTGTATCATGATTTGAACACGCAGACACCATGAAACATTGAACACTTACATTTGCTCTCTGGCAGCGGGACTGTAATTGTTCCAGGTTCGAAATGATTCTGTCCTTTACAGATGGTATTTCGTTACGTAAGTTTAATTTATGAATTTGCTCTTTGTAGATTTCCAGGTTCCACAACAAACACCTTTTATCCTGGTGAAAAGATAAATAATAATTACATTGACCATCTCGTCTGGACTGTGATATTTTAAATGAGAAGTACTTTCTTAATGAAATTGTTACAAATAAAAAAAAATAAAAAATGACACAGAAAATCTAACCCAGCCAATATAATTTAGTAGTGGACAAAACTACATTAGTGGCTAAATCATTAGACCCAAGATGGACAACAACATCAATCTCATCTATCTATGTCTTACTGCCTCAACAATCTTTATAATGTCCACTTTTATCACTCTGATCAGGAGCTCCAGGAGATCATCTAACCACGCTATTTCCATCATCATCATCATCCTTTGGATAAACACCTCTTACAATGGAGTCTGCAAAGAAAAGCTTTATCCGTCTGCCTTTACCCTTTCCTTCTGAGACAACAACCTGCTGACCTGAAACTGATTTCTCACCAGTAGTGTCATGGGGTTCTAGGAGTTTTGAGGAGGATGCTCAGGTTCAATGCTTGAGAGCATAGCTCGGGAGTGCAGACAGTCACCCTAATCCCTTGCCGTGGCCATGGCCGGAGTAAAGGTGCTGGCCGTGAAGCCTAATGTCTGATCCCAGTTGAGAAGGGACCCTGACCAGGATGGGTAAGAGGGTGGACTGTACAATCTCAAACTCCTAGAGTGCAGGAGGATCCCAAGGACAGATCTCGATACAGGTATGAACAAGGATGGGGATACCCAAATGTATAAGAGGAAAGCAGGAACTTCACCAGAAAGGAAAATACTAGTACCCCACAAGGAGTCAACCCTAGCTGACTCAGAAAACCCTTCAAGGAGCAGAGGCGTAACTAAAAGCAGTGGGGCCCTGGCACAAGAATTGCCACGGGTCCCCCTCCGACCACATTGACCCCCCTCAACCACATTGGCCACCTCCACATTGGCCCTTCCACAATGCCCCTCATTCTCCACATTGCCCCTTCATCTCCATAATGCCCCTTCCACATTGCCCCTCATTCTCCGCAATGCCCCCATCACAATGCCCTTTCCACATTGCCCCTCAATCTCCACAATGCCCCTTCCACAATGCCCCTCATTCTCCACAATGCCCCTTCCACATTGCCCCTCAATTTCCACAATGCCCCTTCCACACTGCCCCTCAGTCTCCACATTGCCCCTTCAACAATGCCCCCATCACAATGCCCCTCATTCTCCACATTGCCCCCCCAATCTCCACAATGCCCCCATCACAATGCCCCCATCGCCACATTGCCCCTACTGAACCCCCCATCCTCCTACCTAGAGTCCTTGGTGGTCTAGCTGTGTGTGTGACATGCCGAATGAGGAACAGACCTCTGACTGGTACACAAGCTCCCGCGCGGTCCTTAGTAATGCAGAGCGCTGGGAGATTATGTCATCTCCCAGTGCTCTGCATTACTAGAGCGCCGGCTGCCGGGACATCAGCTGTGCTGCGGGTGTGCGTGGCAAGGGGGTCGAGGGGCGTCCGGGCCCCTGAGAGTGACGGGTGCGACCCCTATTGTTATGCCACTGTCAAGGAGACAGGGTCACCCACCGATAAAATGGCCGACAAGAACACTAAGCATAAGACCAGGGCTGACCACTATGACTGCGGGCTAGGTGTTACGGTTTTCTGACACTCAGACAAGGTTTTAAGTAAAAACACAGTTTTATTTGAAATGAAAATCAGGAATAGCGCCCCTGGGGGCCAGGTATGGCATAGACAGACAGGTAGAAAGCAGTAGCTAGTACAATGAATGCTGAATTGCACTGTATAACAGGATGGACAAGGGTTAAGGAATCACCCACTGATCAGTCACAATGATGGTAGGCTGACAACGCCCAGCTAAACCAATAAGTCTCTGAAAGTATTCACGATCAGTAGTAGGCTTGCTCAAATCACTCTCATGTAGCTGTTACAAAAGGACGCCCAAGGAGACTGCACAATGCAACCAGAGCTGAGTTTAAACTCCAGGAGGAGTGGTAGAAAGAGCCGCTAGCAGAGCTGGTTAGCGGAACCTGTCAAGCCCTTGATACGTACAGGAATACTGTTGTGTGCCAAAGGAGATTAGAGCCAGGCCACCCACATGGTGCCAACAGGAGTAACACTGTACCAGCAACAACGAGCCTCGCACAGGGGTGCGATGAATGATACTACACACGAGCAATGACTAGCGCCCAGTCACCCTTCCGGTGCCGTATCAGTACCATACAGCGAGAGCAAACGGAGGCCACAACACCGGGAGGTGCAAGCACGGTACACCACGTACCGGAACTAAACTGCTCTGCTCGTGTAATGGACAGACTAGGTACGAAGCGCAGCTCAGATTGTGTAAACGGCTCGGATAGTATGATATAGCTTGGCAAGTGTATTAGGCTCAATAACGGAGGCAACACACACACAGTAAGGGAATCGGCAGGTACGGCCACGGAGAGGCAGCTCAGCAAGGTTACAACAGCTCGGTAAACGAAGGCCACCGCATATCGCCAATGAGAGTGAATGAACGGAGCCCCACTACTACAGTTCAGAATGTCGCCGTCGGGCGACCTGGAAACACTGGAACTCAGGAAACTGATGAGGAACAGGGAGCGATCACCGGAACCAGGACCCTCTCGATCAGGAACGTCAAACAAGCCGGGTAAATCACGGAGCCGGAAAGTCAGCCACAGCCAGGTCGGTAACGGAGCAGGAACGTCAGCCACAGCCAGGTCGGTAACGGAGCAGGAACGTCAGCCACAGCCAGGTTGGTAACGGAGCAGGAATGTCAGCCACAGCCAGGTCGGTAAGGGAGCAGGAACGTCAGCCACAGCCAGGTCGTTAACGGAGCAGGAACGTCAGCCAGCGCAGGATCCAATCGGAGAGCAGGAACGGAGAATAGTCAGACGAGCCGAATCGGTACACAGGAACACAGTAACTCAGCAAGAGGGCTCAACTTCAGGAACACCACGAAAGGGCACCAGATAGATGTCATAGGCCCAGTATAAAAAGGAACATCCTGGGCGGCCCAAACAACCTGCACCAATGCACAGGTACCATCAGTGTGACTGACAGGGGATCACGGGCACCGTGATACTAGGACTGCCAGAAAAATCCTACTCTGCCTGGTACCCAAGGATACAGTAAGCAGACCAAGACCCCCTCCACACCAGAGGCTCCAATGAGGGGATGCTAAGTTGGCAGAGTAAGACCGCCCAAACCTGGTAGCCCAGTGGCCCACAACCGCTAAGGGCAAGGAGGAAAGGCTGAACTGACCCCAATAGGGAAAATGGCTGTGACCGGCAAACCCTATATAGCTACACCACTATAGGCAGAAGGAACCACCAATCATACGGAGGGACTGACCCGTGGGCAACAACAATGACCTGTTCACCTGGTCACAACCGTACCTCTTAATACACCTGTGCCCCCCGATGACTGGAGTCTCAGTAGAGAACAGGGTTCCCAGCCAAAGCTGTTGGCTGTCAACCCTCTCTATTACAAGACAGATGAAATCAGAGGCGGGGACTGACGGAAACAATGCTGACGGTTGCAATAGCCAGACAAACAGAGGTAGGGAAGACCGGAGGACCGGAGCAGAGTGTGAGCAGTCTAGCAGCCCCATGGATAACAGTAAGTGGAAAGCACATACAGAAAGGATGAGCCAGGCCATAAGGAGCCCTCAAAGTGAAGTGCAATCTCATAGTCAGACAGGCACAGTACCGGGAGTGTCAGGATATGTTGGAGACCAAGCAGAGGCAGGGTAGTCTGGTAAACGGACTGAGGGTAAACCAGGAGTGTCAGGTTCAACGGAGGATAAGCAAAAGAATGGTCAGTAACAAAAGCCAAGGTCAAATAGGAGTGTCAAGAGCCAATACAGGAGTGGGCAAAAATCAAAGTTAGGCGGAAAACCGGGGCCTAAACCAGGAGCACAAAAATAACAATGAGCAAAAATGCTAGAATAGCTCGAATAATTGGGCAGCTCAGGTTAGGTCTGCAGGGAACTTAAACCTCCCTGAACCAATAGCAGTTCAGCATGCTCATAGGATCTACAGAACCTCCATAGGGTCTGAAATCAACAGATGCAAAACGTGACAAATAGAAGACAGAAAATAATTTGCCTCAATGCAACTATTCTAAGAGCAGAAAAGTCAGCAGTTGTGGGATTTGTCTATGATACACAAGCCTCATCCTTCCAGAACCAAAAGATGTCCAAACTGCCTTCCTCCTAGCTGGACTCTATGGCAGAGGTGCAGCAGAACTAGTGGTAACTGTGCACGTCAAAAAGACACGGACAACTTCTCTATCTCAGGCTACTTCAGTTTAGCATTGCATTTATACAACATAGAAAGTTGCCTACATATTGGACAAAACCCATACTTCTACAGTGTCAAAGAAAATATCTACCAAACATCAGCTGCACTGCATAAAACCAGACATCGCAGAAATACAATATACAACAAATGGCTATCAATAGACTCCTACGGTTTTCAAACTCCTGACGTTTTATAACTCACTTTGGATTGATGCTTCACTTGGGACTGTTACACAGATCTCATGCTACTGACCAAGCTCCTCTTTAGTGAGTGTTCTTCCTGCTTTTATTGATGAAAGATACTGTGGGAGGAGCTACCTACAGTCAGAAAACTGAGTGATAAAAGCTAACAAACAAAATGGAGGGAGGGCAAGATACCACAAATGGAAGGGATTCAAGATAAAAGATAAAGTCCAATACAAGGAAACACAAATTAGAGACTGGGGTTGTATACAAACACAAGCGAAAAAAAACATGATAAAAAGAAAATGAAGGATGGGAAAGCTAGTCTAATATATGCAAACACCCAAGAGTTTGGGACTCTACATAAACTATAGGGGGATAGATCTGAAATGAGAAATGGATCATATAGACACTGTGCTAACAAAAAGCAATGACAGAAACAGAAATGGAAAATAGTTTAAAATGGACAAAAACAACAACTAATGCTTTATAATCCACACTTTAATAATATCAGCAATGTGAAGGAAAATAAAAATGAGGCTTCACCAAACTGATGTTGTAAAAATCACTTTGGACTAATGCCTCATTTAGGATTCCAAAGCACACCACCTTCTACTGAACAAGCTCCTGCTCAGTGTCCTGCCTGCCTATATAGATGGAAAACACCGGGGGGCTGGAGAGTGGTACAAGATAAAAACAAAATGGATGGGGTACAAGATAAAAACAAAATGGAGGATGGGAAAGCTGCCATATAATATAAATAAACACACATGATAGAGATTGAGGCTGTATACAAACACAGGTAAAAAACAAAATGGGGTACAAGTTACAAACAACATGAAAGATGGGAAAGCTGCAGATTAATGCAAGTAAATAAATGAAAATAAATCTTGGCAGTAAAGGAAACCCAAAGACACGAGTAATAAGATAAAAATATATGTATTTATTAATAAAAATCTGTGGCAGTACATGACAAACATATATAACATACAGATGTGAGTATAAATAATATTCCTAATGGTAACAGTATCTTAATATTTACAGTGAGGGGAAATTATTTGATCCCTTACTGATTTTGTACGTTTGCCCACTGACAAGGAAATGATCAGTCTATAATTTTAATGGTAGGTTTATTTGAACAGTGAGAAACAGAATAAAAACAAAAAAATACAGAAAAACGCATTTCAAAAAAGTTAAACATTTATTTTCATTTTACTGAGTGAAATAAGTATTTGACCCCCCTATCAATCAACAAGATTTCTGGATCCCAGGTGTCTTTTATACAGGTAACAAGCTAAAATTAGGAGCACTCTCTTAAAGGGAGTGCTTCTAATCTCAGCTTGTCTCCTGTATAAAAGACACCTGTCCACAGAAGCGATCAATCAGATTCCAAACTCTCCACCATGGCCAAGACCAGAGAGCTGTCCAAGGATGTCAGGGACAAGATTGTAGACCTACACGAGGCTGGAATGGGTTACAACAGTTGGTGCAATTATTTGAAAATGGAAGAAACACAAAATAATTGTCAATCTCCCTAGGTCTGGGGCTTCATGCAAGATTTCACCTCTTGGAGTTTCATCATAAGAACGGTGAGGAACCAGCCCAGAACTACACAGGAGGATCTTGTCAATGATCTCAAGGCAGCTGGGACCATAGTCACCAAGAAAACAATTGGTAACACACTACGCCGTGAAGGACCGAAATCCTGCAGCACCCGCAAGGTCCCCCTGCTCAAGAAATAACATATGCAGGCCCGTCTGAAGTTTGCCAATGGACATCTGAATGATCCAGAGGAGAACTGGGTGAAAGTGTTGTGGTCAGATAAGACCAAAATCGAGCTCTTTGGCAACAACTCAACTCGCCGTGTTTGGAGGAGGAGGAATGCTGCCTATGACTAGGGATGGACGAAAATTTTCACCTCAAACTGAAATCGGCGAATAATGGCACTTTCCGCTTGGTGAAAAATTTATCGCGAAAAGTGCTGTTTTTTTCCCTTTTTCTGCCTTTTTCACCCATTGAAGTCAATGGGAAGAAATATTTCTACACCACACAAATGTGTTCTACAGCCATATAAAAGGCTGTCAGGCTCTCACAGCAGCCATTTTGTGTTTGTGAGAGGAGAGAGCAGCATGTTTTTTAGCTAGAGGAGATAGGCAAATAAAGGGGAATTGAAGCTTAGTTTAGTCAGTTATTTAGGTAGGACATTTGTTCTCTGTATTAGGGGAGTCTGGGGGCACTCTAGGGGATAAGAAGGGAGGAAGGAGGTTGCCCTCCAAATACTCCAAAATTCCATGTGACTGATAGGCAAGACACAGGCAACCTATTTGCTTGCTGACCTTGCTGTTATTGTCCCTATCCTGGGTGGGGAAGTCTGGGGAAAGACATTGTTGATTTTCTTTTTCAGTTATACTATTTTTTGGACAGACTGTGATAAGACAACAGGGTGGACAACTTAAAAAAATAAAATAAATAAAATAAAAAAAAGAATAAAAAACAAAATATATTAGGTGACAGTGACAGACAGCTGTCTGGGCTTAGGCAAGGCATCATACAGCTCCATCAGTTGTGTTGTACACTGTACAGTAAAAAGAAACACAATGTAATTGCAGAATGTCCAGCAAATGCACAATGGGAGGGGGGAGGGGTGGAGCAGTGTAGGGACGTGAGAGTAAAGTAGTAGTCCAAAAACCTACTGCAGTAATGGTTGTTGCATCGTGTGCAATCAATGATGATGATCCCTTTACTCCAAGGGAGGATGCAGTTTGTCAAGGTCCCAGCAAAACTAGTTCCAGCACCACCAGTGCCAGTAGAAATATAGAACCATACAAGAAGAACACTGAAGACAACAAGTCACATTCAAGTGTTGATGATGCTGGAAACAGCATAATAGAGAAAGTTGTAGCAGCTGAACCGCCGGCTGCATCAGACAGTGAGACACCAAAACACCAGTCCTCAAAGTAGTAGTGAATTTTGTTATAGTAAAAGTAAAAAGAAATTGTTTGAGACCTCCAAAAGCTTAGAGGAATATAAGGGTAGTAGTGGGAAAGAACTGTCAGGTGATGCTGATGCTGCTGAGGATGACCTAATGATGACTGATGATGATGCAGATCTAGAATATATCCCTCAAGCATCCTTGTCTTGTTCAGATACAGATAAAGTTGAGAGTGAGGATGATGACAGGGCTATAAGGTTATCAGAAAGTCAAAGGCTGTATCTTCCGCCACTTTTAAGGAGCACTGTGCCTGTCTATAAACTGTTTGAGAAATCCATTGGAAAGTCTGACCCTGGACAAGTACAGATGTCAAAAAGCACACAGTCACCCTATCAGTCATCCTCAGCATCATTGCCTCTTCAAAGTCCAAGTCCCACTCAGCCACACACATCTGTTTTGAGTACCCAGTAACACAGATTGTGTTAGATATGACGAGTACCTCTGGTGCTGCTGCTATAAGTGCTGCACCTTTGACACCTAGTAGTAGTGGCAGTAGAATTACATCAACATCCAGCTCTAGTAGTTGTAGTAGTAGCAGAAACCACACATGAGAGACAAAGCCAGGACAAATATATTAACAGCAGAACAGATGAGTCGGTGGAGGATGGATGTGAAGAAGGGTTGCCACCATCTACCCCACTTGGGACCACTGCTATGACTGATAAATAATATGTGTCAGTAATCTGAGAAGGAGGATAGAGTATGACAATGGTAAAAATACATACACAAATCACACCATGCCAGTCCCCACCACCACCACCACCACTACAATATATATCTGCCACATTGTAGGTTGTACTTTATTTTTTTTTAATACTTGATATCATCATGAATATGTGTCAGTGTCACTTAAGCAAGAAAGTGTTGCGGGCAAAGGACAAATGCATTCTGCATGCTAACACATTTTTCAAGTCATATTTTGTGGAAAATGTGGTACTTATAGGAAATATAGGCGGAAAATGTGTTAAAATAGGTGGAAAATGTGTTAATATAGGTGAAAAGGAGGACATTATTGCATAGACGGAAAGGCAAATTTTTTTGTGGGAAAATCGAAAAACCGGCACATTTTCGCAAAAATGTTCATGGCAAATTTTTCACACTTTTCGCCCACCCCTACCTATGACCCCAAGAACACCATCCTCACCGTCAAACATGAAGGTGGAAACATTATGCTTTGGGGGCGTTTTTCTGCTAAAGGGACAGGACAACTTCACCGTATCAAACGGATGATGGACGGGGCCCTGTACCATCAAATCTTGGGTGACAACCTCCTTTGCTCAACAAGGGCAATGAAAATGGTCGTGGATGGGTATTCCAGCATGACAATGACCCAAAACACACAGCCAAGGCAACAAAGGGTTGGCTCAAGAAGAAGCACATTAAGGTCCTGGAGTGGCCTAGCCAGTCTCCAGACCTTAATCCCATAGAAAATCTGTTGGGGTGCTGAAGGTTCGAGTTGCCAAACGTCAGCCTCGAAATCTTAATGACTTAGAGAGGATCTGCATAGAGGAGTGGGACAAAATCCCTCCTGAGATGTGTGCAAACCTGGTGGCCAACTACAAGAAACATCTGACCTAAGTTATGTTTTGCAAAGGGGTCAAATACTTATTTCACTCAGTAAAATGCAAATCAATTTTTTTGGAATGCCTTTTTCTGGATTTTTTGGTTTTTATTCTGTCTCACTGTTCAAATAAACCTATCTATAGACTGATCATTTCTTTGTCAGTGGGCAAACATAAAAAATCAGCAAGAGATCAAATAATTTTTTCACTCACTGTACATATAAATCAGAACGATCATAACTGATACCTACAAGGCTATTAGGATTCCAGTGAATCTAAGCCCTACAGGGAGATAATTACAGGGGAAGACAAAATATGTTACTGAAGAATCTTATTAGAATCCTATCAGACAAAATGCATCAAGAAAAATCCATATGCTACACTCTATACAAAAAGAAATGAGGGATTCTGAAGGCTAAAGAAATATTCCAGCCCAGAAACTCTGTACACAGATCTTTGAAATGCCGGCGTAGCCACAAACACTGATGTTGCAGGCAGAGACATAAAACAGATGTTGTGAAGACAATGCAGAATTCATCTTCCTGGTACTGGGTGGATAATCTAGCTCTCTCTTTCTATATATATACTCTTTGGAATTGTGTACATTTTTTCATATGGACTTTATGATATGGCATATCTTTTTTTTTAGATTTTTATAATGTATAGTATGCACAGTGTAAGTATATTGTTTAGGTATTAGTATTTGCTTTTTCAAAAAGTAAGGAGGGTCTAGTTATTTATACTGACCATAATCATTAGGTATATCCTTTTTGTATCTATTTTAAACATATTTTAGCAAGACAGAGCACAGCAACAAGACACAAGATAGTTATACTGCATCAGCAAGGTCTGTCCCAGGCAGAAATGTCAAGGCAGACAGGGTTGTCAAGATGTGCTGTCCAAGCTCTTTTGAAGAAGCACAAAGAAATGGGCAACTTTTAGGACCGTAGACGCAGTGGTCACAAGGAAACTTAGTGCAGCAGATGAAAGATACATCATGCTTTCTTCCCTTTGCAATCGGATGATGTCCAGCAGTGCCATCAGCTCAGAATTGGCAGAAAATGTAGAATGGCTTTTCATGGGTCATTACCATCATACTTGACTTTCCTGCAAAGATTCTTGGCTGACAGCTGATTCCGCTTTACCATTAGTTTGTGGGCACCGGGGGGAAGAGGTAAGATGCTCAAACCCTCAATCCACTGAAAACCGTCTGAATTGCTCACATGCAAATTGAGGTCCATTATCAGAGATTACCCTGTCTGGCTGTCCATGACGTGCAAGCTGTGCCTTACAACACTTGATTGTAGTTTCAGCAGACAGGTCAGGAAGCAGCTCAAATCTCCCAAAAGTCAGAATAGTGATCAGGGCCGGATTTGTCATAAGGCAGAGTAGGCATCTGCCTACAGGCGCACCCCATAGAAGGGCGCCTGTCATTGGAATAATTTTTTTTTTTTTTTTTTTACAATATCCTCCAGTTCTGCAAGTAACCTGACCCATGGTGAGGTCTGTGTCTGACCTGTAGCTGCTGAGCTCCTTTGTTGGCTCTTTAGTAATACAGATACTGGGAGATGACATCATCTCCCATCACTCTGCAATACTGAAGAGAAGACCGCGTGGGAGATCCAGAAGCTACAGGTCTGTGCAGAAGGTGGGACAGACACTGGACCACCAGGAAAGAGGTAGGAAACGGTAGTGGACCTGATGGGGCAAGTTGGAGCTGATGGGGGCAATGTGAGGGCAATATGGAGCTGATGGGGGCAAGTTAGAGCTGATGGGGGCAATGTGAGAGCAAGTTGGAACTGATGGGGGCAATGTGGAGCTGATGGGGGCAATGTTAGAGCAAGATGAAGCTGATGCTGGCAATATGGAGCTGATGGGGGGGCAATATGAGGGCAAGTTGGAACTGATGGGGGCAATATGGAGCTGATATGGGGGTATTGTGAGGGCAAGTTGGAGATGATGGAGGGCAATGTGGAGATTAGGAGCATTGTGGAGGTGTCCAGTGGAGATTGCCAAATGGGGGGTGGGGCACGTCAGATTTCTGTGCCTACAGGCTTCTGAGATGTAAATCCGGCCCTGATAGTGATCAATAATTAGTCGAAAGTCTTGCCCTGCATAACTGAATAAGTCCATGCTTACAATTTGCCAAGACTGGGTAGGCAGCACATGTGACATCATGGGTTCTTTCTGCTGTGCCTGTGCATATTCACAAGTTGCTGCTTTTTCTCTCAAGCGTGTAACAAAGTTATCAAGAGATTCTCCCTCTTCTTGTTTGCAGAATCCAAACACATACCTTTCATATACAACATTTTTAGCAGGTTTGAAGTAAGCTTCCAATGCATCTAAAATGGCTGCAATATTACATTGCTGCTCTGCTGTGAGGTTCAGGTTGTGCTTATAAACATGCCTGCATTCACTGCCCATTACTCTTCTCAGAGTTGCTGCCTGTACTGCTACAGATTTCTCACTCAACCCTGTAGCAAGGGAATAATCTTCAAATTCAGTAGTGTTGAGCGAGCGTGCTCGGCCGATGCTCGGATCGGCTCGAGCATCGCTCTGCTTGGCACATGGCGGTACTCGTCGAGTACCGCCATGTGCTCGCCCGCCATGTTCGGGTGGCGGGGATCTGTGCCGGAGGAGGCACAGATCTGAAGACGCTCCGCTGGACCACCAGGGACTGGAGGTACGGGGGCATTGCGGAGATGAAGGGGGACAGTGTGGAGATGAAGGGGGACATTGTGGAAGAGGGGCATAGAGGAGATGAAGGGGGACATTGTGGAAGAGGGGCATAGCGGAGATGAAGGGGGACATTGTGGAAGAGGGGCATAGACTCTATGCCCCTCTTCCACAATGTCCCCCTTCATCTCCGCTATGCCCCTCTTCCACAATGTCCCCCTTCATCTCCTCTATGCCCCTCTTCCACAATGTCCCCCTTCATCTCCGCTATGCCCCTCTTCCACAATGTCCCCCTTCATCTCCTCTATGCCATAGAGGAGATGAAGGGGGACATTGTGGAAGAGGGGCATAGCGGAGATGAAGGGGGACATTGTGGAAGAGGGGCATAGAGGAGATGAAGGGGGACATTGCGGAGATGAAGGGGGACATTGCGGAGATGAAGGGGGGCATTGACCAGGCACCCTCCCCTCATCAGAGCAGGGGGTGCCTGGTGTAATGCTCGTGTCGCCCCATTATATTCAATGGGGCTCGGGTGCTCGGCCGAGCACTCGAGCCTCAGGGGGTGCTCGGTCAGAGCACCCGAGCACCCGAGCATCGGGGTGCTCGCTCAACACTAAAATTCAGCTCTAAAAGTTCCCCAATTGATGATCCAATGCGCACTGAGTTTCCATACCTCCCAAGTGTCCCTCTTTAGGAGGGATAGTCCCTCTTTTAGATCCAAACCCCTCTGTCCCTCTTTCCCACCCTGATGTCTCTCTTTTTAGGAGATCAGATTGTGTGGTGTGTATATAAGTGTATCACATTGGTCTACAGCAATAAAACTCACATTATTATTTGTTTAAACATCAGTATATGCGTGTATAAATTAGTCTATGTAAATAAAATACTTTGGTCTTGTTATTTGTCATTTATTAGGTTACACAAAGTGATGTCAGTGAAATAGCCTAGAAATTCTCATTAATGCCCCACCCACCAGCCACGCCCCAGCAATATCTCCTAAAACACAAGTGTCCCTCTTTGGCAATCTGAAATATTGGGAGGTATGAGTTTCATCCCCTCTGGGGGTGGTATGCAATTCATTGTAGACATTTTGCAGTTTAACCTCTGAGCACTGAAATGCCAGAAAAGTCCACAAAGTACTTAGGCAGTAACTCACAAACATGTGCTGTGTCACAAAGCTGCTGTGCACCCAACAAGAGGCTCAGATCTAATTCTATCCACTTCTGACACCATGTTTCAAGTAAAGTAATGAAGACACAACAAGCTGTTAGTTTGAGGAATCATGTTAGGATACAGAACTGCATCCAGGTCAGAGGTAAGAACAGGAAACAGGAAGTACAGGCCAATGCAGTATCACCATAAACAAACAGTGTGACAGTATTTGCATAATAACTCCATAACAATGTATTGTGGCTGATAGGATTTTAATACATTTCTTTGGTAACAAGTGTTTGTTGTAGAAGATTTTGCCCCTGTTTTCATCTCCTTGTAGGACTTATATTCACTGGAATCCCTCTATAATATCTTGTATTTTGTATTTCCCTGTGCACCGGGGATATGTATAAGTTCTGATACGTCTGATTTATATTTGTGTCTGTGTATAAGATATAACCAGTCAGTATAGACCTCCTGACCATGGAAGAGACATTGGAGTTTCTGACATTTTATCACATTGATGCACAGACTGCATGAGCTGACTTCGCCTTTTAAGGACCATAGGGGTGCTTAATGCATTAAGAAGCAATTAATTGTATGCCTCTATGGACCGTAAAGGATTAAGGGGAACAGTGAGCAGAGCTTGAAGTCCTGTGGTCCTGTGAGATACTGTTGAACTTGATGGACTTGTGTCTTTTTTCAACCTAATTTACTATGTTACTATGTTACTATGTTACTGTCATGTCCGCCTCCATAGAAATGACATCCAGCACTGATGAAAGCTATTATGTTATCACTTGAACAAAGCCACAAGGGAAAATTTATGAGGGCTATTTGTATTTTTTGGCTACACAAAGGTAAATGGGATTTGGAGCGCTCAACAGATCCGCCAAGCGTAGGTAACAACCAGTCAATAATGCTGATTAAAACATCATAAATTTTATGTGTAGAAAATAATAAAATCAGGGGAGGGCTGGCAACTTTTGGCCTGGGGGGCAAGTATAATTAAGTGGCCTATTTCTATTACCGCTCCAGCCCAATGTCCCAGCCCAACCCCTTTTGTTAATGTTATAGCTGGCATTAATGTTATGGATTAAGTCAAGTGATACCTCAGAGCTTATAACTGAAATTGTGGTGCACTACTGATATCACAGAGATGACAATTGAATTGGAGATACACTAGTGATACCACAGAGCTTACAATTGAAATGGAGCTATGCTAGTGATACCAATGAGCTTACAATTGAAATGGAGCTACTCTAGTAATACCACAGAGCTTACAATTGAAATGGAGCTACACTAGTGATACCACTGAGCTTACAATTGAAATGGAGCAACACTAGTGATACCACTGAGCTTACAATTGAAATGGAGCTACTCTAGTAATACCACAGAGCTTACAATTGAAATGGAGCTACACTAGTGATACCACTGAGCTTACAATTGAAATGGAGCTACTCTAGTGATACCACAGAGCTTACAATTGAAATGGAGCTACACTGGTGATACCACAGTGCTTACAACTAAATGGAGCTGCACTAGTGATACCACAGAGCTTACAATTGAAATGGAGCTACACTAGTGATACCACTGAGCTTACAATTGAAATGGAGCAACACTAGTGATACCACTGAGCTTACAATTGAAATGGAGCTACTCTAGTAATACCACAGTGCTTACAATTGAAATGGAGCTACACTGGTGATACCACAGAGCTTACAATTGAAATGGAGCTGCACTAGTGATACCACTGAGCTTACAATTGAAATGGAGCAACACTAGTGATACCACTGAGCTTACAATTGAAATGGAGCTACTCTAGTAATACCACAGTGCTTACAATTGAAATGGAGCTACACTGGTGATACCACAGAGCTTACAATTGAAATGGAGCTGCACTAGTGATACCACAGAGCTTACAATTGAAATGGAGCTACACTAGTGATACCACAATACCCATGTAGCTCCTTAAATTCTGTTTACTCCATTTACAGCAGCAAATGGGAAATTGAGTGAGGCAGTGGCCCACTGGCCCATATTCATGACCGGCCTGGGGGGCAATTGCCCCCTTGCCCCCCAGGCCAGCCCTCCCCTGAATAAAATAGTACACCAAAAGTAAGGCTCAGAGGATGTGCATGGCAAATGAAGTCCACTAATTGCCTAACGCGTTTTGTGTAAAAGTACACTTAGCCATAAGCTAGCTCTGAGCCTTGCTTTTGGTGTGCTATTTTATTATTTTCTACAAATAAAATTTATGATGTTTTAATCAACATTATTGACTGGTTGTTACCTACGCTTGGTGCATCTGTTGAGCGCTCCCCTCCAGTTGTCTTCCCGTTTGTAGAAGCCTGTGCCGAGGTTGTGGGGGGCTGCCCCGGATCAGCACGGCCTTCTGGCCAGGTGAGTGACATTGATACAATTATAGCTATGCCTGATAGTTTGAAGCAACCTAGTCTGTGTTTTGTTGTTGTAAATGGGATTTGGGGTTATTATTAACACGTGTTAGTTCTCCTTTAAGGAACAAATGTAGAGCTGCGGAGTGGAACATTATCAATGGGACAGTAAGGAATTTTTTGCTTATTGCTTAGTTCCAGTCTTTGGCCAGAGGACAGAAATATTAGTGAAGTGCATGCGTATTTAACCACTTAGCTGCCAGACAGAAAAGCATGTTGAGTACTACATACCTCACAAGTGTCCCTCTTTAGGAGGGACAGTCCCTCTTTTTGAACCAAATCCCTCTGTCCCTCTTTCCCACCCTGGTGTCCCTCTTTTTAGGGGATCAGACTGTGTGGTGTGTATATTAGTGTATTAAATTGCTCCACAGCAATAAAACTCATATATATGTTTGTATATACTTCAGTATATGTGTATATAAATTAGTCTGTGTGATTAAAACACTTTGGTCTTGTTCTAAATCATTTATTCAGTTACACAAAGAGGTGTCAATAGGTCACAAAATAACCTAAAAATACTCGGTAATGCGCCGCCTACTAGCCACGCCCCCAGCTACACCCCATAAAACACAAGTGTCCTTCTTTGGCCATTTGAAATGTTGGGAGGTATGGTACTAGGAACATGTAGCAAAATGCATCAATCTGTTATGTTGTAAAAAGAGAAAATATTACATTTACCTTCAGATTACTTGGAGTTTTATACCACCCGGACCCGGTCGCATTATTCTGTAATGATACAGCAAGTAATTACTAATTAACATCACAATGAGGCTGATTTAATGAGGACTGGAATAATTATGGGGCAAATCCACTTCAGCACAGAGGGTTAAACATTCTCATTAATTTGCTTTGGACTTTTAATCCCTCAAATGCTAGACCTCTCTAGAATCCAAAGGATTAAAAGTCCCTTTTAACCCCTTAACGACATGTGCCGTACTATGACCGTCACGGTCCTTGAAATACTCAAGGACCAATGACGGTCATAGTACGTCACGTACTTTTTGCTTACAGCGCTCTACCGGGAGCGCCGTAAGTAAAAATAGGGCCTGAAATTGACCGCTCCAAGATCGGAGCGATCTCTATCAGGCCCCATAGTGACGCTCCGATACACGCAACAGGTCACATGTACCGGCGCGTCCACGTGGTTCAATGCGGTCCTTATGGGATGGAAACACCCCAGGACCGACAGTAATTAAGGGGTTAAAGATGCAGTAAATGTTTTTAATGAAAAATGTACATTTTTGGGCTTTTGCTGGTGAGTAAAATAAAGGTTCTTCTCTGCTGCTGGGAGATACATAGTAACATAGTAATTTAGGTTGAAAAAAAGACTTGCGTCCATCTAGTTCAACCCTTTTCCTATTCCTGTTTACCATCGTTGATCCAACAATGGTAAAAAAAAAAAATTACTATGTTATACAGACATGCATACAAGCACACACACAGACATGCATACACGCACACACAAACGCACACACACATACTGCTTTTTTTTCTCATAGAAAAATGCTCACAAGTGTCTAGAGAGATCATCTGCACCTCTCTGTGTACGACATGTGATATAAAAGGGACTGCACCCTGGGTAGGATACCAGCCCTAGTTCAGCCTTTCTGACCTGCCACTTTGAATATGTTGATTAGCTTTGAGCTTGTCACCCTAAGAGTAATAGGGGAATCCAGACGTGGATCCCTTGTTCATGAGGCATCAGCTGCACCTCACTGATGAGATACAAGAAAGCTGAAATGTATGTCTGGGGTCAGCTACTTCACTAGATCTGAGGGGAATTACCTGGCATTTTGTAGTTGGACTGTCATCTATACAGGACCAGAATGATGCACTTCAGGATATTTCTACTCTGTGTACATCACTTGTATAGATTTCCACTCCTACCTAGATGAGCATCTCTGACCTCCACTTGGAATATATATCACATGTTATATTACATTGTATTTTCCATACAGATAGATAGATGGGTGTTTACTAGTGTTGAGCGAGCGTGCTCGGCCGATGCTCGGATCGGCTCGAGCATCGCTCTGCTCGGCACATGGCGGTACTCGTACGAGTACCGCCATGTGCTCGCCCGACATGTTCGGGTGAAGAGGATCTGTGCCGGAAGAGGCACAGATCCAAGACGCTCCGCTGGACCACCAGGGAATGGAGGTACGGGGGCATTGCGGAGATGAAGGGGGCATTGCGGAGATGAAGGGGGACATTGTGGAAGAGGGGCATAGACTCTATGCCCCTCTTCCACAATGTCCCCCTTCATCTCCGCTATGCCCGTCTTCCACAATGTGCCCCTTCATCTCCGCTATGCCCCTCTTCCACAATGTCCCCCTTCATCTCCTATGCCATAGAGGAGATGAAGGGGGACATTGTGGAAGAGGGGCATAGCGGAGATGAAGGGGGACATTGTGGAAGAGGGGCATAGACTCTATGCCCCTCTTCCACAATGTCCCCCTTCATCTCCGCTATGCCCCTCTTCCACAATGTCCCCCTTCATCTCCGCTATGGCATAGGAGATGAAGGGGGACATTGTGGAAGAGGGGCATAGCGGAGATGAAGGGGGACATTGACCAGGCACCCTCCGCTCATCAGAGCAGGGGGTGCCTGGTTTAATGCTCGAGTGCTCCCATTCATTTGAATGGGGCTCGGGTGCTCGGCCGAGCACTCGAGCATCAGGGGGTGCTCGGTCAGAGCACCCGAGCACCCGAGCATCGGGGTGCTCGCTCATCCCTAGTGTTTACTCCTTTTTCTATTTTTTTTCATAAAAATTAGTTCACTTTAAATAGGGCTTTTAACCCCTTAAATGCTAGAAAGGTCTCCAAAGCACTGTGTGTGAGACCTCTGTAAAATGTTAGATATTAACCCTTTGCATGTCCGATATGTGTCCACCGAATGCATTTGCTTTCTCTCTGTCATGTTAAAAATATGTGGTATTTGCATTTGTCCTCTGTGGTTCAGCTGGTTGTCTCTACAACTCCTAATTTTCTTATTGAATCACATTCAAGGCCTAGTATGAACAGACTGCAGGTAACACACAGTGATCTGTACTTACCAAGTCTGTCCTCAGGAGCTCTTCAGTGTTCTCAGATACATGACTTATTGTCAGTCCAGGGTGGTGGTACCTTCTGTCATCCTGTTCCTGATCTGTGTTGGTCATGTTGTCGTGTTGTATTCCACAGTGAACACCAAGGAGGACAGGCAACAACAAGATACACGTCCACATCTTGACTGGTCGCTCAGCTGCTTTAAGAATCTGGACCGTGGACACAATTTATATGTGTGGGAAAGGGAAAACAGCTTGTCTGTATCAAACAGAATTTTGTTTACTTGTCAAAAAGTATTACAGATGGGAGTGTCCAATGTCTCTACACAGGAAATTCAATGGAATTCCAGATTCAGAAGCGGAAACATTGTGTCAGTCAGTTCCAAGAGAGTTGGTGTTATTTATTTTGGGGTAACAACTTAAAGTGGTAGTAATGCCTTAAAACAACTCAGGTGATTTTCACAGAGCTTTCAGAATCATGTATATGTTATGTTAGATATTTTTTATTGAAAATAATAATTATATGGATTCCAGTGTGAAATTCAAAAATGCACCCTCCAAATATTTTCTGTGTATGGGTGTGTGTGAGTGTGGAGTGGTGTGTTTGTGTGTGTGTGTGTGGAGTGGTATGTGTGTGTGTGTGTATGTGTGGAGTGGGATGTGTGTGTGTGTATGTGTGTGTGCATGTGACTGTGCAGTGGGACAAGCCCAGACTATCAGACAGTGTGTATGTGGTTTTGTAACTACCAGTGGAGAGTAGAACAAGGCTGGGATGTCAGGAGCTGTGTATGGAGTTATATGACTACCAGTAGAATGTGGAACAAGGTAGTAATGTCATATAATATGTGTGTGAGATTATGTGTCCACCAGTAGACAGGAGAATAAGGCTGGGTAGTCAGGAGCTGTGTATGGAGTTATATGACTACCAGTAGAATGCGGAACAAGGTAGTAATGTCATATAATATGTGTGTGAGATTATGTGTCCACCAGTAGACAGGAGAATAAGACTGGGGTGAAAGACAGTATATGTGAGAGCTTGCAACTATCAGAGAACAGTAGAACAAGGCTGGGATTTCAGGCCGTGTATGTGTGGTTCTATGTCCCTCCATGGACAGGGGAACAAGACCAGAGTGTTAACACTCACTGCAATAAATACTTAATTTGCCTGGGTGCCAGTCTCAAGGTTAATGAATGGACGACTGAAATGAACCTCACTCATAGGACTTATATGAAGATCAAAGAAGTGCTGATTTATTGATCAATGTTTCGGCCAAATCTGAAAGAGCTTTGAGAATCACATATATATATATATATAATATTAGACATTTTCTATTGAAAACAGTAGTTTAGGAGATATTTAGCTTTACGTGTCAACAGGGTCATTTATAGATTATATAGATTCCAGTGTGAATTTCAAAAATTCACCACAAAAATATTTGTGTGTGTGTGTGTGTGTGTGTAATGGGGTGTGTGTGTGCATGTGGAGTGTGTGTATATATATATACTAGCAGTTTGGGACAGCGTTGCCCATCATGTTATGCAGGGAATTTTTTTTTTGTATCACAGAGTGATACACAGACACATGTGCAAACACACACACATAGAAGAAGTACAGGGTGAATTGTGGGTCAGCGCAATCAAAAAAAGAAGAAAAGAGAAAAAGCGTACTAAGTGTAGTATGTATTAGACTGAGGCAATGTCAAGTATATAAAACACAGAACAATATTGTATACTATACAAATGTGAATAGTATAAAGTATAGATAGATACTAAAATAGCCAACAGGGATCAATGGTAATGACATACACAAATAGAACATACGGTGTATAAGTAGATGGTAGGATAATACAGTACAATATTTATATCAAAAGCAGAGAAATAATATGTATGTGCCCTTACAGGGAAATCAATAATTCAGAGTTCAGCAGAATACTGAGCACATAATGGGAGAATGGCACAAAGTAACAGGTGGTACGGATGTACCCTTACATAGTAGTTACTTGGTAATAGGCATGTAGCAGATCGAAGGCATGGAACACCTTCAAGTCTGGAGTTCTCCGGAGTCCGGTATCCAAGTGATGTTGTATCCGGTTCTCCGTCCGGTATGTCAGTCTTTGAAGTGCTTCGTAACGTGCAGGTGTCTACCATGTGTTACAAAGTAATGCTGCTTGTCTCAATCTGTTTCATTTATTCGAAGTGTGCGCAGGAAGAGCAGTCACAACTCTGACAGGCTCCAAACGGCAATGTGTCCATCGAATCGGTGCTCTGCAATGTGCTGGAGTACCGGGATGTGTAAGAGCCGATAAAGTCGGTATGTCTGTAACATGAGTCAAAGTCTTTCCATGATGTAATTCAGCACAATAAATCTTGCTGGATGATCGGGTAGGAGTATCAGTAAATAGATAAAGAGTCTGGAATTATCCAATGCGTTTTGACTCTAAAAGTGTGCCTTTCTCAAGGCACTTTTAGCGCCAAAACTAGTTGGATAATTCCAGACTCTTTGTCTATTTATTGATACTCCTGCGCTAAAAGTGCACCTTTCTCAAGATCTTGTTGAAGTGCCAATAAGCGGCTTTTGTCGCTGATGACATGAGCAACAGCTTCACGGACACACAGTTGTGGTCCGTGAACTGGGCCAACCTAATGGCACTGGACAGGGCCCGCGACATGTAGTGGCTGGATATATACAGCCTATCGATCCTGGAGTGGGACATCCTACCATCTCTCACCTTGACATAGGTGAAAGTGTCTGATGCCCCTGGGTGCTGTATCCCACCAGATGTCGACCAGGGAGTAGCGGGTGATGATCTCCCTCAAGGCCGACGCAGATGGTGGATAGTGCTCTGTCCCAACCCGGTCCAGAGCTTCGAGGGTGCAGTTGAAGTCACCCCTGATTACTAAACACTCATCTGCATTGACCGTCTCCAGATAGGTCAACAAACTAGCAAAGAACCTCACCCTCTCCGGTTCTGCAGAGGGGGCATACACGTTCAGCAGATGAAATGTGCAGCCCAGCTTTCGCACCCGAAGATGCAGTAGACAGCCTGGGATAACAGCCTTCGCACTCAGCACTTCAGGCTGAAAGGACTCTGAGAACAGGGTCACCACTCCACATGACGCCGAAGTGAAGTGGCTAAAGAAAACCCTGCCTCGCCACTCCAGATGCCAGTTGGCTTCAGCCTCCGGAGTGGTATGGGTCTCTTGCAGGAAGCTCACAGAGTACCCCCCATGCTGTAGATAGGAGAGTACCTGGAACCTGCGAATCCCATCCATACAGCCATTGGTGTTTAGAGTACTGATGCTCAGAGCCATTGCTGTGTGTCAGGAAGTGCTTTCATCCCATCTCCTAGCAAGGCCTGATGGGACAGGCACAAATTTAAGAACTTGCGGGCGCAGATATGTTCGGCAGACCCGATGTTCTTGGCCCGATTACTGGCCCTAAGATATTCTCTGAGAGAGTGGATGATTAACGGCAAATCATTCCAGCTCTCAAGGGCCAGACGCACCTTCTTTTTATTTTGTCCACGAAGGGTGCTCTAAAGGAAAGCTGTTATTTCCTTGGCAGGGATGACAGGGCTAGGTGTAGATTTGGAGAGTGTGGCAGCTTCACTGAGTATTTTATAGACCCCCTTCTCCTCTAAGGGGGTAAGCCTTCTCAGCTTGATCTTAATGTCCCCACTTCTAGGTATCTTTGAAGTGGGGTCTAATACACCCTTCGCGACTGAACCCTGAGAAGAATCTTGTGCCCCCTTGCTAGTACTAGGGGCACACTCAGGGGTAGCTGGCTGAACGGCGGCAGATGGCTTGGTGACATGGGGAGCTTTGGAAGCTTTATATGCCTCCTCAGCCTTTTCCACCGTTGCCTGCGCAGCTTGGATGACACTTAGGTTTGGGTCAGTGGATGAAGTAGAAGGAGGGATCTCCGAGGTTGGAGCAGTCCCCTCCACGGTATTAATAGGAGGGACTGCTTGGTCACCCTCCTCCATTACCACTTCCCCTCTTGCATCATCCACCCCTGGATTTTCCTCTACAGGTTCCTGAATGGGCGTTATACTTAGGTCAATCGCCTCCAGGAGTGGCATATCCTGGGGAGTTGGTATTACCCCAGTGTCGCCACTGGAGAGTGACCCTGGAGGGAGAGGCTGACTGTGGTCCCCAAAGCTCAGCACCTTAGGGACACTAACTGCCCATTCTGCAGGGGCTTTATTGGGCCTCCCTTCACACATCAGGGGCAAGACAAGCTGCATAGCTATAGGCTGTCTGTCTGCCCCTGTCTCCTCAGGGAGACCCTTATTCCCCTGCACATTTCCCAGACCCTTGGTGTGTGGTCTGTCCCTGGCTGAGATCAATAGCCAGGTCAGACAATGTCACCACTTGAGGAGGCAATGGATGGCTCCTCTTTTTAACTTTGGAGGGATGTGAGCCAAGCTCCTCCCATTCCTCCAGTGTCCCCCTATTTGTTTTACATTTCCTCTTCCATGGGGCATCATCCTTAAAAGAGGAGGTGCAGCCGCCACCCGTGCCCTCTTTAGAGGGCTGGTATGTTTCCTGCTTCGCCCCATCCCCTACACTTGTAGAAGTATTTATACTTGGGGTGGGGGGGGGGATGGCACCGGCAACACAGGAGGTAGTGGTGATATTCTTCTTCTTTCCTTTTGCTGCAGCCTCAGAGGCAGCTGCAGCTACTGATGTTTTTGGTGGGGAAGAAGGAAGCATGGAGGCTGCGGTGGTGGGCCTTGGAACAGCCTTCTTATCGTTCTCTGAAGGTGGGGCTTTCCCTTTTGAGGGCCCTGCCACGGTGGTCTTAGCAGGGCTGGGCGCTGTACGTGAGGTGCCTGATACTGGAGCCAGGGCTGGTGTTTTAGGTCGCTGCCCCTTGGGGCAGCTCTGGTGTGTATGCCCCAGCTCCTTACATGCAAAGCACCTCACTTCCTCTGTGCTGTAAAATATTCGGTACAGCACCCCCTCAAAATGAACCCCAAAGGACCCCTCAATATTCTCTGCATCCCGAGGCAGGAGGACTTGTCCCTTCCACTTAAAAGAGAGCACATGTTTAACTGCTCTCTCTTTGCAGCCCAGGGGAATCATAGTGATATTTGATTTTAATTCCCCTAGGACTTGCAAGTGGGGGCGCAGCAAAGGGTCCAGTAGGAAAGGGGGCACATTAGATAGCACCAGTCGTGTGCCCATCCCTTCCAGGGGTTCAACAGGGATATAAGTCCCCCCCACTGTGAGCCCACTCTGCACCAAAGTATGTGCAGCAGCCAGCGTACGTAGAAAGATGACAGCTTTACCGTACATTTTGCTGGCTGCTACAACTGCAGAGGGACTCACAACATCAGCTGCAGCCTTGACATATACCCCTATGCTGTGAACCCCAGACACTATACATCTTACTCCATGCCTCCTAGTTAGCTGTTCTCCCCCAGAGTTGGAGTGACTGGGGCTGGCACTAACCACCTGTGCAAAAGATCTAGTAGTAGGTGCAACATGGGCAGTGCCAGTAGGAGCAGCCTGAGTGGAGGCAGAGGGAGCCTGAGGTCTGGGGCTTGTTGTCTGGGACACAGCAAGGCTGCAGCTAGTGTTTCCAGGATCCCTTATTCCATCTTTGGGATCCTGAGGCCTCTTTATACCCTTCCCCATTTTAAATCAAACTAAAAAGAAATAAAGAGGAAGGAATTTTGTTTTTATTTATAATTTTTGTTTGTTTTTTGAAAGAGAGAGAGGTTGAGAAAGAGAGAGAGAGGGAGAGATGCAGTGCTATGCACTTGGCACTGGGAGGGTTAACAGAAAAAAGGTGTTTAAATCTCTGTCCCTCCCAGCTGCTTTATTCTCTCCCTCAGAATCGATTAAATCAAAAAGAAACTTAAACAAACATAAAAGAAATTTTCCCCATCACCCACCAAACCAAAAAGTGTTCAAAGAAAAGAAACTAAACAAATGAAATCAATTAATTAATTAAACCATCAGGAGTGGCGGATGGGTCAGGGGAATGCTGCTGGGTTGGAAGCCCACAGGAAGTGAGCCTTTTCTGGGGAAGAAGCCCAAGCTTCCTAGGGCTTTAACTTAAATAAAACAAATCAAAAGAAACAAACTAAACCAACATTTTCTTTTTAAAACAAAAAGACAGAGAAAGAGGGAGAGCTTTAGTGCTATGCACTGGCACTGGGAGGGTTAACAGTAAAAAAGATGTTTAAGTTCTTTCCCTCCCAGCTGCTTGCTTCTCTCCCTCAAATAAAATTAAATTAAAAACTAAACTTGAACTAAAATAAACTTCCCCACCACCCAGCCAACAAAAAAGTTATCAACTTAAAATTAAAGGGATAGTAATACTTAAAATGTAAAAAAATATGTTGTAGGGTTTATCCCCCTGAGTAAAACAATGGAACTCCCACTGCTGAAAGGTGTTTCGTTCAAAAGTTATTAATTTTCAAAGTTGAATTTTTTAGGTGCAATATCACAGTGGCCTGAAATTGTACAGTGGCTCTGTTGCTACACCATCGTATGGAGATTTAAGGTCCCGGGACCACAGCTGTCCATAGGATCGTGTAACAACAGCGCCACTGTACAATTTCAGGCCACTGTGATATTGCACCTAAAAAATTCAACTTTGAAAATTAATAACTTTTGAATTAAACACCTTTCAGCAGTGGGAGTACTCGTGTTTTACTCAGGGGGATAAACCCTACAACATATTTTTTTTTACATTTTAAGTATTACTATCCCTTTAACCCCTTAATGACCCTTGCACGCCTTTCAGGGAGTCCGGAACCAGAAACAACAACAAAAAAAATGTTCCGTGGTCCTTAAGTGACCACCGCGTGTTTGCTCGGCCGATTAAAGCAGAAAAAAAAGACCCAGCAGCGGGGGATGGGTCAGGGGTGTGAGCTGGAGAAAAGAGCCCACAGGAAGTGAGCCCTCTTGGGCAAGAAGCTGCAGCTTCCTGGGGCTCAACTTAAAAAGTGAAAAAATCAACTAAAAATTCCCCGAAATTCCCCAAAAAAGAAATATAACGTAAACTAAAGTTTTTTTAACTAAACTAACTAAAAAAAATCAAAAGAAAAGAAAAACTCCCCTACAAGAGGCCTTTTTCAGAGAGCTTTCTAACACACAACCTCTCTCCTACACCCTCAGTCACTATCTAGGTACAGGATATTATAACAGTCTGATATCCCATTGGCTGACTGGAACCAGCCAATCAGAAGATCTTAGGATTTAACTAGTAACCCCCTGAGCACCAGAGAAGCACGCAGAACACCGCAAAGCAATGCGCCGTGCACCCCACAGCACCCAAAAGGTATCAAAAAGAAAATTGGAAAACTGTCTGTAACATAAAATAAAAGTAACTTAAATATGAAGTATTAACAGAAATTAATCCAGAAGGGGGGACTATCTAGGTACAGGACTCACAGAGCTTGATCACAAATACAGAGTGCTCTTTACTAAGTGCTCTGTAATAAGTGTACAGTTTGTGAAACACAGCAGTTAGTGCAACACAGGAGTTAGAGGAGCAAAGGTAAATCAATTGCTTACATTTTTAAGAACTCACATTTGCACCATACACAATGAGCAAGCTTTAAGGTCTCACTCAGTGCCATCTTGCCATATGTATGCATGCTTGAAACAGCAGTTCCAGGGTCCATACCGCTGTGGCAAGTGTGAGCAAGTGGCCCTTCTAGAAGCTCAGATTGGAGCTCTAGAGAGTCATATTGCAACACTGAGAGATATTGACAACCTTGAGAGGAGTCTCTTGCTAACTGAGCAGAGTCTAGCTGGGTCACCTAGCAAAGAGGGAGGAGATCAGCTAGAAGGGAACCAGGCACATAGCTGGGTGACAGTTAGAAGTGGTTGCAGTGGGGGAGGGAATAGGAAGAGGACAGCCAGTCCTGAGTTTTTCCATCCCAACAAATTTGCTCATTTAAGTGAAGATGTTGGGGAGGCAAACCCAGAAGTGGAATTGCTGGAGAAGGCTGTTCTCCTTAACAGCTGGGAGAACAGTTCCTCTAGCACAGAGGGGATCCAGAGGAAAGTGAAGCCTAGGCAAGTCGTGGTGGTAGGGGACTCTATTAGGAGAACAGATAGGGTAATCTGTGGCTCTGAATGCAGCAACCGAATGGTTTGTTGTCTCTCGGGTGCCCGGGTTCGGCATGTTGCGGACAGGGTGGACAGATTATTGGGAGGGGCTGGAGAGGATCCAGCTGTCTTGGTGCATATTGGTACCAATGACAAAGTAAGAGGAAGGTGGAGAGTCCTAAAAGGTAATTTTAGGGATTTAGGCAGTAAGATTAGGAACTGGACCTCCAAGGTAGTATTCTCAGAGATACTACCTGTGCCATGCGCTACACCAGAGAGACAGCGGGAGATTAGGGAGCTCAATGCATGGCTGAAGTCTTGGTGTAAGAAGGAGGGCTTTGGGTTTTTAGAGCACTGGGCTGATTTTGCTTTGAGGTACAATCTCTATAGCAGGGATGGATTGCACCTGAATGCAAGAGGGTCTCAAGTGCTTGGGGAGAGGATTACTAGACGGTTGGAGGAGATTTTAAACTAGGAAGGGGGGGAGGGGCCAATAAATACTGGGATAGATAGTATAGAAAGGGAAGGCGATGTAGTTAATAACAAGGTGGGTGGATCTGGGGGTGGGGTTAGTACAGATGATAGGGAGAAACCTATAAACCACATCAAAATTAAATCACAAATGGAACACAGCAGTGGCATAAATTGTATGCTTGCAAATGCCAGAAGTTTAACTGGTAAAATAGGGGAACTGGAGCTGGTAGCTGAAATTGAAAACTATGACTTGAGAGGCATAACAGAAACATGGTGAGATGGCACACATGATTGGTCAATCAATTTGGAGGGCTACATGTTGTTTAGAAAAGATAGGTAAAACAAAAGAGGTGGTGGGGTCTGTCTGTATGTCAAACCAGAATTATTGCCTCATTTGCGGGAAGATATATGTGATGACAGTAGTGAACATATGGAATCTCTGTGGGTTGAAATAGTCACTGGGGGTAAAACTGCCCAGAAAATATTAGTGGGAATTTGTTATAAACCACCAAACATTGGTGACCTTGAAGAATCACAGCTATTAATGCAAATAGAAAAGGCTTCTCAAATAGGGAGAACTATAATTATGGGGGATTTTAATTATCCAGAAATAGACTGCAAAAATGGAACAGCTATTTCTGCTAAAAGTAGTAAGTTTCTGAACTTGTTGAATGACAATTTTTTGTCTCAACTAGTGCAGACCTCAACCAGAGGGAATGCGTGTCTGGATTTGGTAATAACTGACAATGAAGAACTTATCTCTAACATCCAAGCTAGGGAGCACTTGGGAATAGTGACCATAACATGGTATCGTTTGAGATTAATTCAAAAAAGCAATTTGGTATGGGTTCCACCAAAACACTGAATTTTAAAAAGGACAACTTTAGCAGGTTTAATTCATCCCTTGGTCTCATTGACTGGGATAGAATATTTTCAGGAAAAAACACAGAAGGTAAGTGGAATGCCTTCAAAATAACATTGCAAAAATATACATATAAATTTATCCCTGCTGGAAACAAATACAAAAGAAGCAAATTAAAACCAATGTGGTTAACCAGTAAAGTAATTTATTAAATAAATAACAAGAAAGCAGCATTTAAACATTATAAAGCTGAGGGATCAGAGGCATTTGCAGAATACAAAAATGCCAACAAAACCTGTAAAAAGGCTATTAAATTAGCTAGACTGGAGAATGAAAAAAATATTGCTAAGGAGAGCAAGATCAACCCCAAAAAATACTTTAAATACATTAATGGCAAAAAATTAAAGTCTGATAATGTTGGGTCCTTGTTATCTGAAACGGGTGACATGGTCAAGGGTGACAGAGAGAAGGCAGATATTTTAAATAATTTATTTTCTTTTGTTTTTACCGAGGAAGACCCAATGGACAAGAATCTGCAAACTACTTTTACAGAACAGTAAATTTTTTTGTCTCAACTAGTGCAGACCTCAACCAGAGGGAATGCGTGTCTGGATCTGGTAATAACTGACAATGAAAAACTTATCTCTAACATCCAAGTTAGGGAGCACTTGGGGAATAGTGACCATAACATGGTATCGTTTGAGATTAATTCAAAAAAGCAATTTGGTATGGGTCCCACCAAAACACTGAATTTTAAAAAGGCCAACTTTAGCAGGTTTAATTCATCCCTTGGTCTCGTTGACTGGGATAGAATATTTTCAGGAAAAAACACAGAAGGTAAGTGGAATGCCTTCAATACAACAATGCAAGAATACACATATAAATTTATCCCTGTTGGAAACAAATACAAAAGAAGCAAATTAAAACCAATGTGGTTAACCAGTAAAGTAAATTATGAAATAAATAACAAGAAAGCAGCATTTAAACATTAAAAAGCTGAGGTATCAGCAGAGGCATTTGCAGAATACAAAAATGCCAACAAAACCTGTAAAAAGGCTATTAAATTAACTAGACTGGAGAATGAAAAAAATATTGCTAAGGAGAGCAAGAGCAACCCACAAAAATACTTTAAATACATTAATGGCAAAAAATTAAAGTCTGATAATGTTGGGTCCTTGTTATCTGAAACGGGTGAGATGGTCGACGGGGACAGAGAGAAGACAGATATTTTAAATAATTTATTTTCTTCTGTTTTTACCGAGGAAGATCCAATGTACCAGAATCTGCAAACTACTTTTACAGAACAGTCACAGCAAGCATGGGACTGGCTAACACAAGAAAAAGTGTTAAAACAATTGAATGGTGTTAAGGTAGACAAAGCCCGGGGCCAGATGGCATACACCTACGGGTACTTAAAGATGTAAGCCAGGCCCTGGCCAGACCATTATATTTGATTTTCAGGGATTCTTTTATTTCAGGTATGGTGCCCATGGATTGGCGTAAAGCAGATGTGGTGTCCATATTTAAAAAGGGATCAAAGTCACAGCCTGGAAACTACAGACCTGTGAGCTTGACATCTGTGGTAGGGAAGCTGTTTGAAGGGTTGCTAAGGGAATATATTCAGGAATTCTGCTTGAACAGGAATATCATTAGCAGGAGCCAACATGGCTTTGTGAAAGACAGGTCTTATCAAACTAACTTGATCGCATTTTATGAAAAAGTGAGTAAAAATATAGATGAGGGAGCGGCGGTTGATGTGATCTATTTAGACTTTGCCAAGGCATTTGATACGGTTCCACACAAGAGGTTACTGTACAAATTGAATGGAATAGGCCTAGGGGAAAACGTTTGTGTGTGGATTAGAAATTGGCTTAAAGATAGAATGCAGAGAGTGGTAGTAAATGGCAAGTTCTCCAGCTGGATAAAGGTGATAAGTGGAGTACCTCCGGTATCTGTCCTGGGTCCTCTTCTTTTTAATTTGTTTATTAATGACCTCCCAGAGGGAGTAGGGAGCCATGTATCAGTGTTTGCCGATGACACAAAATTAAGTAAGGTAATAAAGTCTGAACTGGCTGTGTCTTCATTACAAGAGGATTTGGACAAACTGAGTAACTGGGCAGGCAAGTGGCAAATGAGATTCAATATAGACAAGTGTAAAGTCATACATTTTAGGTATAATAATAAACATGCAACATAAAGTTTACATGGTGTTTCTCTGGGGAAATCTACTAATGAAAAGGATTTGGGAGTAATGCTAGACAATAGATTTAGCAGTAGCATGCAGTGCCAGCTGGCAGCTGCAAAGGCCAATAAGATATTGGCATGTATTAAAATGGGTATTGACTCAAGGGAGGAAGATATTATTATGCCTCTTTACAGGTCCATGGTAAGACCCCACCTAGAATATGCTGTTCAGTTCTGGGCGCCCCTTCTGAAAAAGGACATTATGGAACTAGAGAGAGTGCAGAGGAGGGCTACAAAACTAGTAAGGGGAATGGAAAGTTTTAGTTATGAAGAAAGGCTAGAAAAGTTAAACTTGTACACATTAGAAAAACGGCGCCTTAGAGGGGATATGATAACACTATATAAATATGTTCAGGGCCCATACAAAGGGCTCTCCAAAGACCTGTTCATTAGTGTTGAGCGAGCATGCTCGGCCGATGCTCGGATCGGCTCGAGCATCGCTCTGCTCGGCACATGGCGGTACTCGTACGAGTACCGCATGTGCTCGCCCGCCATGTTCGGGTCTCCTCCCCGCACGTTTTGCGGCTGCTGCGCAGCCAATAAACGTGCAGGGAGGCTCTGACATCGGTGTAATGCCAGCAGCCATGTTGGCTGCTGGCATTACACTGATTGGCTGGCCAGAACCCGTGGTCAGGTGCTGTATAGCACCTGACCATCGAGTTCGGCTCAGTCTGAGCCAGGGAGAGCTGAGGATAGGAAGGGAAAGGCAGTGTAGGGAGGAAAAAAACAAAAATTGTGAAAAAAAAAGAACCAAAAGTCCTTTTTAGGACTACTGTGTGTGGGGGCAGCAGGTTATTTGGTGTGGGGGGAAAAAAACAAAAAAAAAAAAAAATATATATATATATTCTGTTTAGTGTGCAAAGTTGCAGATTAGAGCACATTCTGTTTAGTGTGCACAGTTGCAGATTAGAGCACATTCCGTTTAGTGTGCAAAGTTGCAGATTAGAGCACATTCTGTTTAGTGTGCAAAGTTGCAGATTAGAGCACATTCTGTTTAGTGTGCAAAGTTGCAGATTAGAGCACATTCTGTTAAGTCTTCAAACTAAAATATCAAAGTCACGTATTCCATTCAGTGTGCGTCGCCGCAGTTTAGCAGCACATTCTGAGTACTGTGCAGAGTTGCAGAATAGGAAGAAATACTGTTAAGTCTTCAAACTAAAATATCAAAGTCACATATTCCATTCAGTGTGCTTCGCCGCAGTTTAGCAGCACATTCTGTGTACTGTGCAGAGTTGCAGAATAGGAAGAAATACTGTTAAGTCTTCAAACTAAAATATCAAAGTCACATATTCCATTCAGTGTGCTTCGCCGCAGTTTAGCAGCACATTCTGTGTACTGTGCAGAGTTGCAGAATAGGAAGAAATACTGTTAAGTCTTCAAACTAAAATATCAAAGTCACATATTCCATTCAGTGTGCTTCGCCGCAGTGTAGCAGCACATTCTGTGTACTGTGCAGAGTTGCAGAATAGGAAGAAATACTGTTAAGTCTTCAAACTAAAATATCAAAGTCACATATTCCATTCAGTGTCTTTCACCGCCGTTTAACAGCCTATTCTGTGTACTCTGCAGAGTTGCAGAATTATAAGAAATACTGTTAAGTTTTCAAACTCAAATATTAAAGTCACATATTCCATTCAGTGTCTTTCACCGCCGTTTAACAGCCTATTCTGTGTACTCTGTACAGTTGCAGAATTATAAGAAATACTGTTAAGTTTTCAAACTCAAATATTAAAGTCACATATTCCATTCAGTGTCTTTCACCGCCGTTTAACAGCCTATTCTGTGTACTCTGTACAGTTCCAGAATTATAAGAAATACTGTTAAGTTTTCAAACTCAAATATTAAAGTCACATATTCCATTCAGTGTCTTTCACCGCCGTTTAACAGCCTATTCTGTGTACTCTGTACAGTTCCAGAATTATAAGAAATACTGTTAAGTTTTCAAACTCAAATATTAAAGTCACATATTCCATTCAGTGTGTTTCAACGCCGTTTAACAGCCTATTCTGTGTACTCTGCAGAGTTGCAGAATAGTAAGAAATACTGTTAAGTTTTCAAACTCAAATATTAAAGTCACATATTCCATTCAGTGTCTTTCACCGCCGTTTAACAGCCTATTCTGTGTACTCTGCAGAGTTGCAGAATTATAAGAAATAAAGAAATACTGTTAAGTTTTCAAACTCAAATATTAAAGTCACATATTCCATTCAGTGTCTTTCACCGCCGTTTAACAGCCTATTCTGTGTACTCTGCAGAGTTGCAGAATTATAAGAAATACTGTTAAGTTTTCAAACTCAAATATTAAAGTCACATATTCCATTCAGTGTCTTTCACCGCCGTTTAACAGCCTATTCTGTGTACTCTGTACAGTTGCAGAATTATAAGAAATACTGTTAAGTTTTCAAACTCAAATATTAAAGTCACATATTCCATTCAGTGTCTTTCACCGCCGTTTAACAGCCTATTCTGTGTACTCTGTACAGTTGCAGAATTATAAGAAATACTGTTAAGTTTTCAAACTCAAATATTAAAGTCACATATTCCATTCAGTGTCTTTCACCGCCGTTTAACAGCCTATTCTGTGTACTCTGTACAGTTCCAGAATTATAAGAAATACTGTTAAGTTTTCAAACTCAAATATTAAAGTCACATATTCCATTCAGTGTCTTTCACCGCCGTTTAACAGCCTATTCTGTGTACTCTGTACAGTTCCAGAATTATAAGAAATACTGTTAAGTTTTCAAACTCAAATATTAAAGTCACATATTCCATTCAGTGTGTTTCAACGCCGTTTAACAGCCTATTCTGTGTACTCTGCAGAGTTGCAGAATAGTAAGAAATACTGTTAAGTTTTCAAACTCAAATATTAAAGTCACATATTCCATTCAGTGTCTTTCACCGCCGTTTAACAGCCTATTCTGTGTACTCTGTACAGTTCCAGAATTATAAGAAATACTGTTAAGTTTTCAAACTCAAATATTAAAGTCACATATTCCATTCAGTGTGTTTCAACGCCGTTTAACAGCCTATTCTGTGTACTCTGCAGAGTTGCAGAATAGTAAGAAATACTGTTAATTTTTCAAACTCAAATATTAAAGTCACTTATTCCATTCAGTGTGTGTCACCGCAGTTTAGCAGCCTATTCTGTGTACTCTGCAGAGTTGCAGAATAGTAAGAAATACTGTTAAGTTTTCAAACTCAAATATTAAAGTCACTTATTCCATTCAGTGTGTGTCACCGCAGTTTAGCAGCCTATTCTGTGTACTCTGCAGAGTTGCAGAATAGTAAGAAATACTGTTAAGTTTTCAAACTCATATATATTAAAGTCATATATATCGTGTAAGATGAAGAAGGCGGGTAAAAAGGGACGGGGAAGTGGACGTGATCCTGAAAGTTCAGGGCGCGGGTCAGGACGCGGAGAAACTGTGCCTGGTGCCAGAGCACAAGAAAGAAAGACATCCACCATACCTAGCTTCATGTCTGATTTCACAGGGCGTCGCAGGACATCACTCTCGAGGTCCGACCAGTGCGAACAGGTGGTCGGTTGGATGACAGCTGATACTGCTTCCAGTCGGTTAAGCACCACCCTGTCTTCCACCAAGTCCACTCTCAGTAGCCAAGAGTCTGGTCAACATAATCCTCACTCTGATCATCCTTCCTCCCACCATACACGGTCTGGTCAAAGAAGTGATCCCACACTGGGATATAGTGATGAGCTCGTCTCATCACCAATCCTTCATTTGACCCTCTCTCCAAGCACGCTTGCAGAGGAACATGACATCTTGTGCCCTGATTCACAACCTCTAGAGGCTACCCAATCACAAGAAGATGACAGATGTGAACGGCATTTAAGGTCAAAGGAAGTAGTGGATGATGATGATGATGATGAGACACAGTTGCCATTAAATCAACCACTATTTCCTTCTCAAGACCTTGTTGAGGAGAATGTTATACAGTTGTCAATGACCGAGTATGTGGTGGGATCAAGACTTGAGGAGGATGATCAGAGTGAGGAAGTGGAGGAGGACTTGGTGGACGATGAGGTGACTGACCCCACCTGGGAAGGTGTAGAGCCGAGCGATGACAGCAGTCCTGAGGGTGAGCCATCTGCAGCACCGCAACAGGCTGGAAGAGGCAGTGGTGTGGCTACAGAAAGAAGGCGGACCGCACCAAACCGGCCCGCAAATGTTCCACGGAGCACCCCCTTGCGTAAATCTACCTTGCCAAGGGGTAGGTGTTCCGCGGTATGGCGTTTTTTTAAGGAAAGTGCGGACGACAAAAGATTTGTAGTTTGCAAGCTGTGCCACACCAGAATGAGCCGAGGCATGAACACTAGAAACCTCACCACCACCAGCATGATCCGACACATGGCATCCAAGCACCGTAGTAAGTGGGAGGAACGCCTGGATCGCCCATCTGTGTCTGCAGGCCACACCACTGCCTCCTCTTCCCCTGTTTTCGGTGCCGGCCAATCGCCTGTCGAAGGCGCAGGCCCGCATACCTCCCGCCCTGCACCTGTACCATCTGAAGCACCATCAGCGACCACATCCACTTCCCTGTCCCAGCACAGCGTCCAAATGTCGTTACCCCAGGCATTTGAGCGCAAGAGAAAGTACCCAGCCACCCACCCACAGGCCATAGCACTAACCTCACACCTTTCAAAATTACTGGCCATCGAAATGCTGCCATTTAGGCTTGTGGACACTGAGTCCTTCCGCAGCCTGATGGCAGCAGCTGTCCCTCGGTACGCCGTCCCCAGCCGCCACTACTTTTCCCGGTGTGCCATCCCCGCATTACACCACCATGTGTCCCGTAACATCACCCGTGCCCTGACCAACGCAGTTACTGGGAAGGTCCACTTAACGACTGACACATGGACAAGTGCTTGTGGCCAGGGACGCTACATTTCCCTGACGGCACACTGGGTGAATGTCGTGGAGGCTGGGAGCGACTCGGACCCTGGGATGGCACGGGTGCTACCCACGCCGAGGATTGCGGGCCCTACCTCCATCAGGGTTTCCACCAGCACCTACGTTATTGGCTCCTCCTCCTCCGTTTCCACCTCCGAATTCTCTACACACAGCGCCACTCCCCCATCAGCCAGTAGCTGGAAGCAGTGTAGCACTGCAGTGGGGAAGCGTCAACAGGCCGTGCTGAAGCTGATCTGCCTTGGGGACAAACAGCACACGGCCTCAGAGCTGTTGCAGGGGATTAGTCACCAGACCGAGCAGTGGCTCTCGCCACTCAACCTGCAACCAGGCATGGTTGTGTGTGATAATGGGCGTAACTTGGTGGCGGCTTTGGAGCTCGGCAAGCTCACACACGTACCATGCCTAGCGCATGTATTTAATTTAGTGGTGCAGCGATTTCTAAAAACCTACCCCAATGTGCATGATCTCTTGACCAAGGTGCGCCGCGTGTGTGCACATTTCCGTAAGTCATCTACAGCTTCGGCCGGCCTGTTGAAGCTGCAGCAGCGCTTACAATTGCCAGCTCACCGGCTGCTGTGTGACGTGAGCACGCGCTGGAACTCCACCTTCCACATGTTGGCCCGGCTTTGTGAGCAGCAGAGGGCAGTAGTGGAGTACCAGCTGTTACACGGTCGTCGCCTCTCCGTTCAACTTCCTGTAATCAGAAGTGAGGAGTGGGAATGGATGTCAGACCTCTGCGAGGTTTTACGCAATTTTGAGGAATCGACACAGATGGTGAGCGGCGATAACGCTATTATCAGTGTAACCATCCCACTTCTGTGTCTACTGAAACGCTCGCTGCTCACAATTAAAACCGACGCTTTGCATGTGGAAGAGGTGGAAATGGGGGAGGAAGAGCTTACACAAGGTGATAGCCAGAGCACCCTCACTTCGTCTTCTCAGCGACAATTGGAGGAGGCGGAGGAGGAGGAGGAGGAGGAGGAGGAGGAGGAAGACACGGTTGCCTCCGCTACAGAGGGTAGCCATGGAACTTTAGTTCCATCTCTTCAGCGTGGGTGGGCAGAAGAGGAGGAAGAGGATGAGGATATTGAGAGTCAGCCTCCTGGTGAGGACAGCGAAATCTTGACTGTTGGTACTCTGGCACACATGGCTGACTTTATGTTAGGCTGCCTTTCCCGTGACCCACGCGTTGTACGCATTTTAGACAACACGGATTACTGGGTGTTCACCCTTCTGGACCCCCGCTACAAAGAGAATTTCTCATCTCTCATTCCTCCGGTGGAGAGGACAAGCAAAATGGTGCAATACCAGAAGGTTCTTGTTGAAAAATTGCTCCAAAATTTTCCATCTGACAACGCTGGCGGCAGAGTACGTGCTACCTTGGCCAACCGAGAAGGGGAGAAAAGGGGAGCACACAGCAGTTCCGACAAAGGCAGGGCAACACTCTCCAAGGCGTGGGACACCTTCATGACACCCCGCCAGCACCCTCACCCTGATGCGCAGCCTAGTGTCACAAGGAGGGAAAAGTTTTGGAAGATGGTGAAGGAGTACGTAGCAGACCGTGTCAGCGTCCTCAATGATCCCTCTGTGCCTTACAACTACTGGGTGTCCAAGCTGGACACGTGGTATGAACTGGCACTCTACGCCTTGGAGGTGCTGGCCTGCCCTGCCGCCAGCGTTCTGTCTGAGCGGGTATTTAGTGCTGCTGGTGGCATCATAACAGATAAGCGTATCCGCCTTTCCACCGACAATGCTGATAGGTTGACACTTATAAAAATGAACAAGGCCTGGATTTCCCCTGACTTCTCCACTCCACTGGAGGAAAGCCCCGGGGGAACATAAACTCACTTTATATATGTTATTTACAATGATGGGAATACTCTGTATTCCCATTCACCCCTTCCACCCCAAAAACGGGTATATGGTTGACTCTTAATGTTCTCATCCTCCTCCTCCTCTTCCATATGCCCTGGGATATAATTTTTATATAGGGCCAGCTCACCAGCGTGCCCTGGGATATAATTTTTATATAGGGCCAGCTCACCAGCGGGCCCTGTGATATAATTTTTATATAGGGCCAGCTCACCAGCGGGCCCTGTTTGCCAATTTTTATATAGGTCAGCTCACCAGCGGGCCTTCTCATATAATGTTTTATTGGGTCAGCTCTCTAGCGGGCCCTCTCATATAATGTTTTATAGCGTCAGCTCACTAGCGGGCCTTCGCATATAATGTTTAGGATGGTCAGCTCTGCAGCAGACCCTCACCCATAATGTTTTAGATGGTCAGCTCAGCGCACGTTTCCCTCTTAATCATGGCCTCAGTTCTGAAAATCAAGGAAATTTTTGGGAGAATTTGCCTCTGCGCACGTTTCCCTCTTAATCATGGCCTCAGTTCTGAAAATCAAGGAAATTTTTGGGAGAATTTGCCTCTGCGCACGTTTCCCTCTTAATCATGGCCTCAGTTCTGAAAATCAAGGAAATTTTTGGGATAATTTGCCTCTGCGCACGTTTCCCTCTTAATCATGGCCTCAGTTCTGAAAATCAAGGAAATTTTTGGGATAATTTGCCTCTGCGCACGTTTCCCTCTTAATCATGGCCTCACTTCAGAAAATCGATGAAATTTTTGGGAGAATTTGCAGATGATATACAAGTAAATATACAGCAAATACTGTTTGGTAACAATTTTTCGCCTAAAGTCGTTTTTATTTTCCTTTTTGTGTGTTTTACGGTCAGTCTGTAAAAATGGCGTACTACGGGCGAAAGATCGTTCCCAGCAGCGATGTTGGAGTCCAAGATGCATCCAGACATCCTCCCTATGCTGTCCCTGAACCATTTCTGTAGTGTTTCCATCTTTTTCTGCCCTTTTCCTATGGACCAGGCACCCTCCCCTCATCAGAGCAGGGGGTGCCTGGTGTAATGCTCGAGTCCTCCCATTGACTTCAATGGGGCTCGGATGCTCGGCCGAGCACTCGAGCCTCAGGGGGTGCTCGGTCAGAGCACCCGAACATCCGAGCATTGGGGTGCTCGCTCATCACTACTGTTCATTAATAGAACAGTACAAAGGACAAGGGGCCACCCGCTTAGACTTGAGGAAAGGAGATTTAATCTACAACAGCGGAAGGGATTCTTTACAGTAAGGACAATAAAGGTATGAAATTCACTGCCTGAGGAGGTGGTGCTATTGAATACATTAGATGCCTTTAAAACGGGCCTGGATACTTATTTAAAAGAGCAGAACATAGAGGGCTATGTACGTTAGTATTGGATTAATATTTAGTTAGGGCTTGTTGATCCAAGGAGAAATCTGATTGCCATTTGGAATCAAGAAGGAATTTTTTCCCCCTATTCAGGGAAGAATTTTAAATTGCCATATTGAGGGGGGTTTTTTGCCTTCTTTTGGATCAACGATGGTAAACAGGAATAGGAAAAGGGTTGAACTAGATGGAAGCAAGTCTTTTTTCAACCTAAATTACTATGTTACTATGTTACATTTAATTTATATCTATTATATGGATATTTTATGATGAGTTACCGCTGTGAGCTTTCTCCCTTTTCTGTTAATGATTTATATAGTAGCGCACGTTACACATGTTTATACTGTACAGGTCAGTGCATTGTGTGGTTTGTTACTGTAGCTATTTACTGTCACGTCATGTGTAATAATGATTTATATAGTAGCGCACCTTATACGTGTTTATACTGTACAGTACACTGCATTGTGTGGTTTGTTACTGTAGCTATTTACTGCCACGTGATGTGTAATAATGATTTATATAGTAGCGCACGTTACACATGTTTATACTGTACAGGTCAGTGCATTGTGTGGTTTGTTACTGTAGCTATTTACTGTCACGTGATGTGTAATAATGATTTATATAGTAGCGCACCTTATATGTGTTTATACTGTACAGGACACTGCATTGTGTGGTTTGTTACTGTAGCTATTTACTGCCACGTGATGTGTAATAATGATTTATACAGTAGTGCACATTACACATGTTTATACTATACAGGTGTCACGGTTACCCAGAGAAGTTCAGGAGTCAGCATGGTACAGTAAATGCAGTTTATAACAATCGGATAGAAAGAACAACAAATAACAGGAACAAGCAAAGGGTTACCAGCCAGCAAGCACTATTATCAGGAATAGTAGGCTGCAAAGCTAGACCACACTGTTGGATACTAGGCCTTAGCCACTGGTAGTCTCAACAGGAACCAGGAGCAGAAGCAGGAACCGGAACTCAGGATCTTGAACCAGGAGCAGTAGCAGGAACCGGAACTCAGGATCTTGAACCAGGAGCAGGAGCAGTAGCAGGAACCGGAACTCAGGATCTTGATCCGACGTAACGAGTGAACTGACTCATGCCTGCAGTCAGATGCAAGTCTACCAGAGCCCCAGGCCCGCACTATATTGGGTGTCTGATCACCAGGGGAAAAGACAAAAGAATAGTCAGACAGAGCCACTAGTCAGCAGCAGAGGGGGTAGTCAGACAAGCCGGGTCATACAAAGTTCAGGTAGTCAACCAGAGCCACAAGTCTGCACCAGATTGGATGTCCACTGTTAGGGGTGAGGCAAAAGAATAGTCAGACAAAGCCAAAGGTCAGCACTAGAATGGATGGAAGACTAGCCAGGTCATACACAGAGCCCAAGGTACAGAACTGCTTTGATCAACAATGCAAGGGCATCTGAGTCAGGCCTCAGTCAGCCTATTAAACCCCTCCACAGGAAGTAGGAGGAGCAGCTCAGAGGGAGGAAGTAGGAAGTAGGTAGGAGGAGACTACAGTAAGCAAACAGATAAAACAGAGGCCTGCAGCATGCTTGCAGCTTTGCGCCTGTAATGATTCTGAAGTCAAGGTAAGCTGTAACAACAGGTCAGTGCATTGTGTGGTTTGTTACTGTAGCTATTTACTGCCACGTGATGCGTAATAATGATTTATATAGTAGCGCATGTTACACACGTTTATACTGTAGATGTCAGTGCATTGTGTGGTTTGTTACTGCAGCTATTTACTGCCACGTGATGTGTAATAATGATTTATATAGTAGCACATGTTACACATGTTTATACTGTACAGTACACTGCATTGTGTGGTTTGTTACTGTAGCTATTTACTGCCACGTGATGTGTAATAATGATTTATATAGTAGCGCACGTTACACATGTTTATACTGTACAGGTCAGTGCATTGTGTGGTTTGTTACTGTAGCTATTTACTGCCACGTGATGTGTAATAATGATTTATATAGTAGCGCACGTTACACATGTTTATACTGTACAGGGCAGTGCATTGTGTGGTTTGTTACTGTAGCTATTTACTGCCACGTGATGTGTAATAATGATTTATATAGTAGCGCACCTTACACATGTTTATACTGTACAGGTCACTGTATTGTGTGGTTTGTTACTGTAGCTATTTACTGCCACGTGATGTGTAATAATGACTTATATAGTAGCGCACGTTACACATGTTTATACTGTACAGGACACTGCATTGTGTGGTTTGTTACTGTAGCTATTTACTGACACGTGATGTGTAATAATGATTTATATAGTAGCGCACATTACACATGTTTATTCCATACAGGTCAGATCATTGTGTATCATTTATACAGCATTTCTTTAAATACAGTTTATTAAATGTGGTGCACATGGTCATTTCTATAAAAAAAAGTTGGTCATCAGTCTCTCGGTTTCAAACTCAAGACCTTAAAGAGTCAGTAATGTCTAGATAAAAATATTTCTCCGAGTCTTCTTTATATTAAAATTAAGAGATTCCGCTATATATAAGTCCTTACTTTTATGTATTTCAGTAATTATGAAGAGATAAAAAGATCCACCGCCCGCCCCTTTCTGACACATCACCAGAAGCTTCAGTCTGGTCTGGACGGCTGCAGCAAGGGACAATCTTCAGTAAGCATAGGGAAATCCTGTTCTCCTTCATAAAGGGGCCTGGATTTCCCTTATGTTTACTTACCGAAGTTTGTCCCTCGCTGCAGCCATCAAGTCGCACGACCTGATGTGAAATTCGGAGGGAGGCGGCCAGAAAGGGGAGGTCGGGGGATCTTTATCTCTTCATAACTATTGAAGTACAAAAAAGTAAGGACTTAAATATAGTGCAATCTCTTAATTTTAATATAAAGAAGACTCCGAGAAATACTTTTATCTAGAAATTACTGACTCTTTAATTTAACGGAAAAGTAACACAGCTGCCTGATATCCCCCACTTATCTTAGTATGACCAGGAAATCCTAATGGTCTCTATAAATTTTGTCCTTGTGACTGTCTACAAGAGATATCATATTCAATCAGTCCTGGATGTCACGTCTATGGAGGCGGACATGATAGTCACTCGTGGTTTATTTTTTTTAAATTGCTTGAACTTAACTCTTTAAGGACCAGAGGGATGTGTAATGCATTGTAAAGCAATGTGTTGTACACACCTCCTGTCCTTAAAGGGTTAAGATGACCATGTACAGTGAACAGACATTGAGGTCCTGTTACCAACTGTCATGTCCGCCTCCATGGACTTCACTTCCAGGACTGAAGATGTTCTGCCTGGAACAAAGGGACAAAGGTGAATAATTTATAGGGGTCATTAGTATTTTCTGGCCATAGTAAGGTAAGTGTGGGGTATTGTTATAGGGTGTTAGTTCTCCTTTAACCCTTTGAGTGCCAGAGGGGTATCCAATACATTGCAAAGCAATGCGTTGGATACCCCCTGGCACACAAAGGGTTAATCTTGCTAGTATGCAATAATCAGATTTAAGTTACACAGTTTCTATCTACAGCGCCTTTACCCGGAACTTAGTACAATTTTAGGAAAACAAACATACAGGACTGAGTAACACAAGGGTATAACGGCTGCTGGAGATGCTTTAGTCAAAGGGTTTTACACTTCAAACTGTTTTTGTTTCTGTATCAAACTGTTAGCAGCAGTGACATCACTAGGAATGGATGGGCCCTGGTAGAAAGATTTTTGGGCCCCCCCTTCACAAAATTATATTCACAGAGGCGTAAGGAGAACCGATTTGTCCCTGGTCCCTTGTACAGCTGTACCTTCTGCAGTCCCTGTAGTTACTCTCCTGGCCACTAGACGTCCAGAGGTTTATGCTAAAGTGTCTGCGGGATGTGAGGAAATCATTTTGCTATATTCACTAAGAATTTCATAATCAAATAGAGGGGTAGAGACTGTACTCATTCACCTATCATTCTGGAGTAAAGGTGTCAGTGTGTTGGGGAGGGCAGGGAGAGAGCAGAGAGGATGCAGCAACCTTCACTCAATCCTTTGTGGTACACCAGAGGAGGAGGAAGAGGACACTGAGGGTGCTGGTACAGGGACAGGGGGTAGATCTTCCCACAGGGAGATGATGATGATGTAGGTGTTATGCTCATCTATACACTTCCAGGCCTGGTTTCTCTTGTCTTCCTCTGGGATTTTTGCCCCCTTTCTTTGTCCCTTTGGATAGGGACACGGGGCATAGAGACAACAGCTCTCCATTTCATTTTTGGGGAACGGATTTCATTGTGGTGTCTATGTTGTATGTGATTTATGAGGGCAGATGTGCCAGCGTGTGTGCTCTCCTTCCCCTTTTCACTACCTTATCACACATAGAGAACAGTTCAGGCACTGAATACTGCACTGTGCCAGTCACAAGTGAAAAATGTTCTTACAACCATGATTTCAGTGAGGGGAGAGGTGGTGAAAAATGGCTTTCATTTTCTTCTCCAGAATCACAGTCTGTGGCTGATGCAGGGGATGCTGCTGATGCATCAGCACTAGAGCTTGGACCAGGAGTACTGGTGACAAGTGGAGCCTGTCCCAGACCCATTTCACTACTTGAAGAACCTAGTCTCATGGTGGCCATGTTTGTCTGTGGTACAGTAGCCTGTTTATCCTACTACTGCTGTGACAGATGTCTCTGATGATGTTGTAGCAGGAATTACAGTAGAAGCAAACTCCCAAATGTCACTGCTGGTGGTGGTGGTGATGGCCATCCACATTTGCATCTCTTTCTACCATTCCTTATTGCTTTCTGCCAAACTCTATTCCACACCAGCTGCTCCAACATCACCCTCTCTCTCATCACCACCAGGAGTCTCTTTCTGCTCTAAGTGACTGATTGTACACGACGTGTGTGACAGAGGGACCCTTGCTGTCACACTTGCCAACTCCTTAGAAGAAGGAGCACTGGCAGCAGAAGCAACAGACACAGGCAGCTGACATGTGCTACGGCTCATACTGCGAGGCAGTTCCACTTTCTTCAATATACTTCCCAGATGGACAATGCTGGGGAAATGGAAATCATTAGGTCAGGGCTACCTTGACTGCTGGTCTTACTGACTTCCTCCTCCACCTCCGTTTCAGCAGAGTCAGCAGTGTCAGGGTCCACACAGCCTCTCCTATTGGTCATAGTGTTAGCCAGCACTTTAAATAATTTTTTTACAATTTTAGCTTCTATTTATATTTTCCCTCTAACTCTCTGTCTGCTTCTAGTGTCTTTCACTCCTAAACTACACCACAATGCATGGTGGGAAATTCTGTTTTTTATATTATGAAGGTGGTAAGTTTCCCTGCTTTGGAAAACATAGGAGGAAAATGGAGCTGTCCGTGGGAAATTCTGTGGTGTTTTTGAAACAGATGAAAATCTGTGGGAACTCCAGGCCAATCATAAAGGCTTACCCGCATCCTCCTCCCAGGTCAGGGAGAGGGTCTGGTTGTCGTCCAGAAATCTCCACCTCCGAGTGCCCTCCCAGAAACTGGCACCCTGTTATGTGGGGCCTTTCCATATCCTCCATCGTGTGAACCCTGTGGCCTATGACCTAGACCTTCCTCCCCCAATATGCGAATACACAATGTGTTCTATGTCTCGCTGCTGAAACCCCTGGTTTGTAATCATTTTACTATGGTCACTCCTCGACCCAATTCAGTGCCCGTTGACAACCATGAGGAGTTTGAGATTTGCTCCTTAGTTGACTCTCGTAGGTTTTGTGGGAGACTTTAATATTTGGTCCTTTGGAAGGGGTATGGTCAGGAGGAGAGCTTGTGGGTTCTAGCCTGGGACGTGCATGCTCCCACCCTTCTCTGTGCCTTCCTTCTGTGCACGTTTTCCCCTAAAACCTGGTCCTGCCCTGATGGGGGGGGAGTGCGGTAGTTGAGGAGGGGGTACTGTCATGGTTTGGCTGAACTGCTCTGTGCTTATACATTCTGCTTATTCTAACAAGCTGTTCTTTCCTTCCCTGTGTCAGGCTGACTCAGCTGAGGAGTAACAAACTGCCTTTACCTCTCTATTACCATGGTTACTCACCTGACTGTTATCAGCCAACCACTTCCTGCCTATTTAAAGCAGCTAGGCTCATTTCCTCTTTACTCTTGTGTTGTTTATGGCTGCAATTGCGTTCTCCTGTGTTCCTGATTACCGTGCATGACTTGGCTTCCTCTGATGTCCCTTCTGGCTCCTGACTTCTGGCTTGTTCCCGACATCGCTGACCTCCGTATTCCCGACACCAGCTTGTTTGAATACCCATCTTGGTTCCTGACCTTGGCTTGTCTTTTGGTTTACGCTTCTGAATCACAATTTTGCTTGGTTTGCTTTGGTTATTTTAATAAAGGTGTTTTGCACGTCACATTTTTGTATCTGTCTGGTTCCTGTCCTCTAACACTAACATAACATATATGTGATTCTGAAAGCGCTGTCAAAATCACCTAAGTTGTTTTAAGGTATTACTACCACTTTAAGTTGAAATCCCAATATCAATAATACAACTCTCTTGTAACTGATGGACTGAATCTGGAATTCCGTTGACTTTCCTGTGTAGTCATTAGACGTTCCCATCTGTAACACTGCAATTGTGCAATACGGAGTGAGTTTTGCCAAATAAACAACATTCTGTTTGATACAGAAAAAATGTTTCCTGTTTTCCACACATATAAATTGTGTCCACAGTCCAGATTCTTAAAGCAGCTCAGCTACTAGTCAAGATGTGGAAGTGTATAATTGTGTTACCTGTCCTCCTTGGTGTTCACTGCAGAATAAAACACCTCAACATCACCCCAATAATTCGTGTTCTTGAACATAAGCGCATTGTGAACGACATTGTGTACGAAATTCACATCCTGACAGTAGGTCATATATATGTGGACACTGAAGAGCTCCTGAGGACAGACTTGGTAAGTACAGACCACTGTGTATTACCTGCAGTCTGTTCATACTAGGCCTTGAATCTGATCCAATAAGAAAAGGAGTTATAGAGACAACCAGCTGCACCACAGAGGACTAATGCAAATACCACATATTGTTAACCTTTTAAGTGATGGAGAAAGCAAATGAATTGTATGGACACATATCGGACATGAAAAGGGTTAATATCTAACATATTACAGATGTCTCCCACACAGTGCTTTGGAGAAATTTCTAGCATTCAAGGGGTTAAAAGCCCTATTTAAACTGAAGGATTTTTTTATTAAAAAAAGTAGAACACACATCTATCTATCTGTATGGAAAATACAATATAATATAATATGTGATATATATCCCAAGAGGAGGTCAGAGATGCACATCTAGGTAGGAGTGGAAATCTACCCAGGGTGCAGTATCTTTTATATCACAAGTGATGTACACAGAGTAGAAATATCCTGAAGTGCATCATACTGGTCCTGTACAGGTGACAATCCAACTACAAAATGCCAGGTAATTCCCCTCAGACCTAGTGAAGTAGCCGACCCCAGACATACATTTCAGCCTTCTTGGGTCTCATCAGTGAGGTGCAGCTGATGCCTCTTGAACAAGGGATCCATATCTGGATTCCCCTATTACTCTTAGGTTGACAAACCGCAAAGCTAATTAACATATTCAAAGTGGCAGGTCAGAAAGGCTGAAATAGGACTGGTATCCTACCCAGGGTGCAGTCTCTTTTATATCACAAGTACCATACACAGAGAGGTGCATCTGATCTCTCTAGACACTTGTGTGAATGTTTTAAATAAGAAAAATAGGAAATATGTGTGTGCATTTGTGTGTGTATGTATGTATGTATGTAACTAGGCTTTTCCTGCAGTGAAAACATCCAATTTAATGTAAAAAACAAACACATGTGAGCTGTTATAACATTTGAATTAGTATCTCCCAGCAGTGGGGGTAGAACCTTTATTTTACTCACCAGCAAAAGCCCAACAATGTACATTTTTTCATTAAAAATGTTTACTGCTTCTTTAAAAGGGACTTTTAACCAATTGAATGCTAGGTATGTCTAGCATTCAAGGGCTTAAATGTCCCATGTAAATCAATGAGAATGTTTAACCCCCCGCGGTACAGTTGGTTTGCCCCGTTATATTCCAGATCTTATTAAATCAGCCTCATTGTGATAATAATTAGTAATTACTTTCTGTATCTTTGCAGATAAATGCAACCGGTTGGTATAAAACTCCAAGAAATATGAAGGTAAATGTAACTTTTTTTTTATGTTAACCCCCCATATACAAAAAAAAGTAACAAATTAAAATAAATAAAAAAAGAAAACATTTAGACATCAAAGGAAATAATTCTAAAGTGTCTAAAAATATAAAAATGAAAATAAACAGATGAAACACCAATAGTAATTAAACATTAGAGGAAATAAATTCCAAAGTGTCTAAATGGTACCTTAATGGTGTATTAAATATATGTCATTAGGCTTTATAGAGAACTAAATGCCTAAATTACTTAATTGCGTTGGTGTAATTATAGGGGTCACAACTGCGACTGGGCCCGTCACTCCAGGGTCCCAGCTGCGCCCTGGTGAGACTACAGCCCACAATCAGGGCCGGATTTGCCATAAGGCAGAGTAGGCACCTGCCTACAGGCGCACGCCACCGAGGGGCGCCTGCCATTGGGATTCTTTTTTTTTTTTTTTTTTTTGTAATTCGCTAGCCTGACAGCCTTTGATCCGTCTGGGTGGACTACAAAGGGGGGAGGGGTAGTATGCATGCTGCGCTGCTGTGACAGTGTCATGTGCTGTGTGAGTCTGTAGTCAGAGACTGAGACATAAGGCTTGTGCCCCCGAGTCTGCAGACAGTGTCAAAGATGCGCCGCATAACCCGCATTATCACTTTTTACTTGAATCCACTCCTCCCTTTGAGACTCTGACACCTAAGAAGACTGAGTCTGAGTGAGACTGAGAGATTATAGATAAAAGCAGCACCACTGCCTGCCGGCTGCACATAAGTTGAGGAGAGTGAGTGACGAGTCCAGACCACTCCTCACTTGAATGAATCGCTTAACCCGGTACCCGGAACAGACAGACAGTACCACTGCTGCCCACCGCCTCCAGTCCTCCTACGCTCCACCCAGTGCAGCCTGTAGGGAGCCGCAGCTGCTCTACCCACCCACCACGGTGCCAGTCCTGGACAAGCACTGTAAGTGAGCCAGCTGTGCACCGCCGCTGGGTTCCGGCAGGCATGAATGGGTTAGTTACTGGGTTGGGTATCTCCATGTAGGCACAGTGGGCTGGTCATGTTGTTTGGGGGCAATGTAGAGCTGATGGGGGCCAATGTGAGGACAATGTGGAGCTGATGGGGGCAATATAGAGCTGATGGGGGGCAATGTGAGGACAATGTGGAGATGATGGGGCAATATAGAGCTGATGGGGGGCAATGTAAGAGCAATGTGGAGCTGATGAGGGCAATGTGGAGCTGATGGGGGGCAATGTGAGGACAATGTGGAGCTGATGGGGGCAATATAGAGCTGATGGGGGGGCAATGTAAGGGCAATGTGGAGCTGATGAGGGCAATGTGGAGCTGATGGGGGGAACGTCAGGGCAATATGGAGTTGATTGGGCAATGTTGAGATGATGGGGGCAATGAGGGCAATATGGAGATTTGGAGCATTGTGGAGATGGCCAATGGGGGGGGGGCGCTTCAGATTTCTGTGCCTACAGGCTCCTGAGATGTAAATCCGGCCCTGCCCACAATTAAAAGCTTTGACAGTGGGAAGATCAGACTGATCTCACCACCGGCAAGCTGAGATGTGTGCTTTCTTCGGCACACACCTCTATTAGCAGCACCCTCGCTGTCCACAGCAGTCTAAGAATGCAGAGCACTGGGAAATTACATCATCTCCTAGTGCTCTGCATTACTGGAGAGAGGACCGCATGGAAGCTGCTAATAGAAGTCTGTGCAGAAGAAGGCACAGACCTCTCCTGCCACGCTTCATGCTGCTAGACCACCAGGGATGAAGCCCCCTCCTGAGCCAGAAAAGGTAGGAGGTGGACAATGGGGGCCAATGTGGAAGAGGTGGTCAGTGGGGGATAATATGGAGGTGGACAATGGGGGGGCAATATGGAGATGGACAATTGGGCATTGTGGAGTTGGACAATGGGGGCAATGTGGAAGAGGTGGTCAGTGGGGGATAATATGGAGGTGGACAATTGGGGGGCAATATGGAGATGGACAATTGGGCATTGTGGAGTTGGACAATGGGGGCAATGTGGAAGAGGTGGTCAGTGGGGGATAATATGGAGGTGGACAATGGGGGGGAAATATGGAGATGGACAATTGGGCATTGTGGAGTTGGACAATGAGGGCAATGTGGAGGTGACTAATGTGGAGTTGGACAATGGGAGCAATGTGGAGGTGACTAATGTGGAGTTGGACAATGGGGGCAATGTGGAGGTGACTAATGTGGAGTTGGACAATGGGGGCAATGTGGAGGTGACTAATGTGGAGGTGGACAATGGGGGCCAATCTGGAGGTGGAAATTGTGGAGGCAGAAAATGGGGGTGTTGTGGAGGTGACAATGGGGACAACGTGGCGTGAACAATTGGGGCAATGTGGAGGTGGACAGCGTGGAGGTGGACAATAGAGGCAATGTGGTCAGGGCGCACCATTGCGATTTTCACACCAGGGTCCGGTGGTTTTTAGTTACACCTCTGCTATTAGAGTGAAAAGTGAATACACATTAAAGCTACATACAACCCAAACTGCTAAAATACGTATAATAATAGATACAAAAAAGATATACCTAAATACTTTTAGAAAAAATAAATACTAATACCTAAAAAATATACTGGAGGAAAATATAGTTTTTGATACCTTTTATTGGCTAACTAAGCAGATTTAGATTGCAAGCTTTCAAGACCTCACAGGTCTCTTCCTAAGGTCTTGAAAGCTTGCATCCTAAATCTGCTTAGTTACCCGATAAAAGGTATCAAAAACTATATTTGCCTCCTGTGTTTCTATGGCTAACATGGTACCAACTCTCATCTGTTAAAAAATATACTAACACTGTGCATAATATACATTAAAAAAAATCTAAAAATATCTGTTTCAGTCCCTTGGCATTCTGACATAGAGCCCTTTCTCTTTCTCCTTCCAAGTGCTCAATGGTTGAACCCTTCGGACATTTCCTCTTCGTTCTTCATATTTTTCTTCATATTTTTCTTTCTTCTTTTTTTTTTCTCTCTTCCCTCTTTATCTTCTCACACACTGTAGATCTTACCCTTTCCTTTGCTTTCCCCTTCTTTCTTCGGCTGTGAGTTGCCAAAGTGGTTTTAGTTTGTTAATTCAATACATTACTTGAACTAAAATGTTAGGCACTTTTTAGCAATGCTTATGTTGTTCAAAGAATAATGGTGACTCTGTTTATCATATTGTCTATTGTACTGTTATACTTCTATTTTTCTTAACTCAATGTGATGTTTTTCTACATCGTTTTTCTACTTTGTCATAAAACTTTGATTTTTTCAATAAACATTTACAAATTAAAAAAAAAAAAAAAAAAAAAAAAATCTAAAAATAAATGCCATATCATTAAGTTCGTATGAAGAAATGTGTACAATTCCAAAGAGTATAAATATATGTATATATTGATCTTACAGTACCATGAATTTGTCATCTCTTCACAGCATCTGTTTTATATCTCTGGCTACCTCATCAGTGTTTGAGTCTACGCCAGTATTTCAGAGATCTGTGTACAGAGTTTCTGGGCTGGAATATTTCTTTAGCCTTCAGAATCCCTAATTATTTTTTGTAGGGAATGCAGCATATGGATTTCTCTTGATGTATTTTGTCTGATAGGATTCTAATAAGTTTCTTCAGTAACAAGTTTTGTTGTGGAAGATCTTTCCCCTGTAATTATCTCCATGTAGGGCTTAGATTCACTGGAATCCTAGGTATCAGTTATGATTCTTCTGATTTATACGTAAACTTTAAGTTACTGGTACAACTGGGAGCATTATTTATACACAAGTCCGTGTGATATATATGTTTGTCATATACTGCCACAGATTTTTAGTAATAAATACATTTCTTGCTTTATCTTATTAATCAATTCTTTGGGTTTCCTTTAGTGCCAAGATTTAGATTCATTTAGTTTCCTGAATTAGACTGCAACCCTCCCATCTTTCATGTTGTTTCTAACTTGTACCCTTCCATTCTGTTTTTTTGCCTGTGTTTGTAGACAGCTTTAATCTCTATCTTTTGTGTTTTGTTGTGTACCCTTGTTATGCCAGAGATCATTAAAGAATGTCCACAAATATGTGAGGTCAATGGAGCAGCAACATGCTGGCTCCGTTTATTAAGGAGTACACAAAAACTGTTTGCTAACTGTAATACCTCCGGATGACCACCGGAGGCTTAGTGAGTCCTTGCTAGTTAAGTAGCTAGCCTTAACTGCAGAGCGGCACGGGGGATCCTTCTGGAGCGGAGACTCGCTCCCAACTGAGACTTCCGGGTAAAGCATCTGCTTTATGACGCGCCGGCTGCTGACGTCATCAACCGGCGGCTGCACTCCCGCATCAGCAACAGATCTGGATCACTCCACAACACCTCTCCCTTTCCTGAAAGAACAGAACACAAACAAACAACAAAAACACAGGGGTGGGAGAGAGATAGAGAGAGAGACTGGAACATCTTCATGGCCACTGCCAACTTCTGAGAACCTCATCTGGTTCCCATCTCACCGGAGGATGGGATGCTCGTATTGGCCGTGCTCTTACAGTTGGTGGTGGTATTTCTCCTGGACAACTAGTGTTGTTTCTGACCTTTTTGCTATCACTATGTCCAGTGATGGTTGGGCCTCTGTTCCTGTGTTCCTGAGTTTCTGATTACCGCTGTTCCAGTGTCTTCTGCATGCTGAGTTGTTCCAGTCCTGGTTCCGGCCTAGTATTCTGTGATTGCAGTTCCTGCTGACCTTCTTCTCTGCTGATTCCTGACCTGACTGATCGCCCTGCTGGTTCCTGTCATCTCCTCGCCTGCCTCCGGTGATCCTGGTGACCTTCTGCCTGGTCGCGTCGGTGACATTGCTTGTTAGTCCCAGCGTGCGGTCGCTGGTTTGCTCCAAAGCCTTGCGGCTATACGATTCCCTGTTGGTCCAGTGTGCAGATACTGGTTTGCTCCTAAGCCTGTCAGCTACACTACTCAGTGGTTGGTCCCAGCGTGCAGACGCTGGTTTGCTCCAAAGCCTTGCGGCTATACGATTCCCTGTTGTCCAGTGTGCGGACACTGGTTTGCTCCAAAAGCCTTGCGGCTATACGATTCCCTGTTGGTCCAGTGTGCGGACACTGGTTTGCTCCAAAGCCTATCGGCTACACTACTCAGTGGTTGGTCCCAGCGTGCGGACGCTGGTTTGCTCCAAAGCCTTGCGGCTATACGATTCCCCTGTTAGTCCAGTGTGCGGACACTGGTTGCTCCTAAGCCTATCTGCTACACTACTCAGTGGTTGGTCCCAGCGTGCGGACGCTGGTTTGCTCCAAAGCCTTGCGGCTATCCGATTTGAATGTTAGTCCAGTGAGAGGGCACTGGTTTGCTGCTAAGCCTTGCGGCTATATGATTCCTCTGTTGGTCTCAGTGTGCGGACACTGGGTTGCTTACGATCCTGACACTCTGTCATTATCATCCGAAAGCTATTGATATCTCTGGGCTGCCCTGCCCGGTATTGGTAAGGCCGGTAGAACCTTTTGCCACATTCCATCTGAGGTTGCCTTACCCGGTATTGGCAGGGCCGGTAGAGCCTACACGTGTACTTATTTGGGCTGCCTTGCCCGGTAGTGGTAAGGCCGGTAGAACCTTTTGCCACATTCCATTTGAGGTTGCCTTACCTGGTATTGGCAGGGCCAGTAGAGCCTACACCGTGTACTTAATTGGGCTGCCTTGCCCGGTATTGGTAGGGCCGGTAGAACCTCTCGCCACATTCCATCTGTGGTTGCCTTACCTGGTATTGGCAGGGCCGGTAGAGCCTACACAGTGTACTTATTGGGGCTACCTTGCCCGGTATTTAGGTAAGGCCGGTAGAACCTTGGCGCTACTCCATCTGCAGGTTGCCTTACCCGGTATTGGCAAGGCCGGTAGAGCCTACTATTCCATTATCTCAGACTGTCCTGTCCGGTAGATTGACAGGACCGGTAGAGTCTGCATATTGTCGTTGCTATTTACACTTATATATCTATGTATGTGATTGCCATTCTAAGTGATCATTTTTATTTTTTCAAATAAAATTGAGTTTTACCTAAAACTTGTGTCTGAGAGTCATAACAAACCGTGACACATGGTCCTCTCTCCGCACCCTTCCATGCACAGAGAGGACCACGGTCTGAATTCGGAGCTCCCTGCTCTGTTTCATTCACGTCACGGGCAGTCTCTACTGCTCATGACTGCAGCACGCTCAGCAGTCTCTACTGCACATGACTGCAGCACGCTCAGCAGTCTCTACTGCACATGACTGCAGCACGCTCAGCAGACTCTACTGCACATGACTGCAGCACGCTCAGCAGTCTCTACTGCACATGACTGCAGCACGCTCAGCAGTCTCTACTGCACATGACTGCAGCACGCTCAGCAGACTCTACTGCACATGACTGCAGCACGCTCAGCAGTCTCTACTGCACATGACTGCAGCACACTCAGTAGTCTCTACTGCACATGACTGCAGCACGCTCAGCAGTCTCTACTGCACATGACTGCAGCACACTCAGCAGTCTCTACCGCACATGACTGGAGCACGAACAGCAGACTCTACTGCACATGACTGCAGCACGCTCAGCAGACTCTACTGCACATGACTGCAGCACGCTCAGCAGTCTCTACTGCACATGACTGCAGCACACTCAGCAGTCTCTACTGCACATGACTGGAGCACGAACAGCAGTCTCTACTGCGCATGACTGGAGCATGAACAGCAGTCTCTACTGCACATGACTGCGTCGTTACAAGCCGGTTTATGTGCCGCGGTATCATCTGTGTTATTTTTGACTTAGAGATATAACTATCAGAACATATATACGGATTATCATTGATGTAATAAGGTGTTAAGTTTGTATTTTATATAATAGTCCTTAGCTTTAGGATACTAAGTATCCCTTTTAAACATTAGGCTTGATTGCCGAATAAAGGTTACGTTTTATAATTATTGATCCTAACCTGATTATAAACACGTGTAGGACGTTATTTTGCCAGAGTGCTAGTACAGCAGGGTTATCTGTGTGTTCTCTTAGTATTTTATAGTTATGTCTCCTGTAGCACCAGGTTTTACTTCATATTACAGTTTAGTGATTATATCAGGGGTTGTGAGAGATTTAGACTGGTTGGGATATTCTTTTTGTTGTAATTTTACATTTAGTGGACTATAGCTTTCCATTCTCCATTTTGTTGTTACCACCTCTATTTTGATTTGTGGTTTTTGGATTGTGTTTGTATACAGCTACAAAAACAATTTGTGTTTCCTTGTATTGGACTGTAGCTGTTATCTTGAATCCCTCCATTTGTGTTAGCTTGATCTCCTTCTATTTTGTTTGTTAGATTGTATCTATCAGTTTTCTGACTGTAGGTAGCTTTTCGCCCAGAATCTTTCATCTATAAAAGCAGGAAGAACACTCACTTAGGTGGAGATTGATCAGTAGAATGAGATCTGTGTAACAGTCCCAAGTGAAGCAGAAATCCAATGTGAATTATCAAATGTCAGGAGTTTGAAAACGATAGGAGTCTGTTGATAACCGTTTTGCAGTGTATTTTATTTCTTCTATGTCTGGTTTTTTGCAGTGCAGTTGATGTTTGAATGATATATTCGTTGAGATTCTGTGGAAGGATGGATTTTGTCCATTACGCAGGCAACGTTCTATGTTGTATAAATGGAATGCTAAACTGAAGTAGCCTGAGGTAGAGAAGTTGTCCATGTCTTTTTGATGTATATAAGCACCTAGGGCCGGATTTGCCATAAGGCAGAGTAGGCATCTGCCTACAGGCGCACCCCACAGAGGGGCGCCTGTCATTGGAATCAATTATTTATTTATTTATTTATTTTTTAAATATATTCATTCACCCTACCCGCTGCCTGCCGCCCGGTGAGATCCTGCTGTTGCTCCCTCGGTGGCTCTTTAGTAATGCAAAGCGCTGGGAGATGACATCATCTCCCAGCGCTCTGCATTCCTAAAGAGAAGACAGCGCGGAAGCAACAGGAGCTACAGTTCTGTGCAGAAGCAGGCACAGACTTTTCCTGCAGCTGGACAACCAGGGAGGTAGGGAACAGGGCAATGTGGAGCTAATGGTGCAAGTTGGAGCTGATGGGGGTAATGTGGAGATGATGGGGATAATATTAGGGCAAGTTGGAGCTGATGGGGGCAAGTTGGATCTGATAGGGGCAATGTGGAGATGATGAGGGTAATGTGAGGGCAAGATGGAGCTGATGGGGGCAATATGAGGGCAATATGGATATGGATATGGGGGGTAATGTGGAGATTTGGAGCATTGTGGATGTGTCCAGTGGAGATGGCCAATTGGGGGGGGGCTTCAGATTTCTGTGCCTACAGGCTCCTGAGATGTAAATCCGGCCCTGACCATCACCACTAGTTCTGCTGCACCTCTGCCATAGACGCCATCTTGGAGGAAGGCAGTCTGGACATCTATTGGTTCTGATAGGATGAGGGTTGTGCATTGTAGACATATCCCACAACGCATGACTTTTCTGCTCTTGCAGATCAGAATAGTTGTACTGAGAGAAATTATTTTCTGTTTTCTACTGGTGAAAAATCAGTTTTAGGTCAGCGGGTTGTTGTCTCTGAAGGAAAGGATAAAGGCAGAAGGAAAGCTTTTCATTGCAGACTTCATTGTAAGACGTATTTATCCAGTGGATGATGATGATGATGATAATGAAAATAGAGTGGTTAGATAGTCTCCTGGAGCTCCTGATCAGAGGGATAATGATTAAGCCACTAATGTAGTCTTGTCCACTACAAAATGATATTGACTGGGGTAGATTTTCTGTGTAATTTTTGCAGTTTTTTTCTTTATTTGTAACATTTTCATAAAGAAAGTACTTCTCTTTTAAAATATCACAGTCCAGATGAGATAGTCAATGTAATTATTATTTATCTTTTTCACCAGGATGAAAAGTGTTTGTTGTGGAACTTGGAAATCTACAAAGAGCAAATTCATAAATTAAACTTACGGAAGAAAAAGCAGTATTTAAAGGACAAAATACTTTCGAACCTGGAACAATTACAGTCCTGCTGCCAGAGAGCAAATGTAAGTGTTCAATGCCTCATGGTGTCTGTGTGTTCATAACCCAATACACATATGGGATTTTGGGTATAATTATCTGGATTTACTTATCCATCTGTGCGTTTAACCCCTTGGGTGATGGAGAAATTTCCAATGCATAGCAAAGCAATGTGGCAGAGATGTCACTAGCTTCCAAGAGGTTCAGGGTCTCCAATTTAATTTAAATGAAACTTTTCCACTTTTTTATGGACCTGAAATGCTTTGGTCTTCAGGAAAGCCCATAAAGGGCTAAGAAGTAGCAATTCTGATCAAACCAACTGCGCTACAGGGAAGAAATAAAATAAAAATGTCCTTTCAGTTAAATGGGGTGTTTAGCCCATAGATTTCTAGAAAGTCTACAATAGATTACTTCACAATGATTTAGAGGAGATTAAAAGTCCCTTTTTAATGAATGTGAGTTATGGGAATTGTTAATTCTACCCTTTGATGCTGTCACTTTCAGACTTGTATCTGTTTTGTGGATAAGACCCACAGTACAATAACAGCACTGTATACAGTACCTGCATGGAATTCTGGGGATGCAACTGAAACATTGTAAACCTTGGATGCTGTAGTTGAGCTTTCTACTCAATCATGGATTATAAGGGTAAACGTGGGGCAAAAGCACCATTAGAAAACAATATAAAACTGCTGTGATTCTCAAGGGGCAAAATCCAAGACTTAAAGGGAACTTATCACCCCTATACAAATTTATATAGAGATAAGTAATAGTTTTAATTTTTTATAAATTAGTACTATGGCTAAATTTAAAGTTTTAAAAATGAGCCGGGGCATTACTTCCAGACAGATTGCTGTTACAGCTCTGCACCACAGCCTGTCAATCTTCATCTGTTCTCTCTCCAAGTATTGTCACGTTTCAACCTCCTCCAATGATGGAGGATTTCTCCATGTTAGCTGGAGTGCTGTCTAGCCAATGAGACTGCTCCAGCTTATATGGAGAAATCTTTTATCATTGGAGGAGGTTGGAATAAGATGGTACATGGGGAGGGGAGCAGATGAAGATTGACAGGAACTCTCCATCATTTATATCCCAAAGGAGGATGAGTTCCATTTATGATTTTTTCATTGAACACTGCCAATTCGGTGTTGCAATGTGATAGAGTACCGGCACAGCACAGCTCTGATTTTGACTATGCTTGCTGGGATGAAACAGCTCACAGCAAACTGACCATGGATGTCACAGCTATAAAGGGATTTATGCACTCTGACACAGTTTTTCTACATTTTATGTGTTTCATTCATGTCTTTAACAATATAAAGCAGCCTCACAGGCATTGCAGTGTGCTGGAGTACCAGCACAGTTCCGCATGACCAATGATTCTCTGTTGCAAATTGCAACGCCTATGAGGCTGCATTATATTGTTAAAGGCATGAATGAAACACATTGTGTTTAAAGGGATAGTAATACTTCATTTTATCTTTATTTTATTTTGAAGGCATTACAAAAACATGAAGAACGATATAAGTCTTATTTCTCAAACCTTTATGGTTTGAGAGATATTCACATGCAAAGTTTCCCCTCACTGACCAAAAAGGTCAAGTCTGCCATCTAGCTGTCAGATTTGGAATCCGTAAAGGTTTGAGAGATAAGACTTTTATCGTTCTTCATGTTTTTTTAATTCCAACAAAATAAAATAGAGATAAAACGAAGTATTACTATCCCTTTAAGAATAATAATGTAGAAAAACTGTGCCAGAGTGCACAAATCCCTCTATAACTGTGTCATCTATGGTCAGTTTGCTGTAAGTCGCTTCATCCCCTCAAGCAGAGTCAAAGTCAGAGCTGTGCTGTGCCAATTCTGTAACATGACTGTCTCTGTCCTTCACATTAACCCTCCGCTTTCATTCTCTAAGAAAAAACAACAAGCACCCCACACAGGATCCGTTCAATATTGTCTTATCAATTAATGTTGCACGGATTCTTCTCAGTGAGAGACATAGTATCAGATTATTGTATAGTAACAATCGCTTTCTCCTCTGTGTTTCAAGTTATGTCACAGATTGTTACCCTTGTACACATCTCTCTAGTTAAGCCCTATAACAATTCTGTCAGTACAAGCGCTGCAGTGCGCTATTACCGATAATATAGACCACTTCTCTGACACTGCAACATTTCTACTATATGTACTAAATCCACATATCTTTTGTCCTACAAGTTAATGTACGCAGAATTACAATACCCTGCATATATGCGTTGCAGTGCGAGGGAGTCCACATTCAACACATATTCACAACACCCTGAAAGGTCTATATTATCGGTAAAAGTGCATTGCAGCTCTTGTACTGACAGAATTGTTATCGGGCTTAAAGGAGCAGTAAACTTTTTTTTATGAAAACACATATTTTACAGAGCATTTCTTGCTCAATAAAACAAGGTCACTCCCATCGCTGTCAGATGTTTTATTCAAAAATTATAGCAGTTTAAATAATCAGGACGTGAATTTACTGTGTTTACTTCCTGATAGTTCTGACAGGAAGTAAATTTACTGTGTTTACTTCCTGATGGTTCTAACTGACAGGAAGTGAATTTACTGTTTACTTCCTGATAGTTCTAACTGATAGGAAGTGACAGGCAGTTTCTATCACATTCTATGGAGAACTGTATGTCTCTGACTTTCCTCTCCATTAGATTGTGACAGGAAATCTAATTAGAATTTGACCACTAGAGGGCACTGCTAATGTAAAAAAACATGGGTTTAGACTGTAATAACCCTGGAAATATAAATCTCTCAGCAGTGGGAGTACCCTTATTTTACTCAATAGGAATATCCCTACAATATATATTTTTTCATAAAAAAAGTTTACTGCTCCTTTAACTGGAGAGATGTGTACAAGGGTAACAGTCAAAATGAGATGAAAGTTGGGTTTCAATAAAAGTGTGCAATACTGTCATTGGTAAACAAAATGACAAGATTGCAATTGCTAATGGTAGTTACTCGTTTTTATTGAATTGCACCAAATATGTAAATGCTCTTCCTCAATGAATGTCTGTGTAGAGTAGGAAGTATTTTTTAAGCAATTCAATAACATATGTTAAGTAGAGACGGTAATATAAACAATTTCTCGCTTTTTAAAAACCACTCTTCCTTTTACCATGGGCAGTCTTGTTAACCCCTTAAGGACCCTTGACATACCAGGACCGTCAAGGGTAAATTTGCTCGAAAGACCCTTGACGGTCCTGGTACGTCACGTACTTTTTACTTACAGCGCTCTACCGGGAGCGCTGTAAGTAAAAATAGGGCATGAAACAGACTGCTCCAAGATCGGAGCGATCTGTTTCAAGCCCCATAGTGATGCGCCGATACACGTGACAGGTCACGTGTACCGGCTCGTCAAAGTGCCCCTATGCGGACGTTATGGGACGGAAATGTCCCATAACGTCCGGTCCTTAAGGGGTTAAGCCCATGTGAGAGCAAAGGATGAAACCCATGGGCAGTTCAATAAGACCGGGTCGCAAATTTGCTGTGTGTAGTTTTTCCACTTGTTGTATCGATTGTGCACATTAATTGAATCCTTCCCTGTAAGGTGTGTAGGGAAGATAAGAGGATAATTCTCTGATCCATCTAAATACCGAGGAATATATTCACGTGAATAAAGAGAAGCAATTTGGGGAAAACCAAAAGCATCCCAAAAATAAAAATCTCCCAAATTTCCAGTGATTTAAATGGGGGATTTTATCCTTCTGAATGCCAGAGAGGTTGCCAATGCCATGCTTCTCAGTTGGTTTGATCAAGAATCACTTCTCTCTACTTTCCTGAAAACAGACCCAGATGTTTCCTACTGACCCATCTGGAACAGGAGACAGAGGCTGATGTACCATAGGGTAAGAAATGCCAATTCCCATTGGTTTAATTGGGGTGTTTAACTCCTTGAATGCCTTGGAGATCAATCTAGCATTCAATCGCTTAATGGTCTCGCTTAAATCACTGGGAATTTATGTAAATTTTATATGTTCCCTATGGTGCAGCTGATGAATTAAACCATATTTGCATTGCACATCAACTCTAAAAATGTCATTTTATTTACTTTATAATAAAACGCATAAACAGTTTTTGAAAATATTATAATAATCTTTATTTTGTTTTACAGCATCCAGATAAAGTACAGTGCAGAACACATGAAAAAAGAGTCAGCAGTTTCCTTATGAATCTAAATGAATTTCTGGGATTTGTTAGGAGAAATGATGTTTGTTGGGTTGAAAATTAATGATGACAAAATAATAAAGCGCCGGATATACATCTCAAACATCCCCTAAGCAAGATAATCTAGGAACCCATTGCCCTGCCTGTGCTCTGGTCCTTAAAAGGTTAACTGTGTAGTAACACCAAAACACAACACAGACCAGATCACGTGTACTTGTACATAAAATTGTTGCAGCATTTACAGAATTTTGCAGTGATTTAAATAACATGGAAAATACAAATAGAAACATAGATTTTGACAGCAGATAAAAACCAGCTGTCCCATCCAGTCTCTCCATTTTTCTAACTAGATAAATCTTACATAGATCTCTGAACAGACGTATGTCTACTCCATATTAACCACTATCATTTCCACTGGGTGGCTGTTCCATGTATCTATAACCCATTCTGTAAAGTGGTATACACACAGACACACACTCATAGACACACATAAATACATACATACACCGATACACACACATACATACACTCACACACACAAATATACACACACACACACACACACACACACATAAAAATGCATACATAAACACGCACACACACACACACACTTACTTTTTTGCATCACCTTTTATTTTCAAATGCTACATCCAGTCCACAGTGTATTTTAGTGATAATTAACAGACAGATGTGACTGGTCCACTATACAGTACAGTGCATTGTGTGGTTTGTTACTGTAGCTATTTACTGCCACATGATGTGTAATAATGATTTACATAGTAGCGCACGTTACACATGTTTATACTGTACAGATCAGTGCATTGTGTGGTTTGTTACTGTAGCTATTTACTGCCACATGATGTGTAATAATGATTTACATAGTAGCGCACGTTACACATGTTTATACTGTACAGGACACTGCATTGTGTGGTTTGTTACTATAGCTATTTACTGACACATGATGTGTAATAATGATTTATATAGTAGCACATGTTACACATGTTTATACTGTACAGGTCAGTGCATTGTGTGGTTTGTTACTGTAGCTATTTACTGACACATGATGTGTAATAATGATTTATATAGTAGTGCACGTTACACATGTTTATACTGTACAGGACACTGAATTGTGTGGTGTGTTACTGTAGCTATTTACTGCCACGTGATGTGTAATAATGATTTATATAGTAGCGCACGTTACACATGTTTATACTGTACAGGACACTGCATTGTGTGGTTTGTTACTGTAGCTATTTACTGCCACGTGATGTGTAATAATGATTTATATAGTAGAGCATGTTACACATGTTTATACTGTACAGATCAGTGCATTGTATGGTTTGTTACTGTAGCTATTTACTGCCACGTGATGTGTAATAATGATTTATATAGTAGCACACGTTACACATGTTTATACCATACAGGTCAGATCATTGTGTATCATTTATATAGCATTTCATTAAATACAGTTTATTAAATGTGGTGCACGTGGTCATTTCTATAAAAAAGTTGGTCATCAGTCACTCGGTTTCAAACTCAAGACCTTAAAGGGTCAGTAATGTCTAGATAAAAATATTTCTCCGAGTCTTCTTTATAGTAAAATTAAGAGATTCCGCTATATGTAAGTCCTTACTTTTATGTATTTCAGTAATTATGAAGAGATAAAAAGATCAACTGCCCGCCCCTTTCTGACACATCACCAGAAGCTGTAGTCTGGTCAGAATGGCTGCAGTGAGGGACAATCTTCAGTAAGCAAAGGGAAATCCTGTTCTCCTTCATTTGAGGGAAGATATATGTGATGACAGTAGAGAACATGTGGAATCCCTATGGGTTGAAATAGTCACTGGGGGTAAAACTGCCCAGAAAATATTAGTGGGTATTACTTATAAACCACCAAACATTGGTGACCTTGAAGAATCACAGCTATTAATGCAAATAGAAAAGGCTTCTCAAATAGGGAGAACCATAATTATGGGGATTTTAATTATCCAGAAATAGAATGGAAAAATGAAACAGATAATTATGCTAAAAGCAGTAAGTTTCTGAACTTGTTGAATGACAATTTTTTGTCTCAACTAGTGTAGACCTCAACCAGAGGGAATGTGTGTCTGGATCTGGTAAGAACTTATCTCTAACATCCAAGAAAGGGAGCACTTGGAGAATAGTGACCATAACATGGTATCATTTGAGATTAATTCAAAAAAGCAATTTGGTATGGGTCCCACCAAAGCACTGAATTTTTAAAAGGCCAACCTTAGAAGGTTTAATTCATTCCTTGGTCTCGTTGACTGGGATAGAATAATTTCAGGAAAAAACAAAGAAGGTAAGTGGAATGCCTTCAATACAACAATGCAAAAATATACATATAAATTTATCCCTGTTGGAAACAAATGCAAAAGAAGCAAATTAAAACCAATGTGGCTAACCAGTAAAGTAATTCATGAAATAAATAACAAGAAAACAGCATTTAAACATTATAAAGCTGAGGGATCAGCAGAGGCATTTGTAGAATACAAAAATGCCAACTAGAGAATGAAAAAAATACTGCTAAGGAGAGCAAGACCAACCCCAAAAAAATCTTTAAATACATTAATGGCAAAAAATTAAAGTCTGATAATGTTGGGTCCTTGTTATCTGAAGCGGATGAGATGGTAAAGGGGGACAGAGAGAAGGCAGATATTTTAAATAAGGAAGAACCAATGGACAAGAATCTGCAAATTACTTTTACAGAACAGTCACAGCAAGCACGGGACTGGCTAACACAAGAAAGTGTTAAAACAATTGAATGATGTTAAGGTAGACAAAGCCCGGGGCCAGATGGCATACACCAACGGGTACTTAAAGAGCTAAGCCAGGCCCAGGCCAGACCATTATATTTGATTTTCAGGGATTCTTTTATTTCAGGTATGGAGCCCATGGATTGGCGTAAAGCAGATGTGGTGTCCATATTTAAAAAGGGATCAAAGTCACAGCCAGGAAACTACAGACCCGTAAGCTTGACATCTGTGTTAGGGAGCAGTTTGAAGGGTTGCTAAGAGAATATATTCAAGAATTCAGCTGGAACAGGAATATCATTGGCAGGAGCCAACATGGCTTTGTGAAAGACAGGTCTTGTCAAACTAACTTGATCGCATTTTATGAAAAAGTGAGTAAAAATATAGATGCGGGAGCAACGGTTGATGTGATTTATTTAGACTTTGCCAAGGCATTTGATACGGTTCCACACAAGAGGTTACTGTACAAATTGAATGAAATAGGCCTAGGGGAAAATGTTTGTGTGTGGATTGGAAATTGGCTAAAAGATAGAATGCAAAGAGTGGTAGTAAATAGCAAGTTCTCCAACTGGATAAACGTGATAAGTGGAGTACCACAGGGATCTGTCCTGGGTCCTCTTCTTTTTAATTTGTTTATTAATGACCTCCCAGAGGGCATAGGGAGCCATGTATCAGTGTTTGCCGATGACACAAAATTAAGTAAGGTAATAAAGTCTGAACTGGATGTGTCTTCATTACAAGAGGATTTGGACAAATTGAGTAACTGGGCAGGCAAATGGCAAATGAGATTCAATATAGACAAGTGTAAAGTTCTGCATTTTGGGTATAATAATAAAAATGCAACATATAGTTTAAATGGTGTATCTCTGGGGAAATCTACTAACGAAAAGGATTTGGGAGTAATGGTAGACAATAGACTTAGCAGTAGCATGCAGTGCCAGCTGGCAGCTTCAAAGGCCAATAAGATATTGGCATGTATTAAAAGGGGTATTGACTCAAGGGAGGAAGATATTATTATGCCTATTTACAGGTCCATGGTAAGTCCCCACCTAGAATATGCTGTTCAATTCTGGAGGCCCTTTCTGAAAAAGGACATTATGGAACTAGAGAGAGTGCAGAGAAGGGCTACAAAACTAGTAAGGGGAATGGAAAGTTTTAGTTATGAAGAAAGGCTAGAAAAGTTAAACTTGTACAAACTAGAGAAACAACGTCTTAGAGGGGATATGATAACACTGTATAAATATGTTCAGGGCCCATACAAAGGGCTGTCCAAAGACCTGTTCATTAACAGAACAGTACATAGGACAAGGGGCCACCCGCTTAGACTTGAGGAAAGGAGATTTAATCTACAGCAGTGGAAGGGTTTCTTTACAGTAAGGACAATAAAGGTATGGAATTCACTGCCTGAGGAGGTGGTGCTATCGAATACATTACATGCCTTTAAAAAGGGCCTGGATACTTATTTAAAAGAGCATAACATAGAGGGCTATGTACGTTAGTATTGGGATTAATATTTAGTTAGAGCATGTTGATCCAAGGAGAAATCTGATTGCCATTTGGAATCAAGAAGGAATTTTTCCCCCCCATTCAATGCAGAATTTCAAATTGCTGTATTGAGGGTTTTTTTTTGCCTTCTATCAGATCAACGATGGTAAACAGGAATAGGAAAAGGGTTGAACTAGATGGATGCAAGTCTTTTTTCAACCTAAATTACTATATTACTATGTTACTATGTATCTTAGTATGACCAGGAAATCCTAATGGACTCTATGAATTTTGTCCTTGTGACTTTGTAAAAGAAGATAACATATTCAATCAGTACTGGATGTCATGTCCATGGAGGAGGACAATGTAGTCACTCGTAGCTTATTTTTTTAAAAAGACAGAGTGCTTGAACTAACTTACAATTTTAAGGACCGGAGAGTTGTGTAATGCATTGTGAAGCAATGTGTTGTACACCCCTCCGGTCCTTAAAGGGTTAAGATGACCATGTACAGTGAACAGACTTTGAGGTCCTGTTATCAACTGTCATGTCCGCCTCCATGGACTTTGCTTCCAGGAATGATTGAATATGTTCTCGCTTGAACAAAGGTGAATAATTTAGGTGGATCATTAGTATTTTCTGTCCTTAGTAGGGTAAGTGTGGGGGTATTGTTACGGGGTGTTAGTTCTCCTTTAATTTTACTAATATACAATAATCTAAGTTACACATTTTGAATTTGCAGCGCCTTTACCTAGAACTTAGTACAATTTTATGAAAACAAACATACAGGACTGAGTAAAACAAGGGTATATCTGCTGCTGGAGATGCTTTATTCAAAGGTTTTTACACTTCAAACTGTTTTTGATTCAGTATTAAATTGCTAGCAGCAGTGGCATCACTAGGAATGGATGGGCTCTGGTGCAAAGATTTTTTGGGCTCTTCTTCACAAAAATATATTCACAGAGGTGTAAGGAGAATTGATTTGTCCCTGGTCCATAGTACTGTTGTACCTTCTGCACTCCCTGTAGTTACTCCCTTGGCCACTAGGGGCTGGATTCAAATGCAGGAGATAAATGTTACCTCCTGTTTTTACAAATATTTTTCTAATCAAGTCTATGGGGAAATCTGGAGATAAAAGCAGAGATAAAATTAGCCCTAGATGTCCAGAGGTTTATAGTAAAGTGCAGGGATGTGAGGAAATCATTTCGCTATATTCACTAAGAATTTCCTAATCAAGTGGAGGGGCAGAGACTGTACTCATTCACTTATCATTCTGGAGTAAAGGTGTCAATGTTATGGGGAGGGCAGGGAAAGACCAGAGTGAACAAGTGCGTATAGCGCGAAACGCGTGGACTATGTAAGTTCGCACTGCACAAGATATGAGACTGGATCTTTGTTTGTCAGAGAGAATATTTTAATATATTGGAATAAAGTGATTTTGTTTTATATAATATCTGCCTTTATTATTTTTGTGGATTCGGTGCAGTCTTCCATTGTTCAAGTAAAGACCAGAGGGGATGCAGAGAGACTTCAGCATGAAGGACAGCAGCAGCCTTCACTAAACTCTTTGAGTGGGGTAAGCAGACAAACAAAAAACAAACCTGCGCGCGTCTATGTAAAATAAAATGTGTGCCCTGTAATGTGCATATATAATATTTCTTAGTAAATATGTGCCCTATAATGTGCATATATGAATATTTCTGAGAAAAATAAGTGAGAATTTGGTATTCAAAAATTGGCCAAGTCGTGGGTAAGCTTGCCACCACGCCATGGTATCTCACTTTTCAGCAAGTCCTACTCTAATACAACTAAAACCCTATCTAAATTAAAAATCCCTGATGAAATGTTTTAAGAAACACATAGGAGGGGGGGCACTTTAAATAATTTGTTTACAATGCTTGTGGATCCCAGTGTGGTGCAATTAAAAAAAGAAGACAAACAATATAAAAACATATAAATTGGACATACCTGGTGTAAAAATCTAAATACCAATGCTTTGCTCACCCCTATTGCAAAGCAATGTGTTGTGTACCCTTCTGACACTTAAAGGGTTAAGTAAGGAGGAGTTACTGCTCCCATTGGATGATTCAATGGGGGAGTGATTTAAATCATGCAGGGAGTTGGCCTGCCCCCACTATCCAGCCCGCTCACCACTATCCAAGTAACTGAAAAAACAAAATGGCTGCCACTCGCTCCTATACCACAGACACAAACACATCAGACAAAAATCACACACACACTCAGTCATATACTCACACTCAATCATACACACTCACAATAATTCACACACTCTCTCTCACACTCAATCTCACACACTTCCTGAGTTAAATCCTGCTCCAATCATCAACACCACATAATTTAAGCAACAAGCACAACTGCAACCAAACACCTTGAGACTCAGGTCAACAATATAAAGCGATCCCCCAAGAATCTAAGTACTGCCGTCAATATGGCCTTTATCCACTCCACTAAGGACATGTGACTTCAATATAGAATACTTCAAAAATACAATGAACCCTCCCTTCCACCAATTTAGTGCACTCAGTGGGATAGCTTGTCTGCACATGCTCCCTGATACCATGCATATGATTGGTCAGCGCACAACACAATGTGCAATAGATGTAAACAAACTTCCTAATACTCAAACCTATAAACTTGCTATCATCTGGTGGGAGCGGTAATGGAGGCAAAGGTGGTGCACCAGAGGAGGAGGCAGAGGCCACTGAGGGTGCTGGTGCAGGAACAGTTGGTACATTATCCCACACCCGGACCTTAGCACAAGGAGATGATGATGATGATGATGATGCAGGTGAAATGCTCATCAGCCCACTTCCAGGCTGAGTTTCTCTTGTCATCCCAGATATTTTTTTCCCCCGTTTGTTGTGCCCTTGGATAAGGATACAGGGCGTAGAGATAACAGCTCTCAATTTCATTTTTTGGGAACGGTTTTCACATAACATAAACATTGTGGTGTCTATGTTGCATATGCTTTATGAGGCCAGATGCCCCAAGGTGTGTGCCCTCCTTCCCCCTTTCACTACCTTATCAGACATAGTGACCAGTGCAGTCACTGATTACTACACTGTTCCGGTTACAAATGAAAATTGTTCCTACAACCATAATTTCAGTGAGGGGAGAGGTGGTAAAAATTGCTTTCTTTTTCTTCTCCAGAATCACTTTCTTTGGATGGGGCAGGTGATGCTGCTGCTGCCTCACCATCAGCACTAGAGCTTGGACCAGGAGTACTGGTGGCAAGTGGGGCCTTTCCCAGACCAATATCACTACTTGACGAACCTAGTCCCATGGTGACCATGTTTGTCTGTGGTACAGTACCTTGTCCATCATCCTGCTGTTCTGACAGATGCCTGTGAGGACTTTTCAGCAGGAATTACAGCAGCAGCAGCAGCAAACTCCCGAATGTCACTGCTGGTGGTTGCAGTGATGGCCATCCACATTTGCACCTCTTTCTCCCATTCTTTATTGCTTTCTGCCAAACTCTTCTCCACCCCAGCTGCCACCACCAGGAGTCTCTTTCTGCTCTATGGGACTGGTTGCAGATGAAAAGCTTGACAGGTGGTCCCTTGCTGTCATACTTGTCATCTCCTCAGAAGAAGGAGTACTGGCAGCAGTAGTAGCAGACACAGGCAGCTGACATGTGCTACTGCTCATACTGCTAGGCAGTTACGCCTTCTTCAATATATTTCCCAAGATGGACAATGCTGGGAAAATGGAAAACAGTAAGTGAGGGGTATGTAGGCTCCCTTTACTGTTGGTCTTGCTAATGTTCTCCTCCAACTCTGTTTCAGCAGCATCAGCAGTGTCAGGGTCCATACACCCTCTCCTGCTGGTCATAGTGTTAGTCAGCACTTTAACTATTTTTTTTACAATTTAAACTTTTATTTATATGTTTTTTCCCTCCAACTCTTTGACTGCTTCTAGTCTCTTTCTCTCTCTCTTAAACTACTCCACAATGCATGGTGGGAAATTCTTGGTTTTTATATTACGGAGGTGTGAATTTTCCCTCCCTTTGGAAAATGTAGCAGGTAAATGGAACTGTTCTCATGGGAATTCTGTAGTGTTAGTAAAACGGAGGAAAATCTGCGGGTTTCTCCATAGGTGGGATTTCATAGGGGAAAGTGGAAAATCATGCTTTTTATTTGTGAAAATTCCCATGGGAACAAAACAAAAATTTTCACCAGTCCCTACACAAGACCAGCTTAGCATTACCCCAATGCATGAGAACAGCCAATCATTATCCAACACTTAAGATTAGTTGAGCATTAACCCATTATATCATGACATATAACTATAGTGATAAGGTTCAGTAAAAGAATATCAGAATAACTATTGTATAAAAGTGATATAAAGCAGCGAATCTTAACAAAACAAATAATACATTTTACAACACAAATACATGTGATGCTACAGGTGTAACTATATACAACATAAGCCAATGTGTACAAAAAACAATGAAGCTAAGTTATATATGAGTTATCCATGAAACAACAACATTTCAAAACACTGGATACTGATCTAATCTGGTTTATACTTGAGGAAGAATGGAATCCCAGGGAACCAATGGGATGTGATGGAGAACTGGGTTAAGCACACTAAAGGAGGATTAAGGAATATCTTTATGAGAATGCTGTGATTACGGATGGAATTATTTTACAATACTGTTAGGTGTTAACAAAACATTCAGTGTCTCCATGCCCAGGTTAAAGCAATATTGCCACCAACTCTACTAGTGAGGGGCACCACATCCAAGCCCAAGATTAGTTTGTCATCAAGTCCTTCAGGAGAAAAACAGTGCTTCAGTCAAGGTGGAAAGGGCCCTTCCAAATTCTACTGACCACCCAGACAGCTGTAAAGGTTGAAAGAAAGGACTCTTGGATCCATGTATCTCATTTCAAATTGGTGACTGCACCCAAAGGAGACTCAAGATACTTAACTGATTTATATTATATCCATTTTTACTATTAATCACTTTATTTACAGAATTACAGTATCACGGTATTCCAGTATCTTACTATTACAGTATTTCAATATTATTGTGTATATGTCATATTAAATTTCCATTGAAGATATGTTGATTCAGATTTCTTGGCACAGTGTCACGGGACTACCAAAGACTGATGAGAAGAAGGATCATTTGGAAGCCATCCCACCTATCGCTATCTGTACATTACCTATAATTTTGGGAATTTCCTTTTCATGGGGGCTTTCCTCATTCTTTCCCGGTGGTTCCTGTGAGACTGTGAGATAATTCTAAAGCAAAGTGTGTATGTCTCATGGTATCTTGTGCTTTTAGTAAACTTTCTTGACTTATGATACAAACACTTACGCATAAATAACCCTTACCTATTGTCACCAGATGGAATGATTTAGGACCATACCATTTGAAATATTGATCACTATGTTGTATGTTGTGTGACATAATGTAATAGTGTGTGGTGTAATAGTGTAGGTCCTGTAAAGGGATTTGGGAGTTGGTAGTAGGGATGGGCGAAAATTTCCACCTCAAACTGAAATCGGCGAAGAATGGCACTTTCCACTTGGCGAATAATTTCCTGCGAAAAGTGAAGTTTTTCCTCTTTTTCCATCTTTTTCGCCCATTGAAATCAATGGGAAGAAAAATTTTTCTCCATCATATGAAAATTTTCTACAGCCATATAAAAGGCTGTCAGGCTTTCATAGCAGCCATTTTGTGTTTATGAGAGGAGAGAGCAGTATGTTTTTTGAGCTAGAGAAGACAGAGAGGAGAATTGAAGTTTAGTTTAGGGAATCTTTTAGGTAGGACATTTATTCTGTTAGGAGAGTCAGTGGGGCACTCTGGGGAGAAGAAGGGAGGAAGGGGGTTGACCCCAAATACTTCAAAATTCCATGTGACTGACAGGCAAGACACAGGCAGCTAGTAGGGATCTATTTGTTTGCTGATCTTGCTGTTTTTGTCTCTGTGCTGGATGGGGAAGTCTGGGGAAAGACGTTATTAATTTTGTTTTTCAGTTATATTTTTTTTTTGGGACAGACTGTGATAAGAGTGAACAACTAAAAAATAAAAAAGAAATTAAAAAATAAAAAAGAATAAAGAACTAAATATATTAGGTGACAGTGACAGACAGCTGACTGGGCTTAGGCAAGGCATCATACAGTGTAATGTTCAACAAACGCACAAGGGGAAGGGGAGGGGTGGAGCAGTGCAGGGACGTGAGAGTAAAGTAGTAGTTCAAAACTGACTGCAGCAATAGTTGCTGCATCGTGTGCATTCAATGATAATGATCCCTCTACTCCAAGGGAGGATGAAGTTTGTCAAGGTCCCATCAAAACTAGGTTCAGCACCACCAGTGCCAATAGAAATAAAGAACCATATAAGAAGAACACTGAAGATAACAACAAGTCACATTCAAATGTTGATGATGCTGGCAATAGCATAATAAAGAAAGGTGTAGCAGCTGAACCACCTGCTGCATCAGATAGTGAGACAAACAAGCACCAAGATACCAGTAGTAGAGAATTTTGTTACAGTAAAAGTAAAAATAAATTGTTTGAGACCTCCAAAAGCTTAGAGGAATATAAGGGTAGTAGTGGGCAAGAACTGTCAGGTCATACTGATGCTGCTGAAGATGACCTAATGATAACTGATGATGATGCAGATCTAGAATATATCTCTCCAGCATCCTTATCTTGTTCAGATACAGATGAAGTTGAGAGTGAGGATGTTGACAGGGCTCTAAGGTTAGCAGAAAGTCAAAGGCTGAATCTTCCACCACTTTAAGGAGCACTGTGCCTGTCCATAAACTGTTTGAGAAAGCCATTGGAAAATCTGACCCTGGACAAGCACAGATTTCAAAAAGTACAGAGTGACCCTATCAGTCATCATCGGCATCATCGCCTCTTCAAAATCCAAGCCCCACTCAGCCACATACACCTGTTTTGAGTACCCAGCAACAGCAACACAGATTAACATCCACAATGCTAGATATGATGAGTGCCTCTGCTGCTGCTGTAAGTGCTGCACCTTTTACACCTAGTAGTAGTGGCAGTAGAATTACATCAACATCTCACCTCAGTAGTAGTAGCAGCACCACCACCTCTGGAATCCCTCATGCCATGAAGTCCACAGTAAGGATCCTCAAGCTAAGCATGTTGCTATCTGTTGTCTGTGCAAAAAGCACATGAGCAGGGGGAAAGCAGGCTCACACCTAGGCACCTCCTCTATGAGATACCACCTGAAGCACAACCACAGGTCTGCCTGAGAGACACACTATCAGTAGGCCAAAGGTGCCACAAATAGCAGCAGCAGAAGCACTTTAAAATGTTCCCAGGGCTTTAGGCCAGAAAAAAGAAGTAGTGAAGTTATTTATGTATCAGAGAGTGTGCTACCACCAGTGCCAACAGTGAGTTCAGTCCAAATAACACCTATGGCTCCTGCTACAGAGGTGTATAACTGATAAAGAACAAACATATTAACACCAGCACCGATGAGGAGGTGGAAGAGGGATGTGAAGAAGGATTGCCACCATCTACCCCACTTTGGACCACTGCTATGACCGATAAATAATGTGTGTCAATAATCTGAGATGGAGGATAGCGTATGACAATGACAATGGTAAAAATACATACACAAATCACACCATGGCAGTCCTCCACCACCACCACAATACACATCTGCCACATTGTAGGTTGTACTTAATTTTTTTCATTACTACCGGCCCTGCCAATATACCGGGCAAGGCAGCCTATGGTATGACACAATAATATGACTAAGGCTCTACCGGCCTTGCCAATATACCGGGCAAGGCAGCCTGATGGATGACACAATAGTAGGAATAAGGATCTACCAGCTTTGCCAATATACCGGGCAAGGCAGCCTGGAGGATGGCACGACAACTTGAATGAGGCTCTACCGGCCTTGCCAATATACAGGGCAAGACAGCTCCACTAGTGCTGTAAGGATGGAAGCATCAGCATAAGATGGTACAATGGAGCAAACCAGTATCGCTTATAGGACAACCAGGGAGGCCCAACCGGTGCTGTAAACGGAGGCAGCTAGCAACCGGTGATATGGAGTAAACCAGTACCACGTACTGGACAAAGGGAACGCCCTACCGGTGCTATAATGTAGACAGCTAGCAACCGGTGATATGGAGTAAACCAGTACTGCGTACTGGACAACAGGAACACCCTACCGGTGCAATAATGGAGGCAGCAGCAACCGGTGATATGGAGTAAACCAGTACCGCGTACTGGACAACAGGAACGCCCTACCGGTGCAATAATGGAGGCAGCTAGCAACCGGTGATATGGAGTAAACCAGTACCGCGTACTGGACAATCAGAACGTCCTACCGGTGCAATAGTGGAGGCAGCAGCAACCGGTGATATGGAGTAAACCAGTACCGCGCACTGGACAATAGGAACCCCCTACCGGTGCAATAATGGAGGCAGCAGCAACCGGTGATATGGAGTAAACCAGTACCGCGTACTGGACAACAGAAACGCCCTACCGGTGCAATAATGGAGGCAACAGCAACCGGTGATATGGAGTAAACCAGTACCGCGTACTGGACAACAGAAACGCCCTACCGGTGCAATAATGGAGGCAACAGCAACCGGTGATATGGAGTAAACCAGTACCACATACTGGACAACAGGAATGCCCTACCGGTGCAATAATGGAGACAACAGCAACCGGTGATATGGAGTAAACCAGTACCACATACTGGACAACAGGAATGCCCTACCGGTGCAATAATGGAGACAACAGCAACCGGTGATATGGAGTAAACCAGTACAGCGTACTGGACAACGGGAATGCCCTACCGGTGCAATAACGGAGACAGCTAGCACCCGGTGAATATGGAGTAAACCAGTACCGCGTACTGGGCAACACAGAAGCCCTACCGGTGCTTGTAATGTAGGCAGCTGGCAACCGGTGAAGTGGAGCAAACCAGTAGTCAGAATGTCACCCAGGCGACCAGAGTCAACTGAAGGATGACAATCAGGATCCAGGAGCAGGAATGACAGAGAGTCCAGGACAGGACACAGGAACAGCAGAGACAGCCAACCCAGGTCAGGAACGGGAGCAGGAACAACAGCAACACCGGATCAGGAACGGAAGCAGGAATGACAGCCAAACCGGATCAGGAACGTTGGCAGGAACCACGCAGGAGTGACACTGGCGTCTAGACGAGAAACTGACACTGGTAGGCTGTAGCTAAACAGGCCCAGAGATACAGGTACACAGGCAGGTGACTACTGACATAGAGACACCATGAAAGGGCAACCAAAGGGTGCCTCAGCCCAGTCTATATAGGCAATACTGGGCGGGCAATAGAAAAGCAGCCAATGGAGAATTCTTACACCTGACTGACAGCAAAAGTCAGCAATCACGGGCACCGTGATAGTACCCCCCTCTCAAAGACCCCCCCCTTCTGGAAGAGGGACCTGGTTTCTGGGGGTACTTGGAATGAAAAATTTGCAGTAATTTGGGAGCATGACGGTCCTTACTATCCACCCAGGATCGATCCTTAGGACCATAACCCTTCCAATGTACCAAATACTGCAATTTTCCTCTAAATCTGTGAGAATCAATGATACTCTGAACTTCGTACTCCTCCTGGCCCTCTACCTCTATAGGCCCTGGCACCACAGGGTTAGTAGTATAACGGTTGCATACAAGAGGTTTGAGGAGAGATACATGGAACACATTGTGAATGCGCATGGGCGCAGGGATATCCAAGGCATAAGAAACAGGGTTAATTTTACGGCTCACCCTGTACGGACCAATAAACCGGGGAGCCAATTTATTAGATGGGACTTGTAACTTGAGGTTTCTGGAGGATAGCCATACCCTGTCCCCAACCTGGAAAGAGACTGCTGGCAGCCGTCTACAATTAGCATGGCGCTGATGACGCTGAAAAGACTGACTGAGTGCCCTTTGAACCTGTGCCCACGTGGAGCAGAGCTGCTCAATATGCTCATCCAGAGCTGGAATCTGTTGAGACTGAAATGAATCCGGAAGCAAGCACGGCTGGAACCCGTAGTTGATAAGAAACGGGGAGCTCCCGAATGATGAGTTAACCACAGAGTTCCTGGCGAACTCTGCCCACGGAAACAGGTCGGCCCAGTTATCATGATGGTCAGTAACAAAACAGCGCAGGAACTGCTTCAGTCCCTGAATGGCACGCTCAGCAGCCCCATTGGTCTGGGGGTGGTATGCGGAAGAAAAGGACAATTGGATGCCCATCTGTTCACAAAAGGCTCTCCAAAATCTGGACACGAACTGGCTCCCCCGGTCGGACACCAGAGCTCTAGGTACCACATGCAACCGGAATACTTCTTTAGCGAAAACCACCGCTAATTCTTTAGCAGAGGGAAGGCCACGGAGAGGTACTAAATGAGCCATTTTAGAAAACCTGTCCACCACCATAAGTATGAAGGAATATCCCCTAGACACTGGCAACTCTCCCATAAAGTCGATAGAAATATGAGACCAGGGATGTTCGCCATTGGGTACTGGTTGAAGTAGGCCCACAGGGAGGTGTCTAGGGGTCTTGGCATGAGCACAGGTGGCACAGGCATTGGTAAATGCAGCACAATCTGCCCTCAAAGAGGGCCACCAGAAAACTTGTGAGAGTGACCATATTAATTGATCCCTACCAATATGCCCAGCAGCTTTAGATGAGTGGTAGGTTTCAAGTAGTCTAGTGTGGAATGGCTCATCAACATAACACTTGCCCACTGGGGTTTCTGGGGGAGCAGTAGCCTGGGTGGCCAGAATCTCTTCCCCCAGTGGCGAAGTGATACTAGTACGTAATGTGGCCAATATACGATCAGGCTGTATAATAGGTACTGGGACCTCGCTCCTGTCGGTCTCAGGCTCAAATTGTGTAGACAGGGCATCAGCCCTAACGTTCTTGGAACCCAGCAAGTAAGATACAATAAAATTAAATCGGGAAAGGAACAACGCCCATCTGGCCTGGCGAGAAGACAATCTTTTAGCTTCTGATAGATAAGTCAGATTCTTATGGTCAGTAAGAATCAATACAGGATTTCTGGTGCCTTCCAATAAATGATGCCACTCCTTAAGAGCAAGAATGATAGCCAGTAGTTCTCTGTCACCTATCTCATAGTGGCTCTGGGCAACAGACAATTTATTTGAGAAAAACCCACATGGTCTGAGAGTACTCCCTTTTTCTGGTTGTTGAGAGAGTACTGCCCCAACCCCAATCTTTGAGGCATCGACCTCCAGTTGGGGTGGGATAACACTGGAGCAGCTGCAAAGGCAGATTTCAAGGTCTCAAAAGCACATTCAGCTGTCTCAGACCATTGGGAAGGATTGGCACCCTTATGAGGAAGGTCAGACAATGGTTTAACAATTGTGGAAAAGTTCTTAATAAACTTTCTGTAATAATTAGCGAAGCCCAGAAATCGCTGAATCGGTTTTAAGCCTTTCGGCCGTAGCCATTGCAAAACTGCCGCAAATTTCTCCTGATCCATGGCAATACCCTCCTTGGCAATTACAAACCCCAAAAAGGGCACACTGGATCTATGAAACTTGCATTTTTACAATTTGCAACACAATTTGTTCTTATGTAGGCGGAGCAACACTTTTGACACATCCTTGATGTGTTATGACAGGTCATCTGAGTGAATAAGTATATCGTCCAGGTAAACCACCATGCAGGACTGCAGCATATCCCTGAGGATATCATTAATTAGTTCTTGGAACACTGCGGGTGCATTACAGAGACCAAACGGCATCACTAGATATTCATAGTGCCTGGATCTAGTGTTAAAAGCCGTCTTCTACTCATCACCAGCTCTGATCCGATTCAGGTTGTAAGCTGCACACAGGTCCAATTTTGTGAAAATTGAGGAACATTTTAATCTGTCAAATAGTTTGGTGATGAGTGGTATCGGATACGCCTTCTTAGGCATCAACTTGTTTAGGCCACGGTAATCAATGCACGGTCTTAATTCGCCATTCTTTTTCTTCACAAAAAAGAACCCAGCCTCAGCTGGCGAGGTGGATTTCCTGATGATCCCTCTTTTGAGGGCATCTGAAATATATTCCTCCATAGCTCCATACAATATTGGGACCAGGCAGAAATCTCACACTTTTGCCAGTCAAACTGAGGATTATGCAATTGCAAGCAAGGGAAACCAAGAATGACTGCATGGTGAGGAGAATCGATTATCTGAAACTGCTGTTCCTCTTTGTGAAGTGCCCCAATAGTCATAGGAAGTGGCATCGTTTCAAACGTAACCTGGGCAGGTTGCAGTGGTCTGCCGTCAATAGCCTCAATAGCCAGAGGGGATTCTCTTTCAATCAGCGGAATCTTGTGCCATTCAGCAAAGGCATTATCCATAAAATATCCGGCTGCGCCGGAATCAATCAGAGCCAGAACCTCCACTGAGTGATCTGCTCACGAGAGTACCACCTGGATGGTGGGTTTCTGAATGCTCAAACCTGGGGACGGATGAACACCACCTAGGGCCTGTCCCCCAAGGTACCCTAGGTGCGTTCGTTTCCCGGACGTATGGGACAGGTTCTTAGCAAGTGCCCAGTTTTACCACAGTATAGACATAACCCCTGCCTCCTGCGATGTGCTCGTTCCTCTTTGGTTAACCTGGTAAAGCCTAATTGCATAGGTTCACAAGGTTCTCGTGCATGGTCATTGGATTTAGGCAACGAGGGAGGGATGGGTGGGCAAAATGAACTGTTAGGCCCAGTGCTTTTTGACCGTACCCTACGGTCCTTAGCCATAAGCCTTTCACAGATCCGAGTGTCAATTAGAATTGCATAATCAATATATTCATCCAGATCATTAGGCAACTATCTAGCTGCAATTTCATCTTTGATATAATCGCCCAGACCTTGAGCAAAGGCAGCCAGCAACGCCTTATTGTTCCAAACTACCTCTGCTGCTAGTGTACGGAATTCTATGGCATACTCTCCCACAGTCCGCTTGCCCTATTGAATCTCTATTAGACGTTTAGCAGCAGAGGTGGTTCTACCAGGGATCTCGAATACTCTCCGAAATGTTTGCACAAATTCCCTGAAATTCTTTGTGCAAGGTTTCGCATTCTCCCATAAGGGATTGGCCCATGCCCGTGCTCGCCCGGTCAATAAGGATATCATAAACCTAAGTTTACTGCGATCATTGGGAAAGGCATGAGAGGTTAATTCTAGAAATATCTCAAGTTGATTGATAAACCCTCTGCACAGACTGGGTTCGCCATCATATCTGAGCGGCAATGGTGCAGAAGCGGTTAGCCCTTTGACTGCAGCCACAGAGGTAATAGTATAATTCTCCGGTGTCGAAACTGGGGAGACGGACTTATCAGTGAGTACAGTACGCTCAAGAATAGTTTGGATGGCCAATGCCAACTGATCCAAACGCTGATCATGTACATCCAATGGATGTTCTGAGTGTTACCTTCACTCTTACTGTCTGAGGTCATGGCCCTTTCGTACTGTCACGGTTTGTTTTGACTCTCAGACACAGAGTAAGATAAAAATCAAACTATGGACCCTATAGGATTCAATACAGACTGACATGCACCTCGGATCATGTTGTTTACATTCTGATTTGTCCCTGTAGGCTATACTATGTAGAAAAGACAATTTCTACGTTCCGGGAACGTATGGCCAATCATCGTTCATCCATTAGAGCTGCACTTAAAAGTGGCAAAACTGATAAACCAGTTGCAAGGCACTTTTTTGAAAACAATCATCCATTACCCTCATTACGGTCTATGCTGATAGACCATGTCCCTGTGCACAGGAGAGGCGGAGATCAAACTCTTAAGCTCCTACAATTGGAAGCGAAATGGATACACAGGTTAAATACTGTGGCACCTAAAGGCCTAAATGAGGTCTTGAGTTTTACACCCTTCTACTAACACTATATATCTTGTATATGTTGAGAGATCTAGCACCTCACATGGGAGCTATTGGGGGTTTATACTGGTGGGTTCTGCACATAATAGGCATTATGGCCAGTGCATGCTCCACACCTCCCCCTGCCCCGGTTTAACTCCTGGTGCAGGGATTTATCTATGGATGATTTATAAGTCCATGTAAGTGCTCTGGAGTTGTGGTGTTCGTTACATTTCATATCATATGATTGCCTGACAGGGGGACATAAGCCAATCAGATGTGAATGACATGACCTGGCAGTCTCTATCTGTGATATGTCTCCTTATTAACTTGACCTGTGTTATGAGGTGTAGTAATTAAGGGCCTAGGGCAAGTATCAATTGATCAGTTTCTACTTAATAACTTTACAGAATGTGGAGAGATAAGTTATGTCTTTTGTCTCATCATCAGTTCATCCTCATATGGGCCAATTGCTATATGATTACACCATATAGATCATCTTTATTGTCCTACATGTCCACACTGCGCATGCTGTGTCTGACTCCGATCGGTGGGTGAAGGCGATTGGTCCCTCCACGCACCACGTGAGTTGCGACGTGAGGGAGACCCGTCGCTTTCCCCGACCGAGTGTGAGGTACATACCAACATGCGCGTTTTGCAGGTACTTTGAAGGACTTTCTTTATCTTCACATATTAATGGAATATGAGGTTTTTACAATGAATTGTGGGGTACACTTATGCACAAGTTCTGTATGGCGCTTGAAGCGATTGTGTCACGGTGCATATGACGTCACTGGCGCCTCGAGCGCTCGGCTTTGGCGCTAACAGGGCAGGGGGGTTTAAAAGGCACTAGTAAACACTATGATAATTGTCCTGAGGAAGGCCAGCACTGTCTGGCCGAAATGTTGATTAAATAAATCACCATTCTGAACTTTCTTTAGAAGTCCTGTGAGTGCTTGATTCACATGTTCTATATATTAACTTAGTCCAATCAGTGAACCCAGGCACACTTGAACTTTGAAAGTGAGAGTGCTTCCACGCTATGCTATATCTATATATCTATATATATATATATATATATATATATATATATATATATATATATATATATATTGCTGGGATATGCACTCACGCTTACTAAATTCGAATACCGGGTGCCATAGTTAAATACGATAAACAAATAAACAAAAAGCTATGCACTCACTGACTTCAAAAATAAAAAATACCAAAATTTAATGGTCAATAATGCAACACTTCGGTCCTCCTTTGGGGAGCTTTATCTTTGCTTGATGAAGGACCACAAAGGAGGACCGAAACTTGCATTACTTTGAAGTCCGTGAGTGCATAGCTTTTTGTTTATTTATATATATATATATATATATATATATATATATATATATATATATATATATATAAAGAGAGGCACTCACGCTTCAAAAGTCTGTTGCCTGGGTGCTACAGTTTTTTCAGCCAAAAATGTAACAAAATCCAATTGAAGAAAGCACTCTCAGGGCTTCATCTTCAGTGATAAAAAGAGTTTATTGTGCAAATCAACGTTTCAGTTTTATCTAATCGTAACCTTCATCATGGATGGATATATATACATACACACTCCACACTCACACACACAGACAAACAACACACAGAGTATATTAGAGTGATATATTTTTGAATTTCAGACTGGAATCCATATAAACTATAAATTACTCTGTTGACACACAAAATTAAATATCTCCTACACTATTGTTTTCAATAGAAAATGTCTAACATATCATATGTGTGATTCTGAAAGATTTGTCAGATTGGAATGAAACATTGATCAATTAATCAGCACTTCTTTGATCTTCATACAAGTCCTATGAGTTCGGTTCATTTCATCGTCTATACATTCATTAACTGAGACTGGCACTCTGGCAAGTTAAGTATTTATTGCAGTGAGTGTTAACACTCTGGTCTTGTTCCCCTGTCCATGGAGGGACATAGAACCACACATACACTGCCTGACATCCCAGCCTTGTTCTACTGTTCTCTGATAGTTGCAAGCTCTCACATATACTGTCTGTCACCCCAGTCTTATTCTCCTGTCTACTGGTGGACACATAATCTCACACACATATTATGTGACATTACTGCCTTGTTCCACATTCCACTGGTAGTCACACAACTCCATACACAGCTCCTGCACCCCAGCCTTGATCTACTCTCCACTGGTAGTTACAAAACCACATACCCACTGTCTGATAGGCTGGACTTGTCCCACTGCACAGTCACATGTACACACACACATACACACACACACACATCCCACTCCACACACACACACACACACACACATACCACTCCATATCATACACACACACACACATACCACACCACACCACACCACACACACACACACACACATATCACACCACACATATACCCACACACAAAAAAAAATTGCCTGGGTGCACTTTTGAATTTCATTGTGGAATCCATATAATTATTATTTTCAATAGAAAACATTTAACATAACATATATGTGATTCTGAAAGCTCTGTCAAAATCACCTAAGTTGTTTAAGGCATTACTACCACTTTAAGTTGTTACCCCAATATAAATAACACCAACTCTCTTGGAACTGACTGACACAATGTTTCCGCTTCTGAATCAGGAATTCCATTGACTTTACTGTGTAGAGTAATTGGACACTCCCATCTGTAACATTTTATCTGTGTCATACAGAGCGAGTCTTGATAAGCAAAGAACATTCTTTTTGATACACACATGATACACACATATAAATTGTGTCCACAGTCCAGATTCTTAAAGCAGCAGGGCTACTAGTCAAGATGTGGAAGTGTGTAATGGTGTTGCCTGTCGTCCTTGGTGTCCACTGCGGAATACAACACGACAACATCACCACGACAGATAATGTACGTGAGCGCATTGTGGAGGACATCCACATTCTGACAGTAGCTGATGCATTTCAGAACATTGAGGCGCTCCTGAGGACAGACTTGGTAAGTATGGATCACTGTGTGTTACCTGCAGTCTGTTCATACTAGGCCTTGAATGTGATTCAATAATAAAATTAGGAGTTGTAGAGACAACCAGCTGCACCACAGAGGACAAATGCAAATAACACACATTTTTAACTTTTTGAGTGACAGGGAGAAAGCAAATGCTTTTGTGGACACATATCGGACATGCAACTGGTTAATATCTAACATATTACAGAGGTCTCACACACAATGCTTTGGAGATCTTTCTAGCATTTATGGGGTTAAAAGCCCTATTTAAATTGCAGAAATAAAAAAAACAGAAAAAGGAGAAAACACCCATCTATCTGTATGGAAAATACAATGTAATATTATATGTGATATATAGTCCAAGAGGAGGTCAGAGATGCTGATCTAGGTAGGAGTGGAATTCTACACAGGGTGCAGTATCTTTTATATCACAAGTGATGTACATAGATCAGAAATATCCTGAAGTGCATCATACTGGTCCTGTATAGATGACAGTCCAACTACAAAATGCCAGGCAATTCCCCTCAGACCCAGTGAAGTAGCTGACCCCAGATATACATTTCAGCCTTCTTGGGTCTCATCAGTGAGGTGCAGCTGATCTCTCTAGATGCTCATGAACAAGGGATCCACATCTGGATTCCCCTATTACTCTTAGGGTGACAAGCTCAAAGCTAATTAACATATTCAAAGTGACAGGTCAGAAAGGCTGAACTAGGACTGGTATCCTACCCAGGGTGCAGTCCCTTTTATATCACATGTTTCGTACACAGAGAGGTGCAACTGATCTCTCTAGACACTTGTGTGCAATTTTTAATGAGAAAAAAGGAAATGTGGGTGTGTATTTGTGTGTGTGCATTTTGTAATGAGAAAAAAAGGAAATGTGGGTGTGTGCATGTGCGTGTGTATCCATGTGTTACAGGGCCTTTTCTGCAGTAAAAAAAATCCACTTTAATATAAAAAAAAAAAATATATACAAGTTTGAGCTGTGATAACATTTGAATTAATATCTCCCAGCAGAGGGGGTAGAACCTTTATTTTACTCACCAGCAAAAGCCCAACAGTGTACATTTTTTCATTAAAAACATTTACTGCTTCTTTAAAAGGGACTTTCAATCCTTTGAATCCTAGAGAGGTCTAGCATTCGAGGGGTTAAAAGTCCCATATAAATCAGCTAGAATATTTATTCATCCCCTGTGCTGAAGTGGATTTGCCCCATAATTATCCCAGTTCTTATTAAATCAGCCTCATTGTGATATTAATTAGTAATTACTTTCTGAATCTTTACAGACAAATAAGACCGGTTGGTATAAAACTCCAAGTAATTCCAAGGTAAATGTAATGTTTTCTTTATTTTGCAACAGAACAGATTGATGCATTTTGCTGCATGTTCCTAGTACTCTACACGCTTTTCTGTCTGGCAGCTAAGTGGTTAAATATGCAAGTGTTTCACTAATATTTCTGTCCTCTGGCCAAACACTGGAACTGGCTACTGTCCCTGTTATCTGGATAACACACGCATTAGCCTGGTGTGTCTGGATGAGGTCAACCCTTTAAGGGAAAGAGGGATTAAAAAGAAAACAATAAACAGCCAGACAAAAACAAAACCCTGTCCTATGATAATGTTCCTCTCCCCAGCTCTAATTATGTTCCTTAAAGGAGAACTAATACTTGTTAATAATAACCCCCAAATCCCAATTACCTTAGTGTAGCCAGAAAATCCCAATAGCCCCTATCAATTTTTCCCTTGTGGCTTTGTTCAAGTGATAACATCAGTGTGGGATGTCATTTCTATGGAGGCGGACATAACAGTTGCTCGCAGGATCACAGGACCTCAAGCTCTGCTCGCTGTACCCCTTAACCCTTTAAGGTTCATAGAGGCATACAATGCATTGCTTCTTAATGTTTTCAGCACCCTCTCTGGTCCTTAAAAGGTTCAGTCGGCACATGTATTCTGTCTGCGTCACTGTGATAAACTGTCAGAAACTCCGGTCTCTTCTATGGTCAGGACATCCAATACTGACCGAGTGAATATGTTATATCTTATACACAGACACAATATAAATCATATGTATCAGAACTTATACATATCCCCGTTGCACAGGGAAATACAAAATACAAGATATTATAGTCTAGAAGTATTCTAGTGAATCTAAGTCCTACAAGGACGTGAAAACAGTGGGAAAATCTTCCACAACAAACACTTGTTACCAACGTAATGTTTTACAATCCTATCAGCCAAAATACATCAAAGGGGACACATATGTTACCCCTCATTTACAAAAAATTGAACAAATAAAAATAAATAAATAAAAAAGGAAAACATTTAGACATCAGAGGGAATAGTTCCAAAATGTTTAATCATATAAAAATGAAAATAAACAGATGAGGTGCGAGGCAACTGGATGAGAGCAGATTGGGCTATATGTGGGGAAGCTATGAGTGTTATAGAATGTTCACTGTCTGTTCAAGAACTATCTGGAGATACCTTTCGGCCCCTCCCCCCAGCCAGCCCCTTTTATGGACTGGTTCCCTGGACGGCCATGTTTAGATTACTTTTTTGGGCTTTGGACTTGGTCTATCGCCCATACTAGACACCAGACTCTTCTTTCTCTCCATATATTTCTAGTCTATCCTGTCTTTCTTACTTTATTTTCTAGCGTATAGTTTATTTGTCTTCTGCCAGACACACTTATCTCTTTTTAACCCTTTGAGTGCCAGAGTGGTACGGAATGCATTGCAAAGCACTCTGGCACTCAAAGGGTTAAACTGGGTAGCAGCTTCGCTTCGGATCTCTCCTTAATTTTTGTAGATCCATTACTTCTTTATTTTAAATACTGGCTTTGTGTTTGACATATACTTTTTTTTATAGATTGGAAATCTGCTTATTTTCTTTTGAGGACTTGTCTGTAATATTACAATCTATGTATTATGCCTTTATGTGTGGCTCATTGCTGTTTTCTGTTTCTGATTGATTGGATGTTTATATATTTCAATATAGCCTTTAAACATATAAATAAATAAACAGATGTACCTTAATGGTGTATTAAATATGTGTGATTAGGCTTTGTAGGGAAATATATCACAAGGTGCCTAAATGACTTACTTGGAAATACTACTATTAGAGTGGTAAGTGAATACACATTAAAGGTACATACAGCCCAAAGTGGCAAAACAGGTATATAATTAATACAAAAATGAAACACCTAGTGGATGTGGTCAGTATAAATAACTAGACCCTCCCTACTATTTGAAAAAAAGCAAGTACTAAAACCTGTGCATATTATATTACATTACAAAAATCGAGCAAATATGTCTTGGCCTGCCAAACTAGTGTTTGAGGCTACGCCAGCATTTCAAAGATCCATGTGCAGAGTTTCTGGGCTGGAATATTTCTTTATGATGGCAAGGCACCATCGTGCACCTTTTTCGTACACCACAAACCAAACCCATCACCAACCCCCCACATACCCAAAACAAACATTTTGAAACAACACTGCCTAATATGAATATAAGGTAAGACTTGGAGGGGTGGGGAGGGCAGCCCGCCACACAAAGGGAAGAAAGCAGGGGCAACTCATGCAATGCAGCTGAAAAGACGCTTTGACCTGGCCTGTCGCCATGCCCCCTGTCCTAACGTGCATTACCAGATTGAACCAAAGGTCTATGTCTGTACTCCCAAAGTTGAGCACCTTGCTGCCCGCCATCTTGCGTCTGAAGGCACGGTCATAATCACACCATGCTGTACCCCCATATGATGCATGTGCATCAACAATCAGATCAATATACTTCAAAATATTCAATGACTGCTCTGGCTTGTATACTACATAAAAACTAGCAAATGCAACAAAACCTTTCACCCAATCTATTAAATATTTGCCCTTACGCTCACCCTTCTCCGGCCTCACTCCATTCCCCTTATCCTCAATTGCCTTCCTCATGAGTTTAAACACATCTACGTATTTGCCCACTAGGATCTGCCTGGGAGCCTTACTAAGAATATGATCATATGGCTGGGACATACAACACACCTGAGTGTCTCCTGCCGCCACCAACTTAATTTACCTACCTACTGCCACCTTACTGGTGGACTTACGCACTTGTTTTCCCGAATTAGACATTTTTTTACCAAGCAGACAACTTTGTTACTAGAATCTGAGTCAGTCTCAGACTCCAGAAAGTCAGTGCCTGAATCATAGTGCTCCAACACCTCTAAAACATTACTGTTCCCCCCCTCATTAGAACTGTGTTCCCCAGAAGAAAATAGCTGCTTAGTGGCCAAATCAACAATTTGGTACATTCTGAGAAAAAAGAATACACTGGTGAGCTCTGCAACACAAAAAGGTCTGGACGTCCACAGAAGACAACAGTGGTGGATGATTGTAGGATCCTTTCCATGGTAAAGAAAAACCCCTTCACAACATCCAGCCAAGTGAAGAACACTCTCCAGGAGGTAGGCATTAGTGATGAGCGAGCACCCAATGCTCGGGTGTTCGGGTGCTCTGACCGAGCACCCCCTGAGGCTCGAGTGCTCGGCCGAGCACCCGAGCCCCATTGAAGTCAATGGGAGGACTCGAGCATTACACCAGGCACCCCCTGCTCTGATGAGGGGAGGGTGCCTGGTCCATAGGAAAAGGGAAGAAAAGGATGGAAACACCACAGAAATGGTTCAGGGACAGCATAGGGAGGATGTCTGGATGCATCTTGGACTCCAACATCGCTGCTGGGAACGATGTTTCGCCCGTAGTACGCCATTTTTACAGACTGACCATAAAACACACAAAAAGGAAAATAAAAACGACTTTAGGTGAAAAATTGTTACCAAACAATATTTGCTGTATATTTACTTGTATATCATCTGCAAATTCTCCCAAAAATTTCCTTGATTTTCAGAACTGAGGCCATGATTAAGAGGGAAACGTGCGCAGAGGCAAATTCTCCCAAAAATTTCCTTGATTTTCAGAACTGAGGCCATGATTAAGAGGGAAACGTGCGCAGAGGCAAATTCTCCCAAAAATTTCCTTGATTTTCAGAACTGAGGCCATGATTAAGAGGGAAACGTGCGCAGAGGCAAATTCTCCCCAAAATTTCCTTGATTTTCAGAACTGAGGCCATGATTAAGAGGGAAACGTGCGCTGAGCTGACCATCTAAAACATTATGGGTGAGGGTCTGCTGCAGAGCTGACCATCCTAAACATTATATGCGAAGGCCCGCTAGTGAGCTGACGCTATAAAACATTATATGAGAGGGCCCGCTAGAGAGCTGACCCAATAAAACATTATATGAGAAGGCCCGCTGGTGAGCTGACCTATATAAAAATTGTCAAACAGGGCCCGCTGATGAGCTGGCCCTATATAAAAATTATATCACAGGGCCCGCTGGTGAGCTGGCCCTATATAAAAATTATATCCCAGGGCCCGCTGGTGAGCTGGCCCTATATAAAAATTATATCCCAGGGCATATGGAAGAGGAGGAGGAGGATGAGAAGATTAAGAGTCAACCATATACCCGTTTTTTGGGTGGAAGGGGTGAATGGGAATACAGAGTATTCCCATCATTGTAAATAACATATATAAAGTGAGTTTATGTTCCCCCGGGGCTTTCCTCCAGTGGAGTGGAGAAGTCAGGGGAAATCCAGGCCTTGTTCATTTTTATAAGTGTCAACCTATCAGCATTGTCGGTGGAAAGGCGGATACGCTTATCTGTTATGATGCCACCAGCAGCACTAAATACCCGCTCAGACAGAACGCTGGCGGCAGGGCAGGCCAGCACCTCCAAGGCGTAGAGTGCCAGTTCATACCACGTGTCCAGCTTGGACACCCAGTAGTTGTAAGGCACAGAGGGATCATTGAGGACGCTGACACGGTCTGCTACGTACTCCTTCACCATCTTCCAAAACTTTTCCCTCCTTGTGACACTAGGCTGCGCATCAGGTGTCCCACGCCTTGGAGAGTGTTGCCCTGCCTTTCTCGGAACTGCTGTGTGCTCCCCTTTTCTCCCCTTCTCTGTTGGCCAAGGTAGCACGTACTCTGCCGCCAGCGTTGTCAGATGGAAAATTTTGGAGCAATTTTTCGACAAGAACCTTCTGGTATTGCACCATTTTGCTTGTCCTCTCCACCGGAGGAATGAGAGATGAGAAATTCTCTTTGTAGCGGGGGTCCAGAAGGGTGAACACCCAGTAATCCGTGTTGTTTAAAATGCGTATAACGCGTGGGTCACGGGAAAGGCAGCCTAACATAAAGTCAGCCATGTGTGCCAGAGTACCAACAGTCAAGATTTCGCTGTCCTCACCAGGAGGATGACTCTCAATCTCCTCATCCTCTTCCTCCTCTTCTGCCCACCCACGCTGAAGAGATGGAACTAAAGTTCCATGGCTACCCTCTGTAGCGGAGGCAACCGTGTCTTCCTCCTCCTCCTCCTCCTCCTCCGCCTCCTCCAATTGTCGCTGAGAAGACGAAGTGAGGGTGCTCTGGCTATCACCTTGTGTAAGCTCTTCCTCCCGCATTTCCACCTCTTCCACATGCAAAGCGTCAGTTTTAATTTTGAGCAGCGAGCGTTTCAGTAGACACAGAAGTGGGATGGTTACACTGATAATAGCGTTATCGCCGCTCACCATCTGTGTCGATTCCTCAAAATTGCGTAAAACCTTGCAGAGGTCTGACATCCATTCCCACTCCTCACTTCTGATTACAGGAAGTTGAACGGAGAGGCGACGACCGTGTAACAGCTGGTACTCCACTACTGCCCTCTGCTGCTCACAAAGCCGGGCCAACATGTGGAAGGTGGAGTTCCAGCGCGTGCTCACGTCACACAGCAGCCGGTGAGCTGGCAATTGTAAGCGCTGCTGCAGCTTCAACAGGCCGGCCGAAGCTGTAGATGACTTACGGAAATGTGCACACACGCGGCGCACCTTGGTCAAGAGATCATGCACATTGGGGTAGGTTTTTAGAAATCGCTGCACCACTAAATTAAATACATGCGCTAGGCATGGTACGTGTGTGAGCTTGCCGAGCTCCAAAGCCGCCACCAAGTTACGCCCATTATCACACACAACCATGCCTGGTTGCAGGTTGAGTGGCGAGAGCCACTGCTCGGTCTGGTGACTAATCCCCTGCAACAGCTCTGAGGCCGTGTGCTGTTTGTCCCCAAGGCAGATCAGCTTCAGCACGGCCTGTTGACGCTTCCCCACTGCAGTGCTACACTGCTTCCAGCTACTGGCTGATGGGGGAGTGGCGCTGCGTGTAGAGAATTCGGAGGTGGAAACGGAGGAGGAGGAGCCAATAACGTAGGTGCTGGTGGAAACCCTGATGGAGGTAGGGCCCGCAATCCTCGACGTGGGTAGCACCCGTGCCATCCCAGGGTCCGAGTCGCTCCCAGCCTCCACGACATTCACCCAGTGTGCCATCAGGGAAATGTAGCGTCCCTGGCCACAAGCACTTGTCCATGTGTCAGTCGTTAAGTGGACCTTCCCAGTAACTGCGTTGGTCAGGGCACGGGTGATGTTACGGGACACATGGTGGTGTAATGCGGGGATGGCACACCGGGAAAAGTAGTGGCGGCTGGGGACCGCGTACCGAGGGACAGCTGCTGCCATCAGGCTGCGGAAGGACTCAGTGTCCACAAGCCTAAATGGCAGCATTTCGATGGCCAGTAATTTTGAAAGGTGTGAGGTTAGTGCTATGGCCTGTGGGTGGGTGGCTGGGTACTTTCTCTTGCGCTCAAATGCCTGGGGTAACGACATTTGGACGCTGTGCTGGGACAGGGAAGTGGATGTGGTCGCTGATGGTGCTTCAGATGGTACAGGTGCAGGGCGGGAGGTATGCGGGCCTGCGCCTTAGACAGGCGATTGGCCGGCACCGAAAACAGGGGAAGAGGAGGCAGTGGTGTGGCCTGCAGACACAGATGGGCGATCCAGGCGTTCTTCCCACTTACTACGGTGCTTGGATGCCATGTGTCGGATCATGCTGGTGGTGGTGAGGTTTCTAGTGTTCATGCCTCGGCTCATTCTGGTGTGGCACAGGTTGCAAACTACAATTCTTTTGTCGTCCGCACTTTCCTTAAAAAAACGCCATACCGCGGAACACCTACCCTTTGGCAAGGTAGATTTACGCAAGGGGGTGCTCCGTGGAACATTTGCGGGCCGGTTTGGTGCGGTCCGCCTTCTTTCTGTAGCCACACCACTGCCTCTTCCAGCCTGTTGCGGTGCTGCAGATGGCTCACCCTCAGGACTGCTGTCATCGCTCGGCTCTACACCTTCCCAGGTGGGGTCAGTCACTTCATCGTCCACCAAGTCCTCCTCCACTTCCTCACTCTGATCATCCTCCTCAAGTCTTGATCCCACCACATACTCAGTCATTGACAACTGTATAACATTCTCCTCAACAAGGTCTTGAGACGGAAATAGTGGTTGATTTAATGGCAACTGTGTCTCATCATCATCATCATCATCCACTACTTCCTTTGACCTTAAATGCCGTTCACATCTGTCATCTTCTTGTGATTGGGTAGCCTCTAGAGGTTGTGAATCAGGGCACAAGATGTCATGTTCCTCTGCAAGCGTGCTTGGAGAGAGGGTCAAATGAAGGATTGGTGATGAGACGAGCTCCTCACTATATCCCAGTGTGGGATCACTTCTTTGACCAGACCGTGTATGGTGGGAGGAAGGATGATCAGAGTGAGGATTATGTTGACCAGACTCTTGGCTACTGAGAGTGGACTTGGTGGAAGACAGGGTGGTGCTTAACCGACTGGAAGCAGTATCAGCTGTCATCCAACCGACCACCTGTTCGCAGTGGTCGGACCTCGAGAGTGATGTCCTGCGACGCCCTGTAAAATTACACATGAAGCTAGGTATGGTGGATGTCTTTCTTTCTTGTGCTCTGGCACCAGGCACAGTTTCTCCGCGTCCTGACCCGCGCCCTGAACTTTCAGGATCACGTCCACTTCCCCGTCCCTTTTTACCCGCCTTCTTCATCTTACACAGAATATGTGACTTTAATATTTGAGTTTGAAAACTTAACAGTATTTCTTACTATTCTGCAACTGTGCAGAGTACACAGAATAGGCTGCTAAACGGCGGTGAAACACACTGAATGGAATATGTGACTTTAATATTTGAGTTTGAAAACTTAACACTATTTCTTACTATTCTGCAACTGTGCAGAGTACACAGAATAGGCTGCTAAACGGCGGTGATACACACTGAATGGAATATGTGACTTTAATATTTGAGTTTGAAAACTTAACAGTATTTCTTACTATTCTGCAACTGTGCAGAGTACACAGAATAGGCTGCTAAACGGCGGTGATACACACTGAATGGAATATGTGACTTTAATATTTGAGTTTGAAAACTTAACAGTATTTCTTACTATTCTGCAACTGTGCAGAGTACACAGAATAGGCTGCTAAACGGCGGTGATACACACTGAATGGAATATGTGACTTTAATATTTGAGTTTGAAAACTTAACACTATTTCTTACTATTCTGCAACTCTGCAGAGTACACAGAATAGGCTGCTAAACGGCGGTGATACACACTGAATGGAATATGTGACTTTAATATTTGAGTTTGAAAACTTAACACTATTTCTTACTATTCTGCAACTGTGCAGAGTACACAGAATAGGCTGCTAAACGGCGGTGATACACACTGAATGGAATATGTGACTTTAATATTTGAGTTTGAAAACTTAACACTATTTCTTACTATTCTGCAACTCTGCAGAGTACACAGAATAGGCTGCTAAACGGCGGTGACACACACTGAATGGAATATGTGACTTTAATATTTGAGTTTGAAAACTTAACACTATTTCTTACTATTCTGCAACTCTGCAGAGTACACAGAATAGGCTGCTAAACGGCGGTGACACACACTGAATGGAATATGTGACTTTAATATTTGAGTTTGAAAACTTAACAGTATTTCTTACTATTCTGCAACTCTGCACACTACACAGAATGTGCTGCTAAACTGCGGCGAAGCACACTGAATGGAATATGTGACTTTGATATTTTAGTTTGAAGACTTAACAGTATTTCTTCCTATTCTGCAACTCTGCACAGTACACAGAATGTGCTGCTAAACTGCGGCGAAGCACACTGAATGGAATATGTGACTTTGATATTTTAGTTTGAAGACTTAACAGTATTTCTTCCTATTCTGCAACTCTGCACAGTACACAGAATGTGCTGCTAAACTGCGGCGAAGCACACTGAATGGAATATGTGACTTTGATATTTTAGTTTGAAGACTTAACAGTATTTCTTCCTATTCTGCAACTCTGCACAGTACACAGAATGTGCTGCTAAACTGCGGCGAAGCACACTGAATGGAATATGTGACTTTGATATTTTAGTTTGAAAACTTAACAGTATTTCTTCCTATTCTGCAACTCTGCACAGTACACAGAATGTGCTGCTAAACTGCGGCGAAGCACACTGAATGGAATATGTGACTTTGATATTTTAGTTTGAAGACTTAACAGTATTTCTTCCTATTCTGCAACTCTGCACAGTACACAGAATGTGCTGCTAAACTGCGGCGACGCACACTGAATGGAATATGTGACTTTGATATTTTAGTTTGAAGACTTAACAGAATGTGCTCTAATCTGCAACTTTGCACACTAAACAGAATGTGCTCTAATCTGCAACTTTGCACACTAAACAGAATGTGCTCTAATCTGCAACTTTGCACACTAAACAGAATGTGCTCTAATCTGCAACTGTGCACACTAAACAGAATGTGCTCTAATCTGCAACTTTTCACACTAAACAGAATATTTTTTTTTTTTTTTTTTTTTTTTTCCCCCCACACAAAATAACCTGCTGCCCCCACACACAGTAGTCCTAAAAAGGACTTTTGGTTCTTTTTTTTCACAATTTTTGTTTTTTCCTCCCTACACTGACTTTCCCTTCCTATCCTCAGCTCTCCCTGGCTCAGACTGAGCCGAACTCGATGGTCAGGTGCTATACAGCACCCGACCACGGGTTCTGGCCAGCCAATCAGTGTAATGCCAGCAGCCAACATGGCTGCTGGCATTACACCGATGTCAGAGCCTCCCTGCACGTTTATTGGCTGCGCAGCAGCCGCAAAACATGCGGGGAGGAGACCCGAACATGGCGGGCGAGCACATGCGGTACTCGTACGAGTACCGCCATGTGCCGAGCAGAGCGATGCTCGAGCCGATCCGAGCATCGGCCGAGCATGCTCGCTCAACACTAGTAGGCATATCATTATCCAAGTCTACCATAAAGAAAAGACTTCACAAGAGCAAATATAGAGGGTTCATCACACGGTACAAACTATTCATAAGCCTCAAGAATAGAAAGGCCAGATTTGACCAAAAAACATCTAAAAAAGCCAGCCCAGTTCTGGAACAGCATTTTTTGACAGGTGAAACTAAGATCAAACTGTACCAGAATGATGGGAAGAAAAAAGTATGGCGAAGGCTTGGAACGGCTCATGTTCCGAAGCATACCACATCATCTGTAAAACATGGTGGAGGCAGTGTGATGGCATGAGCATGCATGGCTTCCAGTGGCACTGGGTCACTAGTGTTTATTGATGATGTGACAGAAGACAGAAGCAGCCGGATAAATTTTGAAGTGTATAGGGATATATTGTCTGCTCAGATTCAGCCAAATTCAGCGAAGTTGATTGGACGGCGCTTCACTTTACAGATGGACAATGACCCAAAACATACTGCAAAAACAACCCAGAAGTTTTTTAAGGCAAAGAATTGGAATATTCTGCAATGGCCGAGTCAATCACCTGATCTCAAACCGATCCAACATGCATTTCACAAACAACAACTGAAGACAGATGCAGTAAAGGCCTGGCAAAGCATCACAAAGGAGGAACCCCAGCATTTGGTGATGTCCATGCATTCTAGACGTCAAGCAGTCATTGCCTGCAAAGGATTCTCAACAAAGTATTAAAAATGAACATTTTATTTATGATTGTGTTCATCTGTCCAATTACATTTGAGCCCCTGAAATAAGGGGACTGTGTATGAAAATGTCTGCAGTTCCTAACATTTTATACAATATTTTTGTTCAACCCCTTGACTTAAAGGAGCAGTAAACTTTTTTTATAAAAACACATATTTTATAGAGCATTTCCTGCTGAATAAAACAAGGTCACTCCCATCGCTGTCAGATGTTTTATTCAAAATTTATAGCAGTTTAAATAACCAGGAAGTGAATTTACTGTGTTTACTTCCTGATACTTCTAACTGACAGGAAGTGAATTTACTGTATTTACTTCCTGATAGTTCTAACTGACAGGAAGTGACTCAGCAGTTTCTATCACATTCTAAGGAGAACTGTATGTCTCTGACTTTTCTGACTTTCCTCTCCATTAGAATCTAACAGGAAATCTAATTAGAATTTGACCACTAGAGGGCACTGCTAATGTAAAAAAACATGGGTTTAAACTGTAATGACTCTGGAAATATAAATCTCTCGGCAGTGGGAGTACCCTTATTTTACTCATTAGGAAAATCCCTACAATATATATTTTTTCATAAAAAAAGTTTACTGCTCCTTTAAAGCTGAAAGTCTGCACTTCAATTGATCTTGGTTGTTTCATTTCAAATCCATTGTGGTGGTGTACAGAGCCATAATTATGAAATTTGTGTCTGTGTCCAAATATTTCCAGACCTAACTGTATGTAACTTTTAAGATGATGGTACCATTGCGATCATTATATATACTCAAGTCTTTGTGTTATATATGTTTTGCCATGTACTGCCACAGATATTTTACTAATAAATACATATTTTTTTTAATCTTTTTAATCGTGTCTTTGGGTTTCCTTTACTGCCAAGATTTATTTTCATTTATTAACTTGAAATACTGCAGCCTTCCCATCTTTCATGTTGTTTGTAACTTGTACCCCTCCATTTTGTTTTGCCTGTGTTTGTAAACAGCCTCAATCTCTATCTTGTGAGTTTATTGATATTTGATTGTATCTTTCCCATCCTCCATTTTGTTTTATTTTGTACCCAATCATTTCAGTTTTATCTTGTGTTTGTATACAGTGGCAATTTCTATTTTGTGTGTTTACTTATTTTACACTGTAGCTTCCTCATCTCCCATTTTATTTTTATATTACCCCACCCCCATTTGTGTTAACCTCCTTTCCCTCCATTTTGTTTGTTAGATTGTGCTCCATGCATTTTCATAAGCTTTCTTGTAGTTATTGTCTCCCCCTGGTGTTTTCTTTCTATAAAAGCAGGCAGAACACTTAGGAGGAGCTTGTAAAGTAGAGGGAGGTCTGCTTTGGAGTCCTAAATGAAGCATCAGTCCAAAGGGAGTTGTACAACATCAGGTTGGGGAAGCCTCACTTTTATTTTACCTCAAACTGCTGATATTTTTTAAAGTGCAGACTGCAAAGCATTGGTTAATGTTGTTTTTATCCAATTTAAACTGTTTTCCATTTCTGTTTTTGTCACTGCTTTTTGTTATCACAGTAGTCTGTTGCATCTATTTGATCTATTTCGCATTTCAGATGTATCCCCTATGGCTTATGTAGAGTCCCATCCTCTTGGGTGTTTACATATATTAGACTGTTGCTTTCCCATCTTCCGTTTTGTTTTTATCTTGTACCGCCTCTATTTTGTATTCTTGGCTTGTGTTGCATACAGCCCCAATCTCCAATTTGTGTTTCCTTGTATTGGGCTGTAGCTTTCATATTGAATCCGCTCCATTTGTGCTAGCTTGCCCTTCCTCCATTTTGTTTGTTAGCTTGTATCACTCAGTTTTCTGACTGTAGGTAGCTCCTCCCACAGCATCTTTCATCTATAAAAGCAGGAAGAACACTCACTAAGGAGGCACTTCCCATCACAGCGAAGACCCTGTGAAACCAACCCAACTGTGACAAGTCAACACAGACCAAGAAGAATACAAACCCGCGACTATATACCCAACCCGAGAAGATGTAGTAATGAGGCTCAAGCCTCGGTATCCAAAAATCACCGCTGATGGATAAAATCTATCAGCAAGAAGACGACGACGGACTAAGGAGGCACTTGTCAGTAGAATGAGATCTGTGTAAGAGTCCCAAGTGAAGCAGCAATCCAGAGTGAATTATATAATGTTAGGAGTTTGAAAACAGTAGGAGTCTCTTGATAGCCATTTTGTTATATATTTTATTTCTGCTATGCCTGGTTTTGTGCAGCACAGTTTGTGTTTGGTAGATATTTTCTTTGAGACTCTGTAGAAGTATGGATTTTGTCCAATATGTAGGCAATATGTAGGTAACTTTCTATGTTGTATAAATGGAATGCTAAACTGAAGTAGGCTGAGATAGAGTTGTCCATGTCTTTTTGCCATACACACTATACTTTTGCTGCACCTCTGCCGAAGAGACCATCTTGGAGGAAGGCAGTCTGGACAACTGTTGGCTCTGATAGGATGAGGGTTGTGCACTGTAGACATATCCCACAACTGATGACTTTTCTGCTCTTGCAGATCAGAATAGTTGTCCTGAGGTAAATTCTTTTCTGTCTTCTATTGGTGAGATATCGGTTTTGGGTCAGTGGGTGATTGTCTCAGAAGGAAAGGGTAAAGTCAGAAGAGAAAGCTATTAATTGGAGACTCCATTGTTTATCTGATGGAAGATGATGATGATGATGGAAATAGTGTGGTTAGGTGCTGTCCTGGAGCTCTTTCTCCGAGGGATAAAGTGGACATTATAAGGATTGTTGAAGCAGTAAGTCATAGAAGTGAGATAGATGTTGTTGTCCATCTTGGGTCTAATGATTTAACCACTAATGAAGTTTTGCCTTCTACGAAATGATATTGGCTGGGTTAGATTTTTGGTGTCATTTTTGCTGTTTTTTTCTTTTCTTTTGGTAACATTTTCATAAACAACTAAAAAGTAAAGTGAACATCAGGAGCTATAACTTATCAGGATTAGACAGGGGAACAAGTCCCTATATATGGGTTACACTAAGAGGTCATGTAAGCAATATGATACAGTGGGTGAATAATATATTTACGCAAATAGATTACACTACCATAATATCAAAAATACTAAAAATACATAAAATATGTGAATATAAAAGACACTATATAAGCATAAGCAGTATACTTAAATATCAGATGCATCCTACATTTGTAAGCAGTCCTTTAAAGTGGTAGATATGCATCCATAAATCAACCTGGGATAATCTCCAAATTAGCGCAAAGAGTTTATTACCTCTTCTGACTATTGTCCTTATGAGATTCTGTCTTTATGGCCTAAGAGGACTTGAAAGCTTACATCCTAAATCTGCTTAGTTAGCCAATAAAGGTATCAACAACTATATTTGTCTCCTGTATTTCTACGGCTAACACGGTGCCAACTCTCATCAGCACGGAAGATACCCCAATGTACTGCACACAAATTAATATGAAAAACCTCCTAAAGAAACTTGCACAACTGATTAGTGCCATTCTAAACAATGCCATGTGTACTTGTATATAAAAGAAGTTTTCATATGTATCTGTATATCATACCTGAGGAAGAGACCTGAGAGGTCTTGAAAGATTGCATCCTAACTCTGCTTAGTTAGCCAATAAAGGTGACAACTATATTGTCTCCTGTCCTTATGAGGTCTGTGAAGTTTATTCCACAGGAACCTTTGCAGCAGTGCTGAGATGGCACCATTTACAGTGATAGTAATGTTTCATAAAAACAGCAGCTCCAATAAATTTTCATAGTATTTGAGTCATAGAGAGTGTTATTTCATTACTGTGAGCGTTGTAGTTCAAGAGTAATTGAATGATGACGTATCCCGCTCCCGCCCCTTTTACCTAGTATAAGCCCCCACTCTTCAGATGTGGAATCCAGTCCATAGACCAGACAGCTCACATACGGGTCAATGTTCTACTGTGAGAACAATGAAAACCCTGCCCCCCTTGACAGGTTTTTCAGCTTTTTTCCTTATCTTAAATGAAGATTGTCCCTCTCTGCAACCTACCTGGACACTCCCTGCTGCTCTGAGGTGAACAGTGTTACATCAGTAAAAGGGGTGGGAGGGGGATACTTTGTCATTGAATTACTCTTGTACTACAACTCTGACAGAATTGAAATAACACTCTCCATGGCCCAAACGCTATGATGATTAATTAGAGCTGCTTTTATTATGAAACATTACTATCCCTTTAAAGGAATCAAATGAAGTCTCTTATAAGGACAATTTTTATTAGTTTTTTGGAGGCAGAGCACCCCTTGTTTCCCACTTCGTTGTTCGGTTTTCATAAAGAACATACTTCGTATTTAAAATATCACAGTCCAGATGAGATAATCAATGTAATTATTATATATCTTTTCATCAGGATGAAAGGTGTTTGTTGTGGAACCTGGAAGTCTACATTAAGCAAATTCTTAAATTAAGCTTACGTAAGAAAAAGCGATATCTAAAGGACCGATTAATTTCAAACCTGGAACAATTAAAGTCCAGTTGCCAGACAACAAATGTAAGCGTTCAGTGTTTCATGGTATATGTGGATTCACAGCTTGATACACATGTGGGATTTTGTCTATACTTATTTGGATTTACTTCTCCATTTCTAAATGTAACCCCTTGGGTGATGAAGACATTTCCAGTGGATTGCAAATCAATGTGATGGAGATGTCACTAGCTTCCAAGAGGTTCAGGTTCTACAATTTAATTTTAATGTAACTTTGCCACTTTTGTATAGGCGTGAAGAGTAGGGGTGGGCGAAAAGTGTGAAAAATTTCACACGTGACCACGAAAACTTGTGATTTTTTACTGAACACTGAAGTTTAGAAATAAGTGTCTGAAAGTCAAAGTTGTGAGTCCTACAGCAACATATGGCTTGAAAAATGTGTTAGTATGCAGAGTGCAATTGTCCTTTGTCCACAACACTTTCTTGCTTAAGTGACACTGGCACATATTCATGATGATATCAAGTAATAAAAAAAATAAAGTACAACCTACAATGTGGTAGATATGTATTGTAGTGGTGGTGGAGGTGGGGGACTGGCATGGTGTGATTTGTGTATGTATTTTTACCATTGTCATACGCTATCCTCCTTCTTAGATTATTGACACACATTACTTATCGGTCATAGCAGTGGTCCCAAGTGGGGTAGATGGTGGCAACTCTTCTTCACATCTCTATCCTGGCTTTTTCTGTCATATTCCTCTGCAGCAGGAGCCATAGGTGTTATATGGACTGAACTAACTGTTGGCACTGGCAGTAGCACACTCTCTGACACATAAATAACTTCACTACTTCTTTTTTCTCCCCTAGAGCCCTGGTGACTTTTTAAAGTGCTTCTGCTAGTTGTCGCACCTTTGGCCAGCTGATGTGTGTCTCCCAGTCAGACCTGTGGTTGTCCTTCAGGTGGGATCTCATACAGGAAGTGCCTAGGTGTGACCCTGCTTTCCCCCTGCTCATGTGCTTTTTGCACAGACAACAGATAGCAGCATGCTTAGCTTGAGGATTCTGAGTGAAGTAGCTCCATACTGTGGACTTCATGGAATGAGGGGTTCTTGAGGTGGTGCTGCTGCTACTACTACTACTGGGGCTAGTTGTCTTATCACAGTCTGTCCAAAACAAAATTATAACTGAAAAACAAAATCAACAACGTCTTTCCCCAGACTTCCCCACCCAGCACAGGGACAATAACAGCAAGATCAGCAAGCAAATAGGTCCCTAGCTGCCTATGTCTTGCCTGTCAGTCACATGGAATTTTGGAGTATTTGGGGTCAACCTCCTTCCTCCCTTCTTCTCCCCAGAGTGCCCCACTGACTTTCCTAACAAATGTCCTACCTAAAAGATTCCCTAAACTAAACTCCAATTCCCCTCTCTTCTCTAGCTCAAACAAGGTGCTGCTCTCTCCTCTCACAAACACAGAATGGCTGCTGTGAGAGCCTTTTATATGGCTGTAGAAAACTTTTGTGTGGTGGAGAAAATTATTTCTTCCCATTGATTTCAGTGGGAAAATAGGCAGGAAAAAGAGGAAAATCAGCACTTTTCGCAGGAAATTATTCGCCAAGCGGAAAGTGCCATTATTCGCCGATTTCAGTTTGAGGCGAAAATGTTTCCCCATCTCTACTGAAAAGCTTTATTTGTAAGAAAGGGAAGGATTACAGGTGCCAATGAGGTAGAGTTAGTATCACTAACCTCCTAATAATCACCCAATCACTTACCTTATTATGACATTAAAATACTTCTGGCTCCTATGACATCTGCCCTTGTGTCTTTGTTCAGGATAGAGCTTCTTCAATCAGTGATGGATTTCATGTCCATGGAGGCGGACACGACAGTTACTAGAAGGGCCAGAGGACCAAACTCCACCCACTGCACACTCAATTCTTATGCAGGTTCATGCACGCTTCCTGCTTCAGTATGAAAACACTTTATAAACTGTCATGCCCACCTCCATGGATATGAAGAGGTCTACTGGGCCTTTGGACATGGGCAAAATTATGGCCATCAAATCTTAATGGCCCCTATGAAATTTACATTGTGCCTCTGTTCAGGATAGAACTTCAATCAGTCCGGGATTTGATGTCCATGGAGGCGGACATGATAGTTGCTGATAGTTAAAATAAAATAAAAAAAAAAGCCTTAACTCTTTAAGGAACAGAGGGGTGTGCAATGCTTTACAAAGAAATTTGTTTTAGACCCTTCGGTTCCTGAAATATTTAAGATTACCATGTGCAGTGAACAGAGTTTGAGGTCCCATGGTTCTGTTAGCAACTGTCATGGCTGCCTCCATGGAGATGACATCCAGACTGACAGCAGATTAGGGGTGGGCGAAATCTCTTGCCGTGTTCCCACGAGAAATTCAGCAAAAACCATATTGTTGTTCACTTTTTCGCAGAAAAAGCCACTTTAAAATGTTTGCATTTTTCGGCCATTGGTCAAAATTCTCTGCCATTTTTCAATGGCTAGACAGTATCCGCCCATTGATTTACTTTCTTCTCGCCTTTTCGCTATAAAAACATGAAGTATTTGAGGAAATCAAACACAATAGAAGCAGCTACAGTGAGAGGTAGACGTTCTGTGCTATTCTGCTGTGACCTTTTGGAAAAACTGAGGCAGGAGAGGCTCATAGTGTCTGCTATCACTATGAGCAGGCCTTTAAACTAGTAGAAAGAGGAACTGGAAGGACCCTTATGTGTCCACTGAGTTTGAGGAGGAGGAGGAAGGGACCACTACTGAACCAATGTTGTCCAATCCCCCTAAATCACCCCTAGGGATCTTTTGGAATTTAATGGGAAGGGAGGGAGAAAAGGGAATGGGGAGGGAGGGAGAAAAGGGTAGTACTAGTGAGAGCAGGACAGGCCAGCTGCTTGTGCCTGCTGCTAGACATGCTGCCCCTGCTGCCACCATTGCTGCCCTTGTTGCCACTTGTGCTTTGTCTGCTGTCAGATGTGCTGCCCCAGTTGCAATCAGTGCTGTGCCTGCTGCCAGTGCTGAACCTGCTGCCACCAATACTGTGCCTGCTGTCAGATGTGCTGCCCCTGCTGCAACCATTTCTGTACCTGCTGCAACCAGTGCTGTGCCTGCTGCCAGTGATGAACCTGCTACCACCAGTGCTGAACCTGCTGCTAGTGTGTCTTGTAATATTCAGGAGGGGAAGAAGGAGAAGATGATGCCAAGTGTGACCGCAGGGGACCCTAAATCATACTTGCCATCCCCCAAGCAGTCCTGACAGTCCTAGTACTACTACTACTAAGAAGGTCCAGCAGCTTGTTAGTGAAGGAGGGGGTAATCAATATCCTCAAATTACTAGTGACTGTGAGGAGGAAGACTTTGGGGCTGAACTTGATGTGCGTGGTGTTAGTAGTAGTAACAGTAATGGTGAAGCAGCCGGTGGGACTAGTGTTAGGGGAGTGGTAGGGGAAGCATTTGAGAGTGTCCAGACTAGCGGTAAAGGGAGACCACACCATTCCTCTGGCCCTGGGAGTCCCCTTCCCTTCACTACAGTGTCCAAGTGGAACATGATCTTGAAGAGGCCAGAACTGGTGTTGGGGGAGAGCAGGCTCAGAATTAATACCACCACCACCATCAGGAGCACAGATGAGCTTCCTGTGCCTGCTGCTACTGCTGCCAGTCTGCCTTCTTCAGGTCAAAAAGAAATGCCAAGTGTGACATTAGGGGATCCTCTGTCACACTGCTCATCATTGTCACCTCCTCCAAGCAGCAGTGAGATGTCTGTAATAGAGCAACAGTATGTAGGCACTAGTGGTGGTGGTGATGATGATGGTATAGAAGCTGGGGTGGAAGAGACATTGATGGCCTTTTTTATGAGAAACTTAGAAGGAATGGGAGACAGGGATGAGGATGGATATCACCACCACCAACACTAACAGTGAGCTTTTGGAATTTGCAGAATTTGCAACTGCTCTAATTTCTGCTGCTGCTGAGTTGCAAGGGCAGCAGGGTGCTGAGGAGCAGGCTAGTGTGCCACAGACCACCGTTGACACAATGGGAATGGGGTCAACAAGTGATGCGTTACTAGGACAGGTTCAACTTGCCAGCACCAGCAATATTCCTGGTCCTAGTTGCAGTGCTGTTTCTGAGGCAGTAGCAGCAACAGCAGCAAGATCATCCACTGCCAGCACAGACAGTGAAGATGAATGTGGAGGACGAGAAGAAAGAGTCCATTCTTCTCCACCTGTTCCCTCCCCCCTGAAGTCATGGGTGTGGGGCTATTTTTCTCTTGGGGCAGGCACAGTGCAGTCATAACCAAGAGCACTGTGCACAATTTGTGACAAGTCAGTGAGAAGGGGAAAGGAGGGAACACATCTTGGCACAACCTCCCTGATATCACACATGAAACACAGACACCATGACATTTATATCAAACATGTTAAAGCCCATTACAGAAATAAAGCACCACTGTTACTGTACCCCCTGACTCTCCAGAAAGGCAACAAGAGGTGAGGCAGAGATCAAAGAGGAGGAAGAATAGAGAAACCCAGACAGAGAATGAAAGTTCCATGATGAGCAAAACAACTAGCTCACCATCACCATCACATTCTTCCTCTAGGGTAACAACGCCATCTTCTGCCAGTCCACCTCGGTCATCGTTAACCCCCCCCCCACCAAATGATAGCCACTCTGTTGATGTTAGGATGTGACAGCTCGTCTATACCATTGCACACTTTGTGGTGCACTGACCACACATTCCAGTGTGGTGGAGGATAATCAATACCAGGTCATCAAGCGGCATCTGAGGAGATTCTATCCCGCAGAATATGCTAAGATGCTGGCAGGGAGGGTTCATCATTACTATTAAACTATCATCAAGTTGTCATGTGTCCTTAGCGGGGTATGGACAAGCGGTATAGTGAAAGTGGCAGTACTTAGGTTCTGATGTCATGGTGTTTGGTTACAGTTGTGCCCCCAGATGTCATTTACCACACACACTGTGCACATTTCAGTTGCTGATGAGAGGCACAGTTCCAGCTCTCAAGGGAAACATTTCTATTCTAAGAACAACACACCCATGGTTTTGATGGAGGGGCAGATGGAGAAGTATTATTGGCCAACTTCTTCTTTTCTCCAAATCGTTTATCAGCAATTATGGACCAGTAGGGCATTTTGGGCTGGATTCTATTGCAGGTGCTAAATGTTAACACACGTTTTATCAAACATTTTCCTATTGAAGTCTATGGAGAAAACTGGATATAAAAGCAGTGATAAAATTAGCACCTGTAATAGAATCCAGCCATTTATTTTTCTCAGGGCGTGTGCTCTGAAAGAAAAAAAAAAATTTGGGGTGTTTGTTTCTAACAAGCCTAAGTCCTACAAATCAATGTTTTCTTAGGGCTTGTGCCAAACAAGCTTAAGTCCTACAAATCAATGTTTCTTCAGGGCTTGGGCCTCTAATGAGTCTAAGTTGTACAAAGGCCTCTAACAAACAAATCATCCTCTACAAAATACTGTATGAAGTCAAGTATCAGTCCACCCCAGTGGCAGCTTATGTCAGGGGTTTCCTGTCTCTATCACTTATAAATACAAATGTCTTATTTTATTTTATTGATTTATTTTTTTATTAACTGTCCCCCCAATAGCAGTCAAGAAACTCCCCCAAGACAAATTCCTTGTTCAACTAATTCATTCACCAACACAGGCACCCTCCTTAGACCCCTTTTGTACCATGTTTTATGGGGGTTTTTGAATTGTATTTAGGATTTATTTTGTATTAACTGTCCCTAATCCCAGTAGACAACCCCCCCAAAACAATTAGCTGTTCAATTGATTCTTTACCCACACCCCACCAACACAGGCACCCTCATGCCCCTTTAATACTATGCCTTTGGGAAATTAAATAATATTTTCGATGTGTTGTGTGTAACTTCTGTGTTCCCATTGATTTCAATGGAATGAGCTAGGAGAAAAAAGAGTGAAAAAGTGGAAAATCAGCACTTTCCACGGGAAATTATTTGCCAAGCAGAAAGTGCCATTTTCCGCTGATTTCAACTTTGAGGCGAAAAATTTCACCCATCCCTACAGCAGATCTTATCTTTTGAAAAAAAGAAAAAAGTCAAAATTCACAGGTGCCACTAGAATTAGAAATGCTGGCATACTAATCTGCTCATGATTCTGCTGTACAAAGTGGAGTGTCACCAGCGCTGGAATTCTCTTGGTGATTGTTAGTGTGGTGGATGGAGGAAGGGATGGACTATCTATATATGTAAAGGGCTAGCCTGCGAAGCTCCCTGTGTGCGTAACTGCACATGCGCAATAGAGACTGCCGAAACGATGCAGTCATATGCAGTACAGATTGGCTGAATGTGCTGATACAGAGCGGGGGGGCTCTGGACGGCTCACAGCCTATCTGTGCTCCCGGCTCCAGGGCAACAGCCGAGGCTGCTAGGTGGCACTTTAGCCTGTGTATACGGGCTCTCATACTAGTGAATATATATATAAAGGTATACTCAGTCAACACTGGAGCAGATGAGACAGCGCTCAACACTCAAGATTTATTCCATGTTTCCATAACACCAAACATTTTCGGTCCACATAGGGACCTTCATCAGGGAAACAACAGAGTGGAAAACAAAGCAATAAATACCTCAATATGTCCCACGACATCCAATCCTGTTTGACTGCATGCCAACCTCCCTCTCCCACCCCTACTCTGCTCAGGGATGCCCTCTTGACCTTCCTCCTCCTCCTCCACTACTCTCCCCATCCCTCTCTCCTTTCCTCCTCTCCTGGCCATCACTCACCCAGTCACACCCAGGCACTCCCACAGGCCCTCACAGACACACTTGATCCCACTCACTCTCTGTCACACTCTTTCACTCACAGATTCACACTGTAAAATAAAGTTAAAGAAATATGTGAAGCGTGAAAAAAAGGCTATGTGTATGTATGTGTTTGTATGGATGTATGTGATATGTGCCAAAGTGTACTATGTGTCTATTTAGATGTAATTCTCTCCTCTCCAAAATCCTTCTACCTTACTCCTCTGTATGCTTCTCTTTCTCCCTCTCTCTAAACGCTATCCTCCGCTCCTGGGTCCTGTGATCTAGCTCGCCAAAACACAGACAAGGTGTGACCATTATTTTTGGGTATATTTAGGTGTATTTGAACATTTTTGATACTTTGGGGCCTTGGGATTGGCTGTAGGTTTGAATTGTGTTTGTGCATCTATCAGGGTTGCTTGCCAACGCCAGCCGTTATGTTACATTTTGACTTAAGTTGTGTTTTAACGGGTGATTGGGACGCACGGTGATGCGAAAACAGGTGCGACGCAGGTTTTTGTGTTATGTGTTTTTGTTGTGCCTAAGCTCGTTAGCTATTCTTATAGACTTAATTTTAAATCCGCCGTAAATCATGTGTTATTTGCGGCCGATGTGCCTTTTTTACTAAGCGGCTGGTTTAACTTGAACCTTTAAATCTAGCCCTAAGATGGAATAAAAGCTTTCTCATGAATGATATGATCTAGGAGCAGACCAGTCAGGCCAGTCATAGGATAAAAGTGGGGTAATGTGAACTTAAACCACCGCTAATTCTAGCTAAGTGCCTATTTACGTCCGCTGGTGGGAACTTGTTACTTAATAAAGCACTTCACCAAGACTGCCGTTGGACTGCTACATATGTTGCAATACATATGAGTGGTCTATGAACTTGCTCCACTGAATAACATTGTTGTCCTTTGATCAGACATAGGGGTGGATTTAAATGTTTGGATTTTAAACAGCCACTAAGTAAAAACGGCACATCGGCCGCAAAGAATACATGATTTACGTCGGATTTGACAGGTAGTCTACAAGAATAGCTAACGAGCGTAGCCACAACAAAAAAACTAACACGTTGCACCTTTTTTCGCATTACTGTGCGTCCTAATCACCCAATCTTAAGTCAACTCGTAACATAACGGCCGACTTTGACTAGCAACCATGATTGATGCACCAACAAATTCAAACCCCCAGCCAATCCCAAGACCCCAAAGCATCAAATATGTTTAAATACACCTATATATGCCCAAAAATAATGATCACACTTTGTCTGTGTTTCAAGTTTTGGCGAGCTAGAGCACAGGACCCAGGAGCGGAGGATAGCGTATAGGGTGAGGGAGAGAGGAGCTGACATTGGAGGTAGACGGAGTTTTTGGAGCAGAGAGATTTGGATGGAGTTGCACTTAAATATACACATAGCACACTTTTGACTATATTGCATACACCCATACAAACACAAACACATACACACACACATAGTCTTTTTTTATAACACATCACACATATTTTAAACTTTATTTTTTCAGTGTGAATCTGTGAGTGACAGAGTGTGACAGAGGGTGAGTGGGATTGAATGTGGGGAGAGAAGTGGAGGAGGAGGAGGAAGGAAACAGGTCATCCCTGTTGAGAGCAGGAGTGGGAGAGGGTGATCCGAGGGGTGGAGGTGGACCCGGCCTAGAAGAGCAGGCACACAGAGGGCAGGGACAGAACCTTCAGTGGGATGAGGGGGACCTGCTGGGGAGCACCAAACACAGGCAGGGGCAGCGCAGGCCAGACATTCTGGCCACAGCTCTGACACCTCGCAGACCGGAGCTGAGGAGGAGAGGCTCAGGGATCCCCGCTATATGGAAGAGGAGAACAGGGCCCTTGTGGATGCTGACTTGGAGAGAGATAGCGTCCTCTTTCTGAGGGAGAGGGTCCCTGGCCTGGCTGCGAGGAGGAAGGCCGTCTGGAATCAAGTGTGCAGCAGGGTGAATGCGGTGGCCACCTGCAGATGGGACATGGACTCTGTCAAGAAGAGATGGGGCGACTGTAAGAGGGTGGTGATGAAAAAGATGGGGGAGGCCGTCTGTATGCCTGAGGCACCGGAGGTGGTCTCTCTGTCCACATCATCTACAGCAGCTGGGAGGAGATGCTGCAGCAGAACATGTCAGCCACAGCTGTTGAGGTGGTCCCTGGAGGATCAGACACTGGAGAAGAGAGGAGCCTCCACTCTACCGGTAAGTGCATCATAACATAACCACTCAACACATCAACCCACACAACCTTCACACGCAAACACAGTTACATCTCAACACATGCCCATCATTCATCCACACAACTGCAACAGAGCACCCTGAGGGTTAAAAACAGGACACAACACAAGCACAAATGGCAAGGTTCGACCAGGCCCAAACCTGTCCAAGTCCCAGTTCAACCATCTTGTTACTGTGCTGATCACACACAAGCCACACAAAACATGCTTCACAAAGTGTTGTCTTTTAAACATCATTACTGTTCCTCCACAATGTCACCCATGTACCAACAGGGAAGTCAGCACATAACCCCTTCAGTTCTAGCGGGATCATCAATGCATCACTCAACAATGCTTTGGCAACCCCTCCGGCACTCAAATGGGTAACCGAAAACCAAGACAAGTCGACAGCTACACAGGGGACACGATAGAGTGAAGTTAAACCATCCATACCATCACTTCACCAATTCCCACTTTAGTCTATGGAGAAAATTCAAAAACGTTTCAAGTTTTGATCGTCCCAGTATATAGACTCCATAGAAAAAAATTGGACATGGAGAAATGATATCACTGGAGAAGTCATCATCTTTCCAATTCACCTCCACTCACCTCAGGTCTTCATCACCTGTCACTGAATCTCAATAAAGATGGATGAGGATGAACATCACAGTGCCACTGAGACTAACTGGCTGTATGTGCAACACACAGGCCTTGAAATAACCAACACTGTGGAATCAAAGGAGAACCAAGTTGGCCTTTGTGTTGTGTATTCAATCATTTATTCTCACTTGAAATGTCATATCATACATTTGGTTCTCACATGGATCCTCAGGAGTGGTAATGCCATTGATGGATGGTACACCAGCCACTATTTGCAGGATACACATCGGAACCAAATGTCAACCACTGTAGGTGGCACACCAACAGACCATGATTGATGGATATCTCTGATTAAGCAAGGCTGGGTCACTCAGAAGGATGGAGCAACTGATCCAAAGAGCAACAGGTCTTAATCAGAGAAATCCTTCACTACTGACCTGATTGTTGGCCTTGAGGAATGAACTTGGACAGACCTCATGTACAGTATCCTGTCAAATTCATCAATCTGTGATTGTCAGGGTGGTATTCCATGCATCACAACACAATGCATAGGATACCATCATGACAACCAGAGATTCACATGTCAGTTACATCATTTTGCATCCATTCTGTCATTGCTTACATTACTAACCACACCATGCAATACAGCAGTAGGCCGTGGAGGAGGAGGAGTCAGACAGATCCCCTGGTGAGGAGATTGCTCTTGGGGAGCAAGAGGAGGGGACCGGCAGCTGGTCACCATACCCACCATCTCCACCAGCTGAACCACCTGCTGGTGCACCACCACCCGATGCACAACCACCTGCTGCACATGCTGCACCACCTGCTGCTGCGTCTGCTGCTCCACCTGCTCTCCCCCTCAATCAGGACTGAATGTACCAGGAGAGGTTGATGCAGCCGTCCACCTCAAGATGGTATTACTCTGCTGCAGTAGCACCACCACCACCACCAGGAAGGGCCTGGATGTCCGGGACAGTGGCCACACATCACTATGGGGCATATTATGATCCTCAGATGGACTTGGCCTCCTGGATGGCTCCTCAGCATGGGCCCAGGTACGATCCATGGTGGGGCCAAGCAACTACCAGTGGCCAAGGTATGACCCCTGGCCACTGGAATATGAAAACCTGGGCCTGATTGGGGAGCCCCAGGACCCTCAACCAAGGGACAAATTCACCCCAACACCACCAGAGAGAGATCAGTGGCAAGCATCGAATCACTGGATGTGGTGGGGACGCAGCCTTCATCAGCAGTAGCCACCCCACCTGCACCAGCAGTTGCCTCTCCACCAGCACCAGCAGTTGCCTCTCCATCAGCACCAGCAGCTGCCTCTCCACCAGCACCAGTCACCCCAACAGCACCAGCCTCTCCACCAGAACAACCGGAGGACAAAGGTGATGCAGCATCACCAGGCACATCCTCCTCTATCAGCGCACGCAGCAGGGGGCTGGAGAGGGAGTGACGGATGCTACAGAGAAGACAGGTCAGGGAATCCCAGAGGACCAAGAAATACCTCAGCAGTAGGGATGGGCAACAATTTTCACCTCAAGCTGGGGAAGTCTGGGGAAAGACGTTGTTAGTTTTGTTTTTCAGTTATAATTTCTTTTGGACAGACTGTGATAAGACAACAGTAGAACAGTAGAAATAAACAACCATATAAGAAGAACATTGAAGACAACAACAAGTCACATTCAAGTGTTGATGATGCTGGAAATAGCATAATAGAGGAAGGTGTAGCAGCTGAACCGCCTACTGCATCAGATAGTGAGACAAACAAGCACAAAAACTAGTGGGGAAGAACTGTCAGGTGATGCTGATGCTGCTAAGGATGACCTAATGATGACTGATGATGATGATGCAGATCTAGAATATATCTCTCCAGCATCCTTATCTTGTTCAGATACAGATGAAGTTGAGAGTGAGGATGATGACAGGGCTATAAAGTTAGCAGAAAGTCAAAGGCTGAATCTTACACCACTTTTAAGGAGCGCTGTGCCTGTCTATAAACTGTTTGAGAAAGCCATTGTAAAGTCTGACGCTGGACAAGCACAGATGTCAAAAAGCACACAGCCACCCTATCAGTCATCATCAGCATCATCGCCTCTTCAAAGTCCAAGTCCCACTCAGCAACACACCTGTTTTGAGTACCCAGCAACAGCAACACAGGTTAACTTCCACATTGTTGAATATGACGAGTGCCTCTGCTGATGCTGCTGGAAGTGCTGCACCTTTGACACCTAGTAGTAGTGGCAGTAGAACTGAATCAACATCTATCCCCAGTAGTAGTAGTAGTATCAGCATCACCACCTCAGTAACACCTCATTCCATGCAGTCCACAGTCACTCAGGATCCTCAAGCTAAGCATGTTGCTATCTGTTATCTGTACAAAAAGGCCTTGAGTAGGGGGAAAGCAGGCTCACACCTAGGCAGGTCCTCTATGAGATCCCACCTGAAGCACAACCACAGGTCTGCCTGAGAGACACACCGTCAGCAGGCCAAAGGTGCCACAAATAGCAGCAGCAGAAGCACTTTAAAAAGTTCCCAGGGCTTTAGGGCAGAAAAATGAAGTAGTGAAGTTATTTATGTGTCAGTGGGTTACTGCCAGTGCCAACAGTTAGTTCAGTCCAAATAACACCTATGGCTCCTGCTGTCGAGGAGTATGATGACTCCGGTTTTGCTGTAGGAGATGGCAAGAGTCATAGACTGCCCACACATGCTGCCTCTACCGCCACCCCTCCTCTAGTCATGTTGTTAAAGCAAAGTTCCAGGGTTCTTCTGTCATGTCCTGCCAACCCACACTGACTGAGTTCCTGGGAAGAAGTCAAAAACTTCACAAAAACAATCCCAAAGTACGCCTGTGGAATGGCAAGGTTTCCAAGATGTTGGCAATGGATTTGCTGTCATATTCTTTTGTAGAAAATGAGGTTTCAGAGAACTGATGTCATGTGTAGCTGGAATATCCCAAGCCTCGGTTATTTTTCCAGGACGGCTGTGCCTGAATTGTACAAGCAGGTGGTTAGTGTGGCGGGAAAAGGGCTAAAAAGTGCGTATGGCAAGAAAATCCACCTGACAACAGATATGTGGACAAGTGGGCAGAGCACAGACTATATGACTGCTCACTTTGTTTCCCTCCCAGCACCGACAGTGGACAACACTAGCTTATAGCATCAGGTGAAAGCCAGTAATCGTGCTTCTGGGTCTGGCAAGGTGATTAAAAGGTGGCAGCAGCAGGATAGCCCATACCATTGTCATGCCACCTTGTGCATTCAGAGTTTTAAGAGACAGTCCCACAAAGCTGTAGATGTTCTGAGTAAGCTAGAGCCGGTGATAGAGGAATGGCTTGTACCAATCTCCTTAAAAGCTGGTTTTGTTTCTGCTGATAACGACTCCAAAGTAATCGCTGCTTTGAGAATTGGTGGTATGTTGCATGTGCCCTGCTTTGCCCATGTGCTAAATTTAGTTGTGACCAGATTCCTGTCAGAATCCGAAATCCTCAAAGAGATGCTTAATATTGCCTGCAAAATCTGTGCTCATTTTAGTCGCTCCTACAGTGCACACAACACTCTACATTCCATACAAGAGCATAACAACCTGCCACATCACAGATGAAAATGGAGGTCCCTACCAGGTGGAATTCCACCATGTATATACTAGAGCTTTTGTATGAGCAGAATAAGGCAAAGCAATTCATTGTAGATAACTTCTGCCCAGGTTACATGGTTGTAGAATGTTTTAACATGGGTTTGCACACACCACACACAATGTTGTCCAAATTCAACTTACAATCCACCACTGGAGCCAAACAACATGATAGTGTTGTATGACCATGATGTGCGTTGAATCTGAACAACTGACACCTACCCAATAGCATAACAACAGGTCCAACACTGTGAATATTCAGTTGCATCAATTATTGTGGTTAATAGGGGTTAACCAAACAGCTATTTGATACGTAACAGGCAAGATCAATAGAATATCAGGCCAAATAGGCTGTGATTCACATTCTGATTGTGAAACTAACTTACTGGATAACCCATTGATCACCCCAAGGTTTCAATGTGTGTACTCCACATTGAAACCTTACGGTGAGCATTGGGTTATCCAGTAAGTTGTGTTAATGTTTTACTAAGGTTGTAACAGACATAACTTCTCCACTTAGACTGTTTGTTTGTTAATGTAGTCCATGTACTGAGATATGTCAAACCAAAGCAATATCAGAACATTGGTTACATTGATCAACATGGAAACCATGTTCATCAGATCACTGGGGAAGTATTGTCCCCTGTATAACCTCTTTATCACTCACAACACACATTAGTGTATTACTGCCATCATCTCTTTGTATAAATACATCACAAAGTCCACTCATGGTCAAACAACTAGTGGACTCCTGTGAAGCAGGTCATGCCTTCCTATGTATGAGGGATACTCTAGCCATGAGTATGGTCCCACATTGAGACATTCCTAATCCAACATTTCATTTAACAGACACATATTGAGTAGTGATGGTTCTCCTTTAATGTGTCTCACACTACATTGAAAAATACATGTGTTTTTTGGGTATATTGCCAATATGTATTGAACACTTGTATGAGCATCCAAAAGGTACATTTAAACTAAGAAAGGATACTGTAGAAATGCTCATGTGTTGTCCACAAGGTATTGTAACTCTGAAGATAAGCATTCTTACGGTTCAGGTTTGATACCCGGATGTTAGGAAACACGAACATTTGGGTCTTCTGTGGATATGTGAATGTTCCAGTAGAGGTTGCTGTGAACATCAGCTTAAACATTGCCTCACCAACACAAGCACTTGGAAACATCAAGGGGTGAGCTTCATTGAGGTGTTGTCATGGCTTCATTTCAGTCACATGGAAAATCCTCTGCTCCAGGATGGATCATGCTATGGATGCCTGTGTGACAAGACGACAGTATTTGGAAAAGCACCCTCGAACTGATAGCCATGTAACAGCTCCAACACCATTATCCCATGAATCATTGCCGTTACAAGGGAGTACGCAAACCATTGCTTTGTAATGTGTTGTCTACTCATCTGAAACCCATTATAGTCAGACAGAGCCACACGTCAGCACCAGAGGGGGTAGTCAGACAAGCCGGGTCATACACAGTTCAGGTAGTCAGCCAGAGACACAAGTCTGCACCAGATTGGATGTCCGCTATAGGGGAATAAGCAAAAGAATAGACAGACAGAGCCACAGGTCAGCACTATAATGGATGGAAGACTAGCAGGGTCATACACGGAGCCCAAGGTAACAGAACTGTTTGAACAACAACGCAAGGGCATCTGAGTCAGGCCTCAGTCTGCCTTTTAAACCCCTCCACAGGAAGTAGGAGGAGCAGCTCAGAGGGAGGAAGTAGGAAGTAGGTAGGAGGAGACTACAGGAAGCAAACACATAAAACAGAGGCCTGCTGCATGCTTGAAGCCTCGCGTCTGTAAATGATGCTGAAGTCAAGGTAAGCTGTAACAGTTTTTTGCTGTTATGTTTGTTACGGCTAACAAAACCGGGTCTTAATTTTTGCCTGTTAAGTGTATCGTTATTTCTGCTGTTGGCAGTACCACACACCTTTAAATGGCTCTGGGGAATCTTGTTCCATGAGTCTCAATGCACGTTAAGTGTATCGTCTGTATTACTTTGTGAACTACCGTTAGCTGTTCATAAGACCGACCTTTAAATGGCTTACTGCATGTTAAAACACCCAACGGTGTTTTTGTTTTTTTACTGTCGCCTGCCTTATCTATCATACATACCATGCAACTGGCAAATTCAAAATGATATGGAAGAATGATCAAAATCTATCAAATTAATCCGACCATTGGGCTAAATAACAAGTAAATCAATAATAGGCAACTACTTGATATGTACGTACTCCATAATTTCAGGATCATTCTGATTCTTAAATCACTGTAGATAAGGTTATTTTTCCCATATTTTTTCAGGGTTACAGAAATACAAAAGGAGAATTGTATTTAATGAGAACCTGTGACCTAACAAATTAAAATTAGGAAGCAGAGAACACCTGAAATTTACAAGAATCACCATACACATTGACCCACGCATCCACTGGGATATTACAATGACGCCCCCTAATGGTGGCTCAAATGTAATGACAATTGTGTCTTTTTTATAAAAAAACAATTAATATCTTACATCTGTTTGCAAACCCCCATCTATTCTTTGAATTTTAACAAAAGTAATAAAATCTAGTTTTATATATTGAAGAGTGCCACAAATACAGGTTTTCTTTTTCAAGAGTCTCTTCTGCATCCTGGTATTTTCAGTTCATGATATTTCCTGTAGGCACCTTCCTATAGTCTTCGCTGTTGGTGCGGGCAAAACACTTTTGTTTCTCTCTGGCATACTACAAAGAAAAACATGGTCCAAAGGCACCAAAGAAAGCAAATAAAAACTCCCAAGATTCACATTCACACATTTGAGTGCCAAAAGGGTGATGCATCAAAAGTGTTCAAAACTACATTTAAAAGCACACCAACATCTCCTAAAATATTCCCCAATTTTTCATACGTTTGTGCAGGAATAATAATGGTCATAAGGTATCATTTCTGTGTGAACTTTTATTTACTACTAGCAGTTTGGGACGGCGTTGCCCGTCATGTTATGCAGGAAATGTTTCTTTTTTTTTAAATAAATGTTATGATAGTGAATTATAGCGTAGGGTGTACGTGTCAGAAAGGTACACACAGTGATAGACAGAGACACATGCAACACACACATATACACACACATGCACTGACAACACAAACAGTGACACACAGCTGCAAATCAGAACATAAATACATACAGTGTGAGCAGTGTAAGTAACATACCTCCCAACATTTCATATGGCCAAAGAGGGACACTTGTGTTTTCGGTGGTGTTACTGGGGGCGTGGCTGGTGGTGTATTTTAGAGAATTTTTAACCCTTTGAGTGCCAGGGGGTAAGCAATGCATTGCATCCCCTCTGGCATTGAAATGGTTAAGTTACTCTTTCTGTAAGTGAATGATTTAGAAGAAGATGAAAGTATTTTTTACACAGACTAATTTAACAGATATATACAGAAGTTTATTCCCACATTACTGTGGGTTTTATTGATGTGGAGCAATCTGATACACTGGTATATACACCACACAATGTGATCTCCTAAATAGAGGAGCAGAGGGATTTGGGTGTCAAACAGGGACTGTCCCTCCTATACTGTATAGTGACAGTCCTTATACACAGACACATGCAGACTGTATACTATACAGCAGAGGTTCTCAGCCCATGCCCTCAGTGGCCACTAACAGGCCAGGACTTAGGAATTTCACTGCTAGAACACAAGTGTGTTGATCAGAGGCTCAGTCATATTGATTAACTCACCTGTGCTCTTAAAAGGAAATTCTAAAATCCTGGCCTGTTAATAGCCACTGAGGGCACAGATTGAGAACCACTGCTATACAGTGCCAGACCATTGTAGAGAATTTTTAACCCTTTGAGTGCCAGGGGGTAAGCAATGCATTGCATCTCCTCTGGCACTGAAATGGTTAAGTTACTCTTTCTGTAAGTGAATGATTTAGAAGAAGATGAAAGTATTTTTTTACACAGACTAATTTAACAAATATATACAGAAGTTTATACCCACATTACCGTGGGTTTTACTGATGTGAAGCAATCTGATACACTTGTACATTAGGCTGACCAGACCTCACCTTTAACCAGTGACACATATGAAAAATGCATACTGCAGGGCTGCTTTGATTTTGGTGCACTCCTGAAATATGCTTATTTCCTATGTGTCCCCGGTTAAAGGTGAGGTCTGGTCAGCCTACTGTATATACACCACACCGTGTGATCTCCTAAATAGAGGAGCAGAGGGATTTGGGTGTCAAACAGGGACTGTCCCTCCTATACTGTATAGTGCCAGTCCTTATACACAGACTGTATACTATACAATGCCAGACCATATATAAATAGTTTGTCATACATGCTATACAGTGAGCTATGTACAGCATGGATATGATTGCAGGAACTGGCACCTCTACTTACAGACAGACTGACAAACAACCTGCTCTCTTTCTCTCTCTTTGTGCAATATATAAATACAGTCACATCCATGTCTCTGCCATTTACCAGCTCAGCTGAAGCCTTGCTCTGCACTGCCTGATCACCTCTCTGCCGTTGTTTCCACTTTCTCAGCAAGCCAGTATCCTCCTGCTGATTGTTTAGAAATCAGCTCACTTGTAGTAATTAGCAGAGCTGTGTAGGCTCAAAGACAGGGAATGAAGAAGCTGCATAATACAGATTGGACCATGGCCTTCCAGCTGTAGCTTGAACATTGTTCCCATCATCCTCAGCGTGCGTGTGTGTATATGTGTGTATGTGTCTGCTAGTGTGTGTGTGTGGGAGGGCATGTGCATGTGTCTGTGGTGTAGGAGTGTGTGGCAGCCATTTTTTTTTTCAGCCTTAGATAGTGGTGGGCGGGCTGGATAGTGGGGGCAGGCCAAAAATCACACTCCCACAGAATCACCCAATGGCAGCAGTAATCCTTTTTACTGCCGCCCCTGGGTGTGTTTTGGCAGGCACAAAGTCTTCTTTTATATATATAGATTAGACTGATGACTTCTAGATAACTGCTTTAGCTTCAATTGGATAGGATATAAGCAATGTAAAATGTTGGTAGGTGCTGTAGATACATACTTCCCATATCCTCCTGCCAGTGGAATCCTCCATCTTGAGAGGATTTGTATGATTATTCTGTCTTATTAACCAGCCCTCTAGTGGAAACTAATAGGTTTTAGCAGACTAAGAAGGTGGATGGAGGTGATTTTCTTGAATATGAGTAAATAGCAGCTTTATCAGATAGGTCAGAGAACAAAGCTCTGCTGAGATTACATTCCTAAACATTCCTGGGAACTTCATTTTCTGGGCTCATATGCTGTGATCAGGGGTATGTAAATGATGCAATTTGCATGGTAAAAGGGGTGGGGACTAATTGGTAGGGCAGGGCTTATCATCATTGTACTGTGAGGTAGGTGGGAAGTGGGCTGAATAGGGTGGGAAGGAAGAGAAGTGGGTAGAACAGGCTGGGAAGGAGGAGACATGGGTGGGAAGTAGGGGGAACATGGAGAGAAGGTGAAGAAGTGGGTGCGAAGTAGGTGGAACAGGCTGGGAAGGAGAATACATGGGTGGGAACATGGTGAAAAGAAGAAGAAGTGGGAGGAAAGTGGGAGACATGGGTGGGAAGTAGGAGGAACATGGTGAGAAGGTGAAGAAGTGGGCGGAACAGGCTGGGAAGGAGGAGACGTGGGTGGGAAGTAGGAGGAACATGGTGAGAAGGAAAAGAAGTGGGCGGAAAGTGGGAGACATGGGTGGGAAGTAGGAGGAACATGGTAAGAAGGAGAAGAAGTGGGTGGAAAGTGGGAGACATGGGTGGGAAGTAGGAGGAACATGGTAAGAAGGAGAAGAAGTGGGTGGAAAGTGGGAGACATGGGTGGGAAGTAGGAGGAACATGGTGAGAAGGAGAAGAAGTGGGTGGAACAGGCTGGGAAGGAGGAGACGTGGGTGGGAAGTAGGAGGAACATGGTGAGAAGGAGAAGTGGATGGAACTTGCTGGGAAGGAGGAGTTTCACAGGAAAGTCACCACCACCAGAGAATCAGCCTCTGTCCCAGTAATTAACATTAAAGACCAGATTCTCCGAGGCAGAACTAGAGATTTCCTAGATATGTTCATAAACTACTAAACCAAAAATATCTACAGCTACTAAATTGATTGAAAACCAAAAATCACAAGGTATAAAGGCTGGGATGCAATAAAACTGTGCATATCATCATTAGTAGTTTGGGGAAAGAATGAGCAAATTGCAATTATTGATGAAAAGCATTTAAAGGGATAGTAATGTCAGAAAAAAAATATTAACTATATGGTATATACAATTAAAAGAGAGTAATTGCACTTATTTGTATCTCTCAAACCATTATGGTTTGAGAGATATAGGAAAATAAAGTTCTCTGGGCCCTCAGCTTTCTGCTTGACGAGCTGTAAAGCTGTCAGAAGCAGATTCTGGTCGCTTGAACAGATGTGGCTCTTCAGCAGTGCCGATATAACAATATCTAAAGATAAATACTTCATTTGGAATGGTCTACAAAGTGTGCCTGGGTTGCAAGCACACTTTGTAGACTGTTCCAATGAAGTATTTATTTCTAAATAGCGTGATTTCAGCTCTGCTGAAGAGCCTCTGTCTGGTCAAATGACTAGAATCTGCAGCTGTCAGCTAGATGGCAGACTTGAGTACAACAGACAGGAAAAGGTAACTTTAGCAAGTTATATCTCTCACACCATAAAGGTTTGAGAGATAAGACTTACATTGATGTTAATTTTTTTTTAATGTCTACAATATTAAATCAGCTTAAAATTAACCATTACTATCCCTTTAAATCAATGTGAATTCTGGTACATTTCCTATGTTCCCTTATTTCGCAGTTGCCTAGTATTTTTGCATAGAACATAATGGCCAAAGATGCATTTTATTTCGTGTCTAACAAAATGCTCAAAGTCTTTGAAAATATTATAATAATCTTTATTTTGTTTTACAGCCTCCAGGAAAACGTCAGTGCAGAACACATGGAAGAAAAATCATCAGTTTCCTTGAGAATCTAACTGAGTTTCTGAGATATGTTTTCAGAAATGATGTTTGTTGAGCTGAAAACTAATTAAGAAGAAATAATAAGTGCTGGATATACATCGCAAACAGCCCCTAATCAAGATAATGTAGGAACCCATAGCCCTGCCCGTGGTCTGGTTCATCTGGTGCTTAAAAGGTTAACTCTGAAGTAACACCATAACACAACACAGAGCAGATCACAATGACTTGTACAATAAACTGTTGCAGCATTTACAGAAGTTTGCAGTGATTCAAATAACATGGAAAATTAAAATAGAAATGTAGATTTTGACAGCAGATAAAAAATTTGACCCATCCAGTCTGCCCTTTTTTTTAAATTGGAGAAATACAATCTTACATAGATCTTAGAAAATATGTATATCTTTCCCATATTAACCACTACCACATCCACCGGGTGGCTGATCCATGTATCTATCACCCATTCTGTAAAGTAATATATACACATACACAAATACACACGTACACACACACATACATACGCACACAAGCACACACACACATACATACAGACACACACATACACAAACATATACACACACAGATACACACATACACACACACTCATACACACATATACATACACACACACACACACACACATACTTTGCATGACCTTTTATCAAACGCTACATCCAGTCCACAGTGCATTTAGTGATAATTAACAGGCAGATGTGATTGGTCCGCTATAAAGTACAGCAGGACACTGCATTGTGTGGTTTGTTACTGATTTATATAGTAGTGCACGTTACACATGTTTATACTGTACAGGTCAGTGCATTGTGTGGTTTGTTACTGTAGCTATTTACTGACACGTGATGTGTAATAATGATTTATATAGTAGCGCATGTTACACATGTTTATACTGTACAGGACAGTGCATTGTGTGGTTTGTTACTGTAGCTATTTACTGCCACGTGATGTGTAATAATGATTTATATAGTAGCGCACGTTACACATGTTTATACTGTGAAGATCAGAGCACTGTGTATCATTTATACAGCATTTCATTAAATACAGTTGATTACATGTGGTGTTCATGGTAATTCCTATAAAAAAAAGTTGGTCATCAGTCCCTTTGTCACAAATACAAGACCTTAATTTAAAGGAAAAGTAACACTGCTTCCTGATATCCCCCACTTATTTTAGTATGACCAGGAAATCCTAATGGCCTCTATGAATTTTGTCCTTGTGACTTTGTATAAGAGATATCATATTCAGACCTGAACCTTATGTCCATGGAGCCGGATATGATAGCTGCTTGTAATTATTTTCTTTTTAAATAGAAGCAGGAAGGCATGAACTTACTTAACTCTTTATGCACCAGAGGGGTGTGCAATTCTTAAAGGGATAGTAATGTTTCACAATAAAAGCAGCTCCAATTAATCTTCATAGTATTTGGGCCATGGAGAGTGTTATTTCAGTACTGTCAGAGTTGTAGTACAAAGGTAATTGAATGATAAAGTATCCCCCTCCCGCCCCTTTTACTGATGTAACACTGCTCACCTCAGAGCAGCAAGACTGTCCGGATGGATCGCAGAGAGGAACAATCTTCAGTGAGCATAAGGAAAACCTGAAAAACCTTTCAAGGAGGCAGGGTTTTCCTTATTTTCACAGTAAGAAGATTGTCCCTTACTGTGACCTGTCAGGTCAAGAGACCAGATTACACATCTGAGGAGAGGTGTCTTAAACTAGGTAAAAGGGGTGGGAGGGGGATACTTTATCATTCAATTACTCTTGAACTACAACTCTGACAGGATTGAAATAACACTCTCCATGGCCCAAATACTATGATGATTAATTTGAACTGCTGTTTTTGTGAAACATTACTATCCCTTTAAAGGGTTAAGATTACAATGTTCAATGAACAGACGTTGAGGTCCTGTGGTCCTGCCATAAACTGCCATGTCCCCCTCCATAGACCTGACCTATTATCCCTTGAACAAAATCACTCAGGTATAAATTTATAGGGATCTTTAGTATCTTCTGGATATAGTTATGGTGCCCTTCTTCTCCAGAATCACCTTCTCTGGCTGGGGCAGGTGATACTGATGCCTGAGTATCAGCACCAGAGCTTGGACCAGGAGTACTGGTGGCAAGTGGGGCCCCTCCTTGTCCCTTATCACTACTTGAAGAATTGAGTCCCATGGTGCCATGTTGGTCCGTGACACACTAGCCTGCTCATCATCATCCTGCTGTCAGTGACAGATTAACTTCTGCCTCTGTCAACTCAGCAGCAGAAATTACAGCAGCAAGCTCCCGAACATCACTGGTGGTGGTGGTGGTGGTGATGTCCATCCACATTTCATCTCTTTCTCCCATTCCTTACTGCTTTCTCCCATAAAAACACTCTCATACTCACCTTCACACCAGCTGCTCCACCATCACCTTCACTTTCATCACCACCAGCACTACCAGTTCTTTCTGCTGTATGGGACTGGTTGGGGATGACAAGTGTAACACAAGCCCCACTGGTGTCACACTTGCCATCTCCTCAGAAGAAGGAGCACTGGCAGCAGTAGCAGCAGGCACAGGCAGATGACATGTGCTACTGCTCATTCTGCTACCCAGTTCCACCTTCTTCAATATACTTCCCCAAAGGAACAATGTAGGAATGCAGGCAGTCAGCGGGGAACAATGTAGGCATCTTGCAGAGTCGGCATCTCTACGTCTCCACTGTCTGTCCCCTTCAACTCCGCGATTGGTGGGTTGAATTCCTTTGTGCCGGAAGGGACTGACAGCACAGGAGCAGAGAGCGCCTACAGCAAGATCCCAGCTGGTGCCTGTCTGCATAAAAGGTTCTATTCTTCGTTAGGCATTTGCATATGGCTAATGTAATTATCATTTGTCATGCTATGTCATTCTGGTGAAAGTTCCTCTTTAATAAAACAAAGAATAAATTATACAAAAACATATACAGCAAATAAATGAATGCTGTTTAAAAACATTGAATATTTATCGAATCTGGTTATACTTGAGGAAAAATGGGATCCCAGGGGACAGATGGGTTTTTATGGGGAACTGGTTTAGGCACGCTAACGGTTAAAGGGATATTAAACCCCCCAAAAAACTTTAAGCCAAATGCTAGGAATAATAAAAACATACTTAACTCTCTCATTCCCATCTCTCAAACCATTATGGTTTGAGAGATGTAAGAAAATAAAGGTCTCCGTTCCCTCCCCTTTCTGCCTGACGAGCTGTAAAGCTGTCAGAGGCAGAATCCTGCCGCCCGACTGTAGGCGGCTCTTCAGGAGAGCTGACATCGGGATATCTAACTATAATTACTTCATCGGTATGATCTACGTGTGCCTGGCTTGCAAGCACACATTATAGACCATTCCGGTGAAGTAATCATAGTTAGATATGTAGATGACTGCGCTACCGAAGAGCCGCCTCCTGGTCCCGGAAGCAGGATCTCATGACGTCCACTATACAGTGGACGCATGAGAAGGGTAAGGTTTGAGAGATGGGAATGAGGGCGTTAAGTATGTTTTTATTATTCCTATCATTTGGCTTACAGTTTTTCGGGGGTTTACTATCCCTTTAAGTGAAATAAGGAGTCTAAAATCTTTGGTGCTACATAGAAAGGCAAAAGGAATGTTTGGAAATAAGAACAGTTGTGTGGTGGTGTGGCTTCAGTGTTTTTAGGAATGTGAAATGGGAAGAGCTGTATTTTTCCACAGAGACATCTCACTTTATAGTACAAAACATAACCCAGGTTATTTTTTACATGTGCTTTACTGTTACCTTATATGTACCTTTCTTTGTCTCATGAAGGTTTGTTTCTGGTCAATCCTATTTACAAAAATTGTACTGCTCCACGTCTAGTTCAGAATAGGGATTTAACTTAGTATGCTGATCATTGCTTCACGGCATATGTGTAATGGTTTTCAGTACACTCAGAGGCAGGCTGTTTGGTAAAACACAGTTTTATTGAAACCAGACAGAATAAAGTAACCCTCGCGGGTCCAGCATATAGATAACACGTAATACTGACACAGGACAGGTTACAGGGGAATCATTAACCCACACGGGTCCAGTACATATATCTGAGAGCAAAATATATTTTGACACAGGTCAGGTTACAGTTTGTGTGAATCAGTGAGACAACAATTAGTAGGTGCTATTAGGCCAGGAGGCTGATAGGCCCTAATAGCTGAAGGCCCAAGGAATACTCTCTATGCAGAGAGTGATACAATAGCGACTTAGCCACAATGGGTGAGCGAGGCCCTGAATGAGTAACGGACTACCGGACAACACTGGGTGACTGCAACCGGAGGTGCAGTGTAACGCCAAACCGAAACAGCAGTAACTGTGACCCTTGCATAGGCTACATATCTCAAGGCCTGTGCTGGACCCCAAAGGATCCCTGTCAAAATGTAATCCTCCACCCACCTTAAGAGGGAGTCAATAACAAAAACACATAACAGGGGGCTTAACGGGCAACACTGCCTCACCCCTGTGCAGACCCTAAAACTTTCACCAAGCCAACCAATCATGAGAGAGAAGCTTAATGTCATTTTATACAATGTGGACAAGCAATCAATTCATTTCCCTGGTAGACCATATCTGTCAAAAACTGTCCATAAGTACTAGTAGTTGACCCTATCAAAAGCCTTGGACTGATCCAACGGCAAAATATACTTACACCAACCCTCATCCCTACACTGCTCCAAAGTCTCCTGGATATCAAGGATTGCAGAAGAGATGCTATAGCTTTTAACAGTATACAACCGGGAGGGGAAAAAGTAGCAAGTCTGCTACTGAGGCCAAGTGATTGAACACGATTTTTCCCCAAAACTTCCAATCAGTGTTAAGAAGGGCAACTGGATGCCGGTTCTCTAAGACTGTAGAATCTTTCCATTTTGACAGCTGAATAAGAGCTGATTGACACATCGAGGAAGGTAAAAAACCCTCATCCAGGCACTCCCTAAAGACCACCATGAGCCAAGGAGACAAGATATCCTTAAACTCTTCATAAAATTCAGCAGATAGGCCATCTGGACTGGGAAACTTCTTTTACTTAAACTATCAGTGGCTTCTGAAATCTCCAAGACTTTTATGTCTGCTATCAAATCATCAAAAGGAAGATCAATTTGCAGGATTGGTGTTTCTCCTAGGAAACTAGAAATCCTGACTTAGTTGACCTTCCTCCACCACTAAAGACTGGAAAATAAACCCCTGATGACCTGTAGAATCCCCTCCCTAGATCTAATGAGGGATCCTGAGGCATTGCACAGGCAATGAATATTTTTACAAGATGCAGTCTCTCTAGTGGTAAGGCTTATAATCCCTTTCCCAAACCTGAAAGGCATACCAACTATATTGACAGTCTTTCATGAAATATTTAACCCTGGAGATTTCCACTGACTCTCCTTTACCCGAGACAAGAAAGTCCAGTTTCCTCTTGAGACAGAGATAGGTCAAATATTTACCAAGTTCCTTCCTTCAAAATAGACTTTGTAAGAGCTTGCAGTTTCTAACCTTAACCATCTCCCACCTCTCAGACTTGGTGTCACAGATGTCTGCTAATGAGTGACTCCTCAGCCTGGAGAAAATAAAAAAAAGACTGTCTTACCCACTCTTCCTTAAGAAGTTTGGAATCTAGATGCCAAAGGCCTTTGTCTCTCTGATAGGGTCTCAGAAACAAAGATATCAATAGAATATGGTGATCAGAGAACTCTGTTGTGGACAGTACAGGGGCTGTCTCCACACAGTCCTCCTTAAAAATATAATTACTATTACCACTATGGAATGTGAACCCTGTGAGGTTTGGGAAGTACTTAATATGCACATCACCCAAGCCGGCATCCTTAGCTATGCTATTCAGAGAAACACTATCATATGTCAGTCTGTCTATGGCACTACCCATGTCTTCAGGCCAAGTGATGGTATTAAAATCACCACCAAAAACAGTCAACTGGGAGGAAAACAAGAAAGGCTTTATCTCATTAAACTGACTCTTCCTCTCCCAAGGTGATTGAGGCTCATAAATGTTAATAATAGTGATGAGCGAGCACCCCAATGCTCGGATGTTCGGGTGCTCTGACCGAGCACCCCCTGAGGCTCGAGTGCTCGGCCGAGCACCCGAGCCCCATTGAAGTCAATGGGAGGACTCGAGCATTACACCAGGCACCCCCTGCTCTGATGAGGGGAGGGTGCCTGGTCCATAGGAAAAGGGCAGAAAAAGATGGAAACACTACAGAAATGGTTCAGGGACAGCATAGGGAGGATGTCTGGATGCACCTTGGACTCCAACATCGCTGCTGGGAACGATCTTTCGCCCGTAGTACGCCATTTTTACAGACTGACCGTAAAACACACAAAAAGGAAAATAAAAACGACTTTAGGCGAAAAATTGTTACCAAACAGTATTTGCTGTATATTTACTTGTATATCATCTGCAAATTCTCCCAAAAATTTCCTTGATTTTCAGAACTGAGGCCATGATTAAGAGGGAAACATGCGCAGAGGCAAATTCTCCCAAAAATTTCCTTGATTTTCAGAACTGAGGCCATGATTAAGATGGAAACGTGCGCTGAGCTGACCATCTAAAACATTATGGGTGAGGGTCTGCTGCAGAGCTGACCATCCTAAACATTATATGCGAAGGCCCGCTAGTGAGCTGACGCTATAAAACATTATATGAGAGGGCCCGCTAGAGAGCTGACCCAATAAAACATTATATGAGAAGGCCCGCTGGTGAGCTGACCTATATAAAAATTGGCAAACAGGGCCCGCTGGTGAGCTGGCCCTATATAAAAATTATATCACAGGGCCCGCTGGTGAGCTGGCCCTATATAAAAATTATATTCCAGGGCACGCTGGTGAGCTGGCCCTATATAAAAATTATAGCACAGGGCATATGGAAGAGGAGGAGGAGGATGAGAAGATTAAGAGTCAACCATATACCCGTTTTTTGGGTGGAAGGGGTGAATGGGAATACAGAGTATTCCCATCATTGTAAATAACATATATAAAGTGAGTTTATGTTCCCCCGGGGCTTTCCTCCAGTGGAGTGGAGAAGTCAGGGGAAATCCAGGCCTTGTTCATTTTTATAAGTGTCAACCTATCAGCATTGTCGGTGGAAAGGCGGATACGCTTATCTGTTATGATGCCACCAGCAGCACTAAATACCCGCTCAGACAGAACGCTGGCGGCAGGGCAGGCCAGCACCTCCAAGGCGTAGAGTGCCAGTTCATACCACGTGTCCAGCTTGGACACCCAGTAGTTGTAAGGCACAGAGGGATCATTGAGGACGCTGACACGGTCTGCTACGTACTCCTTCACCATCTTCCAAAACTTTTCCCTCCTTGTGACACTAGGCTGCGCATCAGGGTGAGGGTGCTGGCGGGGTGTCATGAAGGTGTCCCACGCCTTGGAGAGTGTTGCCCTGCCTTTCTCGGAACTGCTGTGTGCTCCCCTTTTCTCCCCTTCTCTGTTGGCCAAGGTAGCACGTACTCTGCCGCCAGCGTTGTCAGATGGAAAATTTTGGAGCAATTTTTCAACAAGAACCTTCTGGTATTGCACCATTTTGCTTGTCCTCTCCACCGGAGGAATGAGAGATGAGAAATTCTCTTTGTAGCGGGGGTCCAGAAGGGTGAACACCCAGTAATCCGTGTTGTCTAAAATGCGTACAACGCGTGGGTCACGGGAAAGGCAGCCTAACATAAAGTCAGCCATGTGTGCCAGAGTACCAACAGTCAAGATTTCGCTGTCCTCACCAGGAGGCTGACTCTCAATATCCTCATCCTCTTCCTCCTCTTCTGCCCACCCACGCTGAAGAGATGGAACTAAAGTTCCATGGCTACCCTCTGTAGCGGAGGCAACCGTGTCTTCCTCCTCCTCCTCCTCCTCCTCCTCCTCCTCCGCCTCCTCCAATTGTCGCTGAGAAGACGAAGTGAGGGTGCTCTGGCTATCACCTTGTGTAAGCTCTTCCTCCCCCATTTCCACCTCTTCCACATGCAAAGCGTCGGTTTTAATTGTGAGCAGCGAGCGTTTCAGTAGACACAGAAGTGGGATGGTTACACTGATAATAGCGTTATCGCCGCTCACCATCTGTGTCGATTCCTCAAAATTGCGTAAAACCTCGCAGAGGTCTGACATCCATTCCCACTCCTCACTTCTGATTACAGGAAGTTGAACGGAGAGGCGACGACCGTGTAACAGCTGGTACTCCACTACTGCCCTCTGCTGCTCACAAAGCCGGGCCAACATGTGGAAGGTGGAGTTCCAGCGCGTGCTCACGTCACACAGCAGCCGGTGAGCTGGCAATTGTAAGCGCTGCTGCAGCTTCAACAGGCCGGCCGAAGCTGTAGATGACTTACGGAAATGTGCACACACGCGGCGCACCTTGGTCAAGAGATCATGCACATTGGGGTAGGTTTTTAGAAATCGCTGCACCACTAAATTAAATACATGCGCTAGGCATGGTACGTGTGTGAGCTTGCCGAGCTCCAAAGCCGCCACCAAGTTACGCCCATTATCACACACAACCATGCCTGCTTGCAGGTTGAGTGGCGAGAGCCACTGCTCGGTCTGGTGACTAATCCCCTGCAACAGCTCTGAGGCCGTGTGCTGTTTGTCCCCAAGGCAGATCAGCTTCAGCACGGCCTGTTGACGCTTCCCCACTGCAGTGCTACACTGCTTCCAGCTACTGGCTGATGGGGGAGTGGCGGTGTGTGTAGAGAATTCGGAGGTGGAAACGGAGGAGGAGGAGCCAATAACGTAGGTGCTGGTGGAAACCCTGATGGAGGTAGGGCCCGCAATCCTCGGCGTGGGTAGCACCCGTGCCATCCCAGGGTCCGAGTCGCTCCCAGCCTCCACGACATTCACCCAGTGTGCCGTCAGGGAAATGTAGCGTCCCTGGCCACAAGCACTTGTCCATGTGTCAGTCGTTAAGTGGACCTTCCCAGTAACTGCGTTGGTCAGGGCACGGGTGATGTTACGGGACACATGGTGGTGTAATGCGGGGATGGCACACCGGGAAAAGTAGTGGCGGCTGGGGACCGCGTACCGAGGGACAGCTGCTGCCATCAGGCTGCGGAAGGACTCAGTGTCCACAAGCCTAAATGGCAGCATTTCGATGGCCAGTAATTTTGAAAGGTGTGAGGTTAGTGCTATGGCCTGTGGGTGGGTGGCTGGGTATTTTCTCTTGCGCTCAAATGCCTGGGGTAACGACATTTGGACGCTGTGCTGGGACAGGGAAGTGGATGTGGTCGCTGATGGTGCTTCAGATGCTACAGGTGCAGGGCGGGAGGTATGCGGGCCTGCGCCTTCGACAGGCGATTGGCCGGCACCGAAAACAGGGGAAGAGGAGGCAGTGGTGTGGCCTGCAGACACAGATGGGCGATCCAGGCGTTCCTCCCACTTACTACGGTGCTTGGATGCCATGTGTCGGATCATGCTGGTGGTGGTGAGGTTTCTAGTGTTCATGCCTCGGCTCATTCTGGTGTGGCACAGGTTGCAAACTACAAATCTTTTGTCGTCCGCACTTTCCTTAAAAAAACGCCATACCGCGGAACACCTACCCCTTGGCAAGGTAGATTTACGCAAGGGGGTGCTCCGTGGAACATTTGCGGGCCGGTTTGGTGCGGTCCGCCTTCTTTCTGTAGCCACACCACTGCCTCTTCCAGCCTGTTGCGGTGCTGCAGATGGCTCACCCTCAGGACTGCTGTCATCGCTCGGCTCTACACCTTCCCAGGTGGGGTCAGTCACCTCATCGTCCACCAAGTCCTCCTCCACTTCCTCACTCTGATCATCCTCCTCAAGTCTTGATCCCACCACATACTCGGTCATTGACAACTGTATAACATTCTCCTCAACAAGGTCTTGAGAAGGAAATAGTGGTTGATTTAATGGCAACTGTGTCTCATCATCATCATCATCATCCACTACTTCCTTTGACCTTAAATGCCGTTCACATCTGTCATCTTCTTGTGATTGGGTAGCCTCTAGAGGTTGTGAATCAGGGCACAAGATGTCATGTTCCTCTGCAAGCGTGCTTGGAGAGAGGGTCAAAGGAAGGATTGGTGATGAGACGAGCTCATCACTATATCCCAGTGTGGGATCACTTCTTTGACCAGACCGTGTATGGTGGGAGGAAGGATGATCAGAGTGAGGATTATGTTGACCAGACTCTTGGCTACTGAGAGTGGACTTGGTGGAAGACAGGGTGGTGCTTAACCGACTGGAAGCAGTATCAGCTGTCATCCAACCGACCACCTGTTCGCACTGGTCGGACCTCGAGAGTGATGTCCTGCGACGCCCTGTGAAATCAGACATGAAGCTAGGTATGGTGGATGTCTTTCTTTCTTGTGCTCTGGCACCAGGCACAGTTTCTCCGCGTCCTGACCCGCGCCCTGAACTTTCAGGATCACGTCCACTTCCCCGTCCCTTTTTACCCGCCTTCTTCATCTTACACGATATATATGACTTTAATATATATGAGTTTGAAAACTTAACAGTATTTCTTACTATTCTGCAACTCTGCAGAGTACACAGAATAGGCTGCTAAACTGCGGTGACACACACTGAATGGAATAAGTGACTTTAATATTTGAGTTTGAAAAATTAACAGTATTTCTTACTATTCTGCAACTCTGCAGAGTACACAGAATAGGCTGCTAAACTGCGGTGACACACACTGAATGGAATAAGTGACTTTAATATTTGAGTTTGAAAAATTAACAGTATTTCTTACTATTCTGCAACTCTGCAGAGTACACAGAATAGGCTGTTAAACGGCGTTGAAACACACTGAATGGAATATGTGACTTTAATATTTGAGTTTGAAAACTTAACAGTATTTCTTATAATTCTGGAACTGTACAGAGTACACAGAATAGGCTGTTAAACGGCGGTGAAAGACACTGAATGGAATATGTGACTTTAATATTTGAGTTTGAAAACTTAACAGTATTTCTTACTATTCTGCAACTCTGCAGAGTACACAGAATAGGCTGTTAAACGGCGTTGAAACACACTGAATGGAATATGTGACTTTAATATTTGAGTTTGAAAACTTAACAGTATTTCTTATAATTCTGGAACTGTACAGAGTACACAGAATAGGCTGTTAAACGGCGGTGAAAGACACTGAATGGAATATGTGACTTTAATATTTGAGTTTGAAAACTTAACAGTATTTCTTATAATTCTGGAACTGTACAGAGTACACAGAATAGGCTGTTAAACGGCGGTGAAAGACACTGAATGGAATATGTGACTTTAATATTTGAGTTTGAAAAATTAACAGTATTTCTTACTATTCTGCAACTCTGCAGAGTACACAGAATAGGCTGTTAAACGGCGTTGAAACACACTGAATGGAATATGTGACTTTAATATTTGAGTTTGAAAACTTAACAGTATTTCTTATAATTCTGGAACTGTACAGAGTACACAGAATAGGCTGTTAAACGGCGGTGAAAGACACTGAATGGAATATGTGACTTTAATATTTGAGTTTGAAAACTTAACAGTATTTCTTATAATTCTGGAACTGTACAGAGTACACAGAATAGGCTGTTAAACGGCGGTGAAAGACACTGAATGGAATATGTGACTTTAATATTTGAGTTTGAAAAATTAACAGTATTTCTTACTATTCTGCAACTCTGCAGAGTACACAGAATAGGCTGTTAAACGGCGTTGAAACACACTGAATGGAATATGTGACTTTAATATTTGAGTTTGAAAACTTAACAGTATTTCTTATAATTCTGGAACTGTACAGAGTACACAGAATAGGCTGTTAAACGGCGGTGAAAGACACTGAATGGAATATGTGACTTTAATATTTGAGTTTGAAAACTTAACAGTATTTCTTACTATTCTGCAACTCTGCAGAGTACACAGAATAGGCTGCTAAACTGCGGTGACACACACTGAATGGAATAAGTGACTTTAATATTTGAGTTTGAAAAATTAACAGTATTTCTTACTATTCTGCAACTCTGCAGAGTACACAGAATAGGCTGCTAAACTGCGGTGACACACACTGAATGGAATAAGTGACTTTAATATTTGAGTTTGAAAAATTAACAGTATTTCTTACTATTCTGCAACTCTGCAGAGTACACAGAATAGGCTGTTAAACGGCGTTGAAACACACTGAATGGAATATGTGACTTTAATATTTGAGTTTGAAAACTTAACAGTATTTCTTATAATTCTGGAACTGTACAGAGTACACAGAATAGGCTGTTAAACGGCGGTGAAAGACACTGAATGGAATATGTGACTTTAATATTTGAGTTTGAAAACTTAACAGTATTTCTTACTATTCTGCAACTCTGCAGAGTACACAGAATAGGCTGTTAAACGGCGTTGAAACACACTGAATGGAATATGTGACTTTAATATTTGAGTTTGAAAACTTAACAGTATTTCTTATAATTCTGGAACTGTACAGAGTACACAGAATAGGCTGTTAAACGGCGGTGAAAGACACTGAATGGAATATGTGACTTTGATATTTTAGTTTGAAGACTTAACAGTATTTCTTCCTATTCTGCAACTCTGCACAGTACACAGAATGTGCTGCTACACTGCGGCGAAGCACACTGAATGGAATATGTGACTTTGATATTTTAGTTTGAAGACTTAACAGTATTTCTTCCTATTCTGCAACTCTGCACAGTACACAGAATGTGCTGCTAAACTGCGGCGAAGCACACTGAATGGAATATGTGACTTTGATATTTGAGTTTGAAGACTTAACAGTATTTCTTCCTATTCTGCAACTCTGCACAGTACACAGAATGTGCTGCTAAACTGCGGCGAAGCACACTGAATGGAATATGTGACTTTGATATTTTAGTTTGAAGACTTAACAGTATTTCTTCCTATTCTGCAACTCTGCACAGTACTCAGAATGTGCTGCTAAACTGCGGCGACGCACACTGAATGGAATACGTGACTTTGATATTTTAGTTTGAAGACTTAACAGAATGTGCTCTAATCTGCAACTTTGCACACTAAACAGAATGTGCTCTAATCTGCAACTTTGCACACTAAACAGAATGTGCTCTAATCTGCAACTTTGCACACTAAACAGAATGTGCTCTAATCTGCAACTGTGCACACTAAACAGAATGTGCTCTAATCTGCAACTTTGCACACTAAACAGAATATATATATTTTTTTTTTTTTTTTTTTGTTTTTTTCCCCCCACACCAAATAACCTGCTGCCCCCACACACAGTAGTCCTAAAAAGGACTTTTGGTTCTTTTTTTTTCACAATTTTTGTTTTTTTCCTCCCTACACTGCCTTTCCCTTCCTATCCTCAGCTCTCCCTGGCTCAGACTGAGCCGAACTCGCTGGTCAGGTGCTATACAGCACCTGACCACGGGTTCTGGCCAGCCAATCAGTGTAATGCCAGCAGCCAACATGGCTGCTGGCATTACACTGATGTCAGAGCCTCCCTGCACGTTTATTGGCTGCGCAGCAGCCGCAAAACGTGCGGGGAGGAGACCCGAACATGGCGGGCGAGCACATGCGGTACTCGTACGAGTACCGCCATGTGCCGAGCAGAGCGATGCTCGAGCCGATCCGAGCATCGGCCGAGCATGCTCGCTCAACACTAGTTAATAAGCCTGAGATCTTGTCCCCTTAATGAGATATTAATTAGCATACATCTGCTCATCTCTATCAGCTTCCGACAAGTCACACTGATGCCTTTGAAAAGAATGGCTATAGGCTAATGGCTCGGCTGCAAGAGATCAGAATGAGGGCCCCCATCTCCACTACTTCTTAGCTTTATGGAGAATGGCTATATTGTCTAAGCTGGTCTCTTACAAAAATAAAATACCAAAATTAATTTTAACAAAGTAATCATAAGCTGGAAACTGGGCCTTACTAGTCATTAAACTTGCGACATTAAGCGTTGCAAGGCCGACTGGGGCATGCTCTTAAATGAGGTAAATAAAGAATTAGGAAATTTCCCTTTCTTACCCACTCTCTGCTTGGACAAAAAAAAATCATCAGAACCTTATCTATTTACAGTGACCCCAACCGGCAGATTTTCAGAACCACTTAAGCTCACCATTATCTTCTTGTTTCCCAACTGCCTCCTCTTCTACTCTAGAAATGCAATCCCCTGTTAGGAGACTGTGTCTACTCACAGTGACCAAAGATGTTTCTGAAGCCTTAGAAACATGAGGAGAAGGGGAAAACACAGACGCAGAAGAGGGGAACATACCAGAGGCAACAGACTGGACACATTTTTTAGAGGGATAATTTCAATCTTTCTTTTTAGGAGCATTCCCTTTCCCTATCTCCAACACCAAACCTTTCCTCTTCCTTATTACCAGGGACCAAGGATTAGAGGGTACCCTATTGTCAGTATTGTCAGCATCCCCTATTTCTAAGCCTGAAACAGAAGTGACATTAGATTCTACCACAATTAGAGACAGGGGTACCAAATTTGCTACATTTGGCTTACAGGAGGAATGGTCACAAGGGAGAGGATAGGGTGGGAGCGACAAGGGAGCACCATTAGCAGTGTACACTATAGGGTAGTCTGGACTGCAGATGTTGACTGATCAGTGTGGGTGTCTCCCTTTAGATGTACCTTATAATGGACAGGGGTCCCAGAAGGACCTTGCATTGCTAGATCATTATCAACATGTCCCAGCCTCCAGATTATTCCAGGCCTTTGTGCATTACCTATAGGAATGCCCTAAGTTCCCACATAAATTACATCTAATCTCCCTACTCTGTGAGCTCTTATGACCAACCTCACTACACAAAGAACATTTTAAGCCATCACAAACAATGCCTGAATGTTTAGGGAGCCCCACTTATGGCAGGCATGGGATTGTCCTGGATAAAAGCATTGTAGTCTATCACTGCCAATGAAAAAGAAATTTGTCAAGATCTGCATGATGTTATTAAAAAGACAAAGCTTCTCCTTGACCTTCCAACTCCCTGTCCAAATTCCTTCTTCATCGGTGACCCTGCTTATAGGACTTCTGACTTCCCCATACTTGCTAAGCCAGACCAAAATGTTAGACTGTGGTACTGATTCATTCCTTGACACCACAGTCTTAATATCCGGACTTCACACTGGCAAAATTTTGCCAATTCAGACCCTGGCTTAGTTCTTTCTACTTCCAGCTTCACCCAAAACATATCAAGAGACTGAGGTCTCACAAAACTGACATCAAAGTCCATACCCCCTAAATGTAACAAAGCATAAAAATCCATATTTTCAGACCCCCTCGGAAGACTAGTGATTTCCTTTATTTCAGGTGACACTACACCTCCAGTGTATCTAATATGGACCACATTCCTTCACTTAGATACACTTGCCTGAAGCGGTTCTGCAATGTGCATGGCAAAGTCTAGGGTCCCTTTACTCCAAGCATTAGATTTTGGCCCCTTACTAACACTAGGAGGTTGTGGTCTTGTCAGCTGGGTTTCGGCTACAGTTCCTGACAAAATGTCTGTGTGGATCTGACCAGAAGTTACAGTATGAGCAGTCACAGTCCCTATTCCTCTAGAATCAACACACATTGTAGAAGTTTCATGGGTTACAATTAAATAGGGAGGGAAGGGGGTGACCTGGTGACAACCCATCTCCCTTAGAAGTCTCAACATTTATTAAACCCGCCTTCTTTATTTCTCTGTGTTCTCTGGGGAAAAGGAATAGGAGATTAGGGGTAAGGGACAAGAGTAGTGATGAGCGAGCACCCCAATGCTCGGGTGTTCGGGTGCTCTGACCGAGCACCCCCTGAGGCTCGAGTGCTCGACCGAGCACCCGAGCCCCATTGAAGTCAATGGGAGGACTCGAGCATTACACCAGGCACCCCCTGCTCTGATGAGGGGAGGGTGCCTGGTCCATAGGAAAAGGGCAGAAAAAGATGGAAACACTACAGAAATGGTTCAGGGACAGCATAGGGAGGATGTCTGGATGCATCTTGGACTCCAACATCGCTGCTGGGAACGATCTTTCGCCCGTAGTATGCCATTTTTACAGACTGACCGTAAAACACACAAAAAGGAAAATAAAAACGACTTTAGGTGAAAAATTGTTACCAAACAATATTTGCTGTATATTTACTTGTATATCATCTGCAAATTATCCCAAAAATTTCCTTGATTTTCGGAAGTGAGGCCATGATTAAGAGGGAAACGTGCGCAGAGGCAAATTCTCCCAAAAATGTCCTTGATTTTCAGAACTGAGGCCATGATTAAGAGGGAAACGTGCACAGAGGCAAATTCTCCCAAAAATTTCCTTGATTTTCAGAACTGAGGCCATGATTAAGAGGGAAACGTGCACAGAGGCAAATTCTCCCAAAAATTTCCTTGATTTTATTGAACTGAGGCCATGATTAAGAGGGAAACGTGCGCTGAGCTGACCATCTAAAACATTATGGGTGAGGGTCTGCTGCAGAGCTGACCATCCTAAACATTATATGCGAAGGCCCGCTAGTGAGCTGACGCTATAAAACATTATATGAGAGGGCCCGCTAGAGAGCTGACCCAATAAAACATTATATGAGAAGGCCCGCTGGTGAGCTGACCTATATAAAAATTGGCAAACAGGGCCCGCTGGTGAGCTGACCCTATATAAAAATTATATCACAGGGCCCGCTGGTGAGCTGGCCCTATATAAAAATTATATCACAGGGCCCGCTGGTGAGCTGGCCCTATATAAAAATTATATCCCAGGGCATATGGAAGAGGAGGAGGAGGATGAGAAGATTAAGAGTCAACCATATACCCGTTTTTTGGGTGGAAGGGGTGAATGGGAATACAGAGTATTCCCATCATTGTAAATAACATATATAAAGTGAGTTTATGTTCCCCCGGGGCTTTCCTCCAGTGGAGTGGAGAAGTCAGGGGAAATCCAGGCCTTGTTCATTTTTATAAGTGTCAACCTATCAGCATTGTCGGTGGAAAGGCGGATACGCTTATCTGTTATGATGCCACCAGCAGCACTAAATACCCGCTCAGACAGAACGCTGGCGGCAGGGCAGGCCAGCACCTCCAAGGCGTAGAGTGCCAGTTCATACCACGTGTCCAGCTTGGACACCCAGTAGTTGTAAGGCACAGAGGGATCATTGAGGACGCTGACACGGTCTGCTACGTACTCCTTCACCATCTTCCAAAACTTTTCCCTCCTTGTGACACTAGGCTGCGCATCAGGGTGAGGGTGCTGGCGGGGTGTCATGAAGGTGTCCCACGCCTTGGAGAGTGTTGCCCTGCCTTTCTCGGAACTGCTGTGTGCTCCCCTTTTCTCCCCTTCTCGGTTGGCCAAGGTAGCACGTACTCTGCCGCCAGCGTTGTCAGATGGAAAATTTTGGAGCAATTTTTCAACAAGAACCTTCTGGTATTGCACCATTTTGCTTGTCCTCTCCACCGGAGGAATGAGAGATGAGAAATTCTCTTTGTAGCGGGGGTCCAGAAGGGTGAACACCCAGTAATCCGTGTTGTTTAAAATGCGTATAACGCGTGGGTCACGGGAAAGGCAGCCTAACATAAAGTCAGCCATGTGTGCCAGAGTACCAACAGTCAAGATTTCGCTGTCCTCACCAGGAGGATGACTCTCAATCTCCTCATCCTCTTCCTCCTCTTCTGCCCACCCACGCTGAAGAGATGGAACTAAAGTTCCATGGCTACCCTCTGTAGCGGAGGCAACCGTGTCTTCCTCCTCCTCCTCCGCCTCCTCCAATTGTCGCTGAGAAGACGAAGTGAGGGTGCTCTGGCTATCACCTTGTGTAAGCTCTTCCTCCCCCATTTCCACCTCTTCCACATGCAAAGCGTCAGTTTTAATTGTGAGCAGCGAGCGTTTCAGTAGACAGAGAAGTGGGATGGTTACACTGATAATAGCGTTATCGCCGCTCACCATCTGTGTCGATTCCTCAAAATTGCGTAAAACCTTGCAGAGGTCTGACATCCATTCCCACTCCTCACTTCTGATTACAGGAAGTTGAACGGAGAGGCGACGACCGTGTAACAGCTGGTACTCCACTACTGCCCTCTGCTGCTCACAAAGCCGGGCCAACATGTGGAAGGTGGAGTTCTAGCGCTTGCTCACGTCACACAGCAGCCGGTGAGCTGGCAATTGTAAGCGCTGCTGCAGCTTCAACAGGCCGGCTGAAGCTGTTGATGACTTACGGAAATGTGCACACACGCGGCGCACCTTGGTCAAGAGATCATGCACATTGGGGTAGGTTTTTAGAAATCGCTGCACCACTAAATTAAATACATGCGCTAGGCATGGTACGTGTGTGAGCTTGCCGAGCTCCAAAGCCGCCACCAAGTTACGCCCATTATCACACACAACCATGCCTGGTTGCAGGTTGAGTGGCGAGAGCCACTGCTCGGTCTGGTGACTAATCCCCTGCAACAGCTCTGAGGCCGTGTGCTGTTTGTCCCCAAGGCAGATCAGCTTCAGCACGGCCTGTTGACGCTTCCCCACTGCAGTGCTACACTGCTTCCAGCTACTGGCTGATGGGGGAGTGGCGCTGCGTGTAGAGAATTCGGAGGTGGAAACGGAGGAGGAGGAGCCAATAACGTAGGTGCTGGTGGAAACCCTGATGGAGGTAGGGCCCGCAATCCTCGGCGTGGGTAGCACCCGTGCCATCCCAGGGTCCGAGTCGCTCCCAGCCTCCACGACATTCACCCAGTGTGCCGTCAGGGAAATGTAGCGTCCCTGGCCACAAGCACTTATCCATGTGTCAGTCGTTAAGTGGACCTTCCCAGTAACTGCGTTGGTCAGGACACGGGTGATGTTACGGGACACATGGTGGTGTAATGCGGGGATGGCACACCGGGAAAAGTAGTGGCGGCTGGGGACCGCGTACCGAGGGACAGCTGCTGCCATCAGGCTGCGGAAGGACTCAGTGTCCACAAGCCTAAATGGCAGCATTTCGATGGCCAGTAATTTTGAAAGGTGTGAGGTTAGTGCTATGGCCTGTGGGTGGGTGGCTGGGTACTTTCTCTTGCGCTCAAATGCCTGGGGTAACGACATTTGGACGCTGTGCTGGGACAGGGAAGTGGATGTGGTCGCTGATGGTGCTTCAGATGGTACAGGTGCAGGGCGGGAGGTATGCGGGCCTGCGCCTTCGACAGGCGATTGGCCGGCACCGAAAACAGGGGAAGAGGAGGCAGTGGTGTGGCCTGCAGACACAGATGGGCGATCCAGGCGTTCCTCCCACTTACTACAGTGCTTGGATGCCATGTGTCGGATCATGCTGGTGGTGGTGAGGTTTCTAGTGTTCATGCCTCGGCTCATTCTGGTGTGGCACAGGTTGCAAACTACAATTCTTTTGTCGTCCGCACTTTCCTTAAAAAAACGCCATACCGCGGAACACCTACCCTTTGGCAAGGTAGATTTACGCAAGGGGGTGCTCCGTGGAACATTTGCGGGCCGGTTTGGTGCGGTCCGCCTTCTTTCTGTAGCCACACCACTGCCTCTTCCAGCCTGTTGCGGTGCTGCAGATGGCTCACCCTCAGGACTGCTGACATCGCTCGGCTCTACATCTTCCCAGGTGGGGTCAGTCACCTCATCGTCCACCAAGTCCTCCTCCACTTCCTCACTCTGATCATCCTCCTCAAGTCTTGATCCCACCACATACTCAGTCATTGACAACTGTATAACATTCTCCTCAACAAGGTCTTGAGACGGAAATAGTGGTTGATTTAATGGCAACTGTGTCTCATCATCATCATCATCATCCACTACTTCCTTTGACCTTAAATGCCGTTCACATCTGTCATCTTCTTGTGATTGGGTAGCCTCTAGAGGTTGTGAATCAGGGCACAAGATGTCATGTTCCTCTGCAAGCGTGCTTGGAGAGAGGGTCAAATGAAGGATTGGTGATGAGACGAGCTCCTCACTATATCCCAGTATGGGATCACTTCTTTGACCAGACCGTCTATGGTGGGAGGAAGGATGATCAGAGTGAGGATTATGTTGACCAGACTCTTGGCTACTGAGAGTGGACTTGGTGGAAGACAGGGTGGTGCTTAACCGACTGGAAGCAGTATCAGCTGTCATCCAACCGACCACCTGTTCGCAGTGGTCGGACCTCGAGAGTGATGTCCTGCGACGCCCTGTAAAATTACACATGAAGCTAGGTATGGTGGATGTCTTTCTTTCTTGTACTCTGGCACCAGGCACAGTTTCTCCGCGTCCTGACCCGCGCCCTGAACTTTCAGGATCACGTCCACTTCCCCGTCCCTTTTTACCCGCCTTCTTCATCTTACACAGAATATGTGACTTTAATATTTGAGTTTGAAAACTTAACAGTATTTCTTACTATTCTGCAACTGTGCAGAGTACACAGAATAGGCTGCTAAACTGCGGTGACACACACTGAATGGAATAAGTGACTTTAATATTTGAGTTTGAAAACTTAACAGTATTTCTTACTATTCTGCAACTGTGCAGAGTACACAGAATAGGCTGCTAAACGGCGGTGAAACACACTGAATGGAATATGTGACTTTAATATTTGAGTTTGAAAACTTAACAGTATTTCTTACTATTCTGCAACTGTGCAGAGTACACAGAATAGGCTGCTAAACGGCGGTGAAACACACTGAATGGAATATGTGACTTTAATATTTGAGTTTGAAAACTTAACAGTATTTCTTACTATTCTGCAACTGTGCAGAGTACACAGAATAGGCTGCTAAACGGCGGTGAAACACACTGAATGGAATATGTGACTTTAATATTTGAGTTTGAAAACTTAACAGTATTTCTTACTATTCTGCAACTGTGCAGAGTACACAGAATAGGCTGCTAAACGGCGGTGAAACACACTGAATGGAATATGTGACTTTAATATTTGAGTTTGAAAACTTAACAGTATTTCTTACTATTCTGCAACTGTGCAGAGTACACAGAATAGGCTGCTAAACGGCGGTGAAACACACTGAATGGAATATGTGACTTTAATATTTGAGTTTGAAAACTTAACAGTATTTCTTACTATTTTGCAACTGTGCAGAGTACACAGAATATGCTGCCAAACGGCAGTGAAACACACTGAATGGAATATGTGACTTTAATATTTGAGTTTGAAAACTTAACACTATTTCTTACTATTCTGCAACTCTGCAGAGTACACAGAATAGGCTGCTAAACGGCGGTGAAACACACTGAATGGAATATGTGACTTTAATATTTGAGTTTGAAAACTTAACAGTATTTCTTACTATTCTGCAACTGTGCAGAGTACACAGAATAGGCTGCTAAACGGCGGTGAAACACACTGAATGGAATATGTGACTTTAATATTTGAGTTTGAAAACTTAACAGTATTTCTTACTATTCTGCAACTGTGCAGAGTACACAGAATAGGCTGCTAAACGGCGGTGAAACACACTGAATGGAATATGTGACTTTAATATTTGAGTTTGAAAACTTAACAGTATTTCTTACTATTCTGCAACTGTGCAGAGTACACAGAATAGGCTGCTAAACGGCGGTGAAACACACTGAATGGAATATGTGACTTTAATATTTGAGTTTGAAAACTTAACAGTATTTCTTACTATTCTGCAACTGTGCAGAGTACACAGAATAGGCTGCTAAACGGCGGTGATACACACTGAATGGAATATGTGACTTTAATATTTGAGTTTGAAAACTTAACAGTATTTCTTACTATTCTGCAACTGTGCAGAGTACACAGAATAGGCTGCTAAACGGCGGTGAAACACACTGAATGGACTATGTGACTTTAATATTTGAGTTTGAAAACTTAACAGTATTTCTTACTATTCTGCAACTGTGCAGAGTACACAGAATAGGCTGCTAAACGGCGGTGAAACACACTGAATGGAATATGTGACTTTAATATTTGAGTTTGAAAACTTAACAGTATTTCTTACTATTCTGCAACTGTGCAGAGTACACAGAATAGGCTGCTAAACGGCGGTGATACACACTGAATGGAATATGTGACTTTGATATTTGAGTTTGAAAACTTAACACTATTTCTTACTATTCTGCAACTCTGCAGAGTACACAGAATGTGCTGCTAAACTGCGGCGAAGCACACTGAATGGAATATGTGACTTTAATATTTGAGTTTGAAAACTTAACAGTATTTCTTCCTATTCTGCAACTCTGCACAGTACACAGAATGTGCTGCTAAACTGCGGCGAAGCACACTGAATGGAATATGTGACTTTAATATTTGAGTTTGAAAACTTAACAGTATTTCTTCCTATTCTGCAACTCTGCACAGTACACAGAATGTGCTGCTAAACTGCGGCGAAGCACACTGAATGGAATATGTGACTTTGATATTTTAGTTTGAAGACTTAACAGTATTTCTTCCTATTCTGCAACTCTGCACAGTACACAGAATGTGCTGCTAAACTGCGGCGACGCACACTGAATGGAATATGTGACTTTGATATTTTAGTTTGAAGACTTAACAGAATGTGCTCTAATCTGCAACTTTGCACACTAAACAGAATGTGCTCTAATCTGCAACTTTGCACACTAAACAGAATGTGCTCTAATCTGCAACTTTGCACACTAAACAGAATGTGCTCTAATCTGCAACTGTGCACACTAAACAGAATGTGCTCTAATCTGCAACTTTTCACACTAAACAGAATATTTTTTTTTTTTTTTTTTTGTTTTTTTCCCCCCACACAAAATAACCTGCTGCCCCCACACACAGTAGTCCTAAAAAGGACTTTTGGTTCTTTTTTTTCACAATTTTTGTTTTTTTCCTCCCTACACTGCCTTTCCCTTCCTATCCTCAGCTCTCCCTGGCTCAGACTGAGCCGAACTCGATGGTCAGGTGCTATACAGCACCCGACCACGGGTTCTGGCCAGCCAATCAGTGTAATGCCAGCAGCCAACATGGCTGCTGGCATTACACCGATGTCAGAGCCTCCCTGCACGTTTATTGGCTGCGCAGCAGCCGCAAAACGTGCGGGGAGGAGACCCGAACATGGCGGGCGAGCACATGCGGTACTCGTACGAGTACCGCCATGTGCCGAGCAGAGCGATGCTCGAGCCGATCCGAGCATCGGCCGAGCATGCTCGCTCAACACTAGACAAGAGCATGGCCTCTATTTACAAAATTCCCATGTTTATTTGCAGAAATCATACCTGCCTCTGCAGACTGTAGGGACATAGGAAACGACAAATTAATTGCTGCATGTTCTGTGAGCTTCAGGTCCTGGGACTGCGGCAACAATGCCTGTTGGCTCTCTCACAGCCATCCCACCACCCTCCCATTGGTGAGCTTTATTCTGCTGCAGGCATACTGCTGGTTGTCTTTGTAGAGTTGCCATTAGTAATAGGAATTAACCATTCAGCTGCAGTTGAGCTCTAGTCTTCTGCCCACATATATTAAACATTTCCTCTGCTGTAAAGGAAGCTGCAGTCACTGGGTGCAATGTAGGATTAGCATTATTTAATACAGCCTCCTCTAAATGTTGTATATGTTGTAACACAGGGTTAAATGTTACGGATGACACTGGGGATCCTGGGGAAACACCCACTTAGGGTGAAAATACAGATGGCTTTGAAATGGTACTTGTAGATTCTGATGCATGACCTTCTTTCTGAATCATAGTTCCTTCCAGTAATTGAAGTAATAGGTGTATTTGTCATACAGGGAGTTAAAATCTGTGAAGATGGCTGTTCTTGGTGGGCACTTGTTTAAGAAGCTGTAACTCGTGGGATAGATCTTCTGCTGCACACTGCATGACCTCTGTAGGGGAAGTGCTTGTCAGGCACTTAACAGGGGGGTTACAGGCTGGAAGTCCCATAGGGTTCTGGGCCTCTGTGCACATCTGGCCTGCCCCTTTTCCTACCTTTCCTACACCCAAAGCAACAGCTAACTAGTGTACCACATGTCTCTTCAGTGGGTTTACTTTAGAAATGTTGCCATCAACTGGGTGTTCTGCAAAAAAGCGCAATAAAAATGTTTCATATTTGAAAACAGCGATTTTCTGATGTCACAGGATTAAGAGTCGAGACATCAGAATATCACCAACATAAGTGTCGAGCAGTGAAGGGAGCCGCTGTGTTGCGGCACTCCTCTCATTGTACAGCACCAGATTGAAAATTCAGAGGCATGTCAATGGGGAATTTTCATTTCCATATCAGTGCAATTGTTATTGCTAGTGCTGCTTGTCTAGCCTAAATAAATCACTTATGTTACCTATTATCCGCATTGGTGAACACCTAGTCAGCTGTCACTTTAGGACTCTATATATATAAAAGAAGACTTCTGTGTGCCTACAACACACACCCAGGGGTGGCAGTAAGGAGGAGTTATTCATAGCTCCTCCTTAAGCCACTTCAGGAGATACAGGGGTGCGTGAATTTGACAGGAGGGCCTCTGCAAGGAGTTCCCCTCCCTCAGCTTCCTCCTGAACATGGAAAAGAGGCTTGGACTTGAAGGAACTGAATGAGCATGCTCAGAACATGAAACAGAGGTTTGGGATACAAGCAACTTATTGGGCAGATGTAGAGCATGGAAACAAGGCTGTTACACAAACTCAGCCAACTCACCTCACTGCATGTAAAAAACACACATGCCCTGCTCACTTTCTCCACTCTATGTCTTATCACCGGACTGGACTCCACTTGCATGAAGGCCTACAGAAAACCAACACTGAACGAGAACACCACCGCCTGCTGCTGGTAGGAAACCTATGGCTCACGCTATTGTCTGTCTCCTTTATTGTCCAAGTTATCTGGGCAGTTGCAGAACACACACACGTCTATGGCCAAATGTCCTCCTGCTACTCGCAGACACACACCCCTCACCTGCACTTCTCCTGTTAACCCTTCCAGAGCCAGGAGGGTACGCAATGCTTTCTTTCCAATGTGTTGCAAACCAATCTGGTACTCAAAGGGTAAAACCTTTATAGACTCTTAACTTGCAGGGAAGTAATGTACAAGTGAGGGAGGGATATCGGACACCTATGCTACTCAAACGGTTAACCCTTGGAGTGCCAGAGGGATATGCAAATCATTGCTTTGCAATGAGTTGAGAAACCCTCTGCTACTCAAAGGGTTAATTACTTAAAATGTTGTAGTTCAAATGCTATTCAAGCTGAAAGGTTCCCCCTCCCACCCGTTTCCCTGCGTCATTCATCCTTTTAGTCTGGTCCGGATGGCGTGCGGCAAAGCACAATCTTCAGCAAGCAAAAGGAAAATTCTGCCTTCCTTCCTCAAGGGGGCAGGGTTTTCCTTATATTAACTGAATAAGATTGCCCCTCGCCGAAGGGGGATACTTTCGGCTTCAATAGCGTTTGAACTACAACACTGTAAGTAATTAAATTTAGCACTACATGTTAAAATGCTGTAGAACAGGGCAGATATGCGGAGGCTGTGCAGGCTGGCAGAGAGATGCGGCAGTGTTTGGTGCTGGCTGATGATGTCATCATGCCGGCACCTCATCAAGAGGACGCCCGCCAAGGAGAAAGTGAGTGTGGCACGGAGATACTGACCTTGCCGCATCCAAGGGGAGCTGCTCCACTTAGAAGCCTAAAACAGCCACTTCCCCCTCAGAACATAAAGGGGCCCCTGGACGGTCCGATTACCCTGCCCATACACTATTGTGGACAACAGCAACTGGTGTGTGGCTCTTCAGTATTCCAACACAAAGGGATACAAATTAGTAACCTGTACTTATGTGAGTGACTTATCTGGGGCAGAACAGTACAGAACAACATATAAAGAACAATCAGAGATAAACTTAATAGAAGTATTACTATCTCATTAAAACATTAGCCTCTATTGACTTTGTCCAGTGTGACCATGTTGGGTTTTTTGGAGCCTTTTTTCCCCCTTTTTCCAGATGGTCAGTGGATGCCCAGGAGGATCCCTGTTCTTTCCTCAACTACCAGACGCCCAGCACGACCTCACCATGGCCAATACCCCTGCCAGCCCCTAGGCTCAGGCCTGCTCCCTCAGATTCAACAGTGGCTTCTTCCTCCTGCACTGGATCCGGACATTGCGAGGCACATTGTGGAGAGAAGAGTGTCTCCTCTGTACCGGGGCCAGTAACATGGCGCTCTGAATTTACATTATTTATGTAATCAGGAGGTAATCTTCTTTATATATTAACAGCACTCTATTTAACCATTTGAGTACCAGAGGGGTAACTAATGCATTGCATCACAATGCATTGGATGCCTTTTCAGCATTCAAAGGGTTATCTCTGACATGACACACCACTGTATACTGCATGGCACTCTATAGCTTAACATGCTGTATAAATCTCTCTCTCACATAATCTCCTTTTATTTTCTGCTTTCCACTTCTACACGTCAAACACACAGAGACATAATACTGCAATTCTGCCCCAAGGTAAAGAAAATAACAAATACCACTGATTTAACAAATATATATTTACAAATATACCGTTATGCCTTTCGGGTTGTGTAATGCCCTGGCCACCATTCAGCATTTCATTAACAACGTGTTCAGAGACCTGCTTTATCTGTATGTAATTATTTATCTTGATGACATACTAGTTTTCTCAGTCTCTTTGACGGAGCACCGCCTTCTCATGAAGACTGTTCTAACCCGCATCCGCATACATGGATTGTATGCCAAGCTAGAGAAATGCATGTTTGAAACCAACGAGATCAACTTTCTAGGATTCAACGTCAACCCGGGCTGTATCAAGATGGACCCTAACCAGTTTTCTGCTGCACTCAACCGGCCCATTCCTATAGACAAGAAGGCGCTGCAAAGATTCATAGGCTTTGCAAACTTCTAGCGTTGTTTCATCAAAGACTTTTCTAAAATCATCCCCCCCCCCCTTACTCTTCGCTGGTCCACTGAGGCCCAAGAGGCCTTCAGCACCCTGAAGAGTACTTTTACCCAAGCACCTGCCCTCCACCAGCCTGACCCTGCTAAGCCCTTCTACCTAGAGGTTGATGCCTCCGATACCGCTACAGGAGCCATATTATCACAGTGATCAGGAATTAAAGAAATCTACCATCCTGTTGCCTATTACTCCAAGCATCTGAGCCCTGCTGAAAGTAACCACGACATCGGGGATAAGGAGTTGTTGGCTATTAAGCGAGCTCTCGAAGAGTGGAGACATCTCCTGGAGGGTTCTGAAAACCCAATCACCGTATACACGGATCACAAGAACCTAGAGCACCTACGTTCTGCCCGAAGACTACACCCAAGACAAGCCCGATAGGCCCTTTTCTTCTCTAGGTTTACGCTACACATTACTTACCGACCTGGGACAAAGAATGGGAAGGCTGACGTTTTATCCCGCATCCATACAGCATCTACCTCTTCCCCTTCTATTCAGGTTACTGTGTTACCTCCACACTGCTTTCTACTACTTGATGGCGACCTATTCACAAAACTCCAAAAAGAGACTGTGCCTGTACCTGCTCTTGTACAACGCTATGTCCTCACATTCACCAACGGCCTCCTGTACAAACAGAACCTCATTTTTGTGCCTGCATCTCTTCGGCAGGAGGTGGTATGACTTCATCATGAACTCCCCACCACTGGTCACGGAGGAGTGACACAAACCTTGGAATACATCCAAAGACAGTTCTGGTGGCCGGGCCTGCGGTCGGATAACAAGGCCTATGTCTCTCATTGCAATATCTGCCAGTGCTCTAAGAGTCGGCATACCCAGCCTACAGGACTCCTTTGTCGCTTACCCGTTCCTGACAGTCCCTGGAGAACGCTGCCCTGGACTATAGTTGACTTACCTCCTTCTGACGGTCACACTACCATCCTGGCACACTTCATTCCGGTTCCAAGTATACCCTCTGATGCTTTTACTGCCGATCTTTACCTACACCATGTCTTCCGCCTTCATGGTACCCCGAGTTCCATCACCTTAGACCGTAGGGTGCAGTGCACCTCCAAATTCTGGAAGGCATTCTGTTCTGGCCTTGGTATCAAGTGTCAGCTATCTTTTGGATACCATCCCCAAACCAAAGGCTCATTCCCACTCCTACTGGTCTACCCTTCTACCAAATTAATAATAGCTGATTGCTACTGTTGTGTGGTTTCCATACCCATGAGGACAGTTTTCAAGTAGCTTACAGCTTAAACTATAACTCATGTGCGGATATCATCTTTTCTCTGTTTGCTATGACTGTCACATGTCCTTAAGGCAAAAACCATGCCACGGTCATAGCTTTTCACAAGCTAATAATGCTAAACGGAGAGCCATAACTTTTTAATAGTTAGACACAGAAAAAAATATACTCCAGGACAGCTGTCTGTCATTCAAATTTTTTTGCATTCTGGGTAAGATCTTTTGGTCACATCAAGGAATATCCACAAACCAATGGTATCCTTTGAAAGCACAGGGTCAGCTGAAAAAAAAAACCCAGTGGATTCTTCACAGAAAAGCAACGAAAAACATAATTTGATTGTAAACTGTAACAAAAGCATGAAAACATTCTCAGCACTGAAGGGATGTGTGTGAAAAGGCTTAACACTGAAGTGGTTAACTCGTTGGATACGAGAGCGGACTCTATTTTATTTTTTATTATATTTTTTATTGTATTAAAAAAAAAGTTCAGACCTCAAGTGGGGCATCAGGACTCCTCCTGACACCCCCCTAGCATTGATCACCTATCCAGTAGGGTAGGTGATCAATGCAGGCGACAATTGCAGCATTTTCTGATAAAGCCCCTATAACATATGTGTAACATTTGTTATAAGGGCTTTCTTTTTATTATAATTGTTATATTTATTTTAAATATATTGTTCAGACCTTGAGAGGGACACACCTAGTGTGGATCACCTATCCTTCTGGGTAGGTGATGAATGGGACGACATATGCAGCTTTTTAAATTAAGCGCATATAACCTATGTTTAACATAGGTTATATGCGCTTTTTTAAAATATACATTGCTTTCAGACCTCGAGGGGGACATCAGGACCCCTCCTAATATTCCCCCCTTAGCATGGATCACCTATCCAGTAGGATAGGTGATCCATGGGGCGACAAGGAAGGCATTTTCTGCCTTCCTTTCTTACTACTGGAGTGGCTGTATAAGCCGGCTCCAGTAGCAGTGGTTGTAGTGAACCCTGTCACCAGGTTCATTCATAGAAAGTGCAGCGATGCGCTTTCATCAATGAATCAGTCACCTGGGTCAGAATCAATCAGCCATGTCCCCTTTTATGTCCTTTTGAAGGATAGATTGTGCACTAGTTTGTCCATGGAGCCAGCTGAAAATATCCAGTATAACAAAGTCACGGGTAATTAAAAGGCTTTATAGGGGCAATTAATAAATATAGGACATTTGTCATATTTGCGGGGTATCTTGGGATAGATTTAATAGTTACCCCCTGGGCTGTAAAACACAAAGCATAATGATACCTCAGAGAGAGCAGATGGATACTGAATTGATTCTGGTAGTGTGGGTGGGCAATCCCCAAATAAATGCATTTATGTTTCAAGTGAAATAAATAGAATTTGATTTAATGTGGCTGTGGGCTAGACAGTGACAACAAATATCATGAATATAAAAATATTTCAGTAACTCACACGTAACTCCGAATGGCAGCTCCCTAAGTGTGATCCTGAGAACAATGAGACAGAGCTTTTGAGAGGTCAGGGCACCTATACCTACAAGTGAGGAATAAATCAGATGAATGCTTTGATACCAAGGTGAAGGGGCAGTATATGGGTGGTGACTGGAAGTTGCTTTGATGATGGGGTCTGGGTACCCCCTGAACATCTGTTCACTGCCTGCATAGGGAATTCTGATTGGTAACTGGCTCTGAGCGTTCAGTGGATGCAGATGCACTGGAGCTGTCCAGCTCTGTGGTGCTGAAGGAAAGCTAGAGTGAGTAACAGGCAGCTTGGTTATTTAGCATAGTGCTAACTCAGGGCTACGTAGTCTGGAGGCTGACAGCTGTTGTTGGACTACAACTCCCATTTTTCTCAGCTACCCATAGGCTGGCTGAGGAAATGGAAATTGTAGTCCAAAAGCAATTAGGGTTTAACAGGTTGCTCATCTCTTCAGTAACTTGTGTGTTACAGGTAGCTCAATAAATGGGCAACCTGTGACTCCCTAGAGGTTCTTGGGCTACAAATTCCATCCCTCTGAGGATAATGGGATTTGTAGTTCAAGGACAGCAGACAGATCACAGATTAACCAAGGCCGGGATAAACACTTTAAAATAACAACACACACCACGCTTGAGAATTTCTTCAGTCACATCAAAACCCCATTCAAAGTAATATGATTTTAATTATAAATTAGTGTAAACTAAAAATAACAACAACGACATTATTTGAACAATATTAGTATAATTGTAATTATGTTTTTATCATTGCAATTCGATTGTTCTGATGCAAAAGTAATCAGCAATATTTTAAGCAAAATATAAATAATTGACATAAAAAAGTGACTCCTCATTAAAAGAGGTGACTAATTGTGAGTATCTAATATACACTCTGATTAAGTTAGACAGTAGAAAAGATATCAACATTTCCTATAAAGGCATTTTTTGCTGACTGCCGCTTTGTGTCTACAAAATATAGGGGAGAAGGTTTGCAAGAAAAATGTCTTCAACCCCTTCAGTGCCAGAAAAGGGTGTTGGACACTCCCTCTGGCACTCAAAGGTTTAATACTAGTGTTGAGCGAGCATGCTCGGCCGATGCTCGGATCGGCTCGAGCATCGCTCTGCTCGGCACATGGCGGTACTCGTACGAGTACCGCCATGTGCTCGCCCGCCATGTTCGGGTGGCAGGGATCTGTGCCAAAGGAGGCACAGATCTTACAGACGCTCCGCTGGACCACCAGGGACTGGAGGTAGGGGGCATTGCGGAGATGAAGGGGGCATTGCGGAGATGAAGGGGGACATTTTGGAGATGAAGGGGGACATTGTGGAAGGGGGACATTGTGGAAGGGGGGCATTGCGGAGATGAAGGGGGCATTGCGAAGATGAAGGGGGACATTGTGGAAGGGGGGCATTGCGGAGATGAAGGGGGCATTGCGGAGATGAAGGGGGACATTGTGGAAGGGGGACATTGCGGAGATGAAGGGGGCATTGCGGAGATGAAGGGGGACATTGTGGAAGGGGGACATTGTGGAAGGGGGACATTGCGGAGATGAAGGGGGCATTGCGGAGATGAAGGGGGACATTGTGGAAGGGGGACATTGTGGAAGGGGGACATTGTGGAAGAGGGGCATTGTGGAGATGAAGGGGGGCATTGACCAGGCACCCTCCCCTCATCAGAGCAGGGGGTGCCTGGTGTAATGCTCGTGTCGCCCCATTGAATTCAATGGGGCTCGGGTGCTCGGCCGAGCACTCGAGCCTCCGGCGGTGCTCGGTCAGAGCACCCGAGCATCGGGGTGCTCGCTCAACACTATTTAATACCATTGTCTACATTTTAATGTGTGTATGTGGTGTGTGTGAGTGTTTGTGTATGTATCTGTTTGTGAAAGAGAGAAATATGGTAGAGGGATATCATCTCCTCTACCCACTGTGCAATGCGCTTTCATCAATTAATCAATCACCTGGGTCAGACAGGTAACTGATTCATTGATGAAAGAGCAGCGCTGCGCTTTCTATGAATGAACCCAGTGACAGGGTTCCCTTTAAGAGCTTGTACTAGAGCCGGCTTATACAGTCGCTCCAGTAGTAAGGAAGGCAGAAAATGCCTTCCTTGTCGCCCCATGGATCACCTATACTTCTGGATAGGTGATCCATGATAGGGGGGGATATCAGGAGGGATACCGATGCCCCTCTTGAGGTCTGAAAGCAAAGTATAGTTTAAAAAACAAGAGTACTGCCACTTTTGAAAGGTGCTTTATTAAATAGTTATTACAGCTCAAAGTTGAATTTTTTAGGAGCAATATCACAGTGGCCTGACATTGTACAGTGGCGCAGTTGCTACACCATCCTATGGAGATTTATCGTCTACGGACCAGAGGGACAGCACCAACAGCACCACTGTACAATTTCAGGCCACTGTGATATTGCACCTAAAAAAATTCAACTTTAAGCTGTAATAACTATTGAATAAAACACCTTTTAGCAGTGGGAGTACCCTTGTTTTACTCAGGTGGATAAACCCTACAACATATTTTTTTTTACATGTTAAGTATAACTATACCTTTAAGCATAGGTTATATGCGCTTAATTAAAAAAGCCGCATATGTCACCCCATGGATCACCTACCCAGAAGGATAGGTGATTCATGCTAGGGGGTGTGTCAGGGGGGGTCCTGGTGCCTCCCTCGAGGTCTGAACAATATATTTAACCACTTAAGTACCAGCGGTCCAGGGAAGTTACCTTCCCTTAAGGACCGCTTTGATCTTTGCCGACGCACCGGTACACGTGACCTGTTACGCGTACCGGCGCGCCGCTTGGAGGCCTAAGAGAGATCGCTCCGGTGTTGGAGCGATCAATTTTAGGAACCGTTTTTACTTACAGTGCTCCCGGTAGAGCGCTGTAAGTAAAAAGTACGTGACGTGCTATGACCGTCACTGGTCCTTAAGGGTATAAGGACCGTGACGGTCATACCACGTCACGTAGTCCTTAAGGGGTTAAATAAATATAGCAATAATAATAGTAAGAAAGCCCATATAACATATCTTACACCTATGTTATATGGGTAAATAAAACCACATCCGACGCTTCAACTAATGATAATCAACAATAACAATGCTATCATGTATTAATACAAAACATGTATGTTAATCTGAAAAACCTATAGGTTTATTTTAGCAACAATACAAAAAGCAATGACAGTAATCTGCAATATATATCAATGTCCATAGTGTTCCAATCTCAAATCTCAATAACAATGTTGGAAATACCGGTAACCTCAAACAGACACTATAATGTGTTTGTGATGTCCCAATTCCAATATATGCTCTAAAACACAATATATTATGAGCTCCCCTTAAGCTACTTTCACAGAAGAAGAAGACAACCACCTCCACCAGACAGACAATGGTTAATTAAACTGTTTACCATTGGGCAGGATCAAATCGTACCTTTAAAGGGGATGTTTACCCCTTCACAACTTTGCCTAAATCATGTCCTTATAAATGATAAATAATGGAAAGTGTATCCTTTTTTAAAAAAATCCACTCATTTGGAGAAATTAAGATTAAATGTAGCTTTGTACCTACTTCCGGCAGACCGTGTTGACCAGATCTGTACCGCAGTCTGAGCTTCTATCCAGCCTCCTCCGATGACGGAGGCTGTATGTTTCTATGCTGGAGTGATCTCATTGGCAGAGAGTGATTTCTGGCCAATGAGAGCACTCCAGCTTAGAGACAGACAGCCTCCTTCTCTTCAGTCTTCTCTCTTCTCTTTCTTCTTTCTACTGCCTGTAAAAGAAAACAACAGTATTAATACAAAGCATGAACGATGACATCGTTTAACCCTTCGAGTGGCAGAGGGGTACGCAAAGCATTGCAAAGCAATGCATTGCATACCTTACTGGCACTCAAAGGGTTAAAATATTATTGTGCCATGAATATTCCTTAAATTAAAAGCATCTTTTTAATGCCAAAATACATAATAATGCCATGAAGAAACAGTATACATATACACCGAAAGAAATGTCATGCAGAAATTCTAAGTAAATCTACTTTGCTTATATCTTTATGTCTCCTTCGCTTGGAGATGAGCAATATGGGTCCCCCTTCAGTCCTGTAGGGGCTGATTCATGTAACACACTGAGGGCATTAGAAGTGAGCCTTCCTTTATATATGGGCAGTCTCACTTCCATTTCCCTCACAGCCATTGGCTGGGATGTTCTTACACACATCCCAGCCAATCAGTTTAAAGAACGCTGCTCGAATCTGATTGGCTGGGATGTGAGTAAGAACATCCTAGCCAATGGCTGTGAGGGAAAATTGAAGTGAGACTGCTGATATATAAAGGCAGGCTCACTTCCAATGCCCTCAGTGTGTTACGGGCATCGGCCCGTACAGGACTGAAGGGCATCCGTGTTGCTCATCTGTTTCTGTGCTGCCGCCACCTCTGTGGCCGCACCAAGCGGTGGAGACATGAAGATATAAGATAAGTATATTTACTTAGCATTTATGCATTACATTTCTTTTGGTGTATATGTATACTATTTCTTCATGGAATAATTATGTATTTTGGCATCAAATAGAGGCATTTAATTTAAGGAATATTCGTGGCACAATGATATTTTAACCCTTTGAGTGCCAGTGAGGTACGCATCGCATTGCTTTGAAATGCGTTGCATACCCCTTTGTCACTCAAAGGGTTAAACAATGTCATCATTCATCCTTTGTATCAATTCCATTGTTTTATTTTACAGACAGAAGATAGGAGAAAGAAGAGAAGAGTGAAGAGAAGGACAGAAAATTACCAGGAAGCTGAGGACTCCGATGGACATCAGGATCAATGGTAAATGTTAATGAGATGTTGCTTTACTTAGGTTAACCCTATGAATGCTGGCGGGGTAATTATACCACACTGGCACTCATAGGGTTAAAGGGATAGTAATACTTCGTTTTATCTTTATTTTATTTTGTAGGCATTAAAAAAACATGAAGAACGATATAAGTCTTATCTCTCAAAGCTTTATGGTTTAAGAGATATTCACAAGCAAAGTACCCCCCCCTCGTTCAGTCAGATCAGAAGGGAGGTGCCCAGGTAGACTGCAGAGAGGGACAATCTTCAATTAAGATAAGGGAAAAACCTGAAAAACTTGTCAAGGGGGGCAGGGCTTTCATTGTTCTCATAGGAAGAAGATTGTCCCCTGCTGTTATCTGTGTGGTCTATGGACTGCATTCCACATCTGAGAAGAGATGGCTTACACTAGGTAAAAGGGGCGGGAGGGGAAACTTTGTTTGTGAATATCTCATAAACCATAAAGGTTTGAGAGATAAGCCTTATATCGTTCTTCATGTTTTTTTTAATGCCTACAAAATAAAATAAAGATAAAACGAAGTACTACTACCCTTTAATTCTACTAACTTTGGACACGTTTTAGGCACTTTGGATGTATTGATGCGGGGCTTAGGGCCCCATATCAATAGGTCCACAGTGGACTTTGTTTTTTTGCCGGTTAATAGCTGCGTTAGCTGTCTAAAGATCTGATAATGGATTTTACTACCAAACAAACTGGGTCTTAATTTTTATGCAACAAAGTGAGTCCCTTATCGGATTTTTACAGTTAACTCAGACTTTTAAACGGCAACTTGGAGTGTTTTTTTCTTTTCAATGGGCCAAAACACGTTAGCGTAACGGCCGGTAGGGTTTTTTTTTGCTGGCATTTTTCATAGCATCAGTTTTTTTTTCCTAACGGCTGCCTTTAAATCTACCCCATGCACGTTTTTTAGGGGATAGTTGAATAGAAGTAGACAGCGCCAAGTTTGTCAGTATGTCGAAATGTGCTGTCTCCGCCGGTTTTGTTTTATGGTGGTTCTGCAGCAGAATACCAGTAAAACACGTTTGCAAAATACACGTTACTTGTTTTTAATGTAACGCCGGTTTTAGCGCTAGTAATAGAAACGAGCCCCTAGAATTCTATTCAGCATGTGGAAGTGTATACTTGGGGTTCTTTTTCCTTGTTGCTCACAGCACTTTTGGATCTTCAGAATCTAAAAGACAAAGAATTGTGAGGAGCACCCATAAAGCACGAACAAGATAAAGTGTCTTGTTCTAGGCATGGAAGCCTCTCAGTGGTGCTACAACTTATGTTTTTCCCTCCCATGTGCCATTGCAGAGAGAAAATCTCCATATCCATATGAGACTGGTCCCGCCCACAGACAGTCCAGCTCCGAAATATCAGGCAAATCCACTCCGCACGAGAGAAACAGTATAACCACAGACACACGTTTTGGCCTATGTTGGCCTCATCAGTGTGGTGCAGCCAAATCCCTCTAGGCATTTGGAAGCAAGGGCCCATGCCTGGGATGCCCTTATACTTAGGGAGACAAAGAATTGTGTGGAGCACCCATCAAGCACGAACAAGATAAAGTGTCTTGTTCTAGGCATGGTAGCCTCTCAATGTTGCAGAGAGAAAATCTCCATATTCATATCAGACTGGTCCTGCCCACAGACAGTCCAGCTCTGAAATCATGCAAATCATGGGAGTGAAAAAAGTGACTTGTAGCACCATTGAGGGGTCACTATGTACAAGAACAAGACACTTTATCTTGTTCTTTCTCAATGGGTGCTTATCACAACTTTTGTTTATTTGTCTCCCTAAGTAGAAGGGGATCCCAGGCATGGGCCCTTGCTCTCCGTGTGCCTAAAGGGAATCAGCTACACCACACTGACGAGGCCCACATAGGCCAAAATGTACGTCTGTGGTCTTGCTGATTCTCTCGTGCAGAGAGGATTTGCCTGACATTTCGGAGCTGGACTGTTTGAGGGCGGGACCAGTCTGATATGACTATAGAAACTTTCTCTCTGCAATAGCACATGGGAGTGAAAAATTTGAGTTATAGCACTATGCCTGAGAACTATGCCTGAGAACTAAACTAAAGTTATAGCACTATGCCTGAGAACTAAACACTTTATCTTGTTCGTTCTCGATGGGTGCTCGTCACAACTTTTGTTTGTTAGAATCTAAAAGACACCTGAGAAAACACCATCCCTGTAAAAACCATACGTCAAACATTTTGGTATACTGAAGATCTCCAGAATATAGATTTGGTAATTTAATTTCATTTGGTATAAGCCTTCAGAGTGAAACTTTCACCTTCCAGTGGCACCAGGTACTATTCCTGTTTGTGGATTACAAATTCTGCTATTGCTGCTGCTATTCCTGTTTGTGGATTACAACTTCAGCTCCTGCTGTTACTATTCCTTTGTGCGGATATCCAGTTTGCCACGTTCTGCAGTGCTTTCATGATGGTGAATGTGTTTGGCGTGTTGCAAGAGTTTAATGAGGAGGTGGAAACCTGGTCCTCTTATGCTGATCGCCTAGATCAGTTTATGCAGGCAAATGATATCCCTGCGACCAAGCAGACTGCGGTATTTATCACGGTGGTGGGGAGGAAACCTTATTCTGTGTTACAGAATCTATTAGCACCACTGAAACTTGGGGATAAACCTCTGAAAGAGTTACTGGACATGCTTACTAATTACTATCAACCGCCTCCGTTAGAAATTGCTGAGAGTTTTTGTTTCTACTCATGGAAACAGCATCAAGGGGAATCGGTGCAGGCATATATGGTGGAACTACAGCGGTTGGCGGTCACCTGCATTTTTGGTTCGCATCTCCCTAGAGCTTTAAGGGACCAGTTCGTTTGCGGACTTTTAAATAAAAGCACCTGAAAGCGGTTATTATCAGAAAGCACGTTAACTGATTAATTGGCCTTAGATATCGCAGTGGGGCTGGAGATGGCAGACCGTGATGCGACTCATTTACAAGCTCAACACGTGTCATCTACCTTGGAAGGGGCCACCACTGTTTTGAAGTTAACTGCATCTAAGCCCACTACTCCGCAAGCTCAAGCTACGAGGAAATGTTTTCGCTGTGGTGCCAGTGCCCACGATGCTAATCAATGCCGTTTTAAGGAGGCAACTTGCTTTAACTGTTTAAAGAAAGAACATTTAAGCAAAGTTTGCACCACTAGAGGTGCAGATAGGGGCAACAGATGCACTTCTACCAATCTGTTACGTCAGAACGTAGAAACTGAGGAACCTTTTGAGGATGACGATTGGTTGGCTCATCTGACGATTAACAATCTGAACTGTCCTGATGTTAATATGCAAGTAACTGTGAAGATTAACGATAGAGAGGTGGTTATGGATGTTGACACTGGATCGGTAGTGTCCCTAATGACCCGTAGTCAACTAAAACAGGCTCATATTAACCTGTCTTTGGAATCTACTACTATGAGCCTTCGTACCTACAGTGGACATATTGTTCATCCATTAGGTTTTGCTTGGGTGAATGTGACTTACCAAAACTCTACCTATAGGGTCCAGCTGTATGTGGTTGGGGATGGAGGCCCTCAGCTATTTGGTAGAGCATGGATTCAAGCAATGGGAATGCCAGATACTGTGAAAAGCTGTTCATCTGTTCCAGCCATTCATACTTCTTGACCTCAGGATTTGGTATCTGAGCTTCAACAGACTTTTGCTGAGGTGTTTGCTCCTACTCTGGGTACTGTTAAAGGTATGCAGGCACAGTTACAGATGAAACCTGGAGCCGTTCCACACTTCTGCAAGGCATGCACTGTGCCCTTTGCTATCAGACCCCGGGTGGAAAGAGAACTGCACCATTTGAAAGATCAAGGTGTCATTAAAAAAAGTGCCCTGTAGTGACTGGGCATCTCCAATTGTTACTGTAATTAAAAAGACCAGAGAAATCTGTTTGTGCAGTGACACCAAAGAGATTGATTTTATCTTCCAAAGTGTAGGTCCACTATGACCTGCATAAACCTGTGACTGTCACCTGTGACGCCTCACCCTATGGCCTCGGAGCTGTGCTCTCTCACATTATGCTGGATGGATCTGAGCAGCCTATCTCATTTGCGTCCAGGTCCTTGACTCCAACGGAGTGCAACTATGTGTAAATAGATAAAGAAGCTTTGGCCATAGTGTGGGCTCTTCAAAAGTTTACGTTGTACCTCTATGGGCGACACTTTACTCTCATTATGCATCATAAGCCACTCCTAGCCATCTTTAACCCGAAAAATGGTATTTCACCCACAGCGGCTGCCCGTTTACAGTGTTATGCTCTGTATTTTGGTGCTTTCAATTATTCCATCCAGTACTGCTCTCATAACCACTGTGCGGATGCTATGTCTCGCCTACCTCTGGTGATGACACCTTTTGAGAGCTCCACCCCGTTGTCTTCAGCTTCCCTGACATCTGACCGGCATCACATCTGCTATACCACTGTCTGTACCTCTCACACCATTGCAGAGGCCACGAAGAAGGATGTCATGTTACAGTAGATTTCCGAGTTCTTACTTCATGGATGGCCCTCCTCTGTCTCCGCGGAGTGTCGTCCTTATTGGAATAGAAAATTGGAACTCAGTGCTGCAGAGGGGTGTCTTTTGTGGGGCTCCAGGGTCATCATTCCGGTGACTTTACGAGATACAACTCTGCTCATTCTTCATGAAGGTCATCCTGGGGTAGTCAGGATGAAGCAGAATGCCCGTGCTTCAGTGTGGTGGCCTTCCTTGGATGTGGATATTGAAGTCTGAGTCAAAGCATGTGCCGGTTGTGCTCAGACTAGGAAACATAGTAGCCCTTCTACAGTCCTTCCTTGGCCCCGTCCACCCCGTCTGTGGGTCCGTTTGCATTTGGATTTTGCAGGGCCAGTGCGAGGCGAATCCTATTTGATCCTGGTGGATGCTTACTCAAAATGGCCTGAGGTTTGGCCCATGTCTTCTACTACTACGGAAGCTACTATTAAAGTCCTTCAACATATTTTTGCAGTATTCGGATTACCCCAGGTGTTGGTGATGGACAATGGCTCTCAGTTTACTGAATTTGCTTTCCAGGCTTACCTTTCCTCTATTGGAGTTCAACATTGCACCTCTGATCCATATCACCCTGCTACTAATGGCCTGGCGGAGTGCTTTGTGCAGACTTTCAATGCGGCTCTACTGGCTTCTACGCCCTCTGTTGACCGCTCACTGCAGATTTTGGAGTTTCTGTCTTCCTATCGGACGACTCCTCATGCCGCTATGGGAATTTCTCCTGCTTCTCTGATGTTTGCCTGGCCTCTCCGTACAAAGCTGGATGTCCTGCGGCGTGCCTCCGCTACTTCTAAATCTCTGCCCCAGTCTGCTGCTGAGGAGGTGTTACCGGATCCTGTTTTTTCCAGAGGGGATAAGGTGTGGGCCCGCAATTACCAAGGGCCAAAGAAATGGGTGGTTGGCCAAATATTGAAGGTGCTCGGTTCTCGGACGTACATAGTCTGCACCACTCAAGGCTTGCAGTGGAAGAGACATGTGGATCAGTTGTGGCCAGGAGCTCTTGGGACTGTGGACCCAGGAGTTGAGGATGATATGACCTGGTCAGTAGACTCTCCTGTTGGTACGCCTGGGCCACAAATACCTGTAAGTCAGGGGACTACATCAAGTTCTGAAGAGTTACCTTCTAGCAGTGCATCTACTGGTAGCCCTGGAGATGTATCATCACCACCACCTGTAATGGCAAGGCCAGTTCAAGCAGCCCGTCCTCCGGAAAGATGGGAACCAGATGTGGTTCTTAGAAGCTGGCGGTGGCCATGAAGATGTTCCAGTCTCTCTCTCTCTCTGTCTCCCCACCCCGTGTTTTTTTGCTTGTTGTTTGTTTGTGTTTGGTTCGTTCAGGAAAGGGAGAGGTGTTGTGGAGAGATCCGGTGACTGCACGGGATTGTTGGCGCCGACTAATGATGTCACCGGCTGGTGCGTCATCAAGCAGACGCTACATCTGGCAAGGATTCAGTTGGGCGCAAATCACCGCGCCAGTAGCATCGTCCCGCTGCCACTCTGCATAAAGTACCAGCTGACTAGCTGGACAGGGGCCAAATACCTCCGGCTGCGATCCGGAGCATCTGAGGGACACAATACATATGTTATATTATTAATAAACGGAGTCAGTGTGTTACTGCTCCATTGACCCTACCCTACAGTGTGCCTGTTATTATTTGGGGTCTCATATATAAGTAGTATACATAACAACCTCTAAAAGCTTAGAGGAATATAAAGGTAGTGGAAAAGAATTGTCAGGGGATGCTGATGCTGCTGAGGATGACCTAATGATGACTGATGATGATGCAGATCTAGAATATATCCCTCCAGCATCCATCTGGATGCAAACCAAGCACATGTAGAGGACCGTTTCAGTGAAATAATTATTTTTCACTAACACGATCTTGGCTCAGCTGCAGAGCCGCCTGATGTAAAATAAAACCGGATATCCCTGCAGTCAGTACAACTCTGACTTCAGGGAAGGGGAAGAGAGGGGGGAACTTTGCTTACTGTTTTCTCTCAAACCATAAAGGTTTGAGAGATGAACCTGGGGGCAACTGAATTATTTTTATAAAGAGCTACACTAGGGGGATTATTAATATTAAAGTATTACTATCCCTTTAAGCAGGAAGTTAGTGTTGTGGGCAAAGGACAATTGCACTCTGCATTCTAACACATTTTTCAAGCCATATGTTGCTGTAGGACTCACAACTTTGACTTTCAGCCACTTATTTCTAAACTTCAGCCCTCAGAATATTACAGAGGGAAATGTACTACGTTTAGGAAATATAGGCGAAAAATGTGTTAAAATAGGCGAAAAGGAGAACATTTTTGCATAGGCGGAAAGGCAAAACTTTTTGCGTGAAAAGAGAAAAATCAGCAAGTCTTCGTGAAAAGTCTTGCAGGAAATTTTCACACTTTTCGCCCACCCTTAGAAAGCACCTAGATTTATGTGTGGGGAACCGAGGCTAGTCTCACTTATCCCTGATCATCAGGCCATAGGGATAACTAGGTTCCTTTTAGTAGAGCTGAGCTAAGAACAAGAGGTCATCCATTAAGACTAGAGGAAAGGCACTTTTGACTAAAACAGAGGCAGGGATTCTTTACAGTAAGGGCGGTAAAGCTATGGAATTCTTTGCCTTGGGATATTGTACTGCTTTCAAAAAAGCAATGGATGCCTATCAAGCACAGAACAATATTGAAAATTATGACAGATGGCTTCAAAGCAGATAGGTTGTTGATCCAGGGAAATATCTGACTGCCATTTTGGGTCAGGAAGGGAGTTTTTACCCACTTGGGGCTAAATTGGAAATGGCTTCAGAGGGCTTTTTTTTACTTCCTTTGGATCCACAGGAGTGTTTTTGGCATGGGCTGGACTTGTTGGACGCATGTCTTTTTTCAGCGTCATCAACTATGTTACGATGTTTCTATGTTACTTTGTATGTAAAACTGAGACTATTGGGAACCCAGTGTGTTCCTCCCATAAGACTGGAGGCTTGTGTAATCCCAAGAATTAAAATCCAACTACAGAAAGCACAAGATGAGCATTGCGCCAAAGGAGACAAATAAAAATTCCCAAAGTCCCATTGAGTTAAAAGTGGACTTTAACTCTTAACCCCTTAAGGACTGGTGACGTGCCAGGACTGTCACCGGTAAATGTCTCCTGCGGGAGCGCTGTAAGCAATAGTGGGGGTCTGAAATTGACCACTCCAAGACTGGAGTGGTCTCTCTCAGACCCCTGTTCGGCACGCCGGTACACGTAATCAGTCATATGTGCTGACGTGCCAAACATATGCAGACCTTAACCGCCATCCACCCCTAGGATATCTGGTCCTTAAGGGCTAATGACCAGTGATGGTCCTGGCATGTCATGGGTTTTGTGTTCATAATGCTGTCCTGCAGGAGGGTATCCTTTTGAAACGTCCCATGATAAATGTCGTGTGGCTAGAAGCCGCATTAACCATGTCGTATTGTTTAAAATGGCGACATGAGATCCTTGCGCTGCATAAAAGCATATTAGCCAAGTCATAATCCAATGAAAGCAAGTTCCACAATCCTCTTTAGACCACCATTATCTGTAATTGACCATTCAGTGGGGTATTATTGATAATCCCCCACTTCACCTCATTGTAAGCTCCCTACCTTGCCTCCATGGTGTTCTACAGGCAATCCACGGACAGCAATTTAGGGTCCTATGGAAGCTCTATACAACTAAACCACGGAGCAGGGGAGAAAGAGACAGCCCAGAATGAAAGGAGAGAGAACCGGTGCAGCGCTGTGCAAGGGGGTTGGTGGGCGTCTGAAGAGTCTTCATGTCCCTTTTTGGCAAGGTAAGGAGCTTACAGTGAGGTGAAGTGGTGGATTATCAATATTACCCCATGGCACGGTTAATTACAGATAATGGTGGTCTAAAGTGGATTATGACTTGGCTAACATTTATATACCACAGTGACGGTAGCAACGTTTAAAGAGGCGAAATCAGAACCTTGCACTTTTATGCCCTGCGAGGTTCTCATGTTGTCATTTTAAGCAATATGACATGGTTAATGTGGCTTCTAGCCGCACAACATTTACCATGCAACGTTTCAACAGAAAACCCTGTGGGAGCGCTGTGAACATTACCGTAGTCTGAAGCTGACTGCTCTCTTGTTCAGCGAACCGATACAAGTGGTCAATCACATGTGCCAACTCGCTGAATTACATCTTTTTCGTTCCTTAAGGGGCATCCAACCCCAGGGCCTCTGGACATTAAGAGGTTAAATTCTTGAATGCTAGAGAGGTCTCCAATGCATTGCAATGTTTGTTTTCAATCAATTCGAATTGTAATTTGTGTCTAGCACATCGGACTTTTGACATTGAACAACTACTTCTGTGTCTTTACAGAGTAATAATATTTGTTGGTTTCAAACTCCACGTGATCTGAAGGTAATGGAACATTTTATTTTGTGCATCACACAATTCATTTTGCCACTTTTCCCCTGTCGTTTTCTGTCTGAGAGCTTTATGCACAAAATGAATGTGGTGCAATATGGATCAAACCGACTGCACTGTTAATTTAAATATATTAAGGGGATTTAACCCCTTGAGGACTGGTGTGCAATGCGTTAATATAATTTAGGACGATTTTTTTCAGGAAAAGAACTATACAAGTACAAGAGGCCACGATCTAACATTAGAAGGTGGAAGACTCAGAAGTAATGTATATAAGTTCTACTGTATGGGAAGGGTGATAGATTCTGTGTGTTGTGTAGGTTGAACTGGATGCCAATCGTTCCAGTGTGTTGGGTGTAGCACTTCCTGTAAGAACTTTGTGTAAGCAGTGCTACACCCAACTCTTTGGAACTATTGGTATTCACTTCAACCTACACTACACTCCTCAGTATACTGATTAACCCCTTAAGGACCAGCGGTCCCTGGGTGTGTGGTACTTTAAGGACCAGATAGAAAAGTATGACGTGCCGCCCCACATGACTGATCACGTGTGCCGGCACACCAAACGGGGGACTGAAAGAGATCACTCTGGTCTTGGAGCGATCAATTTCAGTCCCCTCTATTACTCACAGTGAGCCTGCAGGAGCACTGTGAGTAAAAAGTAGGTGACGTGCCAGGACTGTCACTGGTCCTTAAGTGCCGGACAGCCGTGACTGCCCTGGCAAGTCAGTGGTCGCGAAGGGCTTAATCAATCAGTCCACAACCATGGGAATATTTTATCGAGTGACTCGATGTTACCTTCTGCCTTCACACAATGACCACTTTTGAGCTATAGAAGAAGTTCTTCTCCCACGTGGTTTTCACTGATCTTTTTCGTGGGAACACGATGGGACCTTTCACCAACCCCTACTACTAGCCTTGATCCACTGCTGTAGTTGCTATAGAACCACACATACAGACCCGCTCCCACATCAACCTTGTTCAGGCTCATTAGAGGCACAAGCTCTGATGAAACAGTGATTTGTACGACTTAGGCTTGTTAGAAACAAGCCCCCCAAAATAGTTTTTTCTGTGGTATATTTAAAGAACAAGCCCTGAGAAAAAACTATATGCCCTACTGGCCTAGTGCCAGCAGGTCTTGTTATGGTGGCCATTGGCCCCTGGCCACTGGCAAATGCCACTGTGTCATTGTGGCATTTGTTACTGCTTGCTGTTGTGGCTGTTCTCGCTGCTGCAGCAGTGATATGATGATTATGATTCCACTTGCTACTAGCTCCAGTGATGCTCCTGAGCCAGTAGGAGCACCACAACTAGCTCCCACCACTTCAGGTATATGTGGAGAAAAGAAATTGTCCAGTAATGCTTCTCTGAAATTCCTCCAAAATCATGGGTGTGTTGGAATACTAATTTTTCCCATGACACTACAGCAGGAAGGAACTGTGCCTCTCATCAGAAACTTCAATGTGCACAGTGTGTGTAGGAAATAAGGGAAGGACTGGGAACAATGGGCACATCTGCACTCACATCAAACACCTGGAACAATTGAAAGCAAACAACTTGATGCTTAGGTCCGCAATGTCAAATCATCCCCCAGAAACCAAGTACTGATGCTATCACTATGGCCCCACGTGACAACTTGCAATATTAATAATGATGGATCCTCCCTGCCACCAGATTAGCGTAGTCTGCTGGATGGAATCTCCTCAGATGCTGCTTGATTCCATGTCTGAGATTATACTCCACCACATTGCCCTGTGTGGTCAGTGCACCACACAATGTGCAATGGGTGGACACGAACTGCCACATATTTGCATCAACAGAATTGCTATTGGCTGGTGGAGGAGGTAACGATTAGGGATGGGCAAATACTTTTTTGCAAAAAAAGTGCAATTTTCCCACGTTTTTTGCCTAGCTCATTGCATTGAAATCAATGGGGAAAAAAAATTTCTGCACTATGTGAAAGTTTTCTCTACTTTTCTACAGCCATATACAAGGCTGTCAGGCTCTAACAGCAGCCATTTTATGTTTGTGAGAGGAGAAAGCAGCATGTTTTTTAGCTAGAGGAGATAGGCAAATATAGGGGAATTAAACCCTGGTTTAGGGAGTCTTTTAGGTAAGACATTTGTTCTCTGTATTAGGAGAGTCTGGGGCACTTCCGGGGGAGAAGAAGGGAGGAAGGAGGTTGACACCAAATACCCTAAAATTTGGTTTGACCAACTAGCAAGACACAGGCAGCTGGGGTCCACCTGACATGCTGATTTTGCTTTTATTGTCTCTGTGCTGGGGAAGTCTGGGGAAGGAAGTTGTTGATTTTGTTTTTTAGTTACATATATATATTTTTTTGGACTGACTGTTAATACATAAATAATTAAACAAATAAATATATTAGGTGACAGATAGCTGACTGGGAGCGTGATGTGAGCTCTGTGACTGAGGCAGACATGATAGAAGACAACATTGAGAATTTTGTTGAGGGCCAAGGCAACACATCACACTCCATCAGTTGTGTACTGTAGAGAGTAAAAACACACACAGTAGTTGAGTAATGTCTAGCAAACGCACAAAGGGCAGGGGGAAAGGTGAAGCAGTGCAGGGATGTGGAGTAAAGTGGTAGTTCAAAACTGATTGCTGCAGCATGTACAATAAATGATGATGATCCCTCTCCTCCTGGGGTGGATGCAGTTTGTCAAGGTCCCACCAATCACACCACGTCAGTCCAACAACACCACCACCATATACATCTGCCACATTGTATGTTGTACTTTATTTTTTTCACTTGACATCATCATGATGAATATGTGCCAGTGTCACTTAAGCAGAAAGTTAGTGTTGTGGGCAAAGGACAAATGCACTCTGTATGATAACACATTTTTCAAGCCATATTTTGCTGTAGGACTCACAACTTTGACTTCCAGCCACTTATTTCTCCACTACAGCCCTCAGAAGATGTGATATTGTGTTGGGAAATGTTGAAACATAGGAGAAAAATGTGTTAGAATTACAGAAAAATGTGTTGGAATAGGAGAAAAATGTGTTGAACAAGCAAAAAATGTGTTTAATACGAGAAAAATGTGAAAAAGTTGTTGTAATAGGAGAAAAATGCATTGAATAAGTAAATATTGTGTTGGAATAGGTGAAAAATTAGCTGTAATAGGTGAAAAGGAGGAAAATTTTGCATTGGACAGAAGGAGAAAATGTTCGCGAAAAAAGAGAAAAATCGTCTATTTTTCACGAAAAGTCACACGTGACATTTTTCTCACTTGTCGCCCACACCTAGTAACGATGACAGAGGTGGATCACTAGAAAACATTGTCACATCTTCCTGTGCCCAGACTCTAGCACAGGAATCTGATGGCGAGCCAGGTGTGTCACTTGTCATCGAACTTTCAGGCTCAGTCTGGGTTTCTCTATTTTTCCTCCACCTCACCTCTTGGTGCCCTTGGGGAGAGACAGTGGGTACAGCAGCAGCAGCTCCAGCTTTCTTTTGTGGGGGTTTGGCTTTAACATGCGTCACAAAAATGTCATGGTGTCTGTATTTCATGTGTGTTATCACACCGCAACTGCTCCACGTCACCCTCATGACTACCACCACCAGTCCCGCTGTGACAGTCTCACTAATTGGACATGATTACAAATGTGACAGAGGGTCCCCTACTGTCACACTTGCCATCTCTTGAGGTGAAGAAGGCAGACTGGAAGCTCTAGCAGCGGGCACAGGCGGCTGATATTTGCTGTTGTTAATACTGCTAGCCAGTTCTGCCTTCTTCAGCATGATGTCCCAGAGGCACAGTGCTGAGGGAAGGGGAATCACAGGATGAGAGGGATTTTGTTTGCTCTCTTGACCTCTAGTCTGGCTGCTCGACATCATAACTTATACTTCCCCGTCCACCTCAGCAAGAGGATCTACAACGGTAATGTTAGTCCCACCAGCAGATGCTTCATCACAATTATCATGACTATTATCACCCCCTCCCTCACCCCAACACTCTCTAGCTGATTCGTAGTGCTGGTGGGACTGCTTGAGAATGGTAAGTGTGACTTAGGGTCCCCTGCTGTCACACTTGCCACCATGTCCTCCTGCTGAGTATCAGAAGGCACACTGGCAGTAGTAGCAGCAGCTGACCTGTCCTGGTCACACTGTTACCCACTTCTTCATGTGCCTTTGCTGAAAATGACACATATTTGTCCCAGATCTCAAGGAATGATGTAGAGGGACTGGACATCATTAGGTCTGGGGAATCAGGGCTCCCAGACCCTTCGATGCTGGTGGTTGTCACTTCCTCATCCTCCTCCGACTCACTGGAAACATCATGGTCCTTCCAGCTCTTCCTTTTTTTTAGATGGCTGCTCATATTGTTAGCCAACAGTCTTTGCCTCTGCTGCTCTTATTTTGCTATTTAAATACAACATTTCCTAGCACCCTCTCTGTCTCTTTAGCTGCCTAGTTTTGTGTTTCACTTCCTAGAAATGTCATATTTTTGGCACGAAAATGCAAAGTACACATAAGTTAACCAGTGGGAACTTTGTAGCCATTGGAAAAAAATAGTGAAAAATAAGCACTGTATACAGCCCCCTCTTTTGCCGCACTACTGGTCAATTATCCCGCTCCTTCTTACAGCAGCTCGCTCCCTCATTCCTAAACACTGGAAAAGCACTGTTGTCCCTACTCTCCCCATGTGGATTGCCAAGGTTGACTACATAGTTGACATGGAGAAACTTCATGCTATTGCTACGAATAATTTCCCTGCCTTCATAGACACTTGGACCTTTTGGCAGACGTTTAACTCCCCTCGCCGCAGACCTTAGGCACTTGCCTATTTCCTTAATACTTTTGGCTTGCAGTTGACCCACGGCTTTGGTGGTAAGATACGAGGCACTTTGCAATTAAATTTCTTCCCTGGCATATTTCTATGAGATATACTCTCTGGGCCACATGGAGACTCTCCCTCCTCTTCTCCTTTTTTTTTTTTCTTCTCTCTCCTTCTCTTCTTCTTCTTCTCTTCCCCCCCTTTCTACACTCCAATCATTTAGATTCCTATTACACTGACCCACCTGACTGCTTCACTAATAAATATGCTCACGTTCTGTCTTACCGTTTGTACTATTTAACAATAATGTTGATCTTTATTCACCTGTTTTGTTAATTAAAATGCTTGTAATCCTCTTGACCATCAATAAAGCTTTAAAAAAAATAGTGAAAACATTTTGGCAGTAAGCAAAAAAGGAGAACATTTTAAGGGGGTTTGTTTAAGGTGGATTTAAGCCATGCGATTTTTGCAGATTTTCTTGTGGCAACACAAAGGGACCTTTTGCCCACCCCTAGTGCTGAAGTCTGAATGCATAATTTCTAGTGTTGAGCGAGTGTGCTCGGCCGATGCTCGGATCGGCTCGAGCATCGCTCTGCTCGGCACATGGCGGTACTCGTCGAGTACCGCCATGTGCTCTCCCGCCATGTTCGGGTGGCGGGGATCTGTGCCGGAAGAGGCACAGATCAGAAGACGCTCCGCTGGACCACCAGGGACTGGAGGTACGGGGGCATTGCGGAGATGAAGGGGGCATAGCGGAGATGAAGGGGGACATTGTGGAAGAGGGGCATAGACTCTATGCCCCTCTTCCACAATGTCCCCCTTCATCTCCGCTATGCCCCTCTTCCACAATGTCCCCCTTCATCTCCGCTATGCCCCTCTTCCACAATGTCCCCCTTCATCTCCGCTATGCCCCTCTTCCACAATGTCCCCCTTCATCTCCTCTATGGCATAGAGGAGATGAAGGGGGACATTGTGGAAGAGGGGCATAGCGGAGATGAAGGGGGACATTGTGGAAGAGGGGCATAGCGGAGATGAAGGGGGACATTGCGGAGATGAAGGGGGACATTGCGGAGATGAAGGGGGCATTCAGAGATGAAGGGGGCATAGCGGAGATGAAGGGGGGCATTGACCAGGCACCCTCCCCTCATCAGAGCAGTGGGTGCCTGGTGAAATGCTCGTGTCGCCCCATGCTTTTCAATGGGGCTCGGGTGCTCGGCCGAGCACTCGAGCCTCAGGGGGTGCTCGGTCAGAGCACCCGAGCACCCGAGCATCGGGGTGCTCGCTCAACACTAATAATTTCTACTCCTCCAGTGGGCAAGAAGGGGAACAGAGAGGATGTTGTCAGACTTCACAGTTGTCAAGCTGCTGGCAATGTGTATGGGTGGGCAGCCATTACATATTGCCAGCAGGTCCACAACCCTACATGCTCCCTCCTCCCCTTACATGTTTAATTCTTACTGTGTGTCTCCATCATCAAGAGTATGTGCTAATCACATATCCCCCTGAAAGGGAAAATATTTTACTTCTGTAAGGCTTACATACCTATTTGCCATAATCTGATATATATATATTTTGCTCTAACAAATATAGCTTGCTAAGGGTTAATTTAGAAAATGATTTCTTTTAACACAAAATATTAAGAGGTGACATTTAAGATGATAAAAAGAACAAGCTAGGTACTTTCCTTTATATCTGGAACAATTCTTTATATAACTTGTTATTGTACTTTTGTGGTAAGGGGCATTCTGCCAAATAATGAGCTAGATACAGGTGTAGTGTGTGTCCGAAGCTTTTAACTGTTATCAGACCTGATGTCTCTCATTCTTACTGGTGAAATGACCGACAATGTCCATATATGTTCATGTATCGTGGGAGGGGAAATCTCTCCCCCTTATTAATATGCTTACCACCCACTAATTTTGCATTATATAAACTGGTGAATTTTACTTAATAAATCAGATAAGAGATTATAGCACAAGACTTTGTGTCTGCGGGTAGTCATTTCTTATCTCCAGGCCTGCGACTTGGAAGATCTCTGAGGAACAGTGTGAAGGTCCAGGGTGCCCAGGGAGTGAAAAGGCATACAGAGAAATACAGAAAATACAGACTGGTTATTTCACCCCCGACACACTTTGTCATAACTTAGTGTATCTCCCCTCTGGGAGATGAACTCCGTGTGATAAAGAGGTGATAAAGTGGAGATAATTTCCCCAGTGATATCACTTCACCAAATCTAATACTTCGAAATGAAGTCACTAAGATGTCTCCAACTTGAGAGATCTTAGTATGTTGGTTCCATTGAATAACAATGGCATCGGAGAAGTGATATCACTGGAGAAGTTATCTCCACTTTATCATAACTTAGTGTATCTTCCACTGGGGAAATGTAGGTGAGCTCTTAGGACAGTGGAGGGCACTGTTCATGTGAAAATACAGCAGTTTAAATACTTATAACATTTGAACAAAACATATCCCACACTGGGTGTTTCCATTGTTTCATTCAGCATGGAAAGCCCTACAAAATGTCATAATAGAGAATTACTGTTCCTTTAAATATAAATAAAATATAGGTTGACAGAGAAAAGCGAGTGTTACTAAGTCTTATGTATCATCATTATGCCTTCATCTGCACCTCTCTATCACAGTCTCCCTTTGAGGCCTAAGCGATTCTGTGCTCTTACTTCTTTATGGCCGCTGGCCACTTCCTCATTGCTAAAGCCATGTTACAGGCACTGGCATGGAAGCCTGTTTATGGGCCTATTCTGTTGGGCCTAATTGGGTCCTACATCCTTCTTCTGCTTTATAAACCTCATTGAGGCTAGGACTTGTTGCCCTTTTGTGGTGTATCTGTACGTTTCTTCAGTGTTGCTCTCATCTGACCCTTGCTTGGCTGCCGTGTTTACTCCTGATCGATCCTGTGGCTTTGTCTGACTACCCGATCTGTGTATGATCCTGGCTTGTCCGACTATCCTCTCTGTTTTGACCTTGGCTGCGGCTGACTATGCGATTTGGCTCTCGACTGTGGCTTGTCCGACTTATGCTCTGTGCTGTCCTTCGCTCCAGTCTGACTACCACCTGTTTGGGCTAGTTTTGGGCATGCTCCATCGGTGTAGTGGAACTGCTACCTCCGTGGTAGAGTTGCTGGTTGCCTCTCACTCTGTTGCCTCCATCCTGTGCCACTGTATCCGTTGCCTCCTGGGCCTGTTGCGTAACCCTCCGCTCTGTAGCCTACGTACAGTATTGCCTTCACATACTTACCAGTGTTGCGGCTGGCTACGTTCCACACTCTTGCCTCCTGCCCTACCTAGTAGACCGGTTCTGTGACTCTTTCGGAGTACTAGTTACTCTGTGTCTCGCTCCTCCTACCTCTCCGTGGTAGAGTCACTACTTTGAGACATCTGTCTGCCTGTCTCGTGTCTGGGAATTTAGCTATCACTCCAGTGATCAGGTTTCCTGGTGTTCCAGGTTTCCATTTGCTAGGTATAGAACCAAGCTTGGTTCTGCTCCCATCTGTCTCTACAGGCTATTGAGAACTGATTACAGTTCAGTGTCAATCCTTGGGTAGTGGACTCGGCACTGTCCTCACGCCTGTTCCTACTAAGGTTGGGGAAGTGCTTATTCTTTCTTATCTTAATAAACTGGTTAAACTCAACTGTACCTGTGTCGTGTGTATTGTTTACTCTGGTGTCCGTGACACTCTCCTATTGCCACCAGCTGCAGCGGGATGTAATGTCTATGCTTCTCCTTCAATTCAGCACAGCCCTGATCCAACTCTCACCTCCTTTTTACCCCTTCTTTCCTATAACCGCTAAGAACCGACGCCGTGGACCCCCCCATCATCGACACAGCCCAGCGCGTTCACACTTCCGTCCTCCTGTTCACCATGTTTGTGAAAACCATTACCACCGCCATCACAACCACCGTGGACAAGAGCCCAGGATGTACTCGTGACAGCCCACGCTGGACCTAATGTCGGAAGACTCCCGGTACACAGAGGGCCATACAGGTTATGACTGACCTGGTTAAACCTTTCAGTGCCAGAGGGCTAAACAATGCACTGCTTTACAATGCGTTGCATACCCCACTGTAACCGAAAGGGTTAAAGCAAGCCTTCACATATATTGCTCATTCTTCACCCACATACTGACAAGCCTGCAGCTATCACATCTTCACAGGTACATAACATGACAGGCAACGCCGTCCCACATTGCTAGTATGAAATAAAACAGTTGCAGCACCATTGTGCAATGTGTTTAGTACATAATGAGTAATGGTTTTGTTAAAGAAGCCTTAAAGTTTTATTATGAAAAAATAAAATAAATACATGAAAATAAAACGAAGTAAAACAAGGTTACTCCCATGCTGGGAGATGATTCTTTCAAATGTTATTACATTTCAAATTATCATGAAAATAGTGGAGATGTTATCATCACATTAAATAGAAAACTGCAGCCAGTGCAGTGGAGATGCAATAAGGGATTATAACGTGGTAATGTATAGATGACTTCTCAGTTTTCTAAACTCTCCAAGTCGAGTGTTATTCTATGGATCCAATGCACTAAGATCTCTAAAGTTGGAGAAATCCTACTGCATTGGCTCCATAGAATAACATAAGACTTGAAGAAGTCATCTCCACTTTGTCACCTGTTTATCACAAATGTTAGGAACAGTACCACCTGGTGGGCTAAACAGAAAATTGAAGTTTAATGTAAACATAAAGTTTGTATTGTAATACATTTTTAATGAAACAATAATGCATTATAATGTATAGGTATAACACAATCTTTCATATAATAAAGGTCAAACTAAAGAAGTTAAAAGGAAACAATTTCTGGAACAAACCATACGTGCCACTGGGTAGAAAAGAAATTTGTCATTGATTTAAATATGATGAAAAGTATTGTATACCTCTAGCAATCAAGGGGTTAAAATCCCAATTTAAATCAATGGTGCAGATTGCTTGCTCCAGAATTGCTCCATATCTTAATGAGGTTAATGCATTATGGCAAAGTGGAGCAATTTTGGGGCACATCAACTGCACGATAGGGGACATATCCAAATCCTCATTGATATATATGGGAACCCTCCGGATCTGGCCCAGAGGCTGCGGTTTTTACTGTTAACCCTTTGAGTGCCAGAGGGGTATGAAACGCATTGCTCTGCTATGCCTTGCATAACCCACTGGCACTCAAAGGGTCTCCAGGGACAGAAGATATTTCTCCTTCTCATTGAGTTTCTCGACAGCTCCTTCTCTTTCTGCCCATCGCCCCACACATTTTAGGGACAAGTCACACCTTCTTATCGTGGCAACTCCACCCACCTGGTTAAGCTGGCATGGAGCGGGTTACATTATGAAGCTGGCTCACTGCAGAGTTACATGATGAAGCTGGCATAGTGCTGTAGATAGGAGGAATGTTTGTGGAGGAATGCTGCAACCTCCAGTACTCGACATGAGGATCTTGCGCTGTCATGCAGTGCAAGATTCTCATGTCACCATTTTTATTATGGCTACATGGTTACTGTATCATTTGGTTGCACCCAAAGCACTGGGGTATAGAAAACATTAGGGGCCCATTTTAAACACTGATAATACAAAATGTTTAGGATTTTTTTTTTTTTGTAGCTTACAGGGAATTGGGGGCCTATAAATTGTTATGTGCCAGGGATCTCAATCGCCAGGATAAATAATCATTCCCTAAATTACTATTGATTTAACCTTTCGAGTGCGAGTGCCTGAGAGGTGAGCAACGCATTGAATTTTAGAGGGAATGTCAATGTGACCCCTAGGAACATTTGTATTTCACCAGAATCTCCCCCTCTTTACATTCCAGAATATAGCTCTAGATTCTTATTCTACTGTTTGATGGAGAGAGGGCAGAATATGGAAGATGGGAATGGAACATATGGCAAAGATGGATTCCTATGTATCATACAATAATATAAAAGGCCAGATTATGTTTGTCCAATGCAGTCATGCGCAGCATAGACAGTCCGAATGCAGGCGATGCAGTCATGCACAGTAGAGACTGTCTGAATGCAGGTGATGCAGTCATGCGCAGTAGAGACTGCCCAAACGCAAGCGATGCAGTCATACACAGTAGAGACTGCCCGAACGCAAGCGATGCAGTCATGTGCAGTAGAGACTGTCCGAATGCAGGTGATGCAGTCATGCGCAGTAGAGACTGTCCAAACACAGTTGATGCAGTCATGCGCAGTAGAGACTGCCCGAACGCAGGCGATGCAGTCATGCACAGTAGAGACTGTCCGAATGCAGGCGATGCAGTCATGCACAGTAGAGACTGCCCAAACGCAGGCGATGCAGTCATGCGCAGTAGAGACTGTCCGAACACAGTTGATGCAGTCATGCGCAGTAGAGACTGTCCGAACGCAGGCAATGCAGTCATGCACAGTAGAGACTGCCCAAACGCAGGCGATGCAGTCATGCACAGTAGAGACTGCCCGAATGCAGGCTATGCAGTCATGCGCAGTAGAGACTGTTGAACGCAGGCGATGCAGTCATGCACAGTAGAGACTGCCCGAATGCAGGCGATGCAGTCATGCACAGTGGAGACTACCTGAACGCAGGCGATGTAGTCATGTGTAGTACAGACTGCCCAAATGCAGGTGATGCAGTCATGCGCAGTAGAGACTGTCAGAACACAGTTGATGCAGTCATGCACAGTAGAGACTGTCTGAACGCAGGCGATGCAGTCATGCACAGTAGAGACTGCCCGAATGCAGGCGATGCAGTCATGCACAGTAGAGACTGCCCAAACGCAGGCGATGCAGTCATGCGCAGTAGAGACTGTCCGAACACAGTTGATGCAGTCATGCGCAGTAGAGACTGTCCGAATGCAGGCAATGCAGTCATGCACAGTAGAGACTGCCCAAACGCAGGCGATACAGTCATGCACAGTAGAGACTGCCCGAATGCAGGCTATGCAGTCATGCGCAGTAGAGACTGTTGAACGCAGGCGATGCAGTCATGCACAGTAGAGACTGCTCGAATGCAGGCGATGCAGTCATGCACAGTGGAGACTACCTGAACGCAGGCGATGTAGTCATGTTTAGTAGAGACTGCCCAAATGCAGGTGATGCAGTCATGCGCAGTAGAGACTGTCCGAACACAGTTGATGCAGTCATGCGCAGTAGAGACTGTCCGAACACAGTTGATGCAGTCATGCGCAGTAGAGACTGTCTGAACGCAGGCGATGCAGTCATGCACAGTAGAGACTGCCCGAATGCAGGCTATGCAGTCATGCACAGTAGAGACTGTCCGAATGCAGGCGATGCAGTCATGCACAGTAGAGACTGCCCAAACGCAGGCGATGCAGTCATGCGCAGTAGAGACTGTCCGAACACAGTTGATGCAGTCATGTGCAGTAGAGACTGTCCGAACGCAGGCAATGCAGTCATGCACAGTAGAGACTGCCCAAACGCAGGCGATGCAGTCATGCACAGTAGAGACTGCCCGAATGCAGGCTATGCAGTCATGCGCAGTAGAGACTGTTGAACACAGGCGATGCAGTCATGCACAGTAGAGACTGTCTGAACGCAGGCGATGCAGTCATGCACAGTAGAGACTGCCCGAATGCAGGCTATGCAGTCATGCGCAGTAGAGACTGCCCAAACGCAGGCGATGCAGTCATGCACAGTAGAGACTGCCCAAACGCAGGCGATGCAGTCATGCACAGTAGAGACTGCCCAAACGCAGGCGATGCAGTCATGCACAGTAGAGACTGCCCAAACGCAGGCGATGCAGTCATGCACAGTAGAGACTGCCCGAATGCAGGCTATGCAGTCATGCACAGTAGAGACTGTTGAACGCAGGCGATGCAGTCATGCACAGTAGAGACTGCCCGAATGCAGGCGATGCAGTCATACACAGTGGAGACTACCTGAATGCAGGCGATGTAGTCATGTGTAGTAGAGACTGCCCAAATGCAGGTGATGCAGTCATGCGCAGTAGAGACTGTCCGAACACAGTTGATGCAGTCATGCGCAGTAGAGACTGTCTGAACGCAGGCGATGCAGTCATGCACAGTAGAGACTGCCCAAACGCAGGCGATGCAGTCATGCACAGTAGAGACTGTCCGAATGCAGGCGATGCAGTCATGCGCAGTAGAGACTGCCCGAATGCAGGCGATGCAGTCATGCGCAGTAGAGACTGTCCGAACACAGTTGATGCAGTCATGCGCAGTAGAGACTGTCCGAACGCAGGTGATGCAGTCATGCACAGTAGAGACTGCCCAAATGCAGGCGATGCAGTCATGCACAGTAGAGACTGCCCGAATGCAGGCTATGCAGTCATGCACAGTAGAGACTGTCCGAATGCAGGCGATGCAGTCATGCACAGTAGAGACTGCCCGAACGCAGGCGATGCAGTCATGCGCAGTAGAGACTGTCCGAACACAGTTGATGCAGTCATGCGCAGTAGAGACTGTCCGAACGCAGGCGATGCAGTCATGCACAGTAGAGACTGCCCAAACGCAGGCGATGCAGTCATGCACAGTAGAGACTGCCCGAATGCAGGCTATGCAGTCATGCGCAGTAGAGACTGTTGAACGCAGGCGATGCAGTCATGCACAGTAGAGACTGCCCGAATGCAGGCGATGTAGTCATGCACAGTAGAGACTGCCCGAATGCAGGCTATGCAGTCATGCGCAGTAGAGACCGTTGAACGCAGGCGATGCAGTCATGCACAGTAGAGACTACCTGAATGCAGGCGATGTAGTCATGTGTAGTAGAGACTGCCCAAATACAGGTGATGCAGTCATGCACAGTAGAGACTGCCCGAACGCACAGCATGTTGGAAGGTGTAGTTCTGCGGTAGTAAGTGCCCATGTACACTGGCTTTACACTAGTCTTCTAATAAAATACATAAATGAATATTCTGCTATAATATGTTTATCTTGTTTTACAGCATACAGATGAAGTAAAATGTACATCACCTGGAAAAAAGTCAATACTTTCCTTGATCATCTAGTGGAGTTTGCGAAATACGTTGCCAGAAATGTTTTTTGTTAAGAAAACAAAACAATAAAATATATATTTTTATATAATATATGATCAGTAAGGGCCAAATTTACATCTCAGGAGACCCTAGGCAAGGCAACCTGGATACGCTTTTGCCTCATCCCAGGCCTGACCCCACCCATAGCGCCATCCACTGTAGGAAATACCTTTAGGGACATATTCACAATTTTTAAGGAAACTGAAGTGAACAAGAGCAAAGTAAAAATTACCAAGATTTATAGTGATTCAAAAAGGCAGTAAAGGGTCAGGGAATGGGTTAACTATAGGTAGTTACCTGATAGCCATGGGAACAGAGATCCAGTTTTTAAAAACTCTGCCATTCCTTCTGCTTTTGCTGGGCGATGTCAGCTATTCTGAGAATTTAAGCCCACTGTCTGAGAATTTATCAACCGGGCTACAGTAGAGACGATAGCGATATTGTTGCCTCTTCAGAATCTCCAAGTGAATCTCTGTTATCACCCAGCCCTGTAGATCCCAGTGATCTGCATGGCAAATGGAGAGGAAATAGGGGAGTTCTATTGAAATGTCGCCCTCTATTTGGCGACCAACAGAATGGAGCGTCAAATATGTCGCCTGCATGAAAAGGGTGACATCAAAATGTCCCGCATCAAAAGAGTGACATTCTGATTTTGCAGGCTTGTCGCCAAGCAGCCAATGAAAAGGGCGACATTAGAATGTCGCCCGCATCAAAAGGGCTACATTCTGATGTTGCCAAGCTGCTGAGTAACTTCCATCTGTGCCAAGCTCCTGCCCAGATTTCCATTCTTCTCCTGCTCTCCCTGCTGTTCCTGCTGAGCCTCCCAGACAGGCTGGGACTGAGCTGGGGTAATTGTCTGACCAGAATAGTCTCAATCTTTGCCTTAATCCTTTGAGTGCAAGAGGGATCCGCAATGCATTACAATGCATGGCACTCAAAGGGTTATTGGTTATAATGCAACTGTACATGATCCTCTTACTTTTAGTGGTTGGTGCCTGATGTGATGAGATGCTAATTCAGAGGTAGGCTGGGTCAGAATGTCGTCTGTGCAAATCTGCTCCGACTAAGGGTATGTGTGACTGTGATGCGGGCGACATTCTAACCCAGCCTACCTCCATATTAGCTTCTCATCACATCGGGCACCCCCCAGCCCACCCTAATAAAAATCTGTATTATGTTGATCTGTGGTGGATTTGGTTTGCCTACTCACTTTTGCCACTGTCTTTGCACGTCTCTCACATTGTCTTGTCCTCCATTTCAGTGGATGATGGAGTGGAAGAGAAGGAGAGTCCTTGCCAGTATTGGGCGAAGGACATGATGCAGGTAGTCTGGTGCCTGGATGCTCCATGGTGGTAGCTGTGCTGGAGCTGTGCCTTTGTATTCTGGTCAAACAATTAGCCCAGCTCAGTCCCCGTCTGTCTGGGGGCTCAGCTTGGAGAGCAGGAGCAGCATTGCCCCTCTCACACAATGCCAGCCTCTAAGTCTCTTCTTCCCTGGGTATCCTGACAGAGTTGCCCTCCCTCTGCTCCCCAGAAGGTAAGAGAACACTGAGGAGAGGAATGAGAATCTGAGTGTTAACAGTGGCTAGGAGCTTGGCATAGTTGGAGGCTGCTTGGCGACAATTAAGCCTGCAACATCAGAATGTCGCCCTTTTGATGCGGGCAACATTCTGATGTCACCCTTTTCATGCACACAACTACCACAGTCTACCTTTGAGACCTAGTTAGCCTGTGTTTCCTTCCTCTGTGGTGTGTCGGACGGCATCCTTGCGGCCACCTCTGCATTACTATGTCTGTTACAGGCACTGGCTAGGAGGCCTGTTTAAGGGTCTATTCTGGGTGGCCTAATTGGGCCCGCCCCCTTCTGATCCTTTATAACCTCCTTGGGCCTGGGAGTCATTGCCCTTATGTGGTGTTCCTTTTAGTTACTCTTGTGCTCCGTTGTGACCTGTGCTTATCTGAGAATCTGCTCTGTGTATGACCCCGGGTTGTCTGACTACCCACATTGGTTCTGACCTGTGGCTCTGGCTGACTACTCACTCTGTATATGACCCAGGCTTGCCTGACCAGTGGCCCTGGCTACTACCCGCTCAGTGTAGCCTCCGGTTGGCTTTCCTGTGGACCTAGTTACTTTCACTCCTTGTAGTCCTTGGCTTGCCTGACCAGTGGCCCCAGCTACTACCCTCTCTGTGTAGCCTCCGGTTGCCTTTCCTGTGGGCCTAGTTACTTTCACTCCTTGTAGTCCTCGGCTTGCCTGACCAGTGATAGCTCGCCTGTAAGTGCCATTCATTCCTCTTGGTACAGAGGTCCGCTTTAATCCCTTGGATTAGGAGGCCCACATTTCCATTCTGCCATTCAGGGACACTCGGCTCTAGTGCAGCTATGTGTGTGGGGGGGAGGTGCTCACTATACATCACTGGACATCAGAGTGCAACTACTCTTTCTCCAGCGCACCACAAATTTCTAATAACTAAAGTGAGAACTGCCCATTGACTGCTGTGACAGAAAGTGATGCCTGTGGTGAGCTACAAGATAATATACCTCACTCCCAAAGCCTTAGACTAGCATTACTCTAAAACACAATTGCACTGCAGCTCCTGTTTGGTGTTAGGATCAAGACTCAGTTCTCTCTAGTGTTTAGAGTTCTGTGTGGAAGCCATTTTCTTGTAGCCCAGCAGTGACATCACTTCCTGTCACAGTAGGCAATGGGCAGTTCCCTTCTAGTGTTTAGAACTCTGTGCTCTGGAGTCTTCATTCTGGAACTTTGTATTTTCCCAGAAGGGGGCTGCTCGGGACATGGGACACACATTCAAATCCAGAACTGTCCTGGGCAAGCTGGGATACGTGTTCAACCTACCTTGGATGCTTTTGATACCTCTTTTGCATCGAAGAGGTTAAATAACATGTATTTAGTATATCTTACTCTCTCCTTTCCTACAGGATTACACTTTGGCACAGCACCTCCTTTAAAAAAGTAGATGATCTTGGGGGAGGGTCCATATTAATGTAAACAAAAGAAACCAGATATCAGCAGCGCTGGCTCCTCCTCTGAGCCTGTTCATCCGTATGACTCATAAGGAGACATTATGTAATCCAAGACATTTCCTGCTGCTATCACATGTAAGTACAATGGTGATTTCTCAAGCAGCTGCATTTAGATTTAAGATGTGGAAATGGACAACGCTTATGATTTTTCTACTGGGTGTGAATGGCACACGTAGGACTTTCAAGATCAGAATACACAGTCTGCGTTCCTTAACAGCAGTGGAACAAACTCACCGTTCAGTTGTAGATCTCCAGAATACAGATTTGGTAAGTAGAATGAATCGGACCTTCTGAATAGCGAGAAAGTGGAACGGTTCGGGAGCAGACCAATTGAATTGCAGGGGACCAATAAAACTTCCTGTTCATTGAAAGGAGGATATTAACCCCTTGAATTCTAGAGAGGCTAAATATCCACTTGAATCAATGAGAATTTTGGGGAAATTCTGGTTGACAGAGATGTCACCAATGAATGGCTTCACACTGCACTGCAGATCTCTCCGTCATTCTAACTGGTAAATCAATGGGGGTATTTGGGAATGTTTTCTTGTACCCTGTGGTGCAGTTGGTTTGCTCCACTTTTGAGGAACTGGAGCAATTCTGAGGCAAATTAACTTTTAGGGGAATACATTTTTCCAAAGTTCCCATTAACCCTTTGAGTACCAGAGGGGTACGCAACTCATTGATGGCACTCAACAGATTAATTTAAATGAAGCTTTAACCCCATGAATGTTACTGAAGCATTTTGGAAATAATAATCTGTTCCCTGTGGAGCTGAGCTAAGAACGAGAGTTCATCCATTAAGAAAAGAGGTAAGGTGCTTTTGACTAAAACAAAGGCAGGGATTTTGTACAGTAAAGGTGGTAAAGCCATGGAATTCTTGAGCTCAGGATGCTGTGCTTGCAGGTTCTGTAACTGCTTTCAAAAAAGTAATGAATATCTACCCAGCACAGAACAGTATTGAGAATTATGAGAACTGGCTTCAGTGCAGACAGGATGTTGAGCCAAGGGAATATGTGACTGCCCCTTGGAGTCAGGAAGGAATTTATTTACTCACTTGGGTCTAAAATGGTAATGGCTTCAATGGGGCTTGTTTTTTTTTGCCTTCCTCTGGATCAACAGGGGTGATTTGGCATTGGCTGGTACTTGATGGACGCATGTCTCTTTTCAACCTCATCAACTATGTTACGATGTTACAGTTGGTTTGCCCCAAAATTGTCTCACCTTTTTCTTTATGCATTAAGATGCGTAGTTTATTAACCCTTTGAGTGTCAGAGGAGTAAGCAACGCATTGCAAAGATTCGTACCATGCTGGCACTGAGAGAGTTGACGTTTGTTGCTAGAGAGTTGACCAAGGCATTGTAGGGGTTAAACATGAACTTGTCACACCCCTACTTTTTAATTGTTATTTTCTTTCTTTAAAAATTCACCGTATTTTTTTTTTAACAGGAAGGAGTGAACGGTTGGTTTAAAACTCCACGTTATATTTCGGTAATGTAACATCTCTTTATTTTTTTATGTTTCTTTTTTCAACATTAATATGGAATTACACGTCAGGAATAAGTGTGACTGATAAATTAAAGGGATAGTAATACTTCGTTTTATCTGTATTTTATTTTGTAGGCATTAAAAAAACATGAAGAACGATATAAGTCTTATCTCTCAAACCTTTATGGTTTAAGAGATATTCACAAACAAAGTATCCCCCCCTGGTCAGCCAGATCAGAAGGGAGGTGCCCAGGTAGACTGCAGAGAGGGACAATCTTCAATTAAGATAAGGGAAAAACCTGAATAACTTGTCAAGGGGGGAAGGGCTTTCATTGTTCTCATAGGAAGAAGATTGTCCCCTTCTGTTATCTGTCTGGTCTATGGACTGGATTCCACATCTGAGAAGAGATGGCTTACACTAGGTAAAAGGGGCGGGAGGGGAAACTTTGCTTGTGAATATCTCTTAAACCATAAAGGTTTGAGAGATAAGACTTATATCGTTCTTCATGTTTTTTCAATGCCTACAAAATAAAATAAAGTTAAAACGAAGTATTAATATCCCTTTAAGATAATTTGGAGCAATTCTGCTGCAAGCCAATTACATCACAGGGTACATAAACATTCTCATTGAGCTAAATGGAGCTTTTATCCCCCGAATGCCACAGAAGTGTCCAACGTATTGCATTTCAATAAGTTGGAGATCTTTCTAGCATTCAAGGGAGGAGATGAACTAAAGGTCGATGAGGGCTCGGGATGGCAATATTGTGTAAGATCTGTGTTGAACACATAACCAGTATGTATTAACGTAACTTCTCATTCTTATCCCCTTCAATCTGCCACCAATCTGCCAAGCTCGCCACCAATCCACCATGCCTTCGACAGGTTTATGATTTTGCACTAAACACATCAACAGTGGCAAATTCCATATGTAAACACAGGATAATGAGCCATTGTCTTATTCATGTGGGTGTGTTCATATGTTAATGTGGTTGTTCGCCACATGCACTAAACTCCAATAGCAACCTCTGCTGCCAGAGTTTACAGTCTAAACATTGGGAGATTGTGCAATAAGCAGTGATAAAGAGATGATAAAGTGGAGATAACTTCTCTAGTGATATCACTTCTTCAATCTCTACATTATTCTATGGATCCAATGCATCAAGATTTCTCAGGGGTTAGGGACTAAGATGTCATAAAGAGATGATAAAGTGGAGATGACTTCTCCAGTGATATCACTTCTCCAGTCCCTATGTTATTCTGTACAGCCTATGCGCTAAGATCTCCAAAGCTGGGGAAATCTTAGAGCATTAGATCCATAGAAAAACATGAAACTTGAAGAAGTGATATCACTGAAGAAGTCATCTCTGCTTTATCACCTCTTTATCACTCCACAGGGCATCCCGTTCCCCCACAAACTGGAGAGATCTTAGTGCACAGGCTCCATAGAATAACACGGAAACACGCAAAGTTATATCACTGGAGAAGTCTACTCCACAGTATCACCTCCTTATCACACCTTAATGCACAACCCGTCATCTGTCTGAGGGTGGCAATGTTGGGTTCTCCCTGTAGCTTCCTATGCACTAACAGCCCTAAATCAATCCTAAACATGTAGGGTGCTTATACTGCTGGGAGAGTGTAAGAGATGCCTTTCAGTACACATCACCAGCACTAGACATCCATGAAGTTGGAGAACATTCTCTCTGCTTCTCCACCTGCTCAGTGAGGGAGTGGAGAGGATCCTCTCAGCACCACAAAACAGCATCACTCCCTGAACCCTTTGAATGTCATTGCATACTCTTGTAGCACTCAAAGGGTTAGAAAAATACAGTATACAATACATAAATATCCCCTCAGCTCTATTTTATTTATTTATGTTTAATAGTTGTACCGCACAGTTAAAAATATTTAAAGTGGATCTATCACAAATAGATATCTAATGCTCATTAGTTAGAGCCTTTAGAGAAAAAGTTAAATGTTAGTCATTTTTTAAAAAAACCCGTTATCTACGCAAAAATTCAAGTTTAAAAGGTACAGCAGCATACTTCAGCTTGCTGCTGCGGCAAGCTGCTTGCCGCACAGATGCTGCTCCTGTCCCACTACCCAGCATCCTCCGATGACGGAGGATGTCTGTCTGTAAGCTGGAGCGATCTCTACCAATGAGATCGCTCCAGCTTAGAGAAAGAAAGCCTCCATCATTGGAGGATGATGGGTAGTGGGATGGGAGCAGAGGCAGTGCTGCAAGCAGGAAGTAGGCTGCTGAGCACGTTTTAATTTTTGCGCAGATAACAGTTTTTTTTCAAAAATGACTAAAATTAAACTTTTTCGCTAAATGCTCTAACTAATGAGAATTATTTATCTATATGTGATAGATCCACTTAAAAAAAATGGAAAATAAAATGCCACCCCTTGGCTGGTAGAGATGTCTTCAACTCATTGCAATGTGTGGGAGACACTTCTAGTAACCAAAGGCTTAAAAAGTAAGAAAAATGATTCACTTTCATGCAGTCTCTCCTTAAAATGAATTAAGTGATTACAATCCACAAATGAATTACAGTGGGAATGCAGCCAACGCTTGGTAACATGACTCATCATTTGTAACACAATTTCATCACTATATAGTAGTGGGTATACTGTAGGTTCTCAAAGATATCAAATAGGCATAAACATTTATTTTCACTAATAAAACATTCCTATCTCCTCCAAACATTGCTATGGTGGACAGCTTAACATGAGAGTTGTTCAGTCAGTTAACATCTTCTTCACAGCGAGTCCTGGGGGAATCATGGGGGTTTTACACTAAAGTGTGATAAAGAGGTGAAAAAGTGGAGATAACTTCTCCAGTGATATCACTTCTCCAAGTTCTATGAGAGAGTCTCCAAACTCGTTGCTGTGCAATGTACTGGAGACAAATCTAGCAGCAAAAGGGTTAAAAAAGTAAGGAAATAATGATTCATTCACATGCACTATCGCCCTGAATTGAGTTCAGTGATTGCAATACACAAATGAATTACAGTGTTAAAGAGATAGTAATGGTTAATTTTAAGTTGATTTAATATTGTAGACATTAAAAAAAGATTAACATCGATGTAAGTCTTATCTCTCAAACCTTTATGGTCTGAGAGATATAACTTGCTAAAGTTACCTTTTCCTGGCTGTTTTACTCAAGTCTGCCATCTAGCTGACAGCTGCAGATTCCAGTCATTTGACCAGACAGAGGCTCTTCAGCAGAGCGGAAATCACACTATTTAGAAATAAATACTTCATTGGAATGGTCTACAAAGTGTGCTTGCAAGCCAGGCACACTTTGTAGACTGTTCCAAATTAAGTATTTATCTTTAGATATCCGTTATATCGGCGCTGCTGAAGAGCCACATCTGGTCAAGTGACCAGAATCTGCTTCTGACAGCTTTACAGCTCGTCAAGCAGAAAGGGGAGGGACCAGAGAACTTTATTTTCCTATATCTCTCAAACCATAACGGTTTGAGAGATACAAATAAGTGCAAGTACTCTCTTTTAATTTTATATACCATATAGTTAATACTTCATTTCTGACTTTACTATCCCTTTAATGCATGCCAAAACCTGATAAAATGACTCATCATTTGTAACACAATTTCATCACTATATAGTGGATATACTGTAGGATTTCAAAGGTCTCAAACAGGCACAAACATTTATTTTTACTTGGAGTAAGTAATAAAACATTGTTCTCTCTCATTTAGTCATTTGTGGCGCGATGCAGGAAACGTGCGCAATCGCTATTTCCCGTTTGAAAACCACTAGGGAATAGGTTTGCGCATGATTTTGTTGAATTTGAGCATGAAAATTCAAGATTAGCGAACGTCTGCGTATATTTATTTTTTCTGTGGGTGTGGCTAAGATTAACGAATCTGTGTGAGTGGAATAGTGAATACGCCTAATGCAAGAACTGCTATTGCGAATGAATTTATACGCCTGTGTACTGTTGTCGTAAAATGGAATTTTTTATGTGCAATTCAAGAAGCGATCGGTATTTAGCTTCCTGGATTAGAGCATGCGCAAAATCTATCTGCGCACAAAAATGCCTTTATCCAATGCGAATGTTTCTTGCATCGCGCCATTAGACTCTTATATCTGCTGCTACACATCGTCACAGCCAGTCCTGGGTGAATCACGCCTCTCACCCTTCATGGATACTTTGCACCAGTGAAGTGATGTTAGTGTAGCTGTGTCTTAAACAGTGCCCTGTGTATTCTTCCACTGTGTATATTGTGGCTCTGATTGCTGTCAGTTTAGCTAGAGTCTGAAACAGTCACATCAATTGATGGGTTAAAAAGACACCAAAAAGTAGAAGGGGACTAATAGTGCCCAGATATCAGATATAATTATTAATAGCCTCTCATTCACTCGCTTATTAATTCCACCACCCATCCGTCACCCATTTACCACTCTGCCACCCCTTCTCTGCTGGTTTGCCAATCTGCCACCCACTACTCCATCCCCTTTGCTGTGGATAGGGAAGGTGGCAAAAGGGTTGGAGGAGGGGTGGCAGAGCGGTGAAATGGACATGTCAGTGAACAGTCAGAGGTGGGGTGGCTGTCTAGGTTTTGCTGAGCTGCTCCCATTCTGCCTATAGATTCTTCTGTCTGAGCTAATCTAGTGCTCTATAAAATCTTTCTTTGGAGAAGGCGCTAATTGACAATATATTTGTGCCAAATGTCTCTTCTTAAACAAGTCAAGTATACTAAGAGTCCAAGTCTAGGTCTTCCCTCAGAAGCTCACTGGCGCCTTTAACTCTCAGGGTGCCGTAAGCGCTAGATTTCCACCCCATGATCAGAAAAAGGAATCCTATTGCTTGTAAATTTGAGTTTGGCGCTCATGGGTTCCACACAGCCCTATAGAAAATACATACAAAAGAAAACTCACAGTGGATAAATTGAAATCAAACACTTACATAAATCCTATTTTATATCTGCTTGATAAAGCACCGTGAAAGGTGTGAAACGCGTTGCAGTGGTTGCTCGTGGTACGAGTTATACTATTTCCCGGCCGGGTGTATAGCTTCGAACTATTCTCTGCATTGTTGGCTATTTATGTAAGTGTTTGATTTCAATTTATCCAATACATCTTTGATACTGTTGTTCTATAAGGGATCCGCTCTCTTTTGTTATGGCAGCTTAACCGGTGTAGTGCTGGATTTGTTCCAGAACGACTCTATACTTAGTATTCACAGGGTGATACTTTGTTACCTTGTGTATATGCTATATTAGAGACGTGGGATTGTTCTGCGTCCGGCGAACTGCAGTATATTTGGAGCAAATATTATTGTCCCCCTTTTTTAAGGTTAGGATGGAATAATTGTATAGCCCATACTCTGTATATTCTAATTTGGCTATAGGCTGCATGTTATTTTTTATTTTTTATATGATTCTATTCTCTCTATACATTTATTTTATGTGATGTTATTATTGGATTGATTTTTAGAGATATATTTCCCCCAACTTATATATGAGATTTTTATATATATGTTTTTGAATAAAGCGATCTTTTTAGATTGAGATACTGTAAGTTTTCTTTTGTATGTATTTTCTATAGGGCTGTGTGGAACCCACGAGCGCCAAACTCAAATTTACAAGTAATCTAGTGCTCTGCTATCCACTGCTGCTGTCTTCTGAGTTTCTGGCTTAGGCTGAATCAGCTGACCTCTCTGATTACTCACCTGACTGTTATCAGCCAACCCCTGACTGTTATCAGTCTACCCTCACAGGGTATTTAAAGCAGCTTGGCTCACTTCCCCATTGTCCTTGTGTTTGTTTGCTGACCTGTTGCTGCTGTGAATTTTCCTGCACTCCTGTTTGCTGTGTTCCAGACCCTTGGCTTGTTCCAGACTTCACTGATTTCTGTTCTTCTGACCCTTGGCTTGTTCCTGACATTGCAGACTTTTGGTTTCCTGACTCTGTCTTGGTTCCTGACCCTGGCGTGTCTTTTGGTTTATGCTCTTGGATCATGCTTCTGTTTTTGTTGCACTAATAAAGGTGTATTGCATTTTACATTTTTGTGTTCTGTCTGGTTCCTGCTCCTTAACAGTGGCAGAGTAAATGAGTGAATGAGAGATAATTAATAATTATATCTGATATCTGGACACTGATAATGCCCGTCTATGTTTTTTGTGTCTTTTTTTAACCCAACAATTGATGTGACTGTTTCAAAACCTAAGAGACTCTGGTTGAACTGACAGCGATTGCTCTGAGAGATCAGAGCCACAATATACACAGTGGAAGAATACACAGGGCACTGTTTGAGACACAATGACACTAATGTCACTGCACTGGTACAAAGCATACATGAAGGATGGGAGAGTTGATTCTCCCAGGGCAGGCTGTGAAGATGTGCAGCAGCTGATGTAAGATTCTAACTTACTGAGCGACTCTTATGTTTGCTGCAAGCTGCCCACCATAGCAATGTCTGGAGGAGATAAGAATGCTTTCTTCCTTACTTAGACAAAAAAATAAATGGTTATGCCTTTTTGAGGCCTTGCAGGACCTACAGTAAATCCACTATATATGAAATTGTGTTACAAATGATGAGTCAGGTTATCAGGTTTTGGCTGCATTCCCACTGTAATTCATTTGTGGATTGCAATCACTGAACTCAATTTAGGGCGATAGTGCATGTGAATGAATCATTATTTCCTTACTGTTTTTTAACCCTTTGGAAGCTAGAAGTGTCTCCAAAACATTGCAAAGTCTGGTAGAGACATATCTACCAGCCAAGGGTTTATATTCTATTTTCTTAAAATAAATAAAATAGAGCTGAGGGGATGATTGCGTATTGGATACTGTACTTTTCTAACCCCTTGAGTGCCACAGAGTGTGTAAAGCACATCCCTATGGCACTGTGAGGGTTAAGGGAGCGATGATGTTTGTGGTGCTGAGAGGATCCTTTCTGCTCTCCCAATGAGCAAGTGGGAAAGCAGAGAGGATGTTCTCAGACTTTAGGACTGTCCTACTGCTGGTGATGTGTGAGGGGAGTATCCCTTCTACGTCGCCAGCAGTTCCACAACCCTGTATGCTAATGGGGACTTCTCTTCCCCTCCCCTTGCATACTTAATTCTCAGTGCATATGGCAATGTGTGTATCTCAAATGCGATATGCTCTCCACACGTTGCCAGACACACATCACCACACCATTGAACCTTATTGCATCTCTCCCAAGGTGTTTGAAAGCACATTTAGATCAATGAAGATTTTAGGAATTTGTATTTTGTCTCTACAGGGCAGATGTGTTTTCCAAACTTCTTACCTCTAACACTGCACACTGATCCCTAGACCACCTTCCACTCCATCCCAGTCAGATACTAACACTGCACACTGATCCCCAGACCGCCTTCCACTCCATCCCAGTCAGATACTAACACTGCACACTGATCCCCAGACCACCTTCCATGCCATTCCAGTCAGATACTAACACTGCACACTGATCCCTAGACCACCTTCCACTCCATCCCAGTCAGATACTAACACTGCACACTGATCCCCAGACCGCCTTCCACTCCATCCCAGTCAGATACTAACACTGCACACTGATCCCTAGACCACCTTCCACTCCATCCCAGTCAGATACTAACACTGCACACTGATCCCTAGACCACCTTCCACTCCATCCCAGTCAGATACTAACACTGCACACTGATCCCCAGACCACCTTCCACTCCATCCCAGTCAGATACTAACACTGCACACTGATCCCCAGACCACCTTCCACTCCATCCCAGTCAGATACTAACACTGCACACTGATCCCCAGACCACCTTCCACTCCATCCCAGTCAGATACTAACACTGCACACTTATCCCCACACCACCTTCCACTCCATCCCAGTCAGATACTAACACTGCACACTGATCCCCAGACCACCTTCCACTCCATCCCAGTCAGATACTAACAATGCACACTGATCCCCAGACCACCTTCCACTCCATCCCAGTCAGATACTAACACTGCACACTGATCCCCAGACCACCTTCCACTCCATCCCAGTCAGATACTAACACTGCACACTGATCCCCAGACCACCTTCCACTCCATCCCAGTCAGATACTAACACTGCACACTGATCCCCAGACCACCTTCCACTCCATCCCAGTCAGATACTAACACTGCACACTGATCCCCAGACCACCTTCCACTCCATCCCAGTCAGATACTAACACTGCACACTGATCCCCAGACCACCTTCCACTCCATCCCAGTCAGATACTAACTGTACACTGATCCCCAGACCACCTTCCACTCCATCCCAGTCAGATACTAGCACTGCACACTGATCCCCAGACCACCTTCCACTCCATCCCAGTCAGATACTAGCACTGATCCCTAGACCACCTTCCACTCCATCCCAGTCAGATACTAACACTGATCCCTAGACCACCTTCCACTCCATCCCAGTCAGATACTAACACTGCACACTGATCCCCAGACCACCTTCCACTCCATACCAGTCAGATACTAACATTACACATTGTTCATCATACCACCTTCCATTCCATGCCAGCCAGATATACCGCCTTCCATTCCATGCTGGCCAGATATACCACCTTCCACTCCATGCCAGCCAGTTGCTAACTCTTCATACTGCTCCCCATACCAGCTGCCTCTCCTTACTATCCAGATACTAACACTCCACACTGTTCCCCATACCCCTTCCACTCCCTACCAACTATTAATAGCTCTTTTACATCATTTGACAAATCAATAAAGCTAAATAGCTCATAAAACACTGCTTGAAATTTCGTAGCATAACTATATAATTTTGAAAGCTCTTTCAATAACACATTGTAAAGTGAGAATTCAGTTTTAATATACTTTTTACTGTCTAATTTTGGGCGGAGTGAAGCCTTCAGAAAGGTTAGTCATATGGAGCCCTGTTCACACAAGTCACTTTATTGTCTCTTTATTACTGACATGCTAAATGCTGCTGTTCACACAGCTGATTTTCACCTTATGTAATGCACTCTAATCCATCCTGCTGCAAACAGGATGTGTTCATGTGCTGGACACCTCTAGGTTTTAGAATGCACAACTGGCTGGCCCACATGGGATGATATTCTGATCCAACTCCACCATGCCCATCCATGTAAGTGGCTCACCTGGGGAATGCAGGACACTGGAGGGAAGTAAACATGGGGGGGGGGGGCTGAACAAGCTTCAAAACAGATCACAACCAACTACCCCATGTAAACAACCTGTCTGAACACATTTAATGATTTAGTCTTTGGATGCTAGAGATGATCTGAGTCTGAGGATAGGACAGCTAATTAATTCACTTTTTATCTTTTCCCCAGAACAATCATTGTTTATCATGGAACATGAACACTTTTGGAAATCAAACTCTTAAACTAAAATATGATAATGAAACGCAAAATAGTATTGTGAACAAAATAATTGACAATCTGCTTTACCTGAAATCCCGCTGCAAACCACTAAATGTAAGTGATGATTAGTAACAGTAACACAGTACCGTGGCTGAGGAGGTTGAGAAACGATATGCATCCATAAAGTTCAGCACTTTCAATATCATTCAGAAGACCGCACACACACATAAAAACTCTACTGAAACCATTTCCTATTAAAGGGATAGTAATGTTTCATAATAAAAACAGCTCTAATTAATCATCATAGTATTTGGACTTTGGAGAGTGTTATTTCAATTCTGTCAGAGTTGTAGTTCAAGAGTAATTCAATGACAAAGTATCCCCCTCCTGCCCCTTTTACTGATGTAACACTGCTCAGCCAGAACAGAAGGGAGGTGCCCAGGTAGACTGTAGAGAGGGACAATCTTCAATTAAGATAAGGGAAGAACCTGAAAAGCTTGTCAAGGGGGACAGGGCTTTCATTGTTCTCATAAGAAGAAGATTGTCCCCTGCTGTTATCTGTCTGTTCTATAGACTGCATTCTACACCTGAGAAGAGATGGCTTACACTAGGTAAAAGGGGCGGGAGGGGAAACTTTACTAGTGAATCTCTCAAACCATAAAGGTTTGAGAGATAAGACTTATATTGATGTTTTTTAATGCCTACAAAATAAAATAAAGATAAAATTAAGTATTACTAGCCCTTTAAGTCCAAAGTGGGTAAAAAAAAATCCTTCCTAACTCAAATGACAGTTGGATATTTCACTGAATCAACATCCTATCTGCTTTGAGATTAGCTGTCATAATTCTCAATACTGCTCCGAGCTAGAAACATGTTACTTTATTGAAAGCATCTACAGTATCTTCAAACACAGATTCGTTAGGCAAATAAAAAAACATAACCGTACTGCATTTGTTGCAAGTTGACAGTCTCTATTTCTGCCTGTGGAAGGTTGCAAAGCAATTTGGGTCATGGATGCTGTTCTGTCATTGGTGGGCAAAGTATTAACTTGAATTGTGGGTCATGTCTGGCAGGCAGAGGACGTTGCAGTTTGTATAGTCCATAGTCAATGGAAGCAACAATTATCAACTAGTAAGCAACATTTTTGTGGCCTATTAGGTAGGTAGGGGAAAGGATGACAAGCAATTAAGCTAGCTAAAATAGAAAATGAGAGAAACATTGCAAATGAGAGCAAGAAAAAGCCTAAAAAATTCTACAAGTATATTAATAACAAAGTTAAGGTTGATATTGGTCCTCTTAAGACTGAGACAGGTGAATTGATTAGTGAGGATAAAGCTATGGCTGACACCCTAAATACGTTCTTTGCTTCAGTATATACAAAGGAAGCAGCAATGACAAGCTATGGTCAAACAGACAAAACCATGGAATTTCCTCCAACATCTACATGGCTTACTGAGGACAAGGTCCAAAAGAGACTGGAAAGGGTTATAGTGAATAAAGCGCCTGGACCGGACGGTATACACCCAAGGGTACTTAAGGAACTTAAGTTCAGTAATAGCAAAACCATTATACTTAATATTTATTGATTCACTTCCATTAGGCGTAGTTCCATTGTTTAAAAAGGAAGAAAGATCCAAACCAGGACATTATAGACCTGTGAGCTTGACTTCCATAGTGGGTAAGATACTAGAAGGGTTATTAACTGACAGTATTCAGAACTATGTGAAGACAAACAATATCATTAGTGGGAATCAGCATGGTTTCATGAAGAACAGATCATGTCAGACTAATTTACTTGCATTTTATGAAAGAGTGAGTAGTAAATTGAACAGGGAAATTGCTGTTGATGTAGTATACTTGGATTTTGCAAAAGCATTTGATACAGTGCCTCACAACAGGTTACTGCATAAATTAAAAGGATTTGGTTTGGGCGGTGTTATATGTACATGGATTGAGAATTGGTTAAATGATAGATGGCAGAGAGTTGTTGTAAATGGAACTTTTTGGTCTAAGGTTACAAGTGGGGTGCCACAGGGTTCAGTCCTGGGACCAATGCTTTTTAATTTGTTTATTAATGATCTAGAAGTGGGAATTGAAAGTAGCATCTCAATCTTTGCTGATGACACTAAGCTATGTAAGGAAATACATATAGAGCTGGATATGTTTTCCCTACAGAAGGATTTAGATAAACTAAGTGAATGGGCAGAAAAGTGGCAGATGTCATTTAATGTAGATACAAACTTGTTACATATACCCTAAATGGGAAACAACTTGGGAAATCCTCATTAGAGAAATATTTAGTAGTACTGATAGACAATAGACCACAGCAGTGTGCAGAGTCACTCAGCTGCTGCAAGAGCAAATAGAATACTAGCCTGCATAAAAAGAGGTGTAGAAGCAAGGGATGCTAATATTATCCTACCTCTGTATAAATCCTTGGTTAGGCCTCATCTAGAATATGAAGTAAAATTTTGGGCACCTGTTCTAAAAAAAGACATTACTGAACTGGAAAAGGTGCAGAGATGTGCAACAAAACTGATAAAGGGATTGGAGGATCTGAGTTACAAAGAGAGACTAGCCAAACTGGGTTTGTTTAAATTAGAGAAGAGACGTATAAGGGGTGATATGATTACCATTTACAAATACATTCAAGGTCAATACAAAGAACTATCCATTGAATTATTTATGCAAAGAGCTGAGCTAATAACAAGCGGTCATCCGTTAAGACGAGAGGAAAGGCGCGTTTGCCTAAAACAAAGGCAGGGATTATTTACAGTAAAGGCGGTAAGGCTATGGAATTCTTTGCCTCGGGATGTTGTGCTTGTAGATAGTGCAATTGCATTCAAAAAAGCAATATATGCCTACCTAGCACAGAACAATATTGTCATTTATGACAGATGGCTTCAAAGCAGATAGGATATTGATCTGGGGAACTATCTGACTACCAATTGGAGTCAGGAAGGAATAATTCCCCCGCACACACACTTGGGACTAGATTGGAAATGGCTCCAGAGGGCTTTTTTTTTTTTTTTTTTTGCCTTCCTCAATCAACAGGAGTGTTTTTGGCATGGGCTGGACTTGATGGACACATGTCTTTTTTCAGCCTTATCTATTATGTTACTATATGATATATAGAAATATTGGAGAGTGGCGTTAAAAAGCAGACATCCTTGGCAATATTGTTCTTTAATCCAGGGCCAGATAAATCCTCCAGGTGTTCCCAATTGCCCTTAGGCCTTTTCCCATGACTACACCCCTAGTCCTTGCAGTTTCTCTTCCTACTGTTGCTTAACACAGGAAATCAGCCCAGTCTAAAGCAACAACTACAGAAAACATCTTTACCTATTTGATGGTTCAGAGGTTTCCAACTAATTTCTCCACAATGCTTTGGGAACCTCACTAGCATCCAATGGGTTAATTAAATACAAGCAAATGGGTATTGAAACCAGTAAATGCATGTGTTAAGTAGACTAGACATCATGCAAAAGGAACTGTTGTCTGGTGTAGGGGTATTAAAAGAAAACTAAAATCTCCTAACTATAACCCCCATTTACCTTTCTTTGGCCAAAAAATCCAAATGGTTCCTATAAATTGTACCCTTGTGCCTTTGTTCAAGAGGTAACATCTTCAGTCAGTTCTGGATGTCAGGTCCATGGAGGCAGACATGACAGTTGCTAGCAGGGTTGCAGGACACAAACTCCGACCATGGCACATGGCTATTTTACCTCTTTAAGGACCAGAGAGGTGCACAATATATTGCTTCTCAATGTGTAGCCCACTCTCTGGTCCTTAAAGTTTTAAGCTCTAATTTCTTCAGTCTAAAAGGAAAAAAAAATGCCAGTAACTGTTATGTCTTCCTCCATGGATTTGACATCCAGGACTAACTGATGATCTGTAGCACAAAGGTCAAAGGCAAAATTCATAGGGACATTAGATTTTTTGGCCATAGTAAGTGAAATGGGGAGGGAGTAATCTCACAGCAATCCTTTAAGATTTCTTTTGCCTCACCCAAAACTCAGAATATGGCCTTGGCCAGCACTGCTGAAGCTCTGTCCCTCAACAGGTGGTGCTCTGGCGCTTGCCTACTTAGGCTAATTGGAATTACCACCCTATTTGTCATTCTTTATTTGTAGTAAGATACACCCCCACTTAAATATGTAAAAGCATATATCAGTTAGGAAAAGCCATAAGGAAAAAAATAGGTCTTACACTGCATGCCAAATGACTAGGACTAAATCATAGAGAATCGTTTTGTGGATAGAAAATATAAAATGAGACAAATATATATTTTTTTAATATTAAAATCAAATGCATAAGTAAACAGAGTTTTAAAATGCATAAACTTTTTTTTCCTGTTTCTTTTGCAGGTTACAGAAGAGACAACAAAATGTAGAACATTTCAGAAAAAAATTACCATTTTTCTAGAACATCTAACACATTTTTTGAAACATATTTACCAAAACAACATTTGTGCAAACAAACCATAAAATACACACAGCCCAGTATCCTATATAATAATTCGCTAGGATGTTTGTCAGAAGCCTTCATGCGCAGTAGAGACTACCTGAAAATGCTGCTGCTTATACGGAGTGGGGCACTCCAAATTTAGACCAGAGTCCTCTCTGTGCACCTTCTTGGGACCACTTGGGGAGCAGAGAGCCTCCCGGCACCAGCCAAGGCTGCTGGGTGGCACTGTGGCCCGTGTACATGGGCTTTTAAACTAGTATATAATATTCTAGGCTGGAGCCAGTCAGCCTTAGAACCTCCAGCTGTTGGCTGATTAGAGATGCTAGGGGGCTTATGAACTAAGGGGTGATAAAGAGGAGATGACTTCTCTACTCCAGTGATATAACTTCTCCAGTTCCTATGTTATTCCAACTTTGGAGAACATAGTGAATAGCATAGGAGCTGAAGAAGTGATATCACTGGAGAAGACATCTCTACTTCTTTATCACACTTTAGTGCATTTCCCCTTAGGAATTTTAGTTCTCAAGAGTTGAGAAGAGTCACCAAGAAGTGATAAGAGTCCAGTGTGATGATATGGTGGAGAAGTGATGTTGATGGCATATCAACAGCAAGCACTAAGTTGTCTTTGCCATCATATCGCTGTGAACCCGCCAACAATTCAACCAATCTGCAACCAATCTGACAACCCGCTGGCATCACCATGGATCCAACAAATCATCAACAGAATGCTAAGTTGTGGCTCATCTGTATATGGAAATGCAGTTTAATCAGCCACTGTCATTTCAAGTTGGTGGAACACTGTGACCTGCACTAAGCTCCACAATGGGCCTTTGCTGTTAGAGTTCACAGTCCCAGGACCAGACCTATGCCAGAGAAATAGATCAGAATGAGCCAAACGGAACAAGCAGATCATTAAAGGAAAAACAGTTGAGATAATCTGTTTTCTTCTTTTGGTTCACACTGATCTGTTTCTCTGGTATAGTTCTGGCCCTGCCCCATTCACTGCCACAGGGTTGGGCAATGCACATCCCTTATGCACTGAGGAAGATAGGAATGTTTGTGGTGCTGAAGTCTAAGCGGATCCTCTCCACTCCCACGGTGGGAAAGTGGTGGGAGAAGAGAGAATACGTTCAGACTTCAGGGTTGTCAGACTGCTGCTGGCAATGTGCAGGGGAGGTCATCCCTTACACAACACCAGCAGTTCAACAGGCCTATATGCTAATGAATAAATTCAGCCCCCTTCCGTTGCATACTCAATTCTTAGTGCAAATAGTGAGGTGTGCCTCCATCACCAGAGACACATCACCATAGCATCGCCACTTAGTGCATCTTCCCCCCTCGAGCTATAAAGACTGACTCCCCGAATGCTTGGCCTCTGGTTTAAAGGAGAAGTAAAGCTTCCTAGAAATAATCCCCCACTTACTTTACCTTACAATGGGGAGAATCTTCTAATGGCCCCTGTAAGTGTTGTCCTTGTACTTTTTTTCTAGTGGTAACATCTTCAACAAGTCCTGGATGTCATGTCCATAAAGGGAGACGTTGGAATTGCCTCAGAGGCTCAAGTTTCCAGACTTGATTACCAAATCTCTGGAGGACAGAGACTTATTCTCTGGCTTCCAGAATTCACTAGTAGCAGCGTCTACTCCCTGCATGGTTCTTCCCACCTCCTGACAGGTTTTGCCCACTCCCTGCCCTGTGTCACCTACTTCCCTGCCCACATTCTCCTGCCCAACCGACAATCCTGCCCACCCCAGTTAAGTCCTGCCCACATTTTGATGTTAATTGCATCATGTGGACAGTCCCACCCATCCGTCCATGATCCCCCAGGAGGCTTCTATCTAAAAGTTGCCAGGTACATGACAGTCACCCAATGTTTTTTTCAATCTGAAATAGGTAGATTGAAGTGATACATTGAACATCCCTCTGGTCCTTAAACAGTCAGGTTACCCAAATTATGAAAAACAATATGTATTTTTTTCTACACAGAAGGTAAGGGTCCTTCCAGTGCCTGGAGAAGTTTCTTTTAAAAGTTATTACAGAAATAACATCAGAGCTTAAAAGTTGAAGTCCTTTGCTACTAGCCAGACCTGAAAAGTTACTCGCCACTGCATGTCATAACATACCCACCAGGTCTGAATTTCTACTCGCCAGGGCTACATTTTCACTCGCCATTGGCTAGTGGCAAGTGGAAATTTTGAGCCCTGAATAACATGGTAGATTGTGTTCAAGATGTTTTGCAGCTAGGTGGTGCTGTTGCCATAACTGCTGTGAAAAGCTGAGTATCTCAAACATGATCTTTCTATACATGGATGTAGCGCTAGCTAGACAGCAAAACTTCTTGACTTCAAGATATCAGAATCATCTCTGCAAAATCTGTTAAAAGAAACATCTCAAAGTGTTGGGAGTACCCTTGTTTCACTCTTTAAGAAAATCCCCACTATAAATATATATATGTGTATAGCAATGTGCAAAAGTTTTAGGCAGGTATGAAACAATGTTAATAAGAGGATTTTAGTCTTACCTGTTAAATTATTGTCTCTTAGTCCATATAAGTCACAGGTACCATGGGGAGGCAACAGCTCCTCCCAGTGGGCTGGAACATTTCTGGAAGAAGTGCAGGATAGAGCCTACCCCTGCTCCATATCAGGCTACCTCACTAGCCCCGCCCAGATAGACTTGTAAAAAAAACATACTATGTAAGACAGCAAGAAGGAAGAGAGGAAAACCCTTGTGAGCATAAACCCAATAGTACTCCCACATCGAGCCACAGGAGACCCAGCATGGGCCCTTTCACTGGGTGGGAGACCTGTAAGCTATATGGACTAAGAGAAAAGGATTTAACAGGTAAGACTAAAATCCTCCTTTCTCTGTAGTCCAACATAAATCACAGGTGCCATGGGGATGTACCAACAATGAGTTCCCAGGGTGGGAAAAAGAAGGAAAGGACCAAGCGCCTGCCCCCATGATACCAGTGTTCCTATGGACTATCCAGGACATGGAACAGCCCAAACAAAGTGTTAACAGACACTGAATAACATAACACAGCACACAAGAACAAGAGCCAGCAGGGCTGAAACAGATAAAAAGCTATAAAGGCACATAACGAGAAACGTCTTAGACAGGCAAAACTGCCTCCAGGACTTTCCTTCCAAAGCTGACGTCAGCCAAACCCTGAAGATCCGCACGGTAGTGTTTGGCAATGGTGTGCACAGAAGACTAAGTGGCCGCCTTGCACAGCTGTTCAGCAGAGGCCTGCTTCTTGTTAAAGGGATAGTAATGGTTAATTTTAAGTTGATTTAATATTGTAGACATCAAAAAAAAGATTAACATGAATGCAAGTCTTATCTCTCAAACCTTTATGGTTTGAGAGATATAACTTGCTAAAGTTAACTTTTCCTGGCTGTTTTACTCAAGTCTGCCATCTAGCTGACAGCTGCAGGTTTCAGTCATTTGACCAGACAGAGACTCTTCAGCAGAGCTAAAATCACGTTATTTAGAAACAAATTCTTCATTGGAACAGTCTACAAAGTGTGCTTGCAACCCAGGCACACTTTGTAGACTGTTCCAAATTAAGTATTTATTTTTAGGTATCGCTGTGTCGGCGCTGCTGAAGAGCCACCGTCTGATCCAGGAACCAGAAACTGCTTCTGACAGCATTACAGCTCGTCAAGCAGAAAGGGGAGGGACCAGAGAACTTTATTTTCCTATATCTCTCACACCATAACAGTTTGAGACATATGAATAAGTGCAAGTACTCTCTTTTAGTTATATCTACTATATAGTTAATACTTTTTTTCTGACATTACTATCCCTTTAAATATATTTGTATTATTTTTTCCCTCATAAGAAGGGTATACTGCACACTTAGGACATAATTCATCAAGGTGTGAATGGCTCAGTTCTCAAGGAAATTGGAGGATTTCCTTGTACATTAACCATTCATCCATTCAACAACTGCTGAATTGTATTTGCCCATTATTCATCAATAATTTCATCCGTCAGAATCCCTTTACAATGTACATGCATTCACTGTATCCCTATAAGTGGGCATATCGCCTGATTGGGCCTATTGACAGAGAAAGGGCATGCTGAATTATAATGAAGGACAAGTGTGGCATAGTATATTGAGAGCAGAGTGTGACAGAAAATAATCAAGGCTGATTGGTACGTTAACCCCTTAAGGACCATTGCAGGCAGTTAACCCTTTGAGTACCAGAGTGGTATGCAACGCATTGCTTCTTTTTTTTTCCACTAATGGATTCAGGGCTCTCCAAATGGAGTGCAGCTGCGCAGGTAGCCCTGAATTCCATGACGCGATAGGACCGTCACTGGTCCTTAAGTGTAGGACAGCCTGACATTCCTGGCACGTCATTGGTCCTTAAAAGGTTAATCATTTATTATTGCAAACATATTATTTAATTATTCTCTGCTAGTTATGTTGGATTTACTAATGCTATATTGTTACTAATGATTAGTGTTGAGCGAGCATGCTCGGCCGATGCTCGGATCGGCTCGAGCATCGCTCTGCTCGGCACATGGCGGTACTCGTACGAGTACCGCATGTGCTCGCCCGCCATGTTCGGGTCTCCTCCCCGCACGTTTTGCGGCTGCTGCGCAGCCAATAAACGTGCAGGGAGGCTCTGACATCGGTGTAATGCCAGCAGCCATGTTGGCTGCTGGCATTACACTGATTGGCTGGCCAGAACCCGTGGTCGGGTGCTGTATAGCACCTGACCATCGAGTTCGGCTCAGTCTTAGCCAGGGAGAGCTGAGGATAGGAAGGGAAAGTCAGTGTAGGGAGGAAAAAAAGCAAAATTGTGAAAAAAAAGAACCAAAAGTCCTTTTTAGGACTACTGTGTGTGGGGGCAGCAGGTTATTTTGTGTGGGGGGAAAAAAAAAAAAAAAAAAAATATATATATTCTGTTTAGTGTGCAAAGTTGCAGATTAGAGCACATTCTGTTTAGTGTGCACAGTTGCAGATTAGAGCACATTCTGTTTAGTGTGCAAAGTTGCAGATTAGAGCACATTCTGTTTAGTGTGCAAAGTTGCAGATTAGAGCACATTCTGTTTAGTGTGCAAAGTTGCAGATTAGAGCACATTCTGTTAAGTCTTCAAACTAAAATATCAAAGTCACATATTCCATTCAGTGTGCGTCGCCGCAGTTTAGCAGCACATTCTGTGTACTGTGCAGAGTTGCAGAATAAGAAGAAATACTGTTAAGTCTTCAAACTAAAATATCAAAGTCACATATTCCATTCAGTGTGCTTCGCCGCAGTTTAGCAGCACATTCTGTGTACTGTGCAGAGTTGCAGAATAGGAAGAAATACTGTTAAGTCTTCAAACTAAAATATCAAAGTCACATATTACATTCAGTGTGCTTCGCCGCAGTTTAGCAGCACATTCTGTGTACTGTGCAGAGTTGCAGAATAGGAAGAAATACTGTTAAGTCTTCAAACTAAAATATCAAAGTCACATATTCCATTCAGTGTGCTTCGCCGCAGTTTAGCAGCACATTCTGTGTACTGTGCAGAGTTGCAGAATAGGAAGAAATACTGTTAAGTCTTCAAACTAAAATATCAAAGTCACATATTCCATTCAGTGTGCTTCGCCGCAGTGTAGCAGCACATTCTGTGTACTGTGCAGAGTTGCAGAATAGGAAGAAATACTGTTAAGTCTTCAAACTAAAATATCAAAGTCACATATTCCATTCAGTGTGCTTCGCCGCAGTTTAGCAGCACATTCTGTGTACTGTGCAGAGTTGCAGAATAGGAAGAAATACTGTTAAGTCTTCAAACTAAAATATCAAAGTCACATATTCCATTCAGTGTGCTTCGCCGCAGTGTAGCAGCACATTCTGTGTACTGTGCAGAGTTGCAGAATAGGAAGAAATACTGTTAAGTCTTCAAACTAAAATATCAAAGTCACATATTCCATTCAGTGTGCTTCGCCGCAGTTTAGCAGCACATTCTGTGTACTGTGCAGAGTTGCAGAATAGGAAGAAATACTGTTAAGTTTTCAAACTCAAATATTAAAGTCACTTATTCCATTCAGTGTGTGTCACCGCAGTTTAGCAGCCTATTCTGTGTACTCTGCACAGTTGCAGAATAGGAAGAAATACTTTTAAGTTTTCAAACTCAAATATTAAAGTCACATTTTCCATTCAGTGTGTGTCACCGCAGTTTAGCAGCCTATTCTGTGTACTCTGCACAGTTGCAGAATAGGAAGAAATACTGTTAAGTTTTCAAACTCAAATATTAAAGTCACATTTTCCATTCAGTGTGTGTCACCGCAGTTTAGCAGCCTATTCTGTGTACTCTGCACAGTTGCAGAATAGGAAGAAATACTGTTAAGTTTTCAAACTCAAATATTAAAGTCACATATTCCATTCTGTGTTCGTCACCGCAGTTTAGCAGCCTATTCTGTGTACTCTGCACAGTTGCAGAATAGGAAGAAATACTGTTAAGTTTTCAAACTCAAATATTAAAGTCACATATTCCATTCTGTGTTCGTCACCGCAGTTTAGCAGCCTATTCTGTGTACTCTGCACAGTTGCAGAATAGGAAGAAATACTGTTAAGTTTTCAAACTCAAATATTAAAGTCACATATTCCATTCTGTGTTCGTCACCGCAGTTTAGCAGCCTATTCTGTGTACTCTGCACAGTTGCAGAATAGGAAGAAATAATGTTAAGTTTTCAAACTCAAATATTAAAGTCACTTATTCCATTCAGTGTGTGTCACCGCAGTTTAGCAGCCTATTCTGTGTACTCTGCACAGTTGCAGAATAGGAAGAAATACTGTTAAGTTTACAAACTCAAATATTAAAGTCACATTTTCCATTCAGTGTGTGTCACCGCAGTTTAGCAGACTATTCTGTGTACTCTGCACAGTTGCAGAATAGGAAGAAATACTGTTAAGTTTTCAAACTCAAATATTAAAGTCACTTATTCCATTCAGTGTGTGTCACCGCAGTTTAGCAGCCTATTCTGTGTACTCTGCACAGTTGCAGAATAGGAAGAAATACTGTTAAGTTTACAAACTCAAATATTAAAGTCACATTTTCCATTCAGTGTGTGTCACCGCAGTTTAGCAGCCTATTCTGTGTACTCTGCACAGTTGCAGAATAGGAAGAAATACTGTTAAGTTTTCAAACTCAAATATTAAAGTCACTTATTCCATTCAGTGTGTGTCACCGCAGTTTACCAGCCTATTCTGTGTACTCTGCACAGTTGCAGAATAGGAAGAAATACTGTTAAGTTTACAAACTCAAATATTAAAGTCACATTTTCCATTCAGTGTGTGTCACCGCAGTTTAGCAGCCTATTCTGTGTACTCTGCACAGTTGCAGAATAGGAAGAAATACTGTTAAGTTTTCAAACTCAAATATTAAAGTCACATTTTCCATTCAGTGTGTGTCACCGCAGTTTAGCAGCCTATTCTGTGTACTCTGCACAGTTGCAGAATAGGAAGAAATACTGTTAAGTTTTCAAACTCAAATATTAAAGTCACATTTTCCATTCAGTGTGTGTCACCGCAGTTTAGCAGCCTATTCTGTGTACTCTGCACAGTTGCAGAATAGGAAGAAATACTGTTAAGTTTTCAAACTCAAATATTAAAGTCACATATTCCATTCTGTGTTCGTCACCGCAGTTTAGCAGCCTATTCTGTGTACTCTGCACAGTTGCAGAATAGGAAGAAATACTGTTAAGTTTTCAAACTCAAATATTAAAGTCACATATTCCATTCTGTGTTCGTCACCGCAGTTTAGCAGCCTATTCTGTGTACTCTGCACAGTTGCAGAATAGGAAGAAATACTGTTAAGTTTTCAAACTCAAATATTAAAGTCACATATTCCATTCTGTGTTCGTCACCGCAGTTTAGCAGCCTATTCTGTGTACTCTGCACAGTTGCAGAATAGGAAGAAATAATGTTAAGTTTTCAAACTCAAATATTAAAGTCACTTATTCCATTCAGTGTGTGTCACCGCAGTTTAGCAGCCTATTCTGTGTACTCTGCACAGTTGCAGAATAGGAAGAAATACTGTTAAGTTTACAAACTCAAATATTAAAGTCACATTTTCCATTCAGTGTGTGTCACCGCAGTTTAGCAGCCTATTCTGTGTACTCTGCACAGTTGCAGAATAGGAAGAAATACTGTTAAGTTTTCAAACTCAAATATTAAAGTCACTTATTCCATTCAGTGTGTGTCACCGCAGTTTAGCAGCCTATTCTGTGTACTCTGCACAGTTGCAGAATAGGAAGAAATACTGTTAAGTTTACAAACTCAAATATAAAAGTCACATTTTCCATTCAGTGTGTGTCACCGCAGTTTAGCAGCCTATTCTGTGTACTCTGCACAGTTGCAGAATAGGAAGAAATACTGTTAAGTTTTCAAACTCAAATATTAAAGTCACTTATTCCATTCAGTGTGTGTCACCGCAGTTTACCAGCCTATTCTGTGTACTCTGCACAGTTGCAGAATAGGAAGAAATACTGTTAAGTTTACAAACTCAAATATTAAAGTCACATTTTCCATTCAGTGTGTGTCACCGCAGTTTAGCAGCCTATTCTGTGTACTCTGCACAGTTGCAGAATAGGAAGAAATACTGTTAAGTTTTCAAACTCAAATATTAAAGTCACATTTTCCATTCAGTGTGTGTCACCGCAGTTTAGCAGCCTATTCTGTGTACTCTGCACAGTTGCAGAATAGGAAGAAATACTGTTAAGTTTTCAAACTCAAATATTAAAGTCACATTTTCCATTCAGTGTGTGTCACCGCAGTTTAGCAGCCTATTCTGTGTACTCTGCACAGTTGCAGAATAGGAAGAAATACTGTTAAGTTTTCAAACTCAAATATTAAAGTCACTTATTCCATTCAGTGTGTGTCACCGCAGTTTAGCAGCCTATTCTGTGTACTCTGCACAGTTGCAGAATAGGAAGAAATACTGTTAAGTTTACAAACTCAAATATTAAAGTCACATTTTCCATTCAGTGTGTGTCACCGCAGTTTAGCAGCCTATTCTGTGTACTCTGCACAGTTGCAGAATAGGAAGAAATACTGTTAAGTTTTCAAACTCAAATATTAAAGTCACTTATTCCATTCAGTGTGTGTCACCGCAGTTTAGCAGCCTATTCTGTGTACTCTGCACAGTTGCAGAATAGGAAGAAATACTGTTAAGTTTACAAACTCAAATATTAAAGTCACATTTTCCATTCAGTGTGTGTCACCGCAGTTTAGCAGCCTATTCTGTGTACTCTGCACAGTTGCAGAATAGGAAGAAATACTGTTAAGTTTTCAAACTCAAATATTAAAGTCACATTTTCCATTCAGTGTGTGTCACCGCAGTTTAGCAGCCTATTCTGTGTACTCTGCACAGTTGCAGAATAGGAAGAAATACTGTTAAGTTTTCAAACTCAAATATTAAAGTCACTTATTCCATTCAGTGTGTGTCACCGCAGTTTAGCAGCCTATTCTGTGTACTCTGCACAGTTGCAGAATAGGAAGAAATACTGTTAAGTTTTCAAACTCAAATATTAAAGTCACATTTTCCATTCAGTGTGTGTCACCGCAGTTTAGCAGCCTATTCTGTGTACTCTGCACAGTTGCAGAATAGGAAGAAATACTGTTAAGTTTTCAAACTCAAATATTAAAGTCACATATTCCGTGTAAGATGAAGAAGGCGGGTAAAAAGGGACGGGGAAGTGGACGTGATCCTGATAGTTCAGGGCGCGGGTCAGGACGCGTAGAAACTGTGCCTGGTGCCAGAGCACAAGAAAGAAAGACATCCACCATACCTAGCTTCATGTCTAATTTTACAGGGCGTCGCAGGACATCACTCTCGAGGTCCGACCACTGCGAACAGGTGGTCGGTTGGATGACAGCTGATACTGCTTCCAGTCGGTTAAGCACCACCCTGTCTTCCACCAAGTCCACTCTCAGTAGCCAAGAGTCTGGTCAACATAATCCTCACTCTGATCATCCTTCCTCCCACCATACACGGTCTGGTCAAAGAAGTGATCCCACACTGGGATATAGTGAGGAGCTCGTCTCATCACCAATCCTTCATTTGACCCTCTCTCCAAGCACGCTTGCAGAGGAACATGACATCTTGTGCCCTGATTCACAACCTCTAGAGGCTACCCAATCACAAGAAGATGACAGATGTGAACGGCATTTAAGGTCAAAGGAAGTAGTGGATGATGATGATGATGATGAGACACAGTTGCCATTAAATCAACCACTATTTCCGTCTCAAGACCTTGTTGAGGAGAATGTTATACAGTTTTCAATGACTGAGTATGTGGTGGGATCAAGACATGAGGAGGATGATCAGAGTGAGGAAGTGGAGGAGGACTTGGTGGACGATGAGGTGACTGACCCCACCTGGGAAGGTGTAGAGCCGAGCGATGACAGCAGTCCTGAGGGTGAGCCATCTGCAGCACCGCAACAGGCTGGAAGAGGCAGTGGTGTGGCTACAGAAAGAAGGCGGACCGCACCAAACCGGCCCGCATATGTTCCACGGAGCACCCCCTTGCGTAAATCTACCTTGCCAAAGGGTAGGTGTTCCGCGGTATGGCGTTTTTTTAAGGAAAGTGCGGACGACAAAAGAATTGTAGTTTGCAACCTGTGCCACACCAGAATGAGCCGAGGCATGAACACTAGAAACCTCACCACCACCAGCATGATCCGACACATGGCATCCAAGCACCGTAGTAAGTGGGAGGAACGCCTGGATCGCCCATCTGTGTCTGCAGGCCACACCACTGCCTCCTCTTCCCCTGTTTTCGGTGCCGGCCAATCGCCTGTCGAAGGCGCAGGCCCGCATACCTCCCGCCCTGCACCTGTAGCATCTGAAGCACCATCAGCGACCACATCCACTTCCCTGTCCCAGCACAGCGTCCAAATGTCGTTACCCCAGGCATTTGAGCGCAAGAGAAAGTACCCAGCCACCCACCCACAGGCCATAGCACTAACCTCACACCTTTCCAAATTACTGGCCATCGAAATGCTGCCATTTAGGCTTGTGGACACTGAGTCCTTCCGCAGCCTGATGGCAGCAGCTGTCCCTCGGTACGCGGTCCCCAGCCGCCACTACTTTTCCCGGTGTGCCATCCCCGCATTACACCACCATGTGTCCCGTAACATCACCCGTGCCCTGACCAACGCAGTTACTGGGAAGGTCCACTTAACGACTGACACATGGACAAGTGCTTGTGGCCAGGGACGCTACATTTCCCTGACGGCACACTGGGTGAATGTCGTGCAGGCTGGGAGCGACTCGGACCCTGGGATGGCACGGGTGCTACCCACGCCGAGGATTGCGGGCCCTACCTCCATCAGGGTTTCCGCCAGCACCTACGTTATTGGCTCCTCCTCCTCCGTTTCCACCTCCGAATTCTCTACACGCAGCGCCACTCCCCCATCAGCCAGTAGCTGGAAGCAGTGTAGCACTGCAGTGGGGAAGCGTCAACAGGCCGTGCTGAAGCTGATCTGCCTTGGGGACAAACAGCACACGGCCTCAGAGCTGTTGCAGGGGATTAGTCACCAGACCGAGCAGTGGCTCTCGCCACTCAACCTGCAACCAGGCATGGTTGTGTGTGATAATGGGCGTAACTTGGTGGCGGCTTTGGAGCTCGGCAAGCTCACACACGTACCATGCCTAGCGCATGTATTTAATTTAGTGGTGCAGCGATTTCTAAAAACCTACCCCAATGTGCATGATCTCTTGACCAAGGTGCGCCGCGTGTGTGCACATTTCCGTAAGTCATCTACAGCTTCGGCCGGCCTGTTGAAGCTGCAGCAGCGCTTACAATTGCCAGCTCACCGGCTGCTGTGTGACGTGAGCACGCGCTGGAACTCCACCTTCCACATGTTGGCCCAGCTTTGTGAGCAGCAGAGGGCAGTAGTGGAGTACCAGCTGTTACACGGTCGTCGCCTCTCCGTTCAACTTCCTGTAATCAGAAGTGAGGAGTGGGAATGGATGTCAGACCTCTGCGAGGTTTTACGCAATTTTGAGGAATCGACACAGATGGTGAGCGGCGATAACGCTATTATCAGTGTAACCATCCCACTTCTGTGTCTACTGAAACGCTCGCTGCTCACAATTAAAACCGACGCTTTGCATGTGGAAGACGTGGAAATGGGGGAGGAAGAGCTTACACAAGGTGATAGCCAGAGCACCCTCACTTCGTCTTCTCAGCGACAATTGGAGGAGGCGGAGGAGGAGGAGGAGGAAGACACGGTTGCCTCCGCTACAGAGGGTAGCCATGGAACTTTAGTTCCATCTCTTCAGCGTGGGTGGGCAGAAGAGGAGGAAGAGGATGAGGATATTGAGAGTCATCCTCCTGGTGAGGACAGCGAAATCTTGACTGTTGGTACACTGGCACACATGGCTGACTTTATGTTAGGCTGCCTTTCCCGTGACCCACGCGTTGTACGCATTTTAAACAACACGGATTACTGGGTGTTCACCCTTCTGGACCCCCGCTACAAAGAGAATTTCTCATCTCTCATTCCTCCGGTGGAGAGGACAAGGAAAATGGTGCAATACCAGAAGGTTCTTGTTGAAAAATTGCTCCAAAATTTTCCATCTGACAACGCTGGCGGCAGAGTACGTGCTACCTTGGCCAACAGAGAAGGGGAGAAAAGGGGAGCACACAGCAGTTCCGAGAAAGGCAGGGCAACACTCTCCAAGGCGTGGGACACCTTCATGACACCCCGCCAGCACCCTCACCCTGATGCGCAGCCTAGTGTCACAAGGAGGGAAAAGTTTTGGAAGATGGTGAAGGAGTACGTAGCAGACCGTGTCAGCGTCCTCAATGATCCCTCTGTGCCTTACAACTACTGGGTGTCCAAGCTGGACACGTGGTATGAACTGGCACTCTACGCCTTGGAGGTGCTGGCCTGCCCTGCCGCCAGCGTTCTGTCTGAGCGGGTATTTAGTGCTGCTGGTGGCATCATAACAGATAAGCGTATCCGCCTTTCCACCGACAATGCTGATAGGTTGACACTTATAAAAATGAACAAGGCCTGGATTTCCCCTGACTTCTCCACTCCACTGGAGGAAAGCCCCGGGGGAACATAAACTCACTTTATATATGTTATTTACAATGATGGGAATACTCTGTATTCCCATTCACCCCTTCCACCCAAAAAACGGGTATATGGTTGACTCTTAATCTTCTCATCCTCCTCCTCCTCTTCCATATGCCCTGGGATATAATTTTTATATAGGGCCAGCTCACCAGCGGGCCCTGTGATATAATTTTTATATAGGGCCAGCTCACCAGCGGGCCCTGTTTGACAATTTTTATATAGGTCAGCTCACCAGCGGGCCTTCTCATATAATGTTTTATTGGGTCAGCTCTCTAGCGGGCCCTCTCATATAATGTTTTATAGCGTCAGCTCACTAGCGGGCCTTCGCATATAATGTTTAGGATGGTCAGCTCTGCAGCAGACCCTCACCCATAATGTTTTAGATGGTCAGCTCAGCGCACGTTTCCCTCTTAATCATGGCCTCAGTTCAATAAAATCAAGGAAATTTTTGGGAGAATTTGCCTCTGCGCACGTTTCCCTCTTAATCATGGCCTCAGTTCTGAAAATCAAGGAAATTTTTGGGAGAATTTGCCTCTGCGCACGTTTCCCTCTTAATCATGGCCTCAGTTCTGAAAATCAAGGAAATTTTTGGGAGAATTTGCCTCTGCGCACGTTTCCCTCTTAATCATGGCCTCAGTTCTGAAAATCAAGGAAATTTTTGGGAGAATTTGCCTCTGCGCACGTTTCCCTCTTAATCATGGCCTCACTTCAGAAAATCAAGGAAATTTTTGGGAGAATTTGCAGATGATATACAAGTAAATATACAGCAAATATTGTTTGGTAACAATTTTTCGCCTAAAGTCGTTTTTATTTTCCTTTTTGTGTGTTTTATGGTCAGTCTGTAAAAATGGCGTACTACGGGCGAAAGATCGTTCCCAGCAGCGATGTTGGAGTCCAAGATGCATCCAGACATCCTCCCTATGCTGTCCCTGAACCATTTCTGTGGTGTTTCCATCCTTTTCTGCCCTTTTCCTATGGACCAGGCACCCTCCCCTCATCAGAGCAGGGGGTGCCTGGTGTAATGCTCGAGTCCTCCCATTGACTTCAATGGGGCTCGGGTGCTCGGCCGAGCACTCGAGCCTCCGGGGGCGCTCGGTCAGAGCACCCGAACACCCGAGCATTGGGGTGCTCGCTCATCACTACTAATGATGTATATTTTTCTATTTCTGTATTTATGGTATATGCATAATAAATATATACCTGTTTAAGTACGTTTAATCTTTCATGTATTGTGTAAATAACCTTCAATCTTATTAAGACTGAAGAAGAGACCTAAGTTGTCTTGAAAGCTTGCATTGTCCAGACACTCAGGGGTAGATTTAAAGGTAGCCGTTAAGCTAAAAAAACACCAACGGGTGTTGTAACGTGTAGGAAGCCATACGAAGGGCCATGTAATGAACTGCTAACGGCAGTTCGTCCAGTATGCCGGCCGCTACACTAACGTGTGTTTTGGCCCATAAAAAAAAAAAAAAAAAGCTCCATTTTGCCATTTAAAGCGCTGAGTAAGCTGAAAAAACCCGATAAGGGACTCACTTACCACACAAAACTTAAGACCCAGTTTTGTTAGGCGTAAAGTCCCTTATTGGATCTTTTGCAGCTAACGCAGCTGTTAACTGGCATAAAAAACCAATGTCCACAGTGGATGTATTGATATCGGGCCCTAAGCCGCACATCAATACATCCAAAGTGCCTAAAACCTGTCCAAAGTTAGTAGGATTAACCCTATGAGTACTGGTGGGGGATAATTACCCCGCAGGCATTCATAGGCTTAACCCGACTAAGTAAAGCAACATTGCATTGACACTTACCATTAATCCTGATGTCCAGCGGAGTCCTCAGCTTGCTGGTCCTTCTGTTCTGTCTTCTCATCCTTCTGTCTTCTTTCTTCAGTCTTCTGCCTTCTCTTCAGTCTTGTCTCCTCCCTGTAAAATAAAAGAAATGTATGAACATTAAGCATGAACAAATACATTCCTGAACCCTTTGAGTGGCAGAGGGGTACGCAAAGCAATGCATACCTCACTGTCATAAATATACCCATATATGCCTCCATGTAATGCCCCAAAAATGCATGCCCATGAATAAAAAGCTCCACATATACATAAATCAATGTCATTCATAAATGCCCAATATGTAACTTAGCTTGTAGCGGCCGCAAGGGAGGTGGCGGGGGAGACACAAATTTCCCACAACGCTCCTCATCAGCTGTATACGGGCAGATGCCCATAACACACTGAGGGCATTTGAAGTGAGCCTGCCTTTATATATGGGCAGGCTCACTTCAATTGCCTTCACTGCCATTGGCTGGGATGTTTTTCACATCCCAGCCAACCACATTCAAGAACAGCCGCTTGGCAGTATGTCAAGCACTGATAGTTAATTGTTTTTCACTGTTCAGTTCCCAACATCACTGCTTTTAGCGGCATTTTGGGAACTAAATGCACAAAACAGACAATCAGCCACAAGACTGTGGCTTAACGTCCTTTGGGGTTTTAGCTGGTAGGGCCTTTAAATACCGCTTTAAACATGTTAGTTTAACAGCCAGTATTCACTTTGGCCCTACTGGCTATTTTAACTCTAGCTTTAAATCTACCCCTCAGTCAGTTTTTGCTGTCCTATTACCCGACTTGTGAAAGCAAAATCAGTGTTAATTATACTTACCGCCAGTCTAAAAAAGCCCATAGGAAACATCTAAAAACAACGTGCAATTAGTATCCCATTACTCACGCTCAGTATTAGCGCCTGTTTTGTGGTTACATTTAAGTCCGAAATTTTCCTCCTCAGAGGTTGAGACGTAGAAGCCATAACGACAGTTTCAAAACCATTGTTCGAACAAAAGCAGTGTATAATACAGTATACAGCATAGAAATCCGACATAAAGTACCCCCCCTCGACATATTAACCCCCTCTTCTAAAAGTCGACTTACAGTGCTTTCTTCCACAACATTAATCCGACAAATATGGTTCCTAGTCGACAATTAACCCTTCCCCTTCCAAAGTCGACTTACAGTGCTTTCTTTCACCATATTAATTAGACGAATATTGTACATCCGACATTTGACCCTCTCATGACACCCCCTAGTATGTGGGCGACAATTGCCCCCTTTATTAACCCTTTGCAATGCGTTGCGTACCCCTCTGGCACTCAAAGGGTTAATTTTTTGTTTTGTTTTGTTTTTTCATATATCTTTTAAAAGCTTTCAGGGGTCATGATACCCGTCTTGAGGTCTGAAGTACATTTGTAATAAAAATTACATCTAAAATTTAGTAAAAGAAAATCATTGTTACACATAAATAAAATATTTAATTACATTTTCACACAAATTACATCTATAATAAAAACAAACACCTTTTTTGATACATGTACAGGTTTCCTATTAACGCTATGAGTACCAGAGGGGTGGCAAACACATTTCAATACCTCTCTGGTACTCACAGGGTTAATCTTGCAATACAAAATACAAGGGAATGTCGAATATAATAGGAGAAGAAAAATGTGAGCTAAAAATGGTGAAAGAAAGTCATGGGAGCACTGTAGTGGACTTTTCAACGGGGAGGGGGGGTTAAAATGTCGGATGTACAATATTCGTCAGATTAATATGGTGAAAGAAAGCACTGCAAGTCGACTTTGGAAGGGGAAGGGTTAATTGTCGATTATGAACAATAGTTGTTGGATTAATGTGGTGGAAGAAAGCACTGTAAGTCGGATTTGGAAGGGGAGGGGTTAATTGTCGACTATGAACAATATTTGTCGGATTAATGTGATGAAAGAAAGCACTGCAAGTCGACTTTTAAAAGGGGGGGTTAATATGTCGAGGGGGGGCACTCTGTGGGATTTTGTTATGTGGAGAACACATCTAACACTGAACTTGATCTTTCTGTCATCAGATGTACGCCTGTTTCCTTGGACTTTGACATTTTGCGTGTTTTTTTGTAAGCGGTAGTCGAAAAAAGCAGACAGCGCCAGTTTTGTTACTACTCTGAAAAGTGCTGTCTACTCCAGTTTTGTTTTACTGTGGTTCTGTAATAGAATACTGACGTAACACATTTGCAAAACTCGCACTACTTGTTTTTCTTGTAATGCCGGTTTTAGCGCGGGTAATAGAATCGAGCCCCAAGTCACCTGCAGATGCAATAGGCCCTTAAAACCCGCACAGCATGAGATAATGCCTTTGTTAAAGAAATCCTATGTGATTCACACACTCTGCACCTGACATTCTGCAAATTAAAGCAGAACTTTCACCCTCTAGAAAGTTGCCCTCCATTAATTAGGCATAGGGAGACTAGCTTCATAATAGTGCTATTATCTCTCATAAGTACTTGGTTCTGAAGTAATCCTTATTCTTTGGAGACTGACAACCAGGCTTTTTGCTTTAGAGCTGCCTGCTTGCCTGAACTGTCAGTCCCTTAAAGGGACAGTAACCCCCCAAAAAAACTGTTGGCAAATTCATAGGAATGATAAAAAAAACATGTAATGCCCTTATTCCCATCTCTCAAGCCGTTATGGTTTGAGAGATGTAATAAAATAAAGACCTCTGCTCCCTCCCCTTCTCATGTGTCCGTTGTATAGCGGACGTCATGAGATCCTGCTTCCGGGATCAGATGGCGGCTCTTCAGGAGCGCTGTCATCTGGATATCTAACTATAATTACTTCATCGGAATGGTCTACAACGTGTGCAAGCCAGGCACACGTTGTAGACCATTCCGATGAAGTAATTATAGTTAGATATCCAGATGACAGCTCTCCTGAAGAGCCGCCTACAGTCGGGAGACCGGATTCTGCCTCTGACAGCTTTGCAGCTCGTCAGGCAGAAAGGGGAGGGTCGCAGGTCTTTATTTTATTATATCTCTCAAACCATAACAGTTTGAGAGATGGGAATAAGGGCATTACATTTTTTTTATTATTCCTATCAATTCGCCAGCAGTTTTTTGGGGGGTTACTAACCCTTTAAGGCACAGTGCAATCCCTCCTAGAAGAGAACGGGATGGACAGCGCAGGTGCGTGGACATCTCTAAGGTAAGATATCTGTGTGCAAGATAACTGGGTACATATGAGACATAATAGCACTATTATGAAGCTTATCGCCATTGGGGACATTTATAAAAGTGGAGTAAAGTGAATTTTAACTTTAAAATGGCATTAAAACTGAATGTGGTATTTATAAAAGCAATAGTGACGCATTAAGAGAGTGTAACGCCATGTATTAGTGTTTTTTGGAAAATGGTGTAGCAAATTTATAAAGAAACTAGTTACAAAGCCCGTATACACGAGCTGATCCGGAGCGGGGAGCTCCGGATGGCTCACAGCCTGTCTGTGCTCCCGGCTCTAGGGCAGCAGGAAGCGCTGGATGACAGTTTGTTACCCAGCCACCTCCATTGCTGTTCCCCCTGAGCCGGGAGCACAGACAGGCCGCCAGCCTTCCGGAGCTCTCCGCTCCAGATCAGCCCGTTCTGCGAGTCCCTACTGCACATGTGCGGTTACACACACATTGAGCGACACATTCTAGGACTTTATGTTATAAGGATGTCACTGTTTGGGACATTTTAGCAATACAATTTTCTCCACAATATTAATGCCATATCTTTCCTGTTCTTATTTGTGGAGTAGTAGCCAAAAGCGGGATACACAAACGTGCGCACAAAAACACACGAGTACGAACAAATATACCTATAAAAAATGCACTATAACGCCACATTTATAAACTTTAGAATTCTTTTTTACAGATATCAACTGTCATAATAAGGAATAGGGCCACTTTTAGTAAACTTCACAAAAAACGTAGAAGAACACTTTATATAAATGTCCCCCCATATGCCTAATTATTGGAGGGCAGCTTTATAGGTGGTGAAAGTTCCACTTTCCACTAACAGTATTATAAAATACGTTGCATATATAATTAGTGTCACTGGCTTCCAAAATGGAGACACAGGTGAATTAAATCAGATGTGGATTCATGCTGGTGGTTGATCAAAACAGAGACAGATAACTGTAGAAATAGGAGTGCAAAACAAATTATTATGTCTCTGAGCGATCTTGTATATGAGGAAGTTCATGAAACAAGTTCTTGATCTTGGAATGTTTGAGTCTCTTTTCCTTAAAGGGATAGTAATACTTGAAAATAAATTTATTTTATATTGTAGCCCTTAAAAAAACATAAAAAATTATATAAGTCTTATCTCCCAAACCTTTATGGTTTGGGAGATATTAGCAAGTAAAGTTCCCTTTTCCTGGCTGTTTTAGCCAAGTCTGCCATCTAGTGGACAGTTTTGGAATCTGGTCCACAGATCAGCGGACAGCTCTTTAGCAGAGCCGAGATCACGATTTTTAAAAAGAACTAGTTCATTGGAACTATCTACAAAGTGTGCCTGGATTGCAAGCACACTTTGTAGACCATTCCAATGAAGATATTCTTTTTAAAGATCATGATCTCGGCACTTCTGGAGAGCCGCGGCCGGTCTGCGGACCGGATTTCAAATCTGACAGCTAGAGCAGTGACATCACTCCAGGGGAAACTTTACTTGCTAATATCTCCCAAACCATAAAGGTTTGGGAGATAATACTTATATAAATTTTAATGTTTTTTTAAGGGCTACAATATAAAATAAAATTATTTTCAAGTATTACTATCCCTTTAAAGAAAAACAGAACAGTGCTATGGAATACCTAGGTTTCTTTCTTTGTTTAGAAGCAATACTTTCAAAACCTATGAGCTTGCAAAACACATAAAGGTTATTAGGGTCTTCATACATTTGTTTGTAGACACAAGGAGAACATGAAGTTTAATGCGGAAAAGTGTAAAGTTATGCATTTGGGAAGAAAAAAATCCCAATGCTACTTTAAGGGATAGTAATTAGTGTTGAGCGAGCATGCTCGGCCGATGCTCGGATCGGCTCGAGCATCGCTCTGCTCGGCACATGGCGGTACTCGTACGAGTACCGCATGTGCTCGCCCGCCATGTTCGGGTCTCCTCCCCGCACGTTTTGCGGCTGCTGCGCAGCCAATAAACGTGCAGGGAGGCTCTGACATCAGTGTAATGCCAGCAGCCATGTTGGCTGCTGGCATTACACTGATTGGCTGGCCAGAACCCGTGGTCGGGTGCTGTATAGCACCTGACCAGCGAGTTCGGCTCAGTCTTAGCCAGGGAGAGCTGAGGATAGGAAGGGAAAGTCAGTGTAGGGAGGAAAAAAAGCAAAATTGTGAAAAAAAAGAACCAAAAGTCCTTTTTAGGACTACTGTGTGTGGGGGCAGCAGGTTATTTTGTGTGGGGGGAAAAAAAAAACAAAAAAAAAACAAAACAAAACATATATTCTGTTTAGTGTGCAAAGTTGCAGATTAGAGCACATTCTGTTTAGTGTGCACAGTTGCAGATTAGAGCACATTCTGTTTAGTGTGCAAAGTTGCAGATTAGAGCACATTCTGTTTAGTGTGCAAAGTTGCAGATTAGAGCACATTCTGTTTAGTGTGCAAAGTTGCAGATTAGAGCACATTCTGTTAAGTCTTCAAACTAAAATATCAAAGTCACATATTCCATTCAGTGTGCGTCGCCGCAGTTTAGCAGCACATTCTGTGTACTGTGCAGAGTTGCAGAATAGGAAGAAATACTGTTAAGTCTTCAAACTAAAATATCAAAGTCACATATTCCATTTAGTGTGCGTCGCCGCAGTTTAGCAGCACATTCTGTGTACTGTGCAGAGTTGCAGAATAGGAAGAAATACTGTTAAGTCTTCAAACTAAAATATCAAAGTCACATATTCCATTCAGTGTGCTTCGCCGCAGTTTAGCAGCACATTCTGTGTACTGTGCAGAGTTGCAGAATAGGAAGAAATACTGTTAAGTCTTCAAACTAAAATATCAAAGTCACATATTCCATTCAGTGTGCTTCGCCGCAGTTTAGCAGCACATTCTGTGTACTGTGCAGAGTTGCAGAATAGGAAGAAATACTGTTAAGTCTTCAAACTAAAATATCAAAGTCACATATTCCATTCAGTGTGCTTCGCCGTAGTTTAGCAGCACATTCTGTGTACTGTGCAGAGTTGCAGAATAGGAAGAAATACTGTTAAGTCTTCAAACTAAAATATCAAAGTCACATATTCCATTCAGTGTGTGTCACCGCAGTTTAGCAGCCTATTCTGTGTACTCTGCACAGTTGCAGAATAGGAAGAAATACTGTTAAGTTTTCAAACTCAAATATTAAAGTCACATATTCCATTCAGTGTGTGTCACCGCAGTTTAGCAGCCTATTCTGTGTACTCTGCACAGTTGCAGAATAGGAAGAAATACTGTTAAGTTTTCAAACTCAAATATTAAAGTCACATATTCCATTCAGTGTGTGTCACCGCAGTTTAGCAGCCTATTCTGTGTACTCTGCACAGTTGCAGAATAGGAAGAAATACTGTTAAGTTTTCAAACTCAAATATTAAAGTCACATATTCCATTCTGTGTGTGTCACCGCAGTTTAGCAGCCTATTCTGTGTACTCTGCACAGTTGCAGAATAGGAAGAAATACTGTTAAGTTTTCAAACTCAAATATTAAAGTCACATATTCCATTCAGTGTGTGTCACCGCAGTTTAGCAGCCTATTCTGTGTACTCTGCACAGTTGCAGAATAGGAAGAAATACTGTTAAGTTTTCAAACTCAAATATTAAAGTCACATATTCGATTCAGTGTGTGTCACCGCAGTTTAGCAGCCTATTCTGTGTACTCTGCACAGTTGCAGAATAGGAAGAAATACTGTTAAGTTTTCAAACTCAAATATTAAAGTCACATATTCCGTGTAAGATGAAGAAGGCGGGTAAAAAGGGACGGGGAAGTGGACGTGATCCTGATAGTTCAGGGCGCGGGTCAGGACGCGGAGAAACTGTGCCTGGTGCCAGAGCACAAGAAAGAAAGACATCCACCATACCTAGCTTCATGTCTCATTTCACAGGGCGTCGCAGGACATCACTCTCGAGGTCCGACCACTGCGAACAGGTGGTCGGTTGGATGTCAGCTGATACTGCTTCCAGTCGGTTAAGCACCACCCTGTCTTCCACCAAGTCCACTCTCAGTAGCCAAGAGTCTGGTCAACATAATCCTCACTCTGATCATCCTTCCTCCCACCATACACGGTCTGGTCAAAGAAGTGATCCCACACTGGGATATAGTGAGGAGCTCGTCTCATCACCAATCCTTCATTTGACCCTCTCTCCAAGCACGCTTGCAGAGGAACATGACATCTTGTGCCCTGATTCACAACCTCTAGAGGGTACCCAATCACAAGAAGATGACAGATGTGAACGGCATTTAAGGTCAAAGGAAGTAGTGGATGATGATGATGATGATGAGACACAGTTGCCATTAAATCAACCACTATTTCCGTCTCAAGACCTTGTTGAGGAGAATGTTATACAGTTGTCAATGACTGAGTATGTGGTGGGATCAAGACATGAGGAGGATGATCAGAGTGAGGAAGTGGAGGAGGACTTGGTGGACGATGAGGTGACTGACCCCACCTGGGAAGGTGTAGAGCCGAGCGATGACAGCAGTCCTGAGGGTGAGCCATCTGCAGCACCGCAACAGGCTGGAAGAGGCAGTGGTGTGGCTACAGAAAGAAGGCGGACCGCACCAAACCGGCCCGCAAATGTTCCACGGAGCACCCCCTTGCGTAAATCTACCTTGCCAAAGGGTAGGTGTTCCGCGGTATGGCGTTTTTTTAAGGAAAGTGCGGACGACAAAAGAATTGTAGTTTGCAACCTGTGCCACACCAGAATGAGCCGAGGCATGAACACTAGAAACCTCACCACCACCAGCATGATCCGACACATGGCATCCAAGCACCGTAGTAAGTGGGAGGAACGCCTGGATCGCCCATCTGTGTCTGCAGGCCACACCACTGCCTCCTCTTCCCCTGTTTTCGGTGCCGGCCAATCGCCTGTCGAAGGCGCAGGCCCGCATACCTCCCGCCCTGCACCTGTACCATCTGAAGCACCATCAGCGACCACATCCACTTCCCTGTCCCAGCACAGCGTCCAAATGTCGTTACCCCAGGCATTTGAGCGCAAGAGAAAATACCCAGCCACCCACCCACAGGCCATAGCACTAACCTCACACCTTTCCAAATTACTGGCCATCGAAATGCTGCCATTTAGGCTTGTGGACACTGAGTCCTTCCGCAGCCTGATGGCAGCAGCTGTCCCTCGGTACGCGGTCCCCAGCCGCCACTACTTTTCCCGGTGTGCCATCCCCGCATTACACCACCATGTGTCCCGTAACATCACCCGTGCCCTGACCAACGCAGTTACTGGGAAGGTCCACTTAACGACTGACACATGGACAAGTGCTTGTGGCCAGGGACGCTACATTTCCCTGACGGCACACTGGGTGAATGTCGTGGAGGCTGGGAGCGACTCGGACTCTGGGATGGCACGGGTGCTACCCACGCCGAGGATTGCGGGCCCTACCTCCATCAGGGTTTCCGCCAGCACCTACGTTATTGGCTCCTCCTCCTCCGTTTCCACCTCCGAATTCTCTACACGCAGCGCCACTCCCCCATCAGCCAGTAGCTGGAAGCAGTGTAGCACTGCAGTGGGGAAGCGTCAACAGGCCGTGCTGAAGCTGATCTGCCTTGGGGACAAACAGCACACGGCCTCAGAGCTGTTGCAGAGGATTAGTCACCAGACCGAGCAGTGGCTCTCGCCACTCAACCTGCAACCAGGCATGGTTGTGTGTGATAATGGGCGTAACTTGGTGGCGGCTTTGGAGCTCGGCAAGCTCACACACGTACCATGCCTAGCGCATGTATTTAATTTAGTGGTTCAGCGATTTCTAAAAACCTACCCCAATGTGCATGATCTCTTGACCAAGGTGCGCCACGTGTGTGCACATTTCCGTAAGTCATCTACAGCTTCGGCCGGCCTGTTGAAGCTGCAGCAGCGCTTACAATTGCCAGCTCATCGGCTGCTGTGTGACGTGAGCACGCGCTGGAACTCCACCTTCCACATGTTGGCCCGGCTTTGTGAGCAGCAGAGGGCAGTAGTGGAGTACCAGCTGTTACACGGTCGTCGCCTCTCCGTTCAACTTCCTGTAATCAGAAGTGAGGAGTGGGAATGGATGTCAGACCTCTGCGAGGTTTTACGCAATTTTGAGGAATCGACACAGATGGTGAGCGGCGATAACGCTATTATCAGTGTAACCATCCCACTTTTGTGTCTACTGAAACACTCGCTGCTCACAATTAAAACCGACGCTTTGCATGTGGAAGAGGTGGAAATGGGGGAGGAAGAGCTTACACAAGGTGATAGCCAGAGCACCCTCACTTCGTCTTCTCAGCGACAATTGGAGGAGGTGGAGGAGGAGGAGGAGGAGGAGGAAGACACGGTTGCCTCCGCTACAGAGGGTAGCCATGGAACTTTAGTTCCATCTCTTCAGCGTGGGTGGGCAGAAGAGGAGGAAGAGGATGAGGATATTGAGAGTCATCCTCCAGGTGAGGACAGCGAAATCTTGCCTGTTGGTACTCTGGCACACATGGCTGACTTTATGTTAGGCTGCCTTTCCCGTGACCCACGCGTTGTACGCATTTTAGACAACACGGATTACTGGGTGTTCACCCTTCTGGACCCCCGCTACAAAGAGAATTTCTCATCTCTCATTCCTCCGGTGGAGAGGACAAGCAAAATGGTGCAATACCAGAAGGTTCTTGTTGAAAAATTGCTCCAAAATTTTCCATCTGACAACGCTGGCGGCAGAGTACGTGCTACCTTGGCCAACCGAGAAGGGGAGAAAAGGGGAGCACACAGCAGTTCCGAGAAAGGCAGGGCAACACTCTCCAAGGCGTGGGACACCTTCATGACACCCCGCCAGCACCCTCACCCTGATTCGCAGCCTAGTGTCACAAGGAGGGAAAAGTTTTGGAAGATGGTGAAGGAGTACGTAGCAGACCGTGTCAGCGTCCTCAATGATCCCTCTGTGCCTTACAACTACTGGGTGTCCAAGCTGGACACGTGGTATGAACTGGCACTCTACGCCTTGGAGGTGCTGGCCTGCCCTGCCGCCAGCGTTCTGTCTGAGCGGGTATTTAGTGCTGCTGGTGGCATCATAACAGATAAGCGTATCCGCCTTTCCACCGACAATGCTGATATGTTGACACTTATAAAAATGAACAAGGCCTGGATTTCCCCTGACTTCTCCACTCCACTGGAGGAAAGCCCCGGGGGAACATAAACTCACTTTATATATGTTATTTACAATGATGGGAATACTCTGTATTCCCATTCACCCCTTCCACCCAAAAAACGGGTATATGGTTGACTCTTAATCTTCTCATCCTCCTCCTCCTCTTCCATATGCCCTGTGCTATAATTTTTATATAGGGCCAGCTAACCAGCGGGCCCTGTGATATAATTTTTATATAGGGCCAGCTCACCAGCGGGCCCTGTTTGACAATTTTTATATAGGTCAGCTCACCAGCGGGCCTTCTCATATAATGTTTTATTGGGTCAGCTCTCTAACGGGCCCTCTCATATAATGTTTTATAGCGTCAGCTCACTAGCGGGCCTTCGCATATAATGTTTAGGATGGTCAGCTCTGCAGCAGACCCTCACCCATAATGTTTTAGATGGTCAGCTCAGCGCACGTTTCCCTCTTAATCATGGCCTCAGTTCAATAAAATCAAGGAAATTTTTGGGAGAATTTGCCTCTGCGCACGTTTCCCTCTTAATCATGGCCTCACTTCAGAAAATCAAGGAAATTTTTGGGATAATTTGCCTCTGCGCACGTTTCCCTCTTAATCATGGCCCCAGTTCCGAAAAATCGATGAAATTTTTTGCAGAATTTGCAGATGATATACAAGTAAATATACAGCAAATACTGTTTGGTAACAATTTTTCGCCTAAAGTCGTTTTTATCTTCCTTTTTGTGTGTTTTACGGTCAGTCTGTAAAAATGGCGTACTCCGGGCGAAACATCGTTCCCAGCAGCGATGTTGGAGTCCAAGATGCATCCAGACATCCTCCCTATGCTGTCCCTGAACCATTTCTGTGGTGTTTCCATCTTTTTCTGCCCTTTTCCTATGGACCAGGCACCCTCCCCTCATCAGAGCAGGGGGTGCCTGGTGTAATGCTCGAGTCCTCCCATTGACTTCAATGGGGCTCGGGTGCTCGGCCGAGCACTCGAGCCTCCGGGGGCGCTCGGTCAGAGCACCCGAACACCCGAGCATTGGGGTGCTCGCTCATCACTAATAGTAATGTTTCATAATAAAAGCAGCTCTAATTAATCATCATAGTATTTGGACTTCGGAGAGTGTTATTTTAATTCTGTCAGAGTTGTAGTTCAAGAGTAATTCAATGACAAAGTGTCCCCCCGCCCCTTTTACTGATGTAACAATGTTTAGCCAGATCAGAAGGGAGGTGGCCAGGTAGACTGAAGAGAGGGACAATCTTCAATTAAAATAAGGGAAAAACCTGAAAAACTTGTCAAGGGGGGCAGGGCTTTCATTGTTCTCATAGGAAGAAGATTGTCCCCTTCTGTTATCTGTCTGGTCTATGGACTGGATTCCACATCTGAGAAGAGATTGCTTACACTAGGTAAAAGGGGCGGGAGGGGAAACTTTGCTTGTGAATATCTCTCAAACCATAAAGGTCTGAGAGATAAGTCTTATATCGTTCTTAATGTTTTTTTAATAAAATAAAATAAAGTTAAAATGAAGTATTACTATCCCTTTAATGGGATCTCTTTAGGAGACTCATTGATAGAGAAAGACCTGGGAATTCATGTAAACTGCAGTGACCAGAGTCAAATAACAGTAGCAAAAGCAAACAAAGTCCTGTCTTGCATTAAAAGGGGTACTGAAGAAAGACTAGATGACATAATTTTACCATTGAACAAAACTGTAATGCAGCTCTCGGCACCAGTTCCGTAAAAGGATATTCCAGAACTGGAGAGAGAGTACAGCAAAGAGTAGAAGAGGAAGGGTTTTTTTTACAGTAAGGTCTGTTAAATTGTGGAATTGTTTGCCTAAAGATTTGTTAATGGCAGATACAAATGATGCATTTAACTCTTTGAGTGGCAGAGGGGTCCGCAACGCATTGCTTTCCTCTGGCACTCAAAGCATTAGGAGATTTGATACATTTCTTTCAAGATGGAACATACAAGATTATACTGTTTATTAGTAGGCAAAACAGGAAGTTCCGGTAAATAGATTAATACTCATTTGGTATCAGGAAGGTTTATATAATTCTTATTTTTCTAGGTTATGAAGCAAAGTATGAACTTGATGGGCTTGTGTCTTTTTTCAGCCTAAGTTGCTATGTTACTATGTTGCCATCTAGTGGTCACTTTTTAGACCATTTTTTTTATGAACCCTTTTAGGACTGGGCTGTGTGCACAACTCGTTGCTCACCCCTCTGGTACTTAATGGGTTAAAGAAAAAAAAATCAAGAAATCTACAAGTGTGAACGGTTATCATTTTTGAATGAATTATCTCTCGACAATGAACTTATGCTTGTTTTACTCAGCTGGAAAAACGTAATGATATTTATAAGACACCAGCTGTGGAATCTGTTCAAACCTCAGGGTCACAGATCTGATCAATATCTGACAAACCACACTGGACCAGTGTGGCAGATTATTGTCCATACTCTCAGCTTAGACAATATCTGTAGCTTTATATATATAACACAGATGAGCCAACGCTCACAGGACTTTTGAAACATAGAAATGTTTAATCAGAAAAGTGTCAGCTTTTCAATGGACACATCACATTTTCATCAGGACAAACTCCATTCACTCTTATATATACAAATTTCAAATACCCCACCAAGTCCATGGGTTATACATCATACAAGACGTCATCACGTGTCCCCCCCTGTTCACTCTATGAACGCATGCTATAATGACATAAAGAATCTCTTTACGAAGTGTAGAATATATGTCCTGCATACAGTCCACCAGAACAAGTGGAGACAAGACCTCTAGTGAGAAGATAATAATATGCCTGCCTTAAAGGGATAGTAATGTTTCACAAAAACAGCAGCTACAGTTAATCTTCCTAGTATTTGGACCATGGAGAGTGTTATTTCAATACTGTCAGAGTTGTAGTTCAAGAGTAATTGAATGATAACGTATGCCCCTCCCACCCCTTTTACCTAGTGTAAGCCTCCTCCCCTCAGATGTGGAATCTGGTCTCTTGACCGGACAGGTCACAGCAAGGGACAATCTTCTTACTGTGATCATAAAGAAAACCATGTCCCCCTTGACAGTTATTTCAGGTTTTCCCTTATGCTCACTAAAGATTGTCCCTCTCTGCGATCCATCCAGACAGTCTTGCTGCTCTGAGGTGAGCAGTGTTACATCAGTAAAAGGGGCGGGAGGGGGATAATTTATCATTCAATTACTCTTGAACTACAACTCTGACAGTATTGAAATAACACTCTCCATTGCCTAAATACTATGAAGATTAATTAGAGCTGCTTTTATTGTGAAACATTACTGTTCCTTTAAAAAGCCAAAAGTATATGCATTTAGTAACACCTAGTATGAGATGGTATCCCCAAGCTATGAGATCTCTGGAATCAAGTGGAACATCCTTGTGTTGGCCCAGCATTGGACAATACATTTTCATTCTACATGTGGCATCTCAGATGTCCCATCATTAAGCTCACTACCACACAGGGAAGAGGGATAAGGGAAAAAGATAGGAAAACAAAAGAACAATGCGACACTTTGTTCGACAGAGTTAACAAGATCCAAATAAAAATAATCTCGTCCTCACAGTTCTACCGGCTGATGAATGTACAGCCGGTATGTGGCAACAAGTGTTAATTCTGCCCCTGTACACGTACTCCAAGGTTTAACTACAGTAATCCGAGGTATTCAAATAAAAGAGACAAGCAACAGGTTAAAATATAACAATTGGTTTAATTTAAAAAAAAACCCACAAAATAAAAACAATATTTCAAAGTATCCACCAGCGCGTTTCTGGTTCCACAGATCCTTTCATCCGGGTGTCTTTTTAATTTGTATTTTTATTACAATTGTAATAGTTTAACCTGTTGCTGATCTCTCTTATCCTATATAATAAAATGCTAGGATGTTTGTCCTATGCAGTCATGCGCAGTAGAGACTGCTGGACTGCACAGAATGCTGTGAGTTCTGTGCTGGGAGCATTCTGTGCGGAATGCTGTGAGTTCTGTGCTGGGAACATTCTGTGCGGAATGCTGGGAGTTCTGTGCTGGGAGCATTCTGTGTGGAATTCTGGGAGATCTGTTCTGGGAACATTCTGTGCAGAATGCTGGGAGTTCTGTGCTGGGAGCATTCTGTGTGGAATGCTGGGAGTTCTGTGCTGGGATCATTCTGTGTGGAATGCTGGGAGTCCTGTGCTGGGAGCATTCTGTGTGGAATGCTAGGAGTTCTGTGCTGGGAGCTTTCTGTGTGGAATGCTGGGAGTTCTGTGCTGGGATCATTCTGTGTGGAATGCTGGGAGTTCTGTGCTGGGAGAATTCTGTGCATTCAGGCAGTTGCTACAGAGCATGACTGCATTGCGTTCACCGCCAGTAAGGTGGCAGCAGTACACAGAGCAGGGCCGGCCTCTTAACCCTTTGAGTGCCAGAGGGGTATGCAACGCAATGCATTGCATACCCCTCTAGCACTCAAAGGGTTAACATCACCCGGACCTTGGCCAATGTACACGGGCTTTTACACTAGTTTGAATATATTGGATTACTGCAGCTAACCCTTAGAGTACCTATACAGGAGCAGGATTAACCCTGGTTGCCGCATACCGGCTGTACATTCATCAACTGGTAGAACACTAATTGTGAGTACAAGATTAGTTTTATTTGGATATTATTTACTCTGTTGATAAAGTGTCCCCGTTGTGTTTCAATCTCCCTGTATGTGTTTCCTTTATCTCTGAAGGTTTTTGCTTGAGGAGAAGCTGGCCGGAAGTTGATCTGCGTGGTGGGCAATGTAATCTTCTCCACTTGTCTATTTAGACACTAAACATCCAAAAGTAGCCACTTCATAATGTGAGAACAATACTTCACTTCTTATATCTCTACTAGTTGAAGAGCCCGTTACATGGGCCACAGTGCCACAGCCAGCCGGTCACAGTGCAGTCATGCTCAGTAGAGACTGCCCGCGCCGCGACTGATACAGAGCGAGACGCTCCTTCAGATCGCCCGCTCTGTATCAGCCGTGGCGTGGGCTGTCTCTACTGCACATGACTGCAGCACGTGCAGCAGTGTCTACTGCGCACTGTTACACACGTTTTAGCGAATTATTATATAGGATGTACAAGAGCGTATTAACCCTGTGAGTGTCTCCTCTCTTCTCTATTTTTCTTTTTAAAGGGATAGTAATACTTGAATTAAAGCTGAGGTCCAAGTCTTCTTTATATTTTTTTAAACCCATAGCTCTATATTTCAACTCTTACAGGTTTGTAGTCCAAGCACTATTCAATCGGAAAGGATCCCCCTCCCGCCCCTTTCCCCTGTGTCACTCTGCCTCAGTCTGGTCCGGATGGAGCGCAATTAGGGACAGTCTCCAGTAAGCAAAAGGAAAGTCCTGCCTTCCTTCGTCCAGGGGGGTGGGGCAGGGTTTTCCTTATACTTACTGACTGAAGACTGTCCGGATTCCAGATCTAATGGGAGGTAGCCAGAAGGGGCGAGAGGGGGATCCTTTGCAATTGAATTGAGCTTGAACTACAAATCTGTAAGCGTTGAAATATAGCGCTATGTGTTTAAAAAAATATAAAGAAGATTTTGGACCTCAAGTTTAATTCAAGTACTACTATCCCTTTAAGGGAAAAATATTGCCACTCTAATCACCCCAGCTACAGTGCCGAGGGACGCCTTCACATTGCAAAGAATGGGACAACCAGTCTGCAGATGATGGGCCCCGTGACAGTGACATATCAAGTGTTTTCCTAGGGTCTGGCAACCAGAATAGAGGAAAAGTGGAGATGCAAGCAAGTATGCAGCACTATAGCTGATCATTGTTAAAGGGATAGTAATGTTTCATAATAAAAGCAGCTCTAATTAATCATCATAGTATTTGGGCCATGGAGAGTGTTATCTCAATACTGTCAGAGTTGTAGTTCAAGAGTAATTCAATGACAAAGTATCCCCCTCCCGCCCCTTTTACTGATGTAACACTGCTCAGCCAGATCAGAAGGGAGGTGCCCAGGTAGACTGCAGAGAGGGACAATCTTCAATTAAGATAAGGGAAAAACCTGAAAAACTTGTCAAGGGGGGCAGGGCTTTCATTGTTCTCATAGGAAGAAGATTGTCCCCTGCTGTTATCTGTCTGGTCTATGGACTGGATTCCACATCTGAGAAGAGATGGCTTACACTAGGTAAAAGGGGCGGGAGGGGAAACTTTGCTTGTGAATATCTCTCAAACCATAAAGGTTTGAGAGATAAGACATATATCGTTCTTCATGGGTTTTTTAATGCCTACAAAATAAAATAAAGATAAAACGAAGTATTACTATCCCTTTAATCTAAAGCATACAAATGTACAAAGTGTGATAGCGGGCACGTAGATTCATATAGCATCAATAGAAAACAATACAACAATATTATGTATTTATGTATTGGACTTGATCCCATGGGCAATAGTACACAGGCAAGAAATGATGGTGAGCTCGCTGGACCATTTTGTCAGAAAATGATGAAAAGTAAAGATTCTTTGAAAATATAAAAGATAATCATGTGCACAAACCATATACAAAAATGAGTTAATTCTGCACTAATCAACTGTACCATACAGAACATTTGTAGTGATCTAATTTGAGATTTTACCCCTCAAATACTAGGGAGATCGCTAACTCTATGGAAAGGAGGCCTCATTAGCATTGCATGGGTTAAATGTCCATTTCAGGTCTTTGGTAATACCCACTGCCACCCCCCTGGTCAGTTGGTTTGTCCCAGAATTGAATCTCTTAACCCTTTGAGTGCCAGAGGGGTATGCAACTCATTGCTCAGCAATGCGTTGCGTACCCCTCTGGCACTCAAATGGTTAAGCAGACTGAATTCAGTCCAATCTGTATGTTTTACTGGTTCGTTGCTGCCATCTACTGGACAATGAATCAGTAACACTACTAAAATGGTGACTGGTTTTACAATAGGAAAATGGCAGACTAGATGGGCTGAATGGTTACCTGTTGTCAAATTTTATGTTCTATAATCTGAAAGGACACTAAGGCCCCTTCTTCATGAATGCAGCCCATGCCCAAAGAAGGAACCAGAGTATCCTGAAAGCTTGCAGTTTCCAAGCACCCAATCAGCCATTAAAGGGTACCACCTTTACATCCCTCTTTGAGTTAGTATAAAAGTACTTTGACTACCATCTACTCTAGTGTGAATAGGTTGCCACCTTTTCTTCAAAAAAATACCGGCCATGACATTCCCTCCATAGACTTAACATTGGACAGAAGGCAATTTTTTACCGGCCTGCCGGTAAAATACAGGCTGGGTGGCAACCCTAAGTGTGAATATACCACCTTTTATTGTGTAACCCAACGAGAACAAAATCCATAGCTTCTCTCTCAACAATATGTCCATTCATGGTAGTTTTAAGAACCCCAGAGTCCCCCAGTGGAATTGTGAATGGAGGCCCCCATATACAGGTAAACATTTCGAATCATTAAGTTTAGCTGTAGCCTTCCTCTTCCTGTCTTCCTATTGGTGGAAAAAGCATCCACATTTACATGTTGTGCATTCAGAAGTGCCTTGTTCCTCACTTGCCATCTGACCTAAGGATTAAATAGATTCAGATCTGTAAAAATGGGAACCCAAGGAGAGGCTCCCTGACACTAGGGAGCCCCAAACACCCAGGTGCACCCGTGTACTAAAAGATGCCCCAGTATCCATGAATTCACACTGCAGGCTTGTCAACCCCTGAAAGCTTTTTTACTGTCATTATGGTAGAACTTTCAAACAGCCACATTTTTACTGACAAGTTTTTTTATCTATCATTGTTTTTTTGTTTTTTTTTGTAAACACCTTCCAAACGAATTTACTGACCCTTGAAAACCCTGGTGTGCCAGTCACTGACTAATGGTCTTAGGGGAAAATTAAGCTTTCGAATGTCAGGAAGGCATCCAACACGTTGGGGGAGATTCACTAAGCGGTGATAAAGAGGCAATAAAGTGGAAAGGACTTCTCCAGTGATATCACTTCTCCAGTTCCTGTGTTATTCTATGGATCTTGTTCCCTAAGATCTCCAAAGCTGAAGAAATCTTAGTGCATAGGCTCCATAGAATAACATAGGAAATGGAGAATAATGGAGTCATCACCTCTTTATCACTGCTTAGTGAATCTCCCCCTAGAAGTCATCTCTGCTTTATCACCTCTTTGCTAATCTCCCCAGAGAAGTCATCTCCACTTTATCACCTCGTTATCACCACTTGGGAGGGTTGCCACCCAGCCGGTATTTTACCAGAAGGCCTGTAAAAAAATGGTTTCTGTCCAATGTTAAAGGGATAGTAATACTTTGTTTTATCTTTATTTTATCTTGTAGGTATTAAAAAAACATGAAAAACGATATAAGTCTTATCTCTCAAACCTTTATGGTTTAAGAGATATTCACAAGCAAAGCACCCCCCCCCGTTCAGCCAGATCAGAAGGGAGGTGCCCAGGTAGACTGCAGAGAGGGACAATCTTCAATTAAGATAAGGGAAAAACCTGAAAAACTTGTAAAGGGGGCAGGGCCATCACTGTTCTCATAGGAAGAAGATTGTCCCCTGCTGTTACCTGTCTGGTCTATGGACTGCATTCCACATCTGAGAAGAGATGGCTTACACTAGCAAAAAGGGGCGGGAGGGGAAACTTTGCTTGTGACTATCTCGTAAACCATAAAGGTTTGAGAGCTAAGACTTATATTGTTCTTCGTGTTTTTTTAATGCCTACAAAATAAATTAAAGATACAACGAAGTATTACTATCCCTTTAAGTCTATGGAGGGAATGCCATGGCCGGAATTTTTTTTTAAGAAAAGGTGGCAACCCTACCACTTAGTGAATCTCCCCCCCTTAGTGAATCTCTCCCCCACTATAAAACAAAAAAGTACACTAGAAGGTTTTTCATATAGAGAACAAGGTATTTTCACTGATGGGGGATGTTTCACTCAAATGATATTACAATACAAACCTTTCTTTTGTTTTATAATTAAACTGCAGTTTTCTATTCTGATCACCTGGGTGTGCTGTTGCTATCACTTTCAGTGGAAGCTTAAATCACAGACTCACGATCTTTTACATGTAGCATGTAGACTTTATTGACTTGTGCCCAAGAAAATGATTCACAATACAAATTGGTTTACTGAAAATATATTACAAAATGAACACAATGCAAATCAATAATACAATTGCACGTATAAATGCTTACATTAATTCAAACACCTTGCTGCTAAACCTTTTTCAATCCCCAGTACTAAGCATGTTTTCATACTTTTGTTCCAGTTTACAGTCAAATTACAATTTTAGGTATGTTTCTGGGAAAAATCCACACCTGTCATGCGCCATTTCTTTTCAACAGACCCTGCTTACAACTAAATGGAGCTGTACTAGTGATACCACAGAGCTTACAACTAAATGGAGCTGTACTAATGATACCACAGAGCTTACAACTAAATGGAGCTGTACTAATGATACCACAGAGCTTACAGCTAAATGGAGCTGTACTAATGATACCACAGAGCTTACAACTAAATGGAGCTGCTCTAATGATACCACAGAGCTTACAACTAAATGGAGCTGCACTAATGATACCACAGAGCTTACAACTAAATGGAGCTGTACTAATGATACCACAGAGCTTACAACTAAATGGAGCTGTACTAATGATACCACAGAGCTTACAACTAAATGGAGCTGCACTAATGATACCACAGAGCTTACAACTAAATGGATCTACACTAATGATACCACAGAGCTTACTACTAAATGGAGCTGCACTAATGATACCACAGAGCTTACAACTAAATGGAGCTACACTAATGATACCACAGAGCTTACAACTAAATGGATCTATACTAATGATACCACAGAGCTTACAACTAAATGGAGCTGCACTAATGATACCACAGAGCTTACAACTAAATGGAGCTGCACTAATGATACCACAGAGCTTACAACTAAATGGAGCTACACTAGTGATACCACCGAGCTTACAACTAAATGGAGCTACACTAGTGATACCACAGAGCTTACAACTAAATGGAGCTACACTAATGATACCACAGAGCTTACAACTAAATGGACCTACACTAATGATACCACAGGGCTTACAACTAAATGGAGCTGCACTAATGATACCACAGAGCTTACAACTAAATGGAGCTGTACTAATGATACCACAGAGCTTACAGCTAAATGGAGCTGTACTAATGATACCACAGAGCTTACAACTAAATGGAGCTGCTCTAATGATACCACAGAGCTTACAACTAAATGGAGCTGCACTAATGATACCACAGAGCTTACAACTAAATGGAGCTGTACTAATGATACCACAGAGCTTACAACTAAATGGAGCTGTACTAATGATACCACAGAGCTTACAACTAAATGGAGCTGCACTAATGATACCACAGAGCTTACAACTAAATGGATCTACACTAATGATACCACAGAGCTTACTACTAAATGGAGCTGCACTAATGATACCACAGAGCTTACAACTAAATGGAGCTACACTAATGATACCACAGAGCTTACAACTAAATGGATCTATACTAATGATACCACAGAGCTTACAACTAAATGGAGCTGCACTAATGATACCACAGAGCTTACAACTAAATGGAGCTGCACTAATGATACCACAGAGCTTACAACTAAATGGAGCTACACTAGTGATACCACCGAGCTTACAACTAAATGGAGCTACACTAGTGATACCACAGAGCTTACAACTAAATGGAGCTACACTAATGATACCACAGAGCTTACAACTAAATGGACCTACACTAATGATACCACAGGGCTTACAACTAAATGGAGCTGCACTAATGATACCACAGAGCTTACAACTAAATGGAGCTACACTAGTGATACCACCGAGCTTACAACTAAATGGAGCTACACTAATGATACCACAGAGCTTACAACTACATGGAGCTACACTAATGATACCACAGAGCTTACAACTAAATGGACCTACACTAATGATACCACAGGGCTTACAACTAAATGGAGCTGCACTAATGATACCACAGAGCTTACAACTAAATGGAGCTACACTAATGATACCACAGAGCTTACAACTAAATGGATCTATACTAATGATACCACAGAGCTTACAACTAAATGGAGCTGCACTAATGATACCACAGAGCTTACAACTAAATGGAGCTGCACTAATGATACCACAGAGCTTACAACTAAATGGAGCTACACTAGTGATACCACCGAGCTTACAACTAAATGGAGCTACACTAGTGATACCACAGAGCTTACAACTAAATGGAGCTACACTAATGATACCACAGAGCTTACAACTAAATGGACCTACACTAATGATACCACAGGGCTTACAACTAAATGGAGCTGCACTAATGATACCACAGAGCTTACAACTAAATGGAGCTACACTAGTGATACCACCGAGCTTACAACTAAATGGAGCTACACTAATGATACCACAGAGCTTACAACTACATGGAGCTACACTAATGATACCACAGAGCTTACAACTAAATGGACCTACACTAATGATACCACAGGGCTTACAACTAAATGGAGCTGCACTAATGATACCACAGAGCTTACAACTAAATGGAGCTACACTAATGATACCACAGAGCTTACAACTAAATGGAGCTGCACTAATGATACCACAGAGCTTACAACTAAATGGAGCTACACTAATGATACCACAGAGCTTACAACTAAATGGATCTATACTAATGATACCACAGAGCTTACAACTAAATGGAGCTGCACTAATGATACCACAGAGCTTACAACTAAATGGAGCTGCACTAATGATACCACAGAGCTTACAACTAAATGGAGCTACACTAGTCATACCACAGAGCTTACAACTAAATGGATCTACACTAGTGATACCACAGAGCTTACAACTAATTGGACCTATACTAATGATACCACAGAGCTTACAACTAAATGGATCTACACTAATGATTCCACAGAGCTTACAACTAAATGGAGCTGTACTAGTGATACCACAGAGCTTACAACTAAATGGAGCTACACTAATGATACCACAGAGCTTACAACTAAATGGAGCTGCACTAATTATACCACAGAGCTTACTACTAAATGGAGCTACACTAGTGATACCACAGAGCTTACAGCTAAATGGAGCTGCACTAATGATACCACAGAGCTTACAACTAAATGGATCTATACTAATGATACCACAGAGCTTACAACTAAATGGAGCTACACTAATGATACCACAGAGCTTACAACTAAATGGATCTATACTAATGATACCACAGAGCTTACAACTAAATGGAGCTGCACTAATGATACCACAGAGCTTACAACTAAATGGAGCTACACTAATGATACCACAGAGCTTACAACTAAATGGATCTATACTAATGATACCACAGAGCTTACAACTAAATGGAGCTGCACTAATGATACCACAGAGCTTACAACTAAATGGAGCTGCACTAATGATACCACAGAGCTTACAACTAAATGGAGCTACACTAGTGATACCACAGAGCTTACAACTAAATGGAGCTACACTAGTGATACCACAGAGCTTACAACTAAATGGAGCTGCACTAATGATACCACTAAGCTTACAACTAAATGGAGCTGCACTAATGATACCACAGAGCTTACAACTAAATGGATGTACACTAACGATACCACAGAGCTTACAACTAAATGGAGCTGCACTAGTAATACCACAGAGCTTACAACTAAATGGAGCTGCACTAATGATACCACAGAGCTTACAACTAAATGGAGCTATACTAATGATACCACAGAGCTTACAACTAAATGGAGCTGCACTAATGATACCACAGAGCTTACAACTAAATGGATCTACACTAATGATACCACAGAACTTACAACTAAATGGAGCTGCACTAATGATACCACAGAACTTACAACTAAATGGAGCTGCACTAATGATACCACAGAGCTTACTACTAAATGGAGCTACACTAGTGATACCACAGAGCTTACAACTAAATGGATCTACACTAGTGATACCACAGAGCTTACAACTAAATGGAGCTGCACTAATGATACCACAGAGCTTACAACTAAATTGGAGCTGCACTAATGATAGCACAGAGCTTACAACTAAATGGATGTACACTAATGATACCACAGAGCTTACAACTAAATGGAGCTACACTAGTGATACCACAGAGCTTACAACTAAATGGAGCTGCACTAATGATACCACAGAGCTTACAACTAAATGGAGCTGCACTAATGATACCACAGAGCTTACAACTAAATTGGAGCTGCACTAATGATAGCACAGAGCTTACAACTAAATGGATGTACACTAATGATACCACAGAGCTTACAACTAAATGGAGCTGCACTAATGATACCACAGAACTTACAACTAAATGGAGCTGCACTAGTAATAACACAGAGCTTACAACTAAATGGATCTACACTAATGATACCACAGAACTTACAACTAAATGGAGCTGCACTAATGATACCACAGAGCTTACAACTAAATGGAGCTGCACTAATGATACCACAGAGCTTACAACTAAATGGAGCTACACTAATGATACCACAGAGCTTACAACTAAATGGATGTACACTAACGATACCACAGAGCTTACAACTAAATGGAGCTGCACTAGTAATACCACAGAGCTTACAACTAAATGGAGCTGCACTAATGATACCACAGAGCTTACAACTAAATGGAGCTATACTAATGATACCACAGAGCTTACAACTAAATGGAGCTGCACTAATGATACCACAGAGCTTACAACTAAATGGATCTACACTAATGATACCACAGAACTTACAACTAAATGGAGCTGCACTAATGATACCACAGAACTTACAACTAAATGGAGCTGCACTAATGATACCACAGAGCTTACTACTAAATGGAGCTACACTAGTGATACCACAGAGCTTACAACTAAATGGATCTACACTAGTGATACCACAGAGCTTACAACTAAATGGAGCTGCACTAATGATACCACAGAGCTTACAACTAAATTGGAGCTGCACTAATGATAGCACAGAGCTTACAACTAAATGGATGTACACTAATGATACCACAGAGCTTACAACTAAATGGAGCTACACTAGTGATACCACAGAGCTTACAACTAAATGGAGCTGCACTAATGATACCACAGAGCTTACAACTAAATGGAGCTGCACTAATGATACCACAGAGCTTACAACTAAATTGGAGCTGCACTAATGATAGCACAGAGCTTACAACTAAATGGATGTACACTAATGATACCACAGAGCTTACAACTAAATGGAGCTGCACTAATGATACCACAGAACTTACAACTAAATGGAGCTGCACTAGTAATAACACAGAGCTTACAACTAAATGGATCTACACTAATGATACCACAGAACTTACAACTAAATGGAGCTGCACTAATGATACCACAGAGCTTACAACTAAATGGAGCTGCACTAATGATACCACAGAGCTTACAACTAAATGGAGCTACACTAATGATACCACAGAGCTTACAACTAAATGGAGCTGTACTAATTATACCACAGAGCTTACAACTAAATGGAGCTACACTAGTGATACCACAGAGCTAACAACTAAATGGAGCTGTACTAATTATACCACAGAGTTTACAACTAAATGGAGCTACACTAGTGATACCACAGAGCTTACAACTAAATGGAGCTACACGAACGATACCACAGAACTTACAACTAAATGAAGCTACACTAGTTATACCACCGAGCTTACAACTAAATGGAGCTACACTAATGGTACCACAGAACTTACAACTAAATGGAGCTACACTAGTGACACCACAGAACTTATACCTAAATGGAGCTGCACTAGTGATACCACAGAGCTTACAACTAAATGGAGCTACACTAACGATACCACAGAACTTATAACTAAATGGAGCTGCACTAGTGATACCACAGAGCTTACAACTAAATGGAGCTGCACTAATGATACCACAGAGCTTACAACTAAATGGAGCTACACTAGTGATACCACCGAGCTTACAACTAAATGGAGCTACACTAATGATACCACAGAGCTTACAACTACATGGAGCTACACTAATGATACCACAGAGCTTACAACTAAATGGACCTACACTAATGATACCACAGGGCTTACAACTAAATGGAGCTGCACTAATGATACCACAGAGCTTACAACTAAATGGAGCTACACTAATGATACCACAGAGCTTACAACTAAATGGATCTATACTAATGATACCACAGAGCTTACAACTAAATGGAGCTACACTAGTGATACCACAGAGCTTACAACTAAATGGAGCTACACTAATGATACCACAGAGCTTACAACTAAATGGACCTACACTAATGATACCACAGGGCTTACAACTAAATGGAGCTGCACTAATGATACCACAGAGCTTACAACTAAATGGAGCTACACTAGTGATACCACCGAGCTTACAACTAAATGGAGCTACACTAATGATACCACAGAGCTTACAACTACATGGAGCTACACTAATGATACCACAGAGCTTACAACTAAATGGACCTACACTAATGATACCACAGGGCTTACAACTAAATGGAGCTGCACTAATGATACCACAGGGCTTACAACTAAATGGAGCTGCACTAATGATACCACAGAGCTTACAACTAAATGGAGCTACACTAATGATACCACAGAGCTTACAACTAAATGGAGCTGCACTAATGATACCACAGAGCTTACAACTAAATGGAGCTACACTAATGATACCACAGAGCTTACAACTAAATGGATCTATACTAATGATACCACAGAGCTTACAACTAAATGGAGCTGCACTAATGATACCACAGAGCTTACAACTAAATGGAGCTGCACTAATGATACCACAGAGCTTACAACTAAATGGAGCTACACTAGTGATACCACAGAGCTTACAACTAAATGGATCTACACTAGTGATACCACAGAGCTTACAACTAAATGGACCTATACTAATGATACCACAGAGCTTACAACTAAATGGATCTACACTAATGATTCCACAGAGCTTACAACTAAATGGAGCTGTACTAGTGATACCACAGAGCTTACAACTAAATGGAGCTACACTAATGATACCACAGAGCTTACAACTAAATGGAGCTGCACTAATTATACCACAGAGCTTACTACTAAATGGAGCTACACTAGTGATACCACAGAGCTTACAGCTAAATGGAGCTGCACTAATGATACCACAGAGCTTACAACTAAATGGATCTATACTAATGATACCACAGAGCTTACAACTAAATGGAGCTACACTAATGATACCACAGAGCTTACAACTAAATGGATCTATACTAATGATACCACAGAGCTTACAACTAAATGGAGCTGCACTAATGATACCACAGAGCTTACAACTAAATGGAGCTACACTAATGATACCACAGAGCTTACAACTAAATGGATCTATACTAATGATACCACAGAGCTTACAACTAAATGGAGCTGCACTAATGATACCACAGAGCTTACAACTAAATGGAGCTGCACTAATGATACCACAGAGCTTAAAACTAAATGGAGCTACACTAGTGATACCACAGAGCTTACAACTAAATGGAGCTACACTAGTGATACCACAGAGCTTACAACTAAATGGAGCTGCACTAATGATACCACTAAGCTTACAACTAAATGGAGCTGCACTAATGATACCACAGAGCTTACAACTAAATGGATGTACACTAACGATACCACAGAGCTTACAACTAAATGGAGCTGCACTAGTAATACCACAGAGCTTACAACTAAATGGAGCTGCACTAATGATACCACAGAGCTTACAACTAAATGGAGCTATACTAATGATACCACAGAGTTTACAACTAAATGGAGCTGCACTAATGATACCACAGAGCTTACAACTAAATGGATCTACACTAATGATACCACAGAACTTACAACTAAATGGAGCTGCACTAATGATACCACAGAACTTACAACTAAATGGAGCTGCACTAATGATACCACAGAGCTTACTACTAAATGGAGCTACACTAGTGATACCACAGAGCTTACAACTAAATGGAGCTGTACTAATGATACCACAGAGCTTACAACTAAATGGAGCTGCACTAATGATACCACAGAGCTTACAACTAAATGGATCTACACTAATGATACCACAGAGCTTACTACTAAATGGAGCTGCACTAATGATACCACAGAGCTTACAACTAAATGGAGCTACACTAATGATACCACAGAGCTTACAACTAAATGGATCTATACTAATGATACCACAGAGCTTACAACTAAATGGAGCTGCACTAATGATACCACAGAGCTTACAACTAAATGGAGCTGCACTAATGATACCACAGAGCTTACAACTAAATGGAGCTACACTAGTGATACCACCGAGCTTACAACTAAATGGAGCTACACTAGTGATACCACAGAGCTTACAACTAAATGGAGCTACACTAATGATACCACAGAGCTTACAACTAAATGGACCTACACTAATGATACCACAGGGCTTACAACTAAATGGAGCTGCACTAATGATACCACAGAGCTTACAACTAAATGGAGCTGTACTAATGATACCACAGAGCTTACAGCTAAATGGAGCTGTACTAATGATACCACAGAGCTTACAACTAAATGGAGCTGCTCTAATGATACCACAGAGCTTACAACTAAATGGAGCTGCACTAATGATACCACAGAGCTTACAACTAAATGGAGCTGTACTAATGATACCACAGAGCTTACAACTAAATGGAGCTGTACTAATGATACCACAGAGCTTACAACTAAATGGAGCTGCACTAATGATACCACAGAGCTTACAACTAAATGGATCTACACTAATGATACCACAGAGCTTACTACTAAATGGAGCTGCACTAATGATACCACAGAGCTTACAACTAAATGGAGCTACACTAATGATACCACAGAGCTTACAACTAAATGGATCTATACTAATGATACCACAGAGCTTACAACTAAATGGAGCTGCACTAATGATACCACAGAGCTTACAACTAAATGGAGCTGCACTAATGATACCACAGAGCTTACAACTAAATGGAGCTACACTAGTGATACCACCGAGCTTACAACTAAATGGAGCTACACTAGTGATACCACAGAGCTTACAACTAAATGGAGCTACACTAATGATACCACAGAGCTTACAACTAAATGGACCTACACTAATGATACCACAGGGCTTACAACTAAATGGAGCTGCACTAATGATACCACAGAGCTTACAACTAAATGGAGCTACACTAGTGATACCACCGAGCTTACAACTAAATGGAGCTACACTAATGATACCACAGAGCTTACAACTACATGGAGCTACACTAATGATACCACAGAGCTTACAACTAAATGGACCTACACTAATGATACCACAGGGCTTACAACTAAATGGAGCTGCACTAATGATACCACAGAGCTTACAACTAAATGGAGCTACACTAATGATACCACAGAGCTTACAACTAAATGGATCTATACTAATGATACCACAGAGCTTACAACTAAATGGAGCTGCACTAATGATACCACAGAGCTTACAACTAAATGGAGCTGCACTAATGATACCACAGAGCTTACAACTAAATGGAGCTACACTAGTGATACCACCGAGCTTACAACTAAATGGAGCTACACTAGTGATACCACAGAGCTTACAACTAAATGGAGCTACACTAATGATACCACAGAGCTTACAACTAAATGGACCTACACTAATGATACCACAGGGCTTACAACTAAATGGAGCTGCACTAATGATACCACAGAGCTTACAACTAAATGGAGCTACACTAGTGATACCACCGAGCTTACAACTAAATGGAGCTACACTAATGATACCACAGAGCTTACAACTACATGGAGCTACACTAATGATACCACAGAGCTTACAACTAAATGGACCTACACTAATGATACCACAGGGCTTACAACTAAATGGAGCTGCACTAATGATACCACAGAGCTTACAACTAAATGGAGCTACACTAATGATACCACAGAGCTTACAACTAAATGGAGCTGCACTAATGATACCACAGAGCTTACAACTAAATGGAGCTACACTAATGATACCACAGAGCTTACAACTAAATGGATCTATACTAATGATACCACAGAGCTTACAACTAAATGGAGCTGCACTAATGATACCACAGAGCTTACAACTAAATGGAGCTGCACTAATGATACCACAGAGCTTACAACTAAATGGAGCTACACTAGTCATACCACAGAGCTTACAACTAAATGGATCTACACTAGTGATACCACAGAGCTTACAACTAAATGGACCTATACTAATGATACCACAGAGCTTACAACTAAATGGATCTACACTAATGATTCCACAGAGCTTACAACTAAATGGAGCTGTACTAGTGATACCACAGAGCTTACAACTAAATGGAGCTACACTAATGATACCACAGAGCTTACAACTAAATGGAGCTGCACTAATTATACCACAGAGCTTACTACTAAATGGAGCTACACTAGTGATACCACAGAGCTTACAGCTAAATGGAGCTGCACTAATGATACCACAGAGCTTACAACTAAATGGATCTATACTAATGATACCACAGAGCTTACAACTAAATGGAGCTACACTAATGATACCACAGAGCTTACAACTAAATGGATCTATACTAATGATACCACAGAGCTTACAACTAAATGGAGCTGCACTAATGATACCACAGAGCTTACAACTAAATGGAGCTACACTAATGATACCACAGAGCTTACAACTAAATGGATCTATACTAATGATACCACAGAGCTTACAACTAAATGGAGCTGCACTAATGATACCACAGAGCTTACAACTAAATGGAGCTGCACTAATGATACCACAGAGCTTACAACTAAATGGAGCTACACTAGTGATACCACAGAGCTTACAACTAAATGGAGCTACACTAGTGATACCACAGAGCTTACAACTAAATGGAGCTGCACTAATGATACCACTAAGCTTACAACTAAATGGAGCTGCACTAATGATACCACAGAGCTTACAACTAAATGGATGTACACTAACGATACCACAGAGCTTACAACTAAATGGAGCTGCACTAGTAATACCACAGAGCTTACAACTAAATGGAGCTGCACTAATGATACCACAGAGCTTACAACTAAATGGAGCTATACTAATGATACCACAGAGCTTACAACTAAATGGAGCTGCACTAATGATACCACAGAGCTTACAACTAAATGGATCTACACTAATGATACCACAGAACTTACAACTAAATGGAGCTGCACTAATGATACCACAGAACTTACAACTAAATGGAGCTGCACTAATGATACCACAGAGCTTACTACTAAATGGAGCTACACTAGTGATACCACAGAGCTTACAACTAAATGGATCTACACTAGTGATACCACAGAGCTTACAACTAAATGGAGCTGCACTAATGATACCACAGAGCTTACAACTAAATTGGAGCTGCACTAATGATAGCACAGAGCTTACAACTAAATGGATGTACACTAATGATACCACAGAGCTTACAACTAAATGGAGCTACACTAGTGATACCACAGAGCTTACAACTAAATGGAGCTGCACTAATGATACCACAGAGCTTACAACTAAATGGAGCTGCACTAATGATACCACAGAGCTTACAACTAAATTGGAGCTGCACTAATGATAGCACAGAGCTTACAACTAAATGGATGTACACTAATGATACCACAGAGCTTACAACTAAATGGAGCTGCACTAATGATACCACAGAACTTACAACTAAATGGAGCTGCACTAGTAATAACACAGAGCTTACAACTAAATGGATCTACACTAATGATACCACAGAACTTACAACTAAATGGAGCTGCACTAATGATACCACAGAGCTTACAACTAAATGGAGCTGCACTAATGATACCACAGAGCTTACAACTAAATGGAGCTACACTAATGATACCACAGAGCTTACAACTAAATGGATGTACACTAACGATACCACAGAGCTTACAACTAAATGGAGCTGCACTAGTAATACCACAGAGCTTACAACTAAATGGAGCTGCACTAATGATACCACAGAGCTTACAACTAAATGGAGCTATACTAATGATACCACAGAGCTTACAACTAAATGGAGCTGCACTAATGATACCACAGAGCTTACAACTAAATGGATCTACACTAATGATACCACAGAACTTACAACTAAATGGAGCTGCACTAATGATACCACAGAACTTACAACTAAATGGAGCTGCACTAATGATACCACAGAGCTTACTACTAAATGGAGCTACACTAGTGATACCACAGAGCTTACAACTAAATGGATCTACACTAGTGATACCACAGAGCTTACAACTAAATGGAGCTGCACTAATGATACCACAGAGCTTACAACTAAATTGGAGCTGCACTAATGATAGCACAGAGCTTACAACTAAATGGATGTACACTAATGATACCACAGAGCTTACAACTAAATGGAGCTACACTAGTGATACCACAGAGCTTACAACTAAATGGAGCTGCACTAATGATACCACAGAGCTTACAACTAAATGGAGCTGCACTAATGATACCACAGAGCTTACAACTAAATTGGAGCTGCACTAATGATAGCACAGAGCTTACAACTAAATGGATGTACACTAATGATACCACAGAGCTTACAACTAAATGGAGCTGCACTAATGATACCACAGAACTTACAACTAAATGGAGCTGCACTAGTAATAACACAGAGCTTACAACTAAATGGATCTACACTAATGATACCACAGAACTTACAACTAAATGGAGCTGCACTAATGATACCACAGAGCTTACAACTAAATGGAGCTGCACTAATGATACCACAGAGCTTACAACTAAATGGAGCTACACTAATGATACCACAGAGCTTACAACTAAATGGAGCTGTACTAATTATACCACAGAGCTTACAACTAAATGGAGCTACACTAGTGATACCACAGAGCTAACAACTAAATGGAGCTGTACTAATTATACCACAGAGTTTACAACTAAATGGAGCTACACTAGTGATACCACAGAGCTTACAACTAAATGGAGCTACACGAACGATACCACAGAACTTACAACTAAATGAAGCTACACTAGTTATACCACCGAGCTTACAACTAAATGGAGCTACACTAATGGTACCACAGAACTTACAACTAAATGGAGCTACACTAGTGACACCACAGAACTTATACCTAAATGGAGCTGCACTAGTGATACCACAGAGCTTACAACTAAATGGAGCTACACTAACGATACCACAGAACTTATAACTAAATGGAGCTGCACTAGTGATACCACAGAGCTTACAACTAAATGGAGCTGCACTAATGATACCACAGAGCTTACAACTAAATGGAGCTACACTAGTGATACCACCGAGCTTACAACTAAATGGAGCTACACTAATGATACCACAGAGCTTACAACTACATGGAGCTACACTAATGATACCACAGAGCTTACAACTAAATGGACCTACACTAATGATACCACAGGGCTTACAACTAAATGGAGCTGCACTAATGATACCACAGAGCTTACAACTAAATGGAGCTACACTAATGATACCACAGAGCTTACAACTAAATGGATCTATACTAATGATACCACAGAGCTTACAACTAAATGGAGCTACACTAGTGATACCACAGAGCTTACAACTAAATGGAGCTACACTAATGATACCACAGAGCTTACAACTAAATGGACCTACACTAATGATACCACAGGGCTTACAACTAAATGGAGCTGCACTAATGATACCACAGAGCTTACAACTAAATGGAGCTACACTAGTGATACCACCGAGCTTACAACTAAATGGAGCTACACTAATGATACCACAGAGCTTACAACTACATGGAGCTACACTAATGATACCACAGAGCTTACAACTAAATGGACCTACACTAATGATACCACAGGGCTTACAACTAAATGGAGCTGCACTAATGATACCACAGGGCTTACAACTAAATGGAGCTGCACTAATGATACCACAGAGCTTACAACTAAATGGAGCTACACTAATGATACCACAGAGCTTACAACTAAATGGAGCTGCACTAATGATACCACAGAGCTTACAACTAAATGGAGCTACACTAATGATACCACAGAGCTTACAACTAAATGGATCTATACTAATGATACCACAGAGCTTACAACTAAATGGAGCTGCACTAATGATACCACAGAGCTTACAACTAAATGGAGCTGCACTAATGATACCACAGAGCTTACAACTAAATGGAGCTACACTAGTGATACCACAGAGCTTACAACTAAATGGATCTACACTAGTGATACCACAGAGCTTACAACTAAATGGACCTATACTAATGATACCACAGAGCTTACAACTAAATGGATCTACACTAATGATTCCACAGAGCTTACAACTAAATGGAGCTACACTAATGATACCACAGAGCTTACAACTAAATGGAGCTGCACTAATTATACCACAGAGCTTACTACTAAATGGAGCTACACTAGTGATACCACAGAGCTTACAGCTAAATGGAGCTGCACTAATGATACCACAGAGCTTACAACTAAATGGATCTATACTAATGATACCACAGAGCTTACAACTAAATGGAGCTACACTAATGATACCACAGAGCTTACAACTAAATGGATCTATACTAATGATACCACAGAGCTTACAACTAAATGGAGCTGCACTAATGATACCACAGAGCTTACAACTAAATGGAGCTACACTAATGATACCACAGAGCTTACAACTAAATGGATCTATACTAATGATACCACAGAGCTTACAACTAAATGGAGCTGCACTAATGATACCACAGAGCTTACAACTAAATGGAGCTGCACTAATGATACCACAGAGCTTAAAACTAAATGGAGCTACACTAGTGATACCACAGAGCTTACAACTAAATGGAGCTACACTAGTGATACCACAGAGCTTACAACTAAATGGAGCTGCACTAATGATACCACTAAGCTTACAACTAAATGGAGCTGCACTAATGATACCACAGAGCTTACAACTAAATGGATGTACACTAACGATACCACAGAGCTTACAACTAAATGGAGCTGCACTAGTAATACCACAGAGCTTACAACTAAATGGAGCTGCACTAATGATACCACAGAGCTTACAACTAAATGGAGCTATACTAATGATACCACAGAGTTTACAACTAAATGGAGCTGCACTAATGATACCACAGAGCTTACAACTAAATGGATCTACACTAATGATACCACAGAACTTACAACTAAATGGAGCTGCACTAATGATACCACAGAACTTACAACTAAATGGAGCTGCACTAATGATACCACAGAGCTTACTACTAAATGGAGCTACACTAGTGATACCACAGAGCTTACAACTAAATGGATCTACACTAGTGATACCACAGAGCTTACAACTAAATGGAGCTGCACTAATGATACCACAGAGCTTACAACTAAATTGGAGCTGCACTAATGATAGCACAGAGCTTACAACTAAATGGATGTACACTAATGATACCACAGAGCTTACAACTAAATGGAGCTACACTAGTGATACCACAGAGCTTACAACTAAATGGAGCTGCACTAATGATACCACAGAGCTTACAACTAAATGGAGCTGCACTAATGATACCACAGAGCTTACAACTAAATTGTAGCTGCACTAATGATAGCACAGAGCTTACAACTAAATGGATGTACACTAATGATACCACAGAGCTTACAACTAAATGGAGCTGCACTAATGATACCACAGAACTTACAACTAAATGGAGCTGCACTAGTAATAACACAGAGCTTACAACTAAATGGATCTACACTAATGATACCACAGAACTTACAACTAAATGGAGCTGCACTAATGATACCACAGAGCTTACAACTAAATGGAGCTGCACTAATGATACCACAGAGCTTACAACTAAATGGAGCTACACTAATGATACCACAGAGCTTACAACTAAATGGAGCTGTACTAATTATACCACAGAGCTTACAACTAAATGGAGCTACACTAGTGATACCACAGAGCTAACAACTAAATGGAGCTGTACTAATTATACCACAGAGTTTACAACTAAATGGAGCTACACTAGTGATACCACAGAGCTTACAACTAAATGGAGCTACACGAACGATACCACAGAACTTACAACTAAATGAAGCTACACTAGTTATACCACCGAGCTTACAACTAAATGGAGCTACACTAATGGTACCACAGAACTTACAACTAAATGGAGCTACACTAGTGACACCACAGAACTTATACCTAAATGGAGCTGCACTAGTGATACCACAGAGCTTACAACTAAATGGAGCTACACTAACGATACCACAGAACTTATAACTAAATGGAGCTGCACTAGTGATACCACAGAGCTTACAACTAAATGGAGCTGCACTAATGATACCACAGAGCTTACAACTAAATGGAGCTACACTAGTGATACCACCGAGCTTACAACTAAATGGAGCTACACTAATGATACCACAGAGCTTACAACTACATGGAGCTACACTAATGATACCACAGAGCTTACAACTAAATGGACCTACACTAATGATACCACAGGGCTTACAACTAAATGGAGCTGCACTAATGATACCACAGAGCTTACAACTAAATGGAGCTACACTAATGATACCACAGAGCTTACAACTAAATGGATCTATACTAATGATACCACAGAGCTTACAACTAAATGGAGCTACACTAGTGATACCACAGAGCTTACAACTAAATGGAGCTACACTAATGATACCACAGAGCTTACAACTAAATGGACCTACACTAATGATACCACAGGGCTTACAACTAAATGGAGCTGCACTAATGATACCACAGAGCTTACAACTAAATGGAGCTACACTAGTGATACCACCGAGCTTACAACTAAATGGAGCTACACTAATGATACCACAGAGCTTACAACTACATGGAGCTACACTAATGATACCACAGAGCTTACAACTAAATGGACCTACACTAATGATACCACAGGGCTTACAACTAAATGGAGCTGCACTAATGATACCACAGGGCTTACAACTAAATGGAGCTGCACTAATGATACCACAGAGCTTACAACTAAATGGAGCTACACTAATGATACCACAGAGCTTACAACTAAATGGAGCTGCACTAATGATACCACAGAGCTTACAACTAAATGGAGCTACACTAATGATACCACAGAGCTTACAACTAAATGGATCTATACTAATGATACCACAGAGCTTACAACTAAATGGAGCTGCACTAATGATACCACAGAGCTTACAACTAAATGGAGCTGCACTAATGATACCACAGAGCTTACAACTAAATGGAGCTACACTAGTGATACCACAGAGCTTACAACTAAATGGATCTACACTAGTGATACCACAGAGCTTACAACTAAATGGACCTATACTAATGATACCACAGAGCTTACAACTAAATGGATCTACACTAATGATTCCACAGAGCTTACAACTAAATGGAGCTGTACTAGTGATACCACAGAGCTTACAACTAAATGGAGCTACACTAATGATACCACAGAGCTTACAACTAAATGGAGCTGCACTAATTATACCACAGAGCTTACTACTAAATGGAGCTACACTAGTGATACCACAGAGCTTACAGCTAAATGGAGCTGCACTAATGATACCACAGAGCTTACAACTAAATGGATCTATACTAATGATACCACAGAGCTTACAACTAAATGGAGCTACACTAATGATACCACAGAGCTTACAACTAAATGGATCTATACTAATGATACCACAGAGCTTACAACTAAATGGAGCTGCACTAATGATACCACAGAGCTTACAACTAAATGGAGCTACACTAATGATACCACAGAGCTTACAACTAAATGGATCTATACTAATGATACCACAGAGCTTACAACTAAATGGAGCTGCACTAATGATACCACAGAGCTTACAACTAAATGGAGCTGCACTAATGATACCACAGAGCTTAAAACTAAATGGAGCTACACTAGTGATACCACAGAGCTTACAACTAAATGGAGCTACACTAGTGATACCACAGAGCTTACAACTAAATGGAGCTGCACTAATGATACCACTAAGCTTACAACTAAATGGAGCTGCACTAATGATACCACAGAGCTTACAACTAAATGGATGTACACTAACGATACCACAGAGCTTACAACTAAATGGAGCTGCACTAGTAATACCACAGAGCTTACAACTAAATGGAGCTGCACTAATGATACCACAGAGCTTACAACTAAATGGAGCTATACTAATGATACCACAGAGTTTACAACTAAATGGAGCTGCACTAATGATACCACAGAGCTTACAACTAAATGGATCTACACTAATGATACCACAGAACTTACAACTAAATGGAGCTGCACTAATGATACCACAGAACTTACAACTAAATGGAGCTGCACTAATGATACCACAGAGCTTACTACTAAATGGAGCTACACTAGTGATACCACAGAGCTTACAACTAAATGGATCTACACTAGTGATACCACAGAGCTTACAACTAAATGGAGCTGCACTAATGATACCACAGAGCTTACAACTAAATTGGAGCTGCACTAATGATAGCACAGAGCTTACAACTAAATGGATGTACACTAATGATACCACAGAGCTTACAACTAAATGGAGCTACACTAGTGATACCACAGAGCTTACAACTAAATGGAGCTGCACTAATGATACCACAGAGCTTACAACTAAATGGAGCTGCACTAATGATACCACAGAGCTTACAACTAAATTGGAGCTGCACTAATGATAGCACAGAGCTTACAACTAAATGGATGTACACTAATGATACCACAGAGCTTACAACTAAATGGAGCTGCACTAGTGATACCACAGAGCTTACAACTAAATGGAGCTGCACTAGTAATAACACAGAGCTTACAACTAAATGGATCTACACTAATGATACCACAGAACTTACAACTAAATGGAGCTGCACTAATGATACCACAGAGCTTACAACTAAATGGAGCTGCACTAATGATACCACAGAGCTTACAACTAAATGAAGCTACACTAATGATACCACAGAGCTTACAACTAAATGGAGCTGTACTAATTATACCACAGAGCTTACAACTAAATGGAGCTACACTAGTGATACCACAGAGCTAACAACTAAATGGAGCTGTACTAATTATACCACAGAGCTTACAACTAAATGGAGCTACACTAGTGATACCACAGAGCTTACAACTAAATGGAGCTACACGAACGATACCACAGAACTTACAACTAAATGAAGCTACACTAGTTATACCACCGAGCTTACAACTAAATGGAGCTACACTAATGGTACCACAGAACTTACAACTAAATGGAGCTACACTAGTGATACCACAGAACTTATAACTAAATGGAGCTGCACTAGTGATACCACAGAGCTTACAACTAAATGGAGCTACACTAACGATACCACAGAACTTATAACTAACTGGAGCTGCACTAGTGATACCACAGAGCTTACAACTAAATGGAGCTGCACTAATGATACCACAGAGCTTACAACTAAATGGAGCTGCACTAATGATACCACAGAACTTACAACTAAATGGAGCTGCACTAATGATACCACAGAACTTACAACTAAATGCAGCTGCACTAATGATACCACAGAGCTTACAACTAAATGGAGATATGCTAGTGATACCACAGAGCTTACAACTAAATGGAGCTGCACTAATGATACCACAGAGCTCACAACTAAATGGAGCTGCACTAACGATACCACAGAGCTTACAACTAAATGGAGCTACACTAATGATACCACAGAGCTTACAACTAAATGGAGCTGTACTAATTATACCACAGAGCTTACAACTAAATGGAGCTACACTAGTGATACCACAGAGCTAACAACTAAATGGAGCTGTACTAATTATACCACAGAGCTTACAACTAAATGGAGCTACACTAGTGTTACCACAGAGCTTACAACTAAATGGAGCTACACGAACGATACCACAGAACTTACAACTAAATGAAGCTACACTAGTTATACCACCGAGCTTACAACTAAATGGAGCTACACTAATGGTACCACAGAACTTACAACTAAATGGAGCTACACTAGTGATAACACAGAGCTTACAACTAAATGGAGCTACACTAACGATACCACAGAACTTATAACTAAATGGAGCTGCACTAGTGATACCACAGAGCTTACAACTCAATGGAGCTGCACTAACGATACCACAGAGCTTACAACTAAAAGAAGCTGCACTAGTGATACCACAGAGCTTACAACTAAATTGGAGCTGCACTAATGATATCACAGAGCTTACAACTAAATGGAGCTGCACTAATGATACCACAGTGCTTACAACTAAATGGAGCTACACTAATGATACCACAGAGCTTACAACTAAATTGGAGCTGCACTAGTGATACCACAGAGCTTACAACTAAATGGAGCTGCACTAATGATACCACAGTGCTTACAACTAAATGGAGCTACACTAACGATACCACAGAGCTTACAACTAAATGGAGCTACACTAATGATACCACAGTGCTTACAACTAAATGGAGCTACAGTAACGATACCACAGAACTTACAACTAAATGGAGCTACACTAATGATACCACAGAGCTTACAACTAAATGGAGCTGCATTAATGATACCACCGAGCTTACAACTAAATTGGAGCTGCACTAGTGATACCACAGAGCTTACAACTAAATGGAGCTGTACTAATGATACCACAGAGCTTACAACTAAATGGAGCTGCACTAATGATACCACAGAGCTTACAACTAAATGGAGCTGTACTAATGATACCACAGAGCGTACAACTAAATGGAGCTGCACTAATGATACCACAGAGGTTACAACTAAGTGGAACTGCACTAGTGATACCACAGAGCTTACAACTAAATGGATCTACACTAATGATACCACAGAACTTACAACTAAATGGAGCTGCACTAACGATACCACAGAACTTACAAATAAATGGAGCTACACTAATGATACCACAGAGCTTACAACTAAATGGAGCTGCACTAACGATACCACAGAGTTTACAACTAAATGGAGCTGCACTAATGATACCACAGAACTTACAACTAAATGGAGCTACACTAATGATACCACAGAGCTTACAACTAAATGGAGCTGTACTAATTATACCACAGAGCTTACAACTAAATGGAGCTGCACTAACGATACCACAGAGCTTACAACTAAATGGAGCTGCACTAATGATACCACAGAACTTACAACTAAATGTAGCTGCACTAGTGATACCACAGAGCTTACAACTAAATGGAGCTGCAGTAATGATTCCACAGAACTTACAACTAAATGGAGCTGCACTAACGATACCACAGAGCTTACAACTAAATGGAGCTGCACTAATGATACCACAGAGCATACAACTAAATGGAGCTGCACTAGTGATACCACAGAGCTTACAACTAAATGGACCTACACTAATGATACCACAGAGCTTACAACTAAATGGAACTGCACTAGTGATACCACAGAGCTTACAACTAAATGGATCTACACTAATGATACCACAGAACTTACAACTAAATGGAGCTGCACTAACGATACCACAGAACTTACAACTAAATGGAGCTACACTAATGATACCACAGAGCTTACAACTAAATGGAGCTGCACTAACGATACCACAGAGCTTACAACTAAATGGAGCTGCACTAATGATACCACAGAACTTACAACTAAATGGAGCTGTACTAATTATACCACAGAGCTTACAACTAAATGGAGCTGCACTAACAATACCACAGAGCTTACAACTAAATGGAGCTGCACTAGTGATACCACAGAGCTTACAACTAAATGGAGCTGCACTAATGATACCACAGAACTTACAACTAAATGGAGCTGCACTAACGATACCACAGAGCTTACAACTAAATGGAGCTGCACTAATGATACCACAGAGCTTACAACTAAATGGAGCTGCCCTAGTGATACCACAGAGCTTACTACTAAATGGAGCTACACTAGTGATACCACCGAGCTTACAACTAAATGGAGCTGCACTAATGATACCACAGAACTTACAACTAATTGGAGCTGCACTAATGATACCACCAACCTTACAACTAAATGGAGCTACACTAACGATACCACAGAACTTACAACTAAATGGAACTGTACTAATTATACCACAGAGCTTACAACTAAATGGAGCTGTACTAATTATACCACAGAGCTTACAACTAAATGGAGCTGTACTAATTATACCACAGAGCTTACAACTAAATGGAGCTACACTATTGATACCACAGAGCTTGCAACTAAATGTAACTGTACTAATTATACCACAGAACTTACAACTAAATGGAGCTGTACTAATTATACCACAGAGCTTACAACTAAATGGAGCTGCACGAACGATACCACAGAACTTACAACTAAATGGAGCTACACTATTGATACCACAGAACTTACAACTAAATGGAGTTGCACTAATTATACCACAGAGCTTACAACTAAATGGAGCTGCACTAGTGATACCACAGAGCTTACAACTAAATGGAGCTGCACTAGTGATACCACAGAGCTTACAACTAAATGGAGCTACACTAATGATACCACAGAGCTTACAACTAAATTGGAGCTGCAGTAATGATACCACAGAGCTTACAACTAAATGGAGCTGCACTAATGATACCACAGAGCTTACAACTAAATTGGAGCTGCACTAATGATACCACAGAGCTTACAACTAAATGGAGCTGCACTAATGACACCACAGAGCTTACAACTAAATGGAGCTGCACTAATGATACCACAGAGCTTACAACTAAATGGAACTGTACTAATTATACCACAGAGCTTACAACTAAATGGAGCTGCACTAATGATACCGCAGAGCTTACAACTAAATGGAACTGTACTAATTATACCACAGAGCTTACAACTAAATGGAGCTGCACTAATGATACCACAGAGCTTACAACTAAATGGAGCTGCACTAATGACATCACAGAGCTTACAACTAAATGGAGCTGCACTAATTATACCACACAGCTTACAACTAAATGGAGCTGCACTAATGATACCACAGAGCTTACAACTAAATGGAGTTACACTAGTGATACCACAGAGCTTACAACTAAATGGAGCTGCACTAATGATACCACAGAGCTTACAACTAAATGGAGTTACACTAGTGATACCACAGAGCTTACAACTAAATGGAGCTGCACTAATTATACCACAGAGCTTATAACTAAATGGAGATACACTAATGATACCACAGAACTTACAACTAAATTAGAGCTGCACTAGTGATACCACAGAGCTTACAACTGAAATGGAGCTACACTAGTATTATAACCAGTTTCACTTGTAAGCTCTATGGTATCACTGGTGTCACTTTAAATTGTAAGCTCTGTGGCATAGCTAGTCTAGCTTCCATTCCATCTGTAAGCTCTATAGTATCACTAGTGTAGCCCCATTTCAATTGTAAGCTCTGTGTTATGACTTGTCTTCACAACATTAATGACAAGTTTAAAATGAACAAAAGGGGGTGGAGTGGGACACTGGGCTGGAATGATAATGGAAATGGGCCACTTGATTGTATTTGGCCCCAAGGCCACAAGTTGCCAGCCCTCCCCTGTTAACCACAACAGAAAATTGCAGTATAAACTAAAAAACTAACAAACAATTAACGCATTTGGGTTGCAATAACTTTTGAGTGAAAAATTTCATAACATGGGAGTTCCCTGGTTTGGTTAACAGGAAAAGCCCTATAGAATATATTTTTTCATGGACCAGTTCAATGCTCATTTTAATGGGTGGTGTAAAAAGAGAGGAAATTAATCTGTTGATTATTGCAACCTTTGGTGTGTGTTTATGAGAGATAATTTATACCAATTTAGCAGGGGAATGGTGTTATTAAGTCAAGAATGTATAGGATTCATTAGCAGTTATTTAAAGTAACAAATTGGGTTCCCTAAGTCTCCTTTCTTGGCCTTCTACAATTTTCTTTAATTATAAATGATCTGCCCAAGGTCTGAGAAGCATCTCCTGATCTTCTTTACATGTGTATGCAGATGACACCATAATTTACGCTAATAATTCAAACCTATCTCAACTTGAGGCCCTGTCATGATTTCTCTGAAGTTGAATAATGGATATCTAAGAACAAACTGTCCACAAAATGGTCACAAACGGTATTTTGTTCAAAGCACAAACTATGTAATGTCAACAATACACATCTATCCGTTGTAACAGAGTCTAATAGTAACTTGGCCCTAGTGGACATTTACAAATATCTTGGTATGTGGCTTGACCCCAACCTCACGTTTGGTCTTCATATTGTTACATTACCATCCAAACTTTCCCAAAATAGGTGTTCTGTCTAGAAAAACGTATTCTGGTAAGTAAATGGATTGGTCAAAAGATATCAATGACAGTCATAGCCTATGGGGACCTAGTACATGCCCCAGCTCACATATACATCTTGGTAATCATAACACTCTGCATAATTCATTATGCAGCTTTTATCCTCTAATGTAATTACACTGTGTTTTGTTTAAAGAAGCAAACTGGCTAACACTTGAATCTAGATGTGCCCTTCACCTTTCTTGCTTGTATACAACTACTTATCTGTAAATTTACCACACTACCTGAGCAGTATGCCCACTCCAGCTCTCCATACTAACCATAACCTCCGCTCCACTGCTAACAACTCACTGACTATTCCACACTACCTGAGCAGTATGATCACTCCAGCTCTCCATACTAACTATAACCTCCGCTCCACTGCTAACAACTCACTGACTATTCCACACTACCTGATCAGTATGCCCACTCCAGCTCTCCATACTAACTATAACCTCCACTCTACTGCTAACAACTCACTGACTATTCCACACTACCTGATCAGTATGATCACTCCAGCTCTCCATACTAACTATAACCTCCGCTTCACTACTAACAACTCACTGACTAATTTACACTACCTGAGCAGTATGATCACTCCAGCTCTCCATACTAACTATATCCTCCGCTCCACTGCTAACAACTCACTGACTATTCCACACTACCTGAGCAGTATGTTCACTCCAGCTCTCCATACTAACTATAACCTCCACTCCACTGCTAACAACTCACTGACTATTCCACACTACCTGAGCAGTATGATCACTCCAGCTCTCCATACTAACTATAACCTATGCTCCACTGCTAACAACTCATTGACTATTCCACACTACCTGAGCAGTATGTTCACTCCAGCTCTCCATACTAACTATAACCTCCGCTTCACTACTAACAACTCACTGACTATTCCACACTACCTGATCAGTATGATCACTGCAGATCTCCATACTAACTATAACCTCCGCTTCACTACTAACAACTCACTGACTATTCCACACTACCTGATCAGTATGATCACTGCAGATCTCCATACTAACTATAACCTCCACTTCACTGCTAACAGCTCACTGACTATTCCACACTACCTGAGCAGTATGCTCACTTCAGCTCTCCATACTAGCTATAACCTCTGCTCCACTGCTAACAACTCATTGAGTATACCACACTACAAGAACGAAGCAGGTCAATCTGCCTTTTCCTTCAGAGCTCCTAAAGCCTTCAATAACCTACCTGAAAAAAAAATCAGATCTTATACCAGTCTAAAATACTCAAAAATAACTGCTTCTTATCTAAAAACATTTGTTTCCTGTAATGTGTGCACAAATGTTCTTAAGGGGAACATTCACATTCAGAAAACTTTTGAGCACTTGTTTAATCAGCTAAGAAGCATTAGGCAAACATGCTCTCTCTTTTTTTGTAACTTACTTTTTAAGATATTCAACTTCAAAATTATCCACTTCCGCATACTGCGGCACAATGTAGCTGCGGCACTGCTCTCAAGACTTCCCAGCTGTCTGTCATTCTCCTCCCTGCTGACCATGGGAGCTCGTTCACGCTTCACTTCGGTGTGGTGTGAACGGCTCCTAGCGTTACAGGAAGCGGCAACTTCATAATACTACTACTGCAACTTCAGTATAATGCTAATCACCGCTTCCTATAACGCTAGGAGCCGTTCACACCACACCGAAGTGAAGCGTGAACGCACTCCCGGGGGCAGCTGGGAGGGAGGTGGTAGGAGAATGAGAGACGGCGGGGAAGTCCTTAGAGTCGTGCCACAGCTACATTATACAGAAGTGGATAACTTTGAAGTTGAATATCTTAAAAAGTAAGTTACAAAAAATAGAGAGAGCACATTTGCCTAATGCTTCTTAGCTAATTAAACAAGTGCTCAAAAGTTTTCCCGATGTGAATGTTCCCCTTTAGCTTAGAGAATAAAATTAAAATCAGTAATGACTGGGAATAATCTGTGATTCCTGGCTATAACTGAGTCTTAGTAAACTGGATAAAATGACTGTGACGTATGATGATGATACCCAAATTTACATCTCCACTCCTGATCTTTCACCTCAAATCCAGCTGCAAATTTCAGACTGCCTCTTGGCCATTTCCTCCTGGATGACTCAACGTCAGCTGAAGATTAACATGGCCAAAACCGAACTGCTAATCTTCCCACCAAGACCTTGCCCAACACCTAGCTTCACCATTACAGTTGATGGAATTGATATTGATCCGGTCAGCTCAGCACGCTGCCTTGGGGCCATATTTGATTCCTCTCTTTCCTTCTCCCCTCACATTAACTCCGTGGCTAGATCATCTTGCTTCTTTCTCCGCAACATTGCTAAAATCCGCCCGTTCCTCTCCCAACAAACTGCTAAAACTCTTATACGTGCCCTCATTCTGTCCCGCTTAGACTATTGCAATATCCTACTAACTGACCTCCCTGCTACTCTTCTTTCACCTATGCAATCTGTTTTAAACTCAGCTGCACGAATCACCACACTCTCCCCAAAAACTGAACCTGCCCACATAATTCTCAGACATCTGTCATGGCTCCCAATTCAGCAGCGCATCAATTACAAAGTCCTTCTTCTGACTTTTAACGCTCTCCACACTGCTACTCCTCCTTACATCTCTTCCCTCATCTCCTATTATGTTCCAGGCCGCTTTCTTCGCTCAGCACACAACGCTCTTCTTGTTGCACCATCCACACCCTCTGCCCTCTCCCGTCTCAAACCTTTCTCGCTTTCTGCTCCATACCTATGGAACTCCATACCCCTCTCCTTACTTCTAGAACAATCCCCCTCTGTCTTTAAGTCTTCCCTGAAGTCTTATCTTCTGGAGCACTAGGACCATGCACTGCCTTTGGCCAAACTCAGCACTTGTAATACATAGTAACATAGTAAATTAGGTTGAAAAAAGACACAAGTCCATCAGGTTCAACCTTCGCCTCATACCTCAGTAACTGAGAATTTTATAGCTTTCCTGCTACCAATTAAATTAGTCTTTATCAGACCTTCCTGATCAGCCTACTGATAAACAGTATAACTCTGTATGTTCCCTTTTGAAAGAAATGTATCTAATCTTCTCTTAAATGTATCCATTGTATCTGCCATAACTACCTCCCTGGGCAATGAATTCCACAATTTGACAGACCTTACCGTAAAAAAACCCTTCCTCTGCTGAAGTTTAAACCTCCTTTCCTCTAATCTCAAGGGGTGTCCCCTGGTCACCTGATCAGGCCTTGGAATAAATAGCTCACCGCAGAGATCCTTGTATTGACCTCTCATATACTTGTACAATGTGATAAGGTCTCCTGTTAGTCGTCTTTTCTCTAGAGTAAATAAACCAAGTTTGTTTAGTCGTTCCTCATATGTCAAGTCCTCCATTCCCTTAATTAATTTTGTTGCTCTCCGCTGTACCCTCTCTAGTTTTAGTATATCCTTTTTCAGAACCGGTGCCCAAAACTGCACTGCATACTCAAGGTGAGGTCTTACCAATGATTTGTATAATGGCAAATAATGTTATCCACTCTTGCTTCAATACCTCTTTTTATGCAAGACAGGACTTTGTTTGCCTTTGCTACTGCTGTTTGACACTGGTCACTGTTTCCAAGTTTGCAGTTGACAAGGATACCCAGGTCTTTTTCTAGCAACGAGTCACCTAAAATGATTCCATTAAGTTCATAAGTAGCCCTGGGATTGTTTCCTCCCAAATGCATGACTTTACACTTCCCCACATTAAACTTCATATTCCACAATGCCCAATCTGACATTGTATGTAAGTCCCTCTGTAGAGAGAAAATATCCTGTTCTGAATTAATGACTTTGCATAATTTAGTATCATCTGCAAATATTGATATTTTGCTTTCTATATCTATTTCCAGGTCATTTATAAACATGTTAAAAAGCAGCGGACCCAATACTGAGCCCTGAGGTAATCTCAGCACTTAACACCCTCTTACCCCATTGTATGTCTCCTTTTACCCATTTAGACTGATAGCTCCTTGGGGCAGGGACCTCTCTCCCTTTGTTTCTATGAATGTCGCACTTATTTCACATCCTCTTATTTATTGTAACATGTGTCTATTGTAAGGCGCTACGTACACTGTGTGGCGCCATATAAACAAAGATATACATACATACATAGTCTTTACACAAATGACAGATGAGGAAAGTAGAGAGGAAGCGTCTACATTAGTTCAAGGCATTGAGGAACCCTGGGAACCAGTGATAACCAATCTGTGTGGTTTATAAAGTGTACCGGTATCATCACACATGAACAAATGTCTTTGATTTGAAAGGCTGGGTTCTCATATGGATGAAACATAACTAATTTTGTTAGAAGAGAGGAGAGTTTTCTCAAGGCATGCAGGAACAAATAAAAATCCAGTTTTATAGCGGCACTATCTATGTTTACAAAGGTAAAATAAAGTCAGACTGGTTCTCTAGAGAGATGGCACATATTGTAAAGTCTAAAAAAGGATATACAGCTAGACTCAGAGAATGATAGAAAGCTTTACATGGTTTACAAGGCTAACAAAGGAAGCATAAGCATATAATAATATCTGTCAAGTCCCAAACAGAAAATAGCCAGGTCTGTAAAAAAAAGGGTGCCAATATGTTCTTTAGTTATAAACTTTTACCGAGAAGAAGAGGAACACCCATCAAGTGGAAGAAATGTTAAAAGTCTGTTTATTGAAGATATGGTTTTATTATCACAATTAAGTATACAACTATGTTAGTCCAGATGAGGTTCAATCAAGAGCATTACAAAAGCTAAGGTCTGTGTTGCAGCAGCCTTATCTGAACGTTTTAAAGGGATAGTAATGTTTCATAATAAAAGCAGCTCTAATTAATCTTCATAGTATTTGGACTTTGGAGAGTGTTATTTCAATTCTGTCAGAGTTGTAGTTCAACAGTAATTGAATGATAAAGTATCCCCCTCCCGCCCCTTTTACTGATGTAACACTGCTCAGCCAGATCAGAAGGGAGGTGCCCAGGTAGATTGCAGAGAGGAACAATCTTCAATTAAGATAAGGGAAAAACCTGAAAAACTTGTCAAGGGGGGGCAGGGTTTTCATTGTTCTCATAGGAAGAAGATTGTCCCCTACTGTTATCTGTCTGGTCTATGGACTGGATTCCACATCTGAGAAGAGATGGCTTACACTAGGTAAAAGGGGCGGGAGGGGAAACTTTGCTTGTGAATATCTCTCAAACCATAAAGGTTTGAGAGATAAGACTTTTATCATTCTTCAATGTTTTTTAATGCCTGCAAAATAAAATAAAGAAAAAACGAAGTATTACTATTCCTTTAATTAAGTCATTGTTGACAGGAGAGGTTACAAATGACAGGAAAATTGTGAATGTAGGGCCCCTTCACAAAAAGGACAGTAGGGAGGCCTGTTAGCCTGGCAACAGCACTTTGCAAAATAATGGAAACACAAGTGTCTCATGATCTACCGCTCGCTGTGGTGACATAGTGATAATCATACCTGAGAACTTCCAGTTGAGGGCTACCCGGAGGGGAGTCCTTTGTTCAGCAGGGGTGACAAAAATTACGCTAATCGTGTCAAAAAGGGGCAGGGCTTGATGTTAGTGGGGGGTGCAGGGCTTAAAGATGTCACAAAGAAGGCTGGGGACGGAGGAACAGTGGAAGAAAAAGCAGATGTGGCAGAGTTTCAACAGAAACTCCCCACATCCGGAGGAATCAGCCTCTGCCCCGGAGACCCAGTAAAGCTCTGTCAGAACCGGAGTCTCCGGGGCAAATCCAGAGAGTTCCCAGGTATGGTGATAATTCACAAGTGAGTCTGTAATGAGCTCCAGAATCCACCACTTCCTCCTCAGCTGTACTGAAGTCTGTGGAGGACGGCCAAAGTATAGTGCTCATTAAGCTGCTCATGTCTCTTGTGACATCTAAATCTGGATGTTCACTAGTGCAGTCTTTCAGGAGTTGTTTGCCTGGCAGGAAACTGATGGCTCTGCATTCTCTTCTGGTGCCTTCCAGCCAATGGAAACTTCTATGGTGCACTTGCTTAAAGGGACACTAATGTCCAATGCAAATATTTTCTTGTTTTGTAGAGTTTAAAAAAATAAATTATGTGGCACAACTCCCATCTCTCAAACCTTTACGGTTCGAGAGATATTCGCATCTAAAGTCCCTCCCCTTCTCCTGATGCCAGCGTTCTGCTGACAGCAGGAGATCCCAGTTCGGGGCCCAACTGGTAGCTCTGTGGCAGAGCCGAAATAGCGATCTTTTAAAAGAATTACTTAATTGGAACGGTCTACAAAGTGTACTTGGTTTGCAAGCACACTGTGTAGATCGTTCCAATGAAGTAGTTCTTAAGGATCGCTATTTCAGCTCTGTTGAAGAGTCTACTCAGGTCGGCCCACTTGAATCTCCTGCTGTCAGCTTTTATACCTTAAAGGTCTGAGAGATGGGATTTGTGCCACATAATTTATTTATTTTTTTTAAATCTACAAAACAAAACAATATTTTTAAGAGACATTATTGATACTTTAAAGCGGAACTATCACCTCTGTAACATCCTGTCTTCATCCCTTCCTTACTGTCCCCTGTGTATATTGGTCTGTATGTTTTCGCTTAAAATTGCATATTAATTTAGAAACACAGACTTGAATTCAATACCTCATGACGTGTCTGAGGGGTAAAGCTGTACTGCAGTGCACCGTATGGTGCAGAAGACACTCCCACTGTGCTTGTGTGTGTGTCGTCCGTCCTGCCCCTGAATCCTACGTCAGTCCATTCAATACCATGTGACCTGGCGCGCTCCTTGAATCCTGCGCGTCCAGGTCATGTCAGTACGGTGCGAGCGCATTCATGTACAGCGCTCGCACTGTATAAATCAGCAGAATTCAATTGTAGCACAAGTATTATTTTATCCCAGGGGGCGTCTCTCCCACAATGACTGACAAGACACAGGGAGAGCTAACGCATGCGCTGTGGTACTTTTAAGCAAAGATGGCGCTGCTCTCCCTGGTCTTGCAGCGAAATTAAACGGTATTTGTTTACTATCATAGGGGCATAGCAGGGGACAAATATTTACATGAACACCATCAATATGGGTATATATTTGAAACTATGTAAAGTCATTTGATTGTGAAAGTTCCGCTTTAAGCTCACAAGGCAATTGTTACATTGCCCCTAACAAATGGAGAAGGCTGACCAAGGCTGACAACTCCAGTTTTACACATATTGTCTTCTGAGATGGGTTTTCTACCTCCAGAACAAGATCCGACACATTTACCAACGGGGTGTCATGCAGCCTCTGTTCACATCAGTGCCCTCAGGTAGATGGGAGTCCTGTAAGTGTACAACTCGTACCTCATTCTCCAAGGCCTGGATCCAGCTGGACAAGTGTGTGTGTGCTCTACATAGTATCATAGCTGATGAAGTTAAAAAAAATACAGGCATCTATCAAGTTCATCCTTTGCTACATCACCCTTGTTTTTGTTGATCCAGAAGAACGCAAACCTCCCCCAAACATTGAATCCATTTCCAGTTTTGCCCCATTTAAAATCTTTTGAACGACACAAAAGTCAGTAAACAGAGCGCAATGTGTTACATTTACTATAAAGAAGACTTGGCGATCTACTTTATTGCTAACATTACTATCCCTTTAAACAAGCAGGATATAGCTTAACTGCAGGTCTACAGTTTGTTGGTTTATAAAGAGTTCATTTGCCTAGGAGAGGAGGAAATGTAAAACAAAAACCAGTATCACACTGATCTACAGCAATAAACTCATATTAATCTTCATTACATGGGTTTATAGATTAGTCTGTGTAAATAGAAAACCTTTGGACTTGTTAGAAGTCATTTATTAGGTTACACAAGGAGGTATCAATAGGTCATGAAATAGCCTAAAAATGATTGGTAGTGCCCTGGCCACCAGCCACGCCCACGGCAACACCCCTTAAAACACAAGTGTCCCTCTTTGGCAATTTGAAATGTTGGGAGGTATGTGTCCACAAGGGCATTTTGTGTTGCATTATGTGGGACAGCTGAGCTTTATTTTCTTTCTCGTCACAGAATGTGATCATGTCAACCTTACCTTGTTGCTATAGTTTGAACTGCAATAATGTTTGACTGTAGTATCAACCAGCATTGGTAGTACCCTTGTTTTGCTTATCAGGAAAAGCTGTATTTATATATTTTACATATTGCTGTAATGGTCGGTTTCTATACCAGTTTGGCTGATCTGTTTACCAGTGTATGTGTTTCTGTAATACGAAAAAAGATCAAAAGCACTACTGCTAATAGGGCAATGAGGATCAGGGTGCAATCCACTTGTTTTCATTAACCCTTTGAGTGCCAGAGGGGTACGCAACACATTGAAAAGCAATGCGTTGCATACCCCTCTGGCACTCAAAGGGTTAAAACATTTTTAAAAAAATGGATTTGATCAAAAGTGTTGAATATGTTGTTTGTGTTTCTGAAATTGCATGTTCTGTGCCATTCATTTCTTGAAAATACACAATTTTCTTTACATTTTACACTCGTCCAGAAACGAAAGCACAAGTCTATAATTTACCAGTTTAGAAACTGCTGTAATGTCCAGTTTACATATTGTTGCAGTGTCCAGTTTATATTCTAATGTAGCATTTTTTTAAGCAATGTATATATTGTCGTAACATTCAGTTTATATATTGATGTAGTGTCCAGTTTATAAACTAATATGACAGCTTTATTAAGCAATTGATATATTGGTGTAACATCCAGTTCATATATAGTTATAATGTCCAGTTTACGTACTAATGTGGCAGTTTTATTTAGCATTTTATATATTGTTGTAATGTCCACTTTCTTTACTAATATGGCTGATTAAATTATAAATGTATATATTGTATATTATACATTTTTTTTTTTTAAACTGATTTTTGAGTTATTTAGATTTATAGAGTATACTAATTGAGGCACTCCTGACAGGCTCTTCTTATCTTAGCTATATTTTACCTCCCCCACTCACTGACACTGCTCAGCAATGTATCACCCACCTCCCCTAGGACTGACTTCCTGTATTATCTCAACATTACCTCCCCCACTCACTGACACTGCTCAGCAACACACTGCCAACCTCCCCTATCACTGACTTCCTGTATTATCCCTACATTACCTCCCCCACTCTCTGACACTGCTCAGCAATGTATCACCCACCTCCCCTAGCACTGACTTCCTGTATTATCTCTACATTATACAAAATAAATAACTTAAATGCGCTATCACCAGTGTACAAGATATATAAATAATAATATTATACTAAAATATAGAATGGTCAGCAAAAAATACCAACTAACACCATCACTCTATGTGTTATAAAATCTAAAACCAAAAATAAACCAGTATTTCTGCGCCCTAAATAAATCTAATTAACAAGAGAAAAAAATGCAGAAAAAAATGTATACCAATGGAAAAGCTTCCCCTCGAAAAATGGAATCTCTACTAATTAAAATATAAGTGATTTAAATATAACTAAATATCAAATATGCATAATAAAAAGTTATATTGTAAAAAATTATACAATAAATCAGAAATCCATCCACATCAATAATCACATAAACCACATGTATACAGATCCCAAAAAAACAATAACACTAAAAGAGAGGAGATTCGTTCCACAACCCAGAACGCATCAACTTCCGTCCTATATACCTACTAAACAAACACTATGACAGGAGATACAATGCGTCTGTGTATAGTGTAACGAAAACTCCATCCACATAAAAAACAATGTATCCAAAAGAGATATACACTTACAACCCAGAGAGTGCCACGTCTCCACCTATAAGACAGCGCCAACGTCTCCACCAAAGGCACCCGAGGTTACCGCATATATATAAAACGGGAACCCACGTGCCTAACCGTATGAAGAAAAAAAGGCACCATCCAAAATGATCGAAACGCCACGTCTCCAAATGGTAGAGTGTACAATAATTATTTGTGGATCTGTGCGTATGTTCTCCGTTAAAGCGGAGACCTAATACTCACACAGTCTACCAAATCCGTATATAATAAAGACTATATCCCAAAACAGAAGTTATAAAGTTGAGATCATTCAAATTGTGACACGATAATCAAAAATCTTTAATAAAAATATACATATGATATCATAAAATATAGCTATCTATCACAAGTCCACATGGAGCATACCGTTGGTGTACACTTAAATAAAAAAAACACTTTGAATTGTATCGAAAAATAGTGTCTGCAGCACTAAGAACATGGAGAAAAAAGTGTTAAGAAGACAAGTATAAGATATTGCTCTCTACCAAGACTTATAGGCAGGTGGACTTAATGATATTATTCCCTGTTAAACACTCTGTAACAGAATAAAATTCACCACCGCCGTCTTCACTCGGATAACATAAGAGGATATATAGAGAACAACTTTATCATAATATCCTATGCCAAGACTTTATTGGCAGGTGGGCTTTGATGTTATAATTCACTGATGTAAAATGAATAATCAAATAACATATAACTCACCACCGCCGTCTTCACTTGGACTTACTAGTTATAATAGCGTCTTTCACATTCATATCTGTCTTCACACTTTAACACCTTATAGATCTCACAAACGATGTAACACAGACTTCAATGTTGTTCACTATTAAAGTGTTGTCCAAAACGTTTTTTCCAGATATCCAATATTATATCATCTATGGTGACTTGTAGTCCAATAACTAAAAGTTCATAAATGTATAAAAATAATATAAAAAAATGCTCCCACAATTAAGGACTTTAAAAATACTCTGTCAACGCGTTTCTGAAGGAAACTCCTTCCTTTCTCAAGACAAAAATTATGTATATCGATATATTTTTATACATTTATGAACTTTTAGTGGTGGTGAGTTACAAGTTATTTGATTATTCATTTTACATCAGTGAATTATAACATCAAAGCCCACCTGCCAATAAAGTCTTGGCATAGGATATTATGATAAAGTTGTTCTCTATATATCCTCTTATGTTATCCGAGTGAAGACGGCGGTGGTGAATTTTATTCTGTTACAGAATGTTTAACAGGGAATAATATCATTAAGTCCACCTGCCTATAAGTCTTGGTAGAGAGCAATATCTTATACTTGTCTTCTTAACACTTTTTTCTCCATGTTCTTAGTGCTGCAGACACTATTTTTCGATACAATTCAAAGTGTTTTTTTTATTTAAGTGTACACCAACGGTATGCTCCATGTGGACTTGTGATAGATAGCTATATTTTATGATATCATATGTATATTTTTATTAAAGATTTTTGATTATCGTGTCACAATTTGAATGATCTCAACTTTATAACTTCTGTTTTGGGATATAGTCTTTATTATATACGGATTTGGTAGACTGTGTGAGTATTAGGTCTCCGCTTTAACGGAGAACATACGCACAGATCCACAAATAATTATTGTACACTCTACCATTTGGAGACGTGGCGTTTCGATCATTTTGGATGGTGCCTTTTTTTCTTCATACGGTTAGGCACGTGGGTTCCCGTTTTATATATATGCGGTAACCTCGGGTGCCTTTGGTGGAGACGTTGGCGCTGTCTTATAGGTGGAGACGTGGCACTCTCTGGGTTGTAAGTGTATATCTCTTTTGGATACATTGTTTTTTATGTGGATGGAGTTTTCGTTACACTATACACAGACGCATTGTATCTCCTGTCATAGTGTTTGTTTAGTAGGTATATAGGACGGAAGTTGATGCGTTCTGGGTTGTGGAACGAATCTCCTCTCTTTTAGTGTTATTGTTTTTTTGGGATCTGTATACATGTGGTTTATGTGATTATTGATGTGGATGGATTTCTGATTTATTGTATAATTTTTTACAATATAACTTTTTATTATGCATATTTGATATTTAGTTATATTTAAATCACTTATATTTTAATTAGTAGAGATTCCATTTTTCGAGGGGAAGCTTTTCCATTGGTATACATTTTTTTCTGCATTTTTTTCTCTTGTCAATAAGATTTATTTAGGGCGCAGAAATACTGGTTTATTTTTAGTTTTATTATCTCTACACTACCTGCACACTCACTAACACTACTAAGAAATGGGTTGCCCACCTCCCCTAGCATTGACTTCCTGTCTTATCCCTACATTACCTCCCCACTCACTGACACTGCTTAGCAATGCATCACCCACTTCCCCTAGCACTGACTTCCTGTATTATCTCTACATTACCTCCCCACTCACGGACACTACTAAGCAATGGGTTGCCCACCTCCCCTAGCATTGACTTCCTGTCTTATCCCAACATTACCTCCCCACTCACTGACACTGCTTAGCAATGCATCACCCACTTCCCCTAGCACTGACTTCCTGTATTATCTCTACATTACCTCCCCACTCACGGACACTACTAAGCAATGGGTTGCCCACCTCCCCTAGCATTGACTTCCTGTCTTATCCCAACATTACCTCCCCACTCACTCACACTGCTTAGCAATGCATTGCCCACCTCCTCTAGCACTGCCTTCCTGTCTTATCTTTACATTCCCTCCGCACTCACTGCCACTGCTCTGCAATGCATGGCCCACCTCCCCTAGTACTGACTTCCTGTCTTATCCCTACATTATCTCCCCACTCACTGTCATTTCTCAGTAATGAATGGCCACCTCCTCTAGCACTGACTTCTTCTCTTATCACTACATTACTTCCCTCACTCACTGACACAGCTCAGCAATGCATCACACACCTTCCCTAGTATACAACTGTAATAACTTTATAAGCATTTGAAAATCTGCACTTGGCATCCTAAATTCTGCATTATTTATTTATTTATTTATTGTGTTTTACCAGAATACATTCTTTCATTTTCAAGTATGCCCTGCGGAGCTTTTACAGTACAAAATTACATATTTACACAAATAGAGAAACAAACTCTACCTAAACTTAGTCCCTACATGCCCTCTTTATCAATCAAAGGACCCACTGTTTCCCACCTCCCAGTACTCCATTTTCTGTTTATAAACTTCACTGTCCACCAACACCTGTGATCAAAGTCCTGGGAGCATTATCAAAGGTTGCTAGCCAAATCATACCTTCTAACTGGAACATACAAACCTATACTTACATCTTATGATGGCCAGTGAACAGAAAAATGTCATGGGCTCAACTGAAAATGCCTGCTTAGCTGGCCTAACCCCATGAAAGAACACCAAGGCCTGAACAACTGCTCCCATCAATTCCATGCAGAACAAAATCTATCTCAGTATCGTTAAGGTGAACCCCATCTGAAACCCATAACCATGGCCCCACTCCTTAAAAACTATGTGATGAACTGCTATGCTCCTTGCATAACTCCAGACTTGGAGACAGGCCTGTTAAGGTGAATCCCTCTCTTGTCAAGAATCTAAGATCTCTGGAGCATCTCCAGAAAAGATGGGAAATAATCTCAGACGATACTGCAGCCAAATCTTGGAAGTATTCTGATAATTTGGCAAAATCCTACTTAATTTGGTCCCCAAAACACATGCTGGTCCCCAATACATTACCCCTCCCCAAGTGGAGACTACATGCTCTGATTGCTGTCCTTTTCCTAGCTCAGTAAACACAAGAATGCCCTATCACCCATACCTTCACGGATGAGAAACCTACGGAAGAAAAACAGAAAAAGAAAAGGGTGGGGGATTAACAACTAAAACTACAACAGCATTCTATCCAGCCTAACATAATTCCATCTACCAGTCCACTTGATTGCATCCTCCGGTAACCAAAACTGAGCAGCTTATGTAACTGTCACTATTCTAAAAGATGATCCCCAAACTCCCCAGCTGGCATAGTAACATAGTAAATTCGGTTGAAAAAAGACACAAGTCCATCAAGATCAACCCCTGCCTCATTACCCAGAGAAATGATAATTATATAGCTTTCCTATCAGACCTTCTTTATCACACCTTTCTGATTTGCCTACTAATGTACACTATAAAAGAAAAAAATCTAGGTTGCACTATCTTTTTAAGGGGGTTATGAGCTACAGATCTGAATATTAGCTGTAACTGGGTGCAAGGGCAATAGCATCAGCTAAAAAACAAAAAACAAGAGAAAAAGGAAGCCCTTTAGTTGCACTCCAAAAGAAATATCCCTAAAATATATATGATCAGACAATGCTGGATAAAGAGGTAGCTTTGTGTGTTAACAATTAGTGATGAGCGAGCATGCTCGGCCGAAGCTCGGTTCGGCTCGAGCATCGCTCTGCTCGGCACATGGCGGTACTCGTACGAGTACCGCATGTGCTCGCCCGCCATGTTCGGGTCTCCTCCCCGCACGTTTCGCAGCTGCTGCGCAGCCAATAAACGTGCGGGGAGGCTCTGACATCAGTGTAATGCCAGCAGCCATGTTGGCTGCTGGCATTACACTGATTGGCTGGCCAGAACCCGTGATTGGGTGCTGTATAGCACCCGACGCGCGAGTTCGGCTCATTCTTAGCCAGGGAGAGATGCGCTTAGGCAGGGAAAGTCAGTGTAGGGAGAATAAAATTGTTGAAACTCTTTCAAGACCCAAAAGTCCTTTTTAGGACTGTTGTGTGTGGGGGCAGCATTTAATTTTTTTTGGGGGTGGCACAATTTCATTTTTTTGTGGGGGGGGACATGTTCTAAGGTGACATTGTACTAGGTGCACAGGGACAAATATTTCACAGTGCAGTGACAAGCTGACATATTCTGTTAGGTGCACAGGGCCAATGATTTTACAACGCAGCGACAAAAAGGGCCATTTTAAACGTGTGCCTAGCCATAGATTATTGTCACATTCTGTTTAGTGTGCAAATTCACAAATTAACGTCACATATTCCGTTCACTGTGCCTAGCCGCAGATTAGCGTCACATTCTGTTTCGTGTGCCTAGCCGCAGATTAGCGTCACATTCTGTTTCGTGTGCCTAGCCGCAGATTAGCGTCACATATTGTTTAGTGTGCCTAGCCGCAGATTAACGTCACATATTGTTTAGTGTGCCTAGCCGCAGATTAGCATCACATATTGTTTAGTGTGCCTAGCCGCAGATTAGCGTCACATTCTGTTTCGTGTGCCTAGCCGCAGATTACCGGCATATATTCGTTTAATATGAAGAAGGCGGGTAAAAAGGGACGGGGAAGTGGACGTGATCCTGATAGTTCAGGGCGCGGGTCAGGACGCGTAGAAACTGTGCCTGGTGCCAGAGCACAAGAAAGAAAGACATCCACCATACCTAGCTTCATGTCTCAGTTTACAGGGCGTCGCAGGACATCACTCTCGAGGTCAGACCACTGCGAACAGGTGGTCGGTTGGATTTCAGCTGATACTGCTTCCAGTCGGTTAAGCACCACCCTGTCTTCCACCAAGTCCACTCTCACTAGCCAAGAGTCTGGTCAACATAATCCTCACCCTGATCATCCTTCCTCCCACCATAGAGGGTCTGGCCAAAGAAGTGATCCCACACTGGGATATAGTGAGGAGCTCTTCTCATCACCAATCCTTGATTTGAACCTCTCTCCAAGCACGCTTGCAGAGGAACATGAGATCTTGTGCCCTGATTCACAACCTCTAGAGGGTACCCAATCACAAGAAGATGACAGAGGGGAACGGCATTTAAGGTCAAAGGAAGTGGATGATGATGATGATGAGACACAGTTGCCATCAAATCAACCACAATTACTGTCTCAAGACCTTGATGAGGAGGATGATACACAGTTGTCAATGACTGAGGATGTGGTGGGATCAAGAAATGAGGAGGATGATCAGAGTGAGGAAGTGGAGGAGGACTTGGTGGACGATGAGGTCACTGACCCCACCTGGGAAGGTGGAAAGCCGAGCGATGACAGCAGTCCTGAGGGTGAGCCATCTGCAGCACCGCAACAGGCTGGAAGAGGCAGTGGTGTGGCTAAAGAAAGAAGGCGGACCGCACCAAACCGGCCCGCAAATGTTCCACGGAGCACCCCCTTGCGTAAATCTCCCTTGCCAAGGGCTAGGTGTTCCGCGGTATGGCGTTTTTTTAAGGAAAGTGCGGACGACAAAAGAATTGTAGTTTGCAACCTGTGCCACACCAGAATGAGCCGAGGCATGAACACTAGCAACCTCACCACCACCAGCATGATCCGACACATGGCATCCAAGCACCGTAATAAGTGGGAGGAACGCCCGTATCGCCAATCTGTGTCTGCAGGCCACACCACTGCCTCCTCTTCCCCTGTTTTCAGTGCCGGCCAATCACCTGTCGAAGGCGCAGGCCCGCATACCTCCCGCCCTGCACCTGTACCATCTGAAGCACCATCAGCGACCACATCCACTTCCCTGTCCCAGCGCAGCGTCCAAATGTCGTTACCCCAGGCATTTGAGCGCAAGCGAAAATACCCAGCCACCCACCCACAGGCCATAGCACTAACCTCACACCTTTCCAAATTACTGGCCATCGAAATGCTGCCATTTAGGCTTGTGGACACTGAGTCCTTCCGCAGCCTGATGGCAGCAGCTGTCCCTCGGTACGCAGTCCCCAGCCGCCACTACTTTTCCCGGTGTGCCGTCCCCGCCTTACACCACCATGTGTCCCTTAACATCACCCGTGCCCTGACCAACCCAGTTACTGGGAAGGTCCACTTAACGACTGACACATGGACAAGTGCTTGTGGCCAGGGACGCTACATTTCCCTGACGGCACACTGGGTGAATGTCGTGGAGGCTGGGAGCGACTCGGACCCTGGGATGGCACAGGTGCTACCCACGCCGAGGATTGCGGGCCCTACCTCCATCAGGGTTTCCGCCAGCACCTACGTTATTGGCTCCTCCTCCTCCTCCTCCGTTTCCACCTCCGAATTCTCTGCGCGCAGCGCCACTCACCCATCAGCCGGTAGCTGGAAGCAGTGTAGCACTGCAGTGGGGAAGCGTCAACAGGCCGTGCTGAAGCTGATCTGCCTTGGGGACAAACAGCACACGGCCTCAGAGCTGTTGCAGGGGATTAGTCACCAGACCGAGCAGTGGCTCTCGCCACTCAACCTGCAACCAGGCATGGTTGTGTGTGATAATGGGCGTAACTTGGTGGCGGCTTTGGAGCTCGGCAAGCTCACACACGTACCATGCCTAGCGCATGTATTTAATTTAGTGGTTCAGCGATTTCTAAAAACCTACCCCAATTTGCATGATCTCTTGACGAAGGTGCGCCGCGTGTGTGCACATTTCCGTAAGTCATCTACAGCTTCAGCCGGCCTGTTGACGCTGCAGCAGCGCTTAAATTGCCAGCTCACCGGCTGCTGTGTGACGTGAGCACGCGCTGGAACTCCACCTTCCACATGTTGGCCCGGCTTTGTGAGCAGCAGAGGGCAGTAGTGGAGTACCAGCTGTTACACGGTCGTCGCCTCTCCGTTCAACTTCCTGTAATCAGAAGTGAGGAGTGGGAATGGATGTCAGACCTCTGTGAGGTTTTACGCAATTTTGAGGAATCGACACAGATGGTGAGCGGCGATAACGCTATTATCAGTGTAACCATCCCACTTCTGTGTCTACTGAAACGCTCGCTGCTCACAATTAAAACCGACGCTTTGCATGTGGAAGAGGTGGAAATGGGGGAGGAAGAGCTTACACAAGGTGATAGCCAGAGCACCCTCACTTCGTCTTCTCAGCGACAATTGGAGGAGGCGGAGGAGGAGGAGGAGTAAGACACGGTTGCCTCCGCTACAGAGGGTAGCCATGGAACTTTATTTCCATCTCTTCAGCGTGGGTGGGCAGAAGAGGAGGAAGAGGATGAGGAGATTGAGAGTCATCCTCCTGGTGAGGACAGCAAAATCTTGCCTGTTGGTACTCTGGCACACATGGCTGACTTTATGTTAGGCTGCCTTTCCCGTGACCCACGCGTTATACGCATTTTAGACAACACGGATTACTGGGTGTTCACCCTTCTGGACCCCCGCTACAAAGAGAGTTTCTCATCTCTCATTCCTCCGGTGGAGAGGAGAAGCAAAATGGTGCAATACCAGAAGGTACTTGTCGAAAAATTGCTCCAAAATTTTCCATCTGACAACGCTGGCGGCAGAGTACGTGCTACCTTGGCCAACCGAGAAGGGGAGAAAAGGGGAGCACACAGCAGTTCCGACAAAGGCAGGGCAACACTCTACAAGGCGTGGGACACCTTCATGACACCCCGCCAGCACCCTCACCCTGATGCGCGGCCTAGTGTCACAAGGAGGGAAAAGTTTTGGAAGATGGTGAAGGAGTACGTAGCAGACCGTGTCAGCGTCCTCACTGATCCCTCTGTGCCTTACAACTACTGGGTGTCCAAGCTGGACACGTGGTATGAACTGGCACTCTACGCCTTGGAGGTGCTGGCCTGCCCTGCCGCCAGCGTTCTGTCTGAGCGGGTATTTAGTGCTGCTGGTGGCATCATAACAGATAAGCGTATCCGCCTTTCCACCGAAAATACTGATAGGTTGACACTTATAAAAATGAACAAGGCCTGGATTTCCCCTGACTTCTCCACTCCACTGGAGGAAAGCCCCGGGTGAACATAAATTCACTTTAGATATGTTATTTACAATGATAGGAATACTCTGTATTCCCATTCACCCCTTCCACCCAAAAAACGGGTATATGGTTGACTCTTAATCTTCTCATCCTCCTCCTCCTCTTCCATATGCCCTGTGATATAATTTTTATATAGGGCCAGCTCACCAGCGGGCCCTGTGATATAATTTTTATATAGGGCCAGCTCACCAGCGGGCCCTGTTTGACAATTTTTGTATAGGTCAGCTCACCAGCGGGCCTTCTCATATAATGTTTTATTGGGTCAGCTCTCTAGCGGGCCCTCTCATATAATGTTTTATAGCGTCAGCTCACTAGCGGGCCTTCGCATATAATGTTTAGGATGGTCAGCTCCGCAGCAGACCCTCACCCATAATGTTTTAGATGGTCGGCTCAGCAGCAGACCCTCATTCCTAATGTTTTAGATGGTCAGCTTAGCGGCATGCCCTCGCCCCTAATGTTTTAGAGGGTCACCAGCAGGCCATTAATCCTAATTTTTCAAGGGTGTGTATGATGCCCTCCTTTATGTGTAATAAAGGGTGTATTGGAGTGACATTTCAGTCTAATTTTTGGCAGCCCTTTCACTTAGTGCATAGGCTTTATGAGTGTTGGACCACTACCTGAACTATTGTACCACAATGTGAATGAGGCCCTCCATTTTGTGATATACAGGTTGTATCGGAGTGCCTCAGGTCCTCCCATTGAATTAAATAGGGCTGGGGTGTTCGACAGAGCAGAAGGTAGTTCTTGGCTTCATCCACTAAGTCACTTCGTCACTTTTACTCAATGGATCAGACCCCACTGTTCCGACTATAAATTTTGGACTTAACAAGGGCAAACGGACATGTTGTAAAACCTGTGGTAGCTGCGGCCTCCGTTCCTGAATGCTGTACCTTACCCGGGCCATAACCACGTTGAACACCTGCTTTACGCTGCGCACGTTTCCCGATTAATCATGGCCCCAGTTCCGAAAAATCGATGACATTTTTTGCAGAATTTGCAGATGATATACAAGTAAATATACAGCAAATACTGTTTGGTAACAATTTTTCGCCTAAAATCGTTTTTATCTTCCTTTTTGTGTGTTTTACGGTCAGTCTGTAAAAATGGCGTACTACGGGCGAAAGATCGTTCCCAGCAGCGACGTTGGAGTCCAAGATGCATCCAGACATCCTCCCTATGCTGTCCCTGAACCATTTCTGTGGTGTTTCCATCATTTTCTGACCTTTTCCTATGAACCAGGCACCCTCCCCTCATCAGAGCAGGGGGTGCCTGGTGTAATGCTCGAGTCCTCCCATTGACTTCAATGGGGCTCGGGTGCTCGGCCCATTCCCAGACGTGAGGATAAAAAAGGATTTGAAGGGCCTGCTACTACTGGAGAAGTACTGGAGAAAGGATTAGTGGGTACAACCTCAACCTCATTTTCAGATTCTACTTCTGAAGCTGAGGTCTCCTCATCTGTAATAGGGGCCATTGTTCTACTAGTAGAGTGAGTATTTGAGGGCCACTTATAAACTGAATTCTTCCTGGAGTCAGAGATATCCCTATTGAATTTCTTCTTTTTCCTTTCAATTAGAGTATTTTCCGATGAATCCAGGTCTTGGTTCAAACTATCAATGTCATTTTGCATAGATTCATTAGCCTCCAAATTCTTTAATTTCCAGGATTTGTTTGTCCACTGCCTCAATTATTTTGTTCTCATAGTCTTTGAGGAATTCAAAAGAACATTTATTGCAACATTCTTCCCACCTAAGTTTGTAATTTACCTCATTAAAGGAGAACGTAGGGAAGATTTGTATCCTAAGGCCCCTTGGTAATATTTTTTGCTCTTGGTATTTTTCATAAGTACTCTTATTCCACCATGATTTTGTAAGCCTGGTGTGTGCTTGTTTGTACTCCTTAAACATAGCAACATAGTAATTTAGGTTGAAAAAAAGACTTGCGTCCATCTAGTTCAACCCTTCTCCTATTCCTGTTGATCCAAAAAAAGGCAAAAAATACCCTCAATATAGCAATTTCAAATTCTGCCTTGAATGGGCGGGGGGAATTCCTTCTTGATTCCAAATGTCAATCAGATTTCTCCTTGGATCAACAAGCCCTAAGTAAATATTAATCCCAATACTAACGTACATAGCCCTCTATGTTCTGCTCTTTTACATAAGTGTCCAGGTCCTTTTTAAAGGCATCTAATGTATTCAATAGCACCACATCCTCAGGCAGTGAATTCCATACCTTTACTGTCCTTACTGTAAAGAAACCCTTCCGCTGTTGTAGATTAAATCTCCTTTCCTCAAGTCTAAGCGGGTGACCCCTTGTCCTTTGTACTGTTCTGTTAATGAACAGGTCTTTGGAGAGCTCTTTGTATGGGCCCTGAACATATTTATACAGTGTTATCATATCCCCTCTAAGACGCCGTTTCTCTAGTGTGTACAAGTTTAACTTTTCTAGCCTTTCTTCTGTAGGGCTATTTATATGAAGGTATCCAAAGGGTTAAACAGAGAACCACTCAGGTTGGATTTCTTCACTTAAATAGACAAATGACAATATAAAATAATTCGAGAACTTTATCTTTAATATGTATTGACACGCTACTTCACAGTAACGAATTGATCACAAGAATCAATCCTTCATATTTGTGCAAAAATATATCTATTTTATTAAAATACAATATACAATGTATATATAAGGATCAGCAACAATGAAATAATTAAGTGACTAGCAATTATAATAGGTATACAGAAAATCAAACCACACTATATCATAAAGATTACCAGCGGTGCAAGGGTTAACCAAACCTAGGTATATTCAGAGGTATAATAACAATAATTGCATTCAGCAGCATAGAATAGGTTAATTGGTTGTTACAATTAATATAATACAGTTGGCTGCAGGGTCTCTCAATACCTCTGCCCCAGAAACTGTATAGACTATGCCAATTATGATGTAAGGTGTACTGTGAGATGAATTAAAGAATTCCTCTAACAATTCCTTGTATCATATATCAATAATAATCAAATTTAGGGAATAGCTGGAATAAAATCCCAGATTTTAAATCTCTATAATTTAATTATCTACTGAATTCAATATTGAATACCTCTGAATAAAAATATATAAATTGCAATTAATATAGTCAAACAAAGATTATATAAATAATCTACTTAGAATTACTTCATGCCACATATGTCTATAAAGTAACCAACTTCAGTCAACATATATTATGACAATAGCAACCTATATAAAACCTATAGGCACTCCAAGGGTTAATACAGACGTTTAAAACAGATGCCACACCCAGCAATTATTTTGTCTATTGAGTTAATACTTTCAAATTACAAAATATAAGCCTAGCACATATACAGAGAATTCCAAAGAAAACACCACTAACAGCAGACAAATAGCGGTTAAAGGGTTAATAACTGGATTCAAAGAATAACCTGTATCAAATATTAACTATTATAATCTTCCCAGAACCACAAAATATTACTCTAGGAATACCAAGATTACTATTAGCTAATATAAATAACCCACGCTATATACTGTATTACACTGATTGGCAATTTATATTTCCCAATAATTATATAGATTCTATTATTTCCAGAATTTAATAGCTAAATCTAGCTTATTATAAATTATCCCAAATGGTTGGCCAGTCCACTTAAGACAACTATAAAACTAAGTTCTTCAAACAGAAGAAAAATGATAAAATTCTGGATTAAATGAATCTAAATGAATAAATGATATAGTTACCAATCAAGTTTCTTTGTATTTCTCTGTGAGATGGCAGGATCAGCAAAGCCTTCAAGAAGTCACCAAGAGCCCTTTTCTGTTTCAGCCAGTTAAGTTGAGTGAAAGACCCCCCTTTTAGGAAGTCAAAAAAAGATCCTTAACTAAGAGTAATTGGGGATTATATTGACAAATTTTGCCTTATCAGTTATCCCCACCTTTTTCTAATGATTGGATAAAGATCCATCTCATTATACCGTGACATCACCGGTCTGCCCTGATTGGATATTAATATATCCCAAATTATTCAAGGAATGCGGATATCCCAGTCATAATGCTCTCAAGACTCTAGGTGGAGCTCTTACTCTACTTAAATTTCTTACATATAATCAGCTTTTATGTCATCAATGATGTATGTAAGAGGGCATGAAACGTCATATAAATTCTGTCATTTCCTAGACGTTCTCATAGGGGAGGATTTTTCTCATACTAAGAATGTCTGGCAAAACCCATTTCATCATCATAAATGTCGGCTAGTTATTTCTCACTCCCTACCTTGGACTAATGGCTCATTGTTCACATATGATGTAATTTGAACACATTTTAAACAAAATTTCAGCTAATTCCTACAATTAGAATTAACCCTGTATGGTCCCCCAGGACAAAGTCTCTGACATAATCCCCCTTTTAGCAAAAGATTTTCTAACTTGATAAAAGTTCTAAAATATTATTGCTAAACTGGAGGAGACTGTTGTCATCTTCGTCCTGTGACTGGGATCGTCTCCGAAGTTAATACAGTTCACTTCAGTTCATCAACTACTTAATGGCATCGGCTTGTTCCCAAAAGACGAGGCAATTATTGTTCTCTTCAATAGTTGGAACAATCTCTCTGATTAGGGAATCCATATACCTATTTTGTTGATAGGAAGACGTTGTGTCTAATACGAATAGTTGCTTGGCCTACTCAAGGATCTCCATAGTTTTGGCTTGAGTTGAAAAGGCACGCAGATCATATCAGACTCCCAGTTTTGGAACAGGTAGTGGGAGAAATAGCAAATTCTTCTTGGATGGTGATTTATGGAAGCAGGTTGGCAGAATTCCTCTAGGATCCAAATTCTTCTCCGTTAGGATGGCCTCCGGCATCTCTTGCCCAATGGTTCTTTGGTAAAGGCACTGGAACCACGCTTGGCTGTATCCGGAACTCCTGTCACAGAAGAAGGATGATTCACATCACGGTATCTGGCTTTGGCTGGAACTCCTGTTATCGAAGGAGGATGATCCACATCACGGCCTTGGTCTTGACGTCCATAACCATGGCGAATGTCAACTGACCTCTTTTAAGAACTCTTTGGTCTAAAAGAAATGACACATGAGTGATCTCATATTGATACAATTGTTGCATGCATACATACATGACAATACAGTTTCATTCAGTATCCCTATGACCATGGTACTGTTATGATTACTGTATATTAATTTTTGCACCAGTTTGCTTGTGGCCCTTTCTAGCCTTAAGCTAAACTATTATAAACTAACACTCTCTGTCTCTACTCTTCCCCCTTTTATAGAAGAATGATCCTCAGCTTTATGCTACAAACAAAACCTTATCAACAGGAAAAATAAAATTAGCATAACAACATTTTCAGAGAATCAGAGCATCAAACCATTTGTTGACTAGATATGTTAGAGTGTTAGTGGGGAACATACATGCCACACAGACAGATAAAAGAGAAAGCAATGTTTCACTGAAACAAAAGAAGAAAAAAAAACCCAATATGATAATGTCATTTGTACAATCAAGGATACTCATCCATCCAATGATTAATTAGGATCCTTGTTCTTCTTCCGCTTCTCCTTCTATGATCTGTAACTGAGATTTAGGGTGACAAGCACGCAATTGGTTTATATGAACCCACTTTTCTACAATTTCACCATTAATAGGGATAGAAACCTTATAGGCCACTGGAGATAATTTATCAGTAATGATATATGGCCCTCTCCATGAAGGTAAGAATTTCTTTTCTTTTACCTGGTTTCTTGCAAAATTGTACAGATAAACACGATCATTTACCTCATACTCCCTTTTGGTGGTTTTTAAGTCATAGTAAGTCTTATTACTTACCGCTGCTTTCTCCAGATTTTTCTGTGCAAACGCAAATGCATGTTGTAAATGCTTGCGTAACTGGTCTATGTATTGGTGTGTTGTGGAGGCATTAATTAGATTTTGATCGGACGTACGGTATAGCAAGTGCTGGGGTAGGACCATCTTTCTACCTGTCATTAGTTCAAATGGTGACATTTTCGTGGCTGCACTGGGAGTAGCCCGAATAGCCATGAGAACTAGGGGTAGTTTAAGATCCCAATCCTTACCTGATTCCTTAACAAACTTCTTGAGAATGTTAACAATGGATTGATTATATCGCTCCACCCCACCACTTGACGCAGGATGGTAAGCGATATGTAATTTACGTTTTACCCCCAAGAGTTTCCAAAGTTTGTTCATCACTTCACTGGTGAAATGACTACCTCTGTCAGATTCAATCCTCTGCGGTAGGCCAAACCTGAAGAACACATGGTTAATTAACAAAGCAGCGGCGGTTTCTGCCGTATTATTGTTTGCGGGTAAACATTCAACCCATTTGGTGAACAGACAAGTAACCGTTAGCATATACTTGTTCCCCCTTGCTGTCCTAGTAACCGGTCCTATAAAATCTATTTGAATATCCGACCATGGTAATGACATCCCCCTCTTCTGTAGTGGTGCACGATGAGTGGGGCCAGATGGTTGGAATTGGGAACACACCAAACAACCTTGACAATAGGTTTGTACATCTTTAAGCATATGAGGCCAATATGCGTAATCGTGGAGAATCTCATATGTGATTTTGTCACCGCGATGACCTGAAGTAGGTGCATCATGAGAATGTTGAAGCATTAAACCTCTAAATGCAGTAGGTACAACCCATTGTTGTATTCCATTTTTAGAAGTTCTGATTAACAGACCATCTTGTATATGGAATTGGGCCTTGGACCTCATCAAGATCCTTAAGTCTTCTTTTCCCACCCAGTCCTCCTCAGAAATTGGGTGGTTTAGGGGGTCTTCTATGTGCTTATAGAATAGCCCTATGATAGGGTCCCCCTTTTGACTTGTAATCAAGTCCTCACTAGGTGAGTCTTGAATCCACTGTGCTACCGGGGTGTCTGCTTCGTTACGGGCTTGTTGCCTAGTAACGGCATTTACCTGTACAGGACCCAATAGATGGGATATATCTAAGGCCTCTCCCTTAAGGGCGCCTTCTTTAGCCAATAGATCGGCTAGATCATTACCTTGTTTTTCAGGGCCCAGGACCTTAGAATGCCCCTTGGTCTTTTTCCAATAGATAGTAAGGCCATTTGATGTTACAAGATTGTCAACCTCACAAAACAATTTACCATGTTTCACTGGCTTATTATTGGATCGGAGCATATGGCTTCTTTTCCAACCTGGGAGGTATTCTACAAAGCTATGGCGAACATAATTAGAATCAGTTATTATGACAAACTCCTTTATGTTATGCTCAATAGCTAAGAGGACTGTCTTATAGACCGCACAGAGTTCTGCCACTTGGCTACTCTGTGGTCCTAGACTATACCCTTTAGATATAATAGGGCACTCACCTGTCCAGGTAATCCCGATACCTGCCACCAGTTTTCTTTCATTACCAGTCGTGACATGGTAGGAACACCCGTCAATGTACGCGGTTGGTAAGGTTGTGCAATAATTCTCGTCAAATGCCTTATAGGGGGAAAGCAATTGTTCCTCAAGGTAATCGTCTCCACTGGTAGCAGTCTCCATGGGAGGTGCTGAACAATCATGGAGCTCGGCGAGTCCTTGAGCTACAGGATTCTTCCTGTTTTGCTTATACCTAATTTCTAATGGCCATCCTTGTAGGGATAAAGTCCAAGCAGTTATCCTACTATTGGAAAGGTGTCCTTCCTTTATCCGGTCACTTTGCAAATACTGCAAAGGTTGATGAGCGGTTTCAATGATGATCTTCTCACCCTGAATAAAACTCCGAAAGTTCTGTAATGCCCAAACAGTAGCCAATAAAGCTTTCTCACAGTCATTAAATTTAATTTCCACGGAAGACAGGGATTTGCTAGCATATGCGATAACCTTATTCAGGTTATCCTTAATGATGAGCGAGCGTGCTCGGCCGATGCTCGGATCGGCTCGAGCATCGCTCTGCTCGGCACATGGCGGTACTCGTCGAGTACCGCCATGTGCTCGCCCGACATGTTCGGGTGGCGGGGATCTGTGCCGGAAGAGGCACAGATCCCAAGAAGCTCCGCTGGACCACCAGGGACTGGAGGTACGGGGGCATTGCGGAGATGAAGGGGGCATTGCGGAGATGAAGGGGGACATTGTGGAAGAGGGGCATAGACTCTATGCCCCTCTTCCACAATGTCCCCCTTCATCTCCGCTATGCCCGTCTTCCACAATGTGCCCCTTCATCTCCGCTATGCCCCTCTTCCACAATGTGCCCCTTCATCTCCGCTATGCCCCTCTTCCACAATGTCCCCCTTCATCTCCTCTATGGCATAGAGGAGATGAAGGGGGACATTGTGGAAGAGGGGCATAGCGGAGATGAAGGGGCACATTGTGGAAGAGGGGCATAGCGGAGATGAAGGGGCACATTGTGGAAGACGGGCATAGCGGAGCTGAAGGGGGACATTGCGGAGCTGAAGGGGGCATTCTGAGATGAAGGGGGCATAGCGGAGATGAAGGGGGCATTGACCAGGCACCCTCCCCTCATCAGAGCAGGGGGTGCCTGGTGTTGCCCCATTCATTTCAATGGGGCTCGGGTGCTCGGCCGAGCACTCGAGCCTCAGGGGGTGCTCGGTCAGAGCACCCGAGCACCCGAGCATCGTGGTGCTCGCTCAACACTAGTTATCCTGCTTTTGATACAAAACCCCGCTGAGACTAAGATTAGTGAATCCTGTCTCAAGAAAAAATGGCTTACCTCCTTCTGGATAAGCCAGACAAGGAGCCTGGGTGAGTCTACTCTTGAGCTCAGATACGGCATGTTCCTGAGCTTCACCCCAGATCCACGGTTGATCTTTCTTCAATAATAACAACAATGGTTTAGTTATTTCTGAATAATTATCAATAAACTTCCGGGAATAATTCATCATGCCTAGGAAGGATCTCAATTCATGGAGATTAGTTGGTGTTTTAGATTTAACTATCGCTTCCACCTTCTTTCTTTGTGGGTTTAACCCTTCGGTGCTCACCTCATGACCAAGAAAGTTAACTTTGGTGCGGCACATCTGTGCCTTTTTGAGCGACAGTTTAACACCAGCTTCCTTTAGCTGATTAAATACATATTTAATTTCTGTGATATGATTTTGGAAGGTAGTACTTTTAATCAGGACATCATCCACATAGCAGAGAGTCCCCCTAGCCATAGCATCAGGCATAGCCTTGTGCATAAAAACGGCAAATTCATGACCTGAGTTGATATACCCAAAAGGCATTCTAACCCAGGCGTATTGTACTCCTCCAAAAGTGAAAGTTAGCTTGTATTGGTCTTCCTCACTGACTTTAATGGTCCAGTACCCTTGGGCACAGTCAATTACTGTAAAAATTTTGGACCCTTGCATCTGAGCCAAACATTGATCTGTATATGGCACCGGCCAGCCGGACATATATACACGTTTGTTCAGTTGCCTTAAGTCAGCACACAAACGCCATTGACCATTGGGTTTTAGGATTCCCAAGATTGGGTTATTATTAGTGTTGAGCGAGCACCCCGATGCTCGGGTGCTCGGGTGCTCTGACCGAGCACCCCCTGAGGCTCGAGTGCTCGGCCGAGCACCCGAGCCCCATTGAAATGAATGGGGCGACACGAGCATTACACCAGGCACCCCCTGCTCTGATGAGGGGAGGGTGCCTGGTCAATGCCCCCCTTCATCTCCGCTATGCCCCCTTCATCTCCGAATGCCCCCTTCATCTCCGCAATGTCCCCCTTCATCTCCGCTATGCCCCTCTTCCACAATGTCCCCCTTCATCTCCGCTATGCCCCTCTTCCACAATGTCCCCCTTCATCTCCGCTATGCCCCTCTTCCACAATGTCCCCCTTCATCTCCTCTATGCCATAGAGGAGATGAAGGGGGACATTGTGGAAGAGGGGCATAGCGGAGATGAAGGGGGACATTGTGGAAGAGGGGCATAGAGGAGATGAAGGGGGACATTGTGGAAGAGGGGCATAGCGGAGATGAAGGGGGACATTGTGGAAGAGGGGCATAGAGTCTATGCCCCTCTTCCACAATGTCCCCCTTCATCTCCGCTATGCCCCTCTTCCACAATGTCCCCCTTCATCTCCGCAATGCCCCCTTCATCTCCGCAATTCCCCCGTACCTCCAGTCCCTGGTGGTCCAGCGGAGCGTCTTCAGATCTGTGCCTCTTCCGGCACAGATCCCCGCCACCCGAACATGGCGGGCGAGCACATGGCGGTACTCGACGAGTACCGCCATGTGCCGAGCAGAGCGATGCTCGAGCCGATCCGAGCATCGGCCGAGCACGCTCGCTCAACACTAGTTATTATAAGAGCTGTGCACTGGCCGTATAATACCCCTCTCTTTGAGGTTCCTTATAATTTCTGCCAATGAGTCATAGGACGCAAGTGGAAGACGGTACTGTTTGACATATACAGGAGGTAACTTAGGGTCAGTTTGTATGCGGGCAACGTGTAGGTTTGTTAAACCACAATCATAAGAATCCTTGGCAAACAGCTCTTGGAATTCCATAAGTATTTCCCTTAGCTGTTGGAGTTCAGAATCATCAGAGCACGCATCGGCTAGAGAGATTTGCTCTTCTACTAGCTCATTAAAACCTGGAAATGCTTCAGGCTTACCTAACTCATAAGTTTCCTCAAGCTGTGTAGATAAATCATGAGCATTTACTCTTACCTTATCCACAGCCTCCTGATACTCTTGGGCCTCTGGTTCCTCCATCTGGTGTTCAAATACCAGAGAGGATTCTTCAATCCGGCATGTACCTGTATCAGGGCTATATGGATACACAGATTGAACGGAAAACAGTCCCTCTGGAAGGGAGTAAAACAATTGCTCAACAAGTTGCTCCTCAGACAGATAATTATCAGGTAGTAGGCCTATTACTTGGTTCTGAAACCCAAATGTATAGTATTCTGAATCCAGAGCATAACCTATTACAGTTCCTTTCTGTAAGGTAATACTGTGTGGGGTTATGTTATTTACCACTATGTGGACTGGTGTTCTACGAATACTCACCATAGGGGTGTGTGATACAGAAATTCCTAATTGTTGAATCCTATTTGAGAGGCATATTAATGCATCAGGATTCTCAAGGTTCTGACCACTACGAACCTGCAAGGATATGGGGACCTGACTTGCCCCACCAGGTAAAGTGACCTTATTAGCTACCTGTAACTTTACTGCATATGGCAACAGTTGACATGACTTCAGGGCTTTTAAGTCCTCCTGAAATCCACAAGGGTTCCCTTCTAACCTAGTCCATAGGTTGTTATTCACCAGATCAATCTGGGCGGCAAAACGATGTATTAAATCGTTGCCAATATAGATCTGGTGTTGGGGATTCTCCACTACAAGAAAAACATGTTTGGCGGACCTGTCACCTAGAGATATAGATAACAGACACCTCGCAACAACGTTATAATTTATAGCATCGTCATCTAGGTCATGTACCAAATTATCATATGGTGCTAGATACTTAATATGGATAGGATCTCTTACCTCCATCAGTAGGCTGTTACTAATGTAACTGTTTTCCAATTTCAGATTCAGTTTGGCCTGTTTGATCCTCCCCAAGTCTTTAACCTGTAAGGAAACAAACAACTCACCCCCTGTATTGTCAATAGACGTCAGATATTGAGAATGATTCTCTGGATCTGCTGGTTCAGAGGGTGATCTGTGAAGAGAGATGGTTAAAACATCGCCTTCTAGCTTCACGTTCTGAATCTGTTCTGGTAACGCCTTGATGGAGATATCACCTTCCATATATTCAGTATCAGTATTAGGTATCTGTAAAACAGTGAGGTTAGGGTTCTGGCTATTGACAAAGTGGATTTCAATAGTATCCCTATTTTCCTCTACCACATGATCATTTCTATGGGGGCGTTGCAATGCCCGCTCATAATTGATTGGGGTTTTAACCTGCAACCAGATGACATTATTCACACAGTCTATGACGGGACTTAATCGCCGCAGTAGATCGGCACCTATAATTAACCTGTTATAGGGAACTTCAACTACTATGACCTTATGTGTGAATAATTTGTTACCGATTTTAAAATGTAACCATGTGGTTCCCAATACGTTTAAGGGGTTACCTCCTACGCTTATTAGGGATCCATCAAATGCCTTTAACACTGGCTTTACAGAAGCTTCCTCCATAATTTGATGGAAATGGGAGCTAGATAAGATGGTAGCTTGTGACCCTGTATCCAGGAGACTGGAAATGATTAGGTCATCAAGCCCCTGCAATGTAACATCAATAAAATATCTTCCTTCAAATTCATGCATTTTACATAAATAATTACGATGTGAAATCGTCTTATAATCCCTCCACTGCCTGCAAGGGTTAATTCCTGAATTTACAGGAGCAGACTTGCTGACCACTGGGTCATGTTGTACAGCTGCAGCATCCCCCTTCACTCCTCCTCCTCGTTCAACCTGTTCTGGAAAAATGCAGGAAAAAGAAGTGACATCATCAGGGATGGACTTATGTGTACTTGGCTGTGGATGAGATAAGGAAGAAATGTTAGAGTCACACAAAGCATTTACATCCTGTAAAGAAAATGTGTTAGCATTCCTGTTGGTTAAATCATTATCGGTTATTATAGGACTTACATAGGGTAAAGCAATGTTATTCTTTTCCCCTAAGGCCTGCTTACCATTACCCTGTTCTGTTATTGAGTGGCAGTTGCCACTCCTGGGGCTGTCCCTAAAAAAGGGTTAGATCCCTGCTGGGTATCAGAACTGGGACTTTGGCCTAGCTGTGCCATAGTGGTCATCATTTTTGCCATCATATCTGTTAGGTTGTTAACCTGGACCTTAAGACTCACTTGCTTCTGACCTTGGTTCCCAGAATCAGACTTATTATTCTGCTGATTTTGCTGGGCCCCCTGACTATTAGAGTTTTTACTCTTTTTGAACCTCCTGGGAAACTTGGATCTATTTTGGTTTTTGTTGTATCCCTGGGATCTCTTGAAAAATGGTTTCTGACCATTTGAATTATTAGACCCCTGGGAACTAACAGAGGCAGGTCCCTTCTGTCCTGGTGCCTGTTTCTGAACCTGTGGAGATTTTAACACCTCTGCATAGGTTCTCTTGCCAGATTCAAAGGGCAAACTCTCCTCAACCAATGTTTCTGCTACACACTGGGAGGCAGGCTTCTTGTCCCTAGCTGGGGTATTCTCACTCTGCTGGGCATTATACAGCTTCATAGCTTGAGTGAGTAACCAATCTAGTGATAATAGGGGTGAATAATCCCTAGCTAGATTAGTTTTCATGTATCTAGGCAGAGCATTAAAGAATAGCTCCCTGAACTCATAGGAATGAAAATCTGCGTCCCTATCTGCAAGGATATATGCACATTTAAGCTCTGACAAGAATTGCCTGGGATCCTGGTCTGGCCTACATTTTAGCGCATATATAGCACATTTAGCCTCATGGCGAGTTTTATAAGGACCAAACGCTAGGATTATCTGTTCCACTGTTTCCTCCCAGGTAGTGATACCCATCTCAGCTATAGAACTGAAAAAGAAATTCTCTGAAACATCAAAAACCCAAGGCACATAATCCATTTTATGACGGTCAGAATGAAGGCCTAGAGATGCAAGTGTTTCAGTATAACGGTCTAAGTGACTCACAATGGATATTTTAGATTTTCTGTGGAAAACTGGCACGGTATCTCTCAGAAATCTTATTATCTTAGTTCCTTCAACTAAAGGTGACTGTTCCTCCTGTTCAAACCTACTTAATGTGGGCATTGGCCTCCTGTTAGGTTTGAACATTGACTCCCTGTTAGAGGACAATCTGTGCCCTGTTAAAAGGCTCCGTGGTGCAGGGTGTGTGTCTTCCTCTGGGATGTTACCCTCATCATCACACTTCAGCAAAAAGTGTGACTTCTGAGGACTAACATCCCCCTCCTTCCCAGGTGAGTAATCCTGATGACTACTAGATATAGCTGGTTGGGTCTGAACTACCTTATCAAGACTAATATCCTGTCCCATCTCAGAGGGGGTATGGTCAGAATCAGAAGCAGTAAGGGCCTGCATTCTTTCTGACAATTCCTGGATCTGACTGGACAAGACATTAAACATATCTAGATCCAGTGATTTATCCCCTTTAGGGGCATTATCACTGGTCTGATATACCAGCACTTGCTCTCGCAATTTTATATTCTCCTGAACCCGCTTGTCTAAATGGGATTGTAGTTGCCTAATGTGTTCTTGCAAAATGTATATCTCACCTTGTAGATCACACATTTTAGCATTAAGGGCAGTATTATGTGCTTTTGTAGACCACATTTCCTCAAGAGCTGTTTTACGCCTGCTCTCTAGCCCATTTACCTGGCGCTGGAGATTCTCAATATGCTCTTCTTGTGAGTTTGCAATTTTGACAAACTTACGCACCTCTTCCTCTAACTCAGAAATCTTTTCAGTCTGATCCTTTAGTGCCTGTTTTAGTGGCTCTACACCCTTTTGATAAGCCTCCAATTTGTTTCTCTGGAAGCCTATAATAGTTAACAATTCAGGCACAATTAATAAAATCTGGGTGTCCAAATCCCTTGCCTTAGTTTGATCTATACACCTATTCAATGCTTGATAATAGAAGCTATCAGGCTGCCACATTTTATCAAATTGGGATACTACTTTTAGCTCTATGTCAGTACACCATTGCTGGGCATCAGTCTTAATTTTGAGGCGAGAATGGATGGCATAAATTAACCTCCCTTCTACAGCCCATTTCATGTCTTCTTCTGGTCTCTGTTCCATTGGATCAGACACTGAAGAAGTTGCCTGAGACATGTTTAAGCACAAATATGTTACTGTGTAATATATCTGTCAATAAAATTATTTGACAAATGTGTCAATCCTATATAAAGATCTCGGTGGGACCTCCAAAAATCTGCCGGGCTATTTATAGGAAGGTATCCAAAGGGTTAAACAGAGAACCACTCAGGCTGGATTTCTTCACTTAAATAGACAAATGACAATATAAAATAATTCGAGAACTTTATCTTTAATATGTATTGACACGCTACTTCACAGTAACGAATTGATCACAAGAATCAATCCTTCATATTTGTGCAAAAATATATATTTTATTAAAATACAATATATACAAGTATCAGCAACAATGAAATAATTAAGTGACTAGCAATTATAATAGGTATACAGAAAATCAAACCACACTATTTATCATAAAGATTACCAGTGGTGCAAGGGTTAACCACCTATAGGTATATTCAGAGGTATAATAACAATAATTACATTCAGCAGCATAGAATAGGTTAATTGATTGTTACAATTAATAGAATACAGTTGGCTGCAGGGTCTCTTAATACCTCTGCCCCAGAAACTGTATAGACTATGCCAATTATGATGTAAGGTGTACTGTGAGATGAATTAAAGAATTCCTCTAACAATTCCTTGTATCATATATCAATAATAATCAAATTTAGGGAATAGCTGGAATAAAATCCCAGATTTTAAATCTCTATAATTTAATTATCTACTGAATTCAATATTGAATACCTCTGAATAAAAATATATAAATTGCAATTAATATAGTCAAACAAAGATTATATAAATAATCTACTTAGAATTACTTCATGCCACATATGTCTATAAAGTAACCAACTTCAGTCAACATATATTATGACAATAGCAACCTATATAAAACCTATAGGCACTCCAAGGGTTAATACAGACGTTTAAAACAGATGCCACACCCAGCAATTATTTTGTCTATTGAGTTAATACCTAATTACAAAATATAAGCCTGGCACATATACAGAGAATTCCAAAGAAAACACCACTAACAACAGACAAGTAGCAGTTAAAGGGTTAATAACTGGATTCAAAGAATATCCTGTATCAAATATTAACTATTATAATCTTCCCAGAACCACAAAATATTACTCTAGGAATACGAAGATTAATATTAGCTAATATAAATAACCCACGCTATATACTGTATTACACTGATTGGCAATTTATAACATTTCCCAATAATTATATAGATTCTATTATTTCCAGAATTTAATAGCTAAATCTAGCTTATTATAAATTATCCCAAATGGTTGGCCAGTCCACTTAAGACAACTATAAAACTATATTTCTTCAAACAGAAGAAAAATTGTGAAATTCTGGATTAATTGAATCTAAATGAATAATTGATATAGTTACCAATCAAAGTTTCTTTGTATTTCTCTGTGAGAGGCAGGATTAGAACTTCTCAGCAAAGCCTTCTTTTGTCAGGAATCACCAGGAGTACTTATTCAGGAAGTCACCTTTTCTGTTTCAGCCAGTTAAGTTGCGTCAAAGACCCTCTTTTAGGAAGTCAAAAAGACCCTTAACTAAGAGTAATTGGGGATTATATTGACAAATTTTGCCTTATCAGTTATCCCCACCTTTGTCTGATGATTGGACAAAGAGCCATCTCATTATACCGTGACATCACCGGTCTGCCCTGATTGGATATTAATATATCCCTAATTATTCAAGGAATGCGGATATCCCAGTTATGATGCTCTCAAGACTCTAGATGGAGCTCTTACTCTACTTTAGAATTTTACCTATAATTAGTTTTATGTTAGATCATGTGGCTTTCGTCAAGACCGAGAAAGGTCAAAAGGGTTATCAAAAACCTCATAAACATGTCATTTTGCTGTGTCTTTTACATAAGGGAGTCCGTCTCTCTCAGCCACATTGGCTCCAACTGACTATCCATCTGCCATTAAACTGACATTGTTATTTTTACTCCCTACCTTGGACTAATGGCTCATTGTTCACATATGATGTAATTTGAACACATTTTAAACAGAATTTCAGCTAATTCCTAGAATTTAGAATTAACCCTGTAGGGTCCCCCAGGACAAAGTCTCTGACATTATGATGTAAGGGGTGTTGTGAGATGAATTAAAGAATTCCTCTAACAATTCCTTGTATCATATATCAATAATAATCAAATTTAGGGAATAGCTGGAATAAAATCCCAGATTTTAAATCTCTATAATTTAATTATCTACTGAATTCAATATTGAATACCTCTGAATAAAAATATATACATTGCAATTAATATAGTCAAACAAAGATTATATAAATAATCTACTTAGAATTACTTCATGCCACATATGTCTATAAAGTAACCAACTTCAGTCAACATATATTATGACAATAGCAACCTATATAAAACCTATAGGCACTCCAAGGGTTAATACAGACGTTTAAAACAGATGCCACACCCAGCAATTATTTTGTCTATTGAGTTAATACTTTCAAATTACAAAATATAAGCCTAGCACATATACAGAGAATTCCAAAGAAAACACCACTAACAGCAGACAAATAGCGGTTAAAGGGTTAATAACTGGATTCAAAGAATAACCTGTATCAAATATTAACTATTATAATCTTCCCAGAACCACAAAATATTACTCTAGGAATACCAAGATTACTATTAGCTAATATAAATAACCCACGCTATATACTGTATTACACTGATTGGCAATTTATAACATTTCCCAATAATTATATAGATTCTATTATTTCCAGAATTTAATAGCTAAATCTAGCTTATTATAAATTATCCCAAATGGTTGGCCAGTCCACTTAAGACAACTATAAAACTAAGTTCTTCAAACAGAAGAAAAATGATAAAATTCTGGATTAAATGAATCTAAATGAATAAATGATATAGTTACCAATCAAGTTTCTTTGTATTTCTCTGTGAGATGGCAGGATCAGCAAAGCCTTCAAGAAGTCACCAAGAGCCCTTTTCTGTTTCAGCCAGTTAAGTTGAGTCAAAGACCCCCCTTTTAGGAAGTCAAAAAAAAGACCCTTAACTAAGAGTAATTGGGGATTATATTGACAAATTTTGCCTTATCAGTTATCCCCACCTTTTTCTAATGATTGGATAAAGATCCATCTCATTATACCGTGACATCACCGGTCTGCCCTGATTGGATATTAATATATCCCAAATTATTCAAGGAATGCGGATATCCCAGTCATAATGCTCTCAAGACTCTAGGTGGAGCTCTTACTCTACTTAAATTTCTTACATATAATCAGCTTTTATGTCATCAATGATGTATGTAAGAGGGCATGAAACGTCATATAAATTCTGTCATTTCCTAGACGTTCTCATAGGGGAGGATTTTTCTCATACTAAGAATGTCTGGCAAAACCCATTTCATCATCATAAATGTCGGCTAGTTATTTCTCACTCCCTACCTTGGACTAATGGCTCATTGTTCACATATGATGTAATTTGAACACATTTTTAACAAAATTTCAGCTAATTCCTACAATTAGAATTAACCCTGTATGGTCCCCCAGGACAAAGTCTCTGACACTTCATAACTAAAACTTTCCATTCCCCTTACTAGTTTTGTAGCCCTCCTCTGCACTTCCTCTACTTCCATAAAGTCCTTTTTCAGAAAGGGCGCCCAGAATTGAACGGCATATTCTAGGTGGGGACTTACCATGGGCCTGTAAATAGGCATAATAATATCTTCCTCCCTTGAGTCAATACCCCTTTTAATACATGCCAGTATCTTATTGGCCTTTGAAGCTGCCAGCTGGCACTGCATGCTACTGCTAAGTCTATTGTCTACCATTACTCCCAAATCCTTTTCATTAGTAGATTTCCCCAGAGAAACACCATTTAAACTATATGTTGCATTTTTATTATACCCAAAATGCATAACTTTACACTTGTCTATATTGAATCTCATCTGCCATTTGCCTGCCCAGTTACTCAATTTGTCCAAATCCTCTTGTAATAAAGACACATCCAGTTCAGACTTTATTACCTTACTTAATTTTGTGTCATCAGCAAACACTGATACATGGCTCCCTATGCCCTCTGGGCGGTATCGTTAACATTAGGAATATTGGTTGAGAAAACGTTGTTGGCCTGTGAGGCCCATTTGTCCTTTCTTTGGATATTAAAATTATTACTCATAATGAGAATAGAAACAAATATTTGGATGTGCAAACACTAGAGAAAACCCGTGCACTGATTAAGAAATGAAATAAAATAAAAAAAAATCTTTTTAAGGGGGTTATGAGCTACAGATCCGAATATTAGCTGTAATTGGGTGCAAGTTCAATAGCATCAGCTAAACAACAGAGAAAAAGGAAGCCCTTTAGTTGCACTCCAAAAGAAATATCCCTAAAATATATATATGATCAGACAATGCTGGATAAAGCTTTGTATGTTAATGTATCTTGATGACAGGTAAGTAGAGTACAGAGGTCGTAAGGTTGTTACCAAGTACTGAACCCTGAGGCACTCCACTCTCAACTTTAACTGTATTGGAGAATTGTCCATTTACAACCACACACTGTTCTTTACCCTTCAACCAGTTTTGTATCCAAATGCAAAGGTTATTCCTTAGCCCCAATTTTATATTTTATACCCCAGCCTTCTGTGTGGCACTGTATCAAATGCATTTACAAAATCTGTATATACTGTATCAACTGCCTTACCACTGACTAGGTTGCTACTTGGATGCTGGTCCCCAGCACAACTGCTCCCTCTGCACACCCCCTGTAGATTCACCTCTAGTGGTAGAATTAGACAAAGGATAGTAGCTGCTATTTCTCTTTCTGCATATGGCGCATTCACAGAATCTTTAACTAATTGTCGCCTGCTAAAACCACGCCTGCTTTTTTCTGAGTTCTTTTTGAAACAAGAGCACACGGTAGCTAAATGAGGAAAATTATACACAAATTGAGAATACTCATGCACAATTCAATATTTATTAAGCTATACATTTTTTGGTATTGTTTCACTAGAGATTGTTAGATTGAACCTGCTTCATGCATGCCACCCTTGTTTCTTAGTTATCTGTTGATTGTAAGCTTTTGGTCAGGGACCTCATTTCCAGCGATTCACTTTGCAAAGCACTTGTAACCATACCTGGGAACTCTCCCGATTTGGAGATTTGGACTCGGGTTTTGAGAGTGCATTACCAGGTCTCCAGGGCAGATGTTGATTCTCTGGATGTGGGGAGTTTTCTTTAAAACTCTGCCCACTTCTGCTCCTTCCCACCCAGTTCCCCCCACTTCCCGCCCACTTGTGTGATACCCCGGAAAGCCCCACCTCCACTTGTGGGTAAACTCTGCCACCTTTTTGCAGTGATTTGCGGCAATTATACTCACCAGAGGATTCCCTCCCCGATCTCTTCAAATGAAAGTTCCCTGGTCTGCTTGTAAACCAGATCTGGCTAAACCCTTAAGGTGGTACTTTCACCCTGAGTAGAGTGAAATTTCATCATTTTTTCTAATAAAGTTATCTTTTTTTTCCCCTTTCCGTTTCAGACATGTTAATTTAACAGTAAACCTGGTGACGTTGCTGAGAAGTTCCATGTGGTACAAGCTGTAACTCTAGTTAGCGACCCTTAAGCATGCAACATCAGAATGTCGTCCTGTTGATGCTGGTGACTTTCTGATGTCGTCCTTTTGATTCAGGCGTCATTATGACCTTGCCCTTTTGATGGTCGTCAACTAGAGGGCGACATTTCAATAGTATGCCAACCTTGGTTAGGTTTTAGGCTGATTCAGTAACTTTCAAAACGTTTTAACTGGTTGATGGAATGAATGATTAGGAGAGGACATATATATCAGCATAATAGATCCACTTTAATTGTAAAGTCCTGCGAACAGTTGTGGCGGTATATAAATAAACATATTCATTCAGTCACTTTACAATCATATCATTGCATCCAGCTAGAGGATTTTCTTTTCCTCTGTCTGTCTAGATCTGAGCTGATTCCAATTATGCAGATTATAAAGTGAGTGAACAGGGCGAAACCCAGGGTGTGGACTGCAGCTTTGTACCTTTACACAGAGAGTAATGCTCAGTTATACAGTACCTGGAAATGTCACCAGGACCTGTACTTATATATAGACGTGTTTGTGTGCATATTGTCACCCATCTGTTTGTGAGTTAGGAGGAGCAGGGGAGTCATCCTGTGCGCTGGGAGTGTGTGAGTTAAAAGTCAGGTGTCTGGAGGCAACAAGTCAGACTTATCACAATGGCTCTGTCCAAGAGGCAGCTATTGCTCTTTGTGTGTGGAGTGACGTTTTTGGCAGGGGTAAGTAGAAGTTCTGTGTGTCTGTCTGTGTATTATATATATATCCAAATATATATATGTCTGTCTGTGTATTATATATATATGTATATGTTTCCTATGTAATAATCACACTCAGTCCTTCTTCTCATGCTATATGTGCATCAAACATTATATCTACCTCAAGGTATATTAGTATTTTTGTTAAAAGTTTTTATCATTTAAGGGGTTAACCCTTTGAGTGCCAGAGAGGTATCCTACGCATTGCTTTGCAATGCGTTGGATACCTCTCTGGCACTCAAAGGGTTAAAAACAATAACTACTAACGTGTACCCATCAAAAGACACTGTCACGTTTTTCCTTGTCTTTGCCGCTTTCTTGCTCTCTCTCTCTCTTTGACCCCCGTTATAGTCTCTCTGTGCCCCCTTATAGTCTCTCTTTGCACCCCTTATAGTCTCTCTTTGCACCCCTTATAGTCTCTCTGTGCCCCCTTATAGTCTCTCTTTGCACCCCTTATAGTCTCTCTGTGCCCCCTTATAGTCTCTCTTTGCACCCCTTATAGTCTCTCTTTGCACCCCTTATAGTCTCTCTGTGCCCCCTTATAGTCTCTCTTTGCCCCCTTATAGTCTCTCTTTGCCCCCTTATAGTCTCTCTTTGCACCCCTTATAGTCTCTCTTTGCACCCCTTATAGTCTCTCTGTGCCCCCTTATAGTCTCTCTTTGCACCCCTTATAGTCTCTCTGTGCCCCCTTATAGTCTCTCTGTGCCCTCAGTAAACTCTCTCTGTCCTCCTTTCTTCCTATTTGTCCATCTTGCACTCTCTCTGTTGTCCTTACTCTCCCTCAGGGACGTGCACAGACATTTTGGGGGGCAGGGGCTCAAATGAAAAAAAGGGCACTTCTCATAATTATTGTTATTATTATTTTTTTTTTAAAAGGGCACAAGGGCACTTTGGACAAAAAGGGCAGGTGCTCAAGCCCCCCTTTGTGTCTATGTGTGCACGTGCCTGCTCTCCCTCTCTGAGCTCCTTGCTCCCTCTATCTCCATTCTCATCTCACCATGTCTGTCTCTGCTTTCCTTGCTCTCTCTCTCTCTGTTTATATCCCTCTCTCTCTCTCCTCTCTATGAATATGTCTCCCTACCCCTCTCTGCCTTCTCTCTGTCTTGCTCTCTTTATTCAACTACTCTCTCTTGCTGTCTCTCACTTGGTCTCTCTCCATTCTCTCTCTCTCTGGCTCTCATTCTCTCTCTCTTGACCTCTCACCCTTCTTTCTCTCTCTCTCATTCTCTCTCTCTCTTCTCTTTTGTCCTTTCTCTTTCTCTCTCTCTTGCCCTCTCTTCCTTCTCTTGCTTGTCTTATCTCTCTCTTGGCCTCTCTCCTTCTCTCTCTCTCTAAATCTATACGTTTTCCCAGTGCATCTGCATGGCATTGGTCTCTAACACCAGCAGCTGTACTTCAGGGCATGCACTACAGCAGGGCTCAAAATTTCCAATCACCACTAGCCAATGGCGAGTGAAAATTTAGCCCTGGCGAGTAGAAATTCAGCCCTGGTGGGTATGTTATGTATTGCAGTGGTGACCAACTTTTCAGGTCTGACTAGTAGCAAAGGACTTCACATTTTAAGCTCTGCACTGCAGCATATGATCACTGTGGTGCATGGCACTGTATAAAATCTGCCAGCATCAGTATGTAATGCCAGCCAGCCCCTTGCCACCAGTCACATAGCGTGTGCAGGGAAATGGTGAACACTATATATAATTTCCTCTGTGTCTTGCTTAGTGCATTGGTCTAAGCAAAGAGTAGATGAAAGGGTCGCCCCTAATTACCCAGATTGCCTCATTGTCCTCCCCTAGTGCAACAGGCATTATGTGGAGAAGCTTGTGTGTATATAGTTCAGTAACCTGATGTTATACAAAGCAGACACAGGAAGATCGTTCCAGACCCTGTAATTGTAAGGGATTGTGGTGATACATTTCCCCTCTGTCACTGCCCCCAATCGCTTCATCACTGCACGGTTATCTCCCTGTGTCTGATCCTGTCTCTCCATGCCTGCCCCTCTCCTTGTTTCTGACCCCCCTCTCCATGTTTCTGCCCCCTCTCCATGTCTGCCCCCTCTTTCTACTTCAGCCCCCTCACTATTTCTGCCCCTCTTTCTCTGTCTCAGTCCTCCTTTCTCCATGTCTACCCCTGTCTCTGTCCCGGCTCCCTTATGTCAGTCTTTGCCCTCTCTCCCTCACTATAATGTGTCTCACTGAGGCTGATGTTATAAGATGAATTCTGGAAGAATCCAATTTGACCAATGGGGGGGGGGGGGCAAATAAACATTCCAAGTGAGGTAATGGGACTTTTAACACATATGCATTGGGTCTCTGGCTCTCAAGGGGTTAACAGGCCCCATTCAGATCAATGGAAATTTAGGGAATGTTTATTTGTCCCCTATGGTGCAGATGGTTTGCCCTAGAATTGCTCCCCAATGCATTCCCAATGTCTTTCTTCCTCCCCATCTTTCCAGCCCTCCTCTAGTCCCTCTCTCACACACCCCTCATTTATCTTGCTCTCCCCAAACCCCACCCCCAACCGTACTCCAGGATTGGATATTCCATCAGACGGAGTAGGCAGCAGACGGGAGTGCAACATTTTCAGGGACACTGGGGGGGAGATTCCACACATACTTACCCTAATCTCTGCACCTAGGGTTGGCTGAGCATTTGGGGGATAGTCCCTTCCTAAGCCCTTCAGTGGCCCTTATGCACATACCTGGGAACTCTCTGGATCTGCGCTGCAACTATGTTTTTTCAACCTTTTGAGTACTTTGCAATGCATTACATACCCCTCTGTCACTGAAAGGGTTAATCACCAGGTATCCGCAGACACCGGCTGATTTTCCAGCTGCCCACGTCTCCTCCTGTCATCATACTTCCCACCTTGCTCCTCCCACTTTCTGTCCACTTCCCATCCCAATCCCAGTTAAGGTCTGCCCACCTATTGAAGCCCCACCCACTTTATCATGAGAGTCCCATCATTAACACAAGTCTAATCGTAGTCCATAATTCCTCTCCAGAGGCTTCACAGAAGGAAGTGCCCAGGCATCAAAGCTGGGAACTCTCTGAATTTGCCCTGTTTTTTGCTACTGATTACCGGGTCTCCAGAGCAGAGGCTGATTCTCTGCATGTGGGGAGTTTTATAATGATAACATTCTGCCCACTTCTCCTCTTTAACAGTCTGTTCCTCTCATTTCCTGCCCACTTCTCCTCCCACTCATGATTAAGCCCCTCTTTTGCCGCAAATCGCGTCATTTATCTCTCCCTAGCGACAGCACAGGGAAGTGCACAAGACAAAGTTCCCGGTTATGCCAGGTATTCTTATGCACAAAAGAAATATGAGCAATTTCAGGGTGAAGCAAGGGGAAATCTTCTTACTGTGAACATAAGGAAAGCCCTGTGCCCCTTGACAGGTTTTTCAGGATTTTCCTTATGCTCACTGAAGATTGTACCTCTCTGTGATCCATCCGGACAGTCTTGCTGCTCTGAGGTGAGCAGTGTTACATCAGTAAAAGGGGCTGGAGGGGGATACTTTATCATTCAATTACTCTTGTACTACAGATCAAACAGTATTTAAATAACACTTTCCATTATCCAAATACTATGAATATTAATTGGAGCTGTTTTTTGTGTGAAACATTACTTTAATGTTTGTTCAAACGTCACTAATATATATACACTAGTTGAAGAGCCTGTTACACGGGCCACAGTGCTACTGCCAGCCGGTTGCAGGGCAGTCATGCACAGTAGAGATTGCCTGCGCCATTGCTGATACAGAGCTGGACGCTCCTTCGGATCTCCCAGCTCTGTATCAGCCGTGGAGCGGGCAGTCTCTACTGCGCATGACTGCAGCATGCACAGCAGTGTCTACTGCACGTGACTGCGTCATTACACACGTTTTAGCGAATTATTATATAGGATATAGGACATGTGTATATAAATTAGTCTTTGTAAATAAAATACTTTGGTCTTGTTCTAACTCATTTATTCAGTTACACAAAGAGGTGTCAATAGGTCACAATATAACTTAAAACCTCTCTGCAATGCCCCGCCCATCAGTCACACCCCCAGCAACACCCCCTAAAACAAAAATGTTCCTCATTGGCCATTTGAAATGTTGGGAGGTGTGAGAGTAGGAGAATTTTTATTTAACCCTTTTTGTGCCAGACTGGTGCGCAACACATTGCTTTGCAATGCGTTGCGCACCACTCTGGCACTCAAAGGGTTAATCCTATCTACTGTGCATTTTTGTGTGTGTTGTTTTAATACCTATTCATAACATACCTTTGCCTTGAGTGGGAGGCCCCTGCTTGTTCTACCCGCACCTTGATTGCCACGTATTTCTACAGTGTGTGGGTATATCTATACATGAATACAGTCTTACAACGTGTTTGACAGGCAATCAAAAAATGCTGTGTGAAGGACTCTTAATTTTTTAATTCCTTAGAAGAAAAAGAGGACAGAAAAGAATTAAACATGTAATTTTTTTGGTACTCACACCTATCTTAATCGCTGAGTACCTCATAGACCTTCTAGATAGAAAGGGGACACGTTCAATGCTATGTCTTGCATTCAGATCAGTGGGTATTAAAGGTATAGTAATGTTTCACGAAAACATAGTATTTGGACTTTGGAGAGTGTTATTTCAATACTGTCAGAGTTGTGGTTCAAGAGTAATTGAATGATAAAGTTTCCCCCTCCCGCCTGGGTGTGCTGTTGCTATCACTTTCAGTGGAAGCTTAAACCGCAGACTCAAGATCTTTTACATCTTTTACATGTGTCATGTAGACTATATTGATTTGTGGCAAAGAATATGACTGACAATACAAATTGGTTTATTAAAAATATATTACAAAATGAACACAGTGCAAATCAATAATACAATTGCATGTGTAAATGCTTACATTAATTTAAACACCTTCCTGCTGAACCTTTTTCAATCCCCAATACTAAGCATGTTTTCATACTTTTGTTCCAGTTTACAGTCAAATTACAATTTTAGGTATGTTTCTGGGAACAACCCACACCTGTCATGCTCCATTTCTTTTCAGCAGACCCTGTATGACCTACTGACACGTATTTGTGTAATTGAATAAATAATTTAAAGGGATAGTAATACTTAGTTTTATCTTTATTTTATTTTGTAGGCATTAAAAAAACACGAAGAACGATATAAGTTTTATCTCTCAAACCTTTATGGTTTGAGAGATATTCACGACCAAAGAGTCTAATGGTGCAGTATCAGAAACTGGTTTATTCAAAATAAAACAATATATAAAACCTAACAATTAGAATAAGATACAGTTTAGAATATAACAACATAAAATCGCTCACGCTCTACGCGTTTCGTAACACACTGTTAATTCCCTCAGGAGCAAAATAAATGTATATAATACTGTTTGTTTCCTCTATTGCTGTGTTATCCATCTGTTTTATTGTTTTGGATCAGTAGTTACTCCCAGTTAAAAAAGCAAGATTTGTGTGGTGCTCTCTGCTGGTATATAGTGATACAGCATTTGGGTTGTGGTCCACTATATTACCTTTTATTTTCTATATTACAAAACAAAATAACAACCTCGAGAACGGAGCTTGTTACAAATAGTTGAATTGAATACAAAGTCCAACCAACAGGAGGTTCTGAAATGAAAAGCTTTTTTTGTGTTTGCTAATCATTATCTCAAAGAGTGGACTTGATAAAATCAAGAAAAATAGAAATGTTATTGTTAAAAAAATAGGTTAACTGATAATCGTTATACCTAACATCGAGATCGACATCAAATATATCTACAGCCAAACAAATTACCCAATGAGACCGGCCCTTATGGAGGGGTTTGATGGTTAACATTCTTCTATTGGGTCAAAGCAAAGGTCCTATAGAGAACATATATAACAAATCCTAAAACTCCCGCCGATGTAAATGGGGCTTTTAACCCTCTGATTGACAGAGGGTTGTGCATTGCATAATCCTCTGGCACTCAAAGGGTTAAACCATAGAATGCTGAGAGGTGACCAGCTCAATGTGCTTGAGATCATTCAAGGGGTTTAAAGCAAGGGGAATTTTTTAATTGCTCCAATGCGCATTTGTAGAGAAGCTTCTGTGTTGTTAATATTTAACCCCTTAAGGATCGGCCTCTCACGCTCGTTCCGGTCACTTAAGGACAACGGACCATTTTTTTTTTTTTTCGCTGCATCCGATTCCAGACTCCCCAAACGGCGTGCAGCCGCGCGGGGAGCCCGGAATTCCATGACGGTCCAGGACCGTCATGGGTCTTAAGGGTATCACAACCCATGATGGTCCAGGACCGTCATGGGTCCTTAAGGGGTTAAAGAAAGACAAGGTGCTACTGATCTCTAAGTACATGTCTGGTAATATTTAACAGTGTACTGAAATTGGTTACAGGTAATTACTGTTATATTGCTAATTACTGCACAATAAAACTATTGACATAGATTTTTTTTGTTTGTTTGTTTTGAAGCCGCTACCGGCTTCTTCTCATGGAATAAGATATTGGCATGTATTAAAAGGGGTATTGACTCAAGGGAGGAAGATATAATTATGCCTCTTTACAGGTCCATGGTAAGACCCCACCTAGAATATGCTGTTCAATTCTGGGCGCCCTTTCTGAAGAAGGACATTATGGAACTAGAGAGAGTGCAGAGGAGGGCTACAAAACTAGTAAGGGGAATGGAATGTTTTAGTTATGAAGAGAGGCTAGAAAAGTTAAACTTGTACACACTAGAGAAACGGCGTCTTAGAGGGGATATGATAACACTATATAAATATGTTCAAGGCCCATATAAAGGGCTTTCAAATGACCTGTTCATTAACAGAACAGTACACAGGACAAGGGGCCACCCGCTTAGACTTGAGGAAAGGAGATTTAGTCTACAACAGCGGAAGGGTTTCTTTACAGTAAGGACAATAAAGGTATGGAATGCACTTCCGGAGGAGGTGGTGCTATCAAATACATTAGATGCCTTTAAAAGGGGCCTGGATACTTATTTAAAAGAGCATAATATAGAGGGCTATGCACGTTAGTATTGGGATTAATATTTAGTTAGGGCTTGTTGATCCAGGGAGAAGTCTGATTGCCATTTGGAGTCAGATGCCTTCTTTTGGGTCAGCGATGGTAAACAGGAATAGGAAAAGGGTTGAACTGGATGGACGCAAGTCTTTTTTCAACCTAAATTACTATGTAACTATGTAACTATGTATGAATAGTATAACTATACTTACGATCACCTTGATAAAGTCAGATTGAAGTGAACAAGAAACCAATGGAAACCTGAAGTGATCCAGGTTTTGGAGGACAGCATAGAAGTAGGTTTACACGCCAATACACTTCTAAAAGAAACAGGTGGAGAAAGAAGAAGACCTTGGGATTCATTACCTCCCCAAAACCACGATTAAAGATGGAACCGTGAGTCTCAATATACATTGCATATTAGTTTAAAGGGATAGTGATGTTTCATAATAAATGCAGCTCTAATTAATCATCATAATATTTGGACTTTCGAGAGTGTTATTTTAATTCTGTCAGAGTTGTAGTTCAAGAGTAATTCAATGATAAAGTATCCCCCTCCTGCCCCTTTTACTGATGTAACACTGTTCAGTCAGAGCAGAAGGGAGGTGCCCAGGTAGATTGCAGAGAGGGACAATCTTCAATTAAGAAAAGGGGAAAAAGCTGAAAAGCTTGTCAAGAGGAGCAGGGCTTTCATTGTTCTCATAGGAAGAAGATTGTCCCCTGCTGTTATCTGTCTGGTCTATGGACTGCATTCCACATCTGAGAAGAGATGGCTTACACTAGGTAAAAGGGGCGGGAAGGGAAACTTTGCTTGTGAATATCTCTCAAACCATAAAGGTTTGAGAGATAAGACTTATATCGTTCTTCATGTTTTTTTAATGCCTACAAAATAAAATAAAGATAAAACGAAGTATTACTATCCCTTTAAATGCAACGCTTAAGCCTGCAACATAAGAATCTTACCCTTTTGATGTGGGCGAGATTCTCACGTCACCTTTTTCATGCTGGCGACCTGTTTAATGCGCTGTTGTGAACGTTGTCCCAATACAGGGTGATATTTTCACAGTGAATTGGACTTGAAGAAGAGATATCACTGGAGAAGTCATCTCCACTTTATCACCTCTTTATCACAATTTAGTGCATCTGCCCCAGAGAGAATGATAGACTGAAAGAGAGAGACAAACTGAACAAGATACGACTGGAGGGAGAGATACAGAGAATAAAAGAGAGAAACCGTCTGAATGAAAGAAAGACTAATCGAGAGACAGAGACAAACTGAAAGAGATGCAGACTGAGAGAGAGACTGAAAGAGAGAGAACCAGAATGAAACAGAAAATTAAACAGGTTGAAAGAGAGGAAATAGACTGATAGAGTGACAGAGGCAGACTAATAGATAGACAGACTGAAAGAGAGGCTAAAAGGGAGACAGTCAGACTGTAAGAGAGTCAGAGACAAAAACAGAAACAGACTGAAAGAGAGAAAGAGATTGACTGAAAGACAGACATTGAAAGACAGACTAAAGTAGAGATATGCAAACTAATAAAAACTAATATTTTCCAAAGTAAAAATAGACTATTAAGGGTACTGTGCTGTAAGAGACAACAGAGGAAAGGGATTTTAGATTAATTATTTCTAATGACAAAGGTAGGCAGGCAGGCAATGTAATAAAGCAGTAGGGAATGCAAGCAGGATACTGGGTTGTATAGCTAGGGGCATTAGTAGCAGAAAAAGGGAAGTGATAATGCCTCTCTAGAGATCTGGTTAGACCTCACCTAGAGTATTGTGTACAGTACTAGAGACCCCATCTACAGGAGGATATAGATACTGTAGAGTATTGTGTACAGTACTGGAGACCCCATCTCCAGGAGGATATAGATACTGTAGAGTATTGTGTACAGTACTGGAGACCTAGAGTGTTGTGTACAGTACTGGAGACCCCATCTCCAGGAGGATATAGATACTGTAGAGTATTGTGTACAGTACAAGAGACCCCATCTCCAGGAGGATATAGATACTGTAGAGTATTGTGTACAGTACTGGAGACCCCATCTCCAGGAGGATATCGATACTGTAGAGTATTGTGTACAGTACTGGAGACCCCATCTCCAGAAGGATATAGATACTGTAGAGTATTGTGTACAGTACTGGAGACCCCATCTCCAGGAGGATATCGATACTGTAGAGTATTGTGTACAGTACTGGAGACCCCATCTCCAGAAGGATATAGATACTGTAGAGTATTGTGTACAGTACTGGAGACCCCATCTCCAGAAGGATATAGATACTGTAGAGTATTGTGTACAGTACTGGAGACCCCATCTCCAGAAGGATATCGGAACTGTAGAGTATTGTGTACAGTACTGGAGACCCCCTCTCCAGAAGGATATAGATACTGTAGAGTATGGTGTACAGTACTGGAGACCCCATCTCTAGAAGGATATAGATACTCTAGAGAAAATTCAGAGGAGGGCCACTAAAATGGTGACTGTCTACAGGAAAAGAAATATCAGGATAGACTAAAGTATCTGAACATGTATAGCTTGGAGGAGAGAAGAGAGAGGGGGGGATATGATAGACACATTCAAATACATGAAGGGATTCAACAAAGTGCAGGATGGAAGTACATTTCAAAAGAGTAAAAATGTTAGGACAAGAGGCCATAGTCTAAAACTAGAGGGACACAGGTTTAGATGTAATGTAAGAAAGTTTTACTTCACTGAGAGGGTAGTAGATAAGTGGAATAGCCTACCAGCAGAAGTGGTTGAAGTTAATAAAGTGACAGAATTTAAGCATGCATGGCATATGCATAAGACTGTCCTGAACATAAGAAAAGACCAAGGACCAAAAAAGGTTTGAGGTTTTTACAGTAGGAAAATGGGCAGACTAGATGGGCCGAATGGTTCTTATCTGCCGTCAGATTCTGTGTTTCTATGTTTTTATGTGTGTGTGTGTGCGCTTGTGAATGTGCATGTGATCATGCATGTGTGATTTTGTGAGCATGTGTATGATTGTGTGAATGAGCCTGTTTGAGCAACAGCATGTGAGAGAGAGAGCATATGTGGGCTACAGCATTTTAGAGTGAGAGTGTGTGAGTTTATGTTTTACTAGTTTTAAAGCCCATGATGTAATTGAAGATTGTCCCTCTCTGCAGTCTACCTGGGCACCTCCCTTCTGCTCTGAGGTGAGCAGTGTTACATAGTAAAATGGGCGGGAGGGGGATACTTTATCATTCAATTACTCTTGAACTACAACTCTGACAGAATTGAAATAACACTCTCCATGGCCCAAATACTATGAAGATTAATTAGAGCTGCTTTTATTATGAAACATTACTATCCCTTTAAGTCCTTTTCTTATTCTTTACGACCACACTAGGGAGGGTGTGAACTCAATGTCAACTGTCATCTAAGCATTGGAGTGAACACAAATGCATACAAAAGAGGCCAAATAAGTAGACAACATGGAGTTAATAAGAGAAAAAGACAAAATGGAATCCACTTTAGATGGCTTTTTGAACATCTTTTCCAAAGTATACACATTTTTCTTTGGTACAAATTATGCAACTGATAATATGTATGTATGTATGTATCTTTATTTATGTTGTGTCAGACATGTACACAGTGTTTTAAAGACATAGAAATAGTGCAATACAAAAATACAGAACAGGTTAAGAGAATCAGGGTAAGGTGTGATCGTTGCATTATTAACAAGGGAAAAAGCACATCAAAGGGAATCATACATCGGGAAGGGGACCCTGCCCCATAAAGCTTACAATCTAATTAAATAATAGAATGATAATGTAATGTACAATAATTAAAAGAGCAATAAACTTTTTCATGAAAAAATATATTGTGGGTCTTTTCCTGTTGAGTAAAACAAGATACTTCCACTGCTGACAGATACATATGTCCAGACTTATTACAGATTAAAATCTTGTTTTTATGCATTAAATGTGCTCACTAGTGGTCAGGTTCCAATGATTTATTCTATTACATTCTATTTGAGAGGAAAGTCAGTGACAAACAGTTCTCCACAGAATGTGATAGACACTGCTGAGTCACTTCCTGTCAGTTAGAACGTCCAGGAAGTAAACATACAGTACATTTCTGATTATTTGAACTATTATAACTTTTGAATAAAACAACTGACAGCTGTGACCACAACTAACTAGCAAAAAAGTTAAAATACAATGTGTATATCCAGCTACAAAGAAAACTGTGAATCCACACGAGATCACAGCATAAAGAGTCAACTCTGCTGGGTCACCTATGGGACAACTGGACACAAAGGTCCAGGCACCCACTATATCTAATAGTAGGATGTATACCTAAAACCCAATACACAGCACATGTATTTATAAACTATTCAATATATAAAATATGGTCTGGACACACACACACTTTAATAAATTATGGTGAATTACAATACCTAAAAAGTAAGTAAAAAACAAAAATATAAGACATTCCCTGATTGAATGATGTAATGACAACTGAGTCATATATCCAGTCAAACAAACCCAATGATGGATACTAAATGTTTAGAATATAAAATAATAGTCTAGTATATCAACTAGATGAGTGATACAATGAATACGGATATAATGATATCGAGTAACTGATGATACATTCAAAAGAACAATCCCAGTTATGAAAAATGAAATATAAAATGTAAAAAACGAGTAAAAAATGTAATTCATTTAAGGTCCTTAACCCTTTGAGTGCTAAAGGAGTGGGAAATGCATTGCAGAGCCATTCAATGGGTTGCAAACTTTGCATGCTTCAAATAGTTTCAGGCTGGTCCTACTTGGGTCTTATTCGGTCTGATCGGATCTTATTCTGGTCTCCAGAACTGTACAGTACTTCAAGTGAGGCCTTACTAGTGATGTACAGAGTGGCATCTTTCTCTTCATGCTGCCAGTGCCTCTTCTGATCCAACCAAGAACCCAGTTTGCTTTTCCTACTGCTTTATTGCACTGCTTGTCTACCTAGTCATCTGAAATAATTTGAATTACCCAACTGGCTCTTATAGCAGCTGAGTGAAGCTACACACTGATTTACAGTACTCCAAAATATCAGTAATCCAAAATATTTCACTAACAAGCATTCCACAATCATTGCCTCATTTGGTTTCTATGCTTTTTCCTTCAAGCCAAATGCCTAACCTTACATTATTCTATGTTAAACCTCATCTTCCACTTTTCCAACCATTCTCTCAGTTAATCCAAATCTTTCTGCAGAGGAAAAAGCAATTTGTTCTGTTTGCAAATCCTTACATAGATTTGTTATCAGCAATTACTGAGACGCTGCTTTCAACACCTATTTCACGGTCTTTAATAAATAAATTGAAAAGCACACAACTTAAACACTGTTTAGTCTATTCTCCTTCTCTAACAAAGATTCAGAGGAGTGTCTATGTAGTGTGCTTGATAAAAATGACAGTGAAGGGTGTTCATAGGGTAAAAATGTAACAGACAAAGTGGGACACCCACAGATTATCTTCACTCACAGATTATCTTCACCACAAAATAATCTACAGTCACAGCACTTATGGAGGCTATTAATGCTGCCTCTGTCATGGAAATAGTAGGATTCTGAAGTGGTAGCTTAGGAGGAATGCTAGGGAGCATTGCTTGAGATCAGAGATGGTCACCCCTATCCCTTTCTGTGGCCAAAGCCAAGTTAGAGTTGCTGGTCGTGATGCCAGATGCCCTATATCAGTTGAGCCGGGACCCTGGCGTAGATGGGTGTAAAGGTGAACAATAATGCTTCAGAACCTACTGGCAGAAGAATCCCATTGCAGATGACAGAGAATATTAGGGACCAATAGGTAGAGAGCAGGTGAGTGAATACTATGCACCATACAAAATACGCTATACCCTCCAAATAGGCAGGGTAACCTCAGATACTACAGCAGCCTAGGTAACCCAAAAGGGACTGACCTTAAATGCAAATATAGGCTAAGACCACAACTGAGAAGGCACCCCCAACTCTCAGATAAACACTGCAGGGCAGGACCGCTACCCAAACCAGAGGCTGACAGAACAAACGATACACCAAATAATATAGGGATAGGCTAGAAAACCCAGTATCCATACCTGACTGAGTGAGACATTCTACAGACCAACAAAAGTAGAACAAGCAAAGAGCTACTGTGAAGGCCACAATCCACCGGTAAGGCCGTAAGGCCTAAGAACTCTGGACCACGATTCAAGAGAGAGACTAGAGGGTTTGCGACCAAGGCCATCAGCTGCCAATCCTCTGCCGAGGAACTCCCACATGAATAAGTGGTTACTAAAACATATAAGGAGACCGGACGTGTGTCATAGCAATATAAAGGCCAGAAGTGGCCAGACAGCACAGAGACTGGTGGTCCCGCTAGGTACGCAAGCATCGACCCAGTACGAATTAGGTCTGAGGGAGAAGGAAGTGGATAACCAAGTACCAGTAATATCATAGTCAGACAGGCCAAAGTCACCAGGAGCAAGCAAGAGCAGAAGGGGGCACACACATGAATGGTCAAAACACAAGCCGAGGGTCACCAGGAGCGTAGAGAGCAAATGAGGTAAAGCAGGATCAGCGTCAAATAAGTCAAAAGTCTAGAACACAGGAGGCAAAGAAAAATGTTCAGAACAAATACACACTAATGCTTGTATAACTGGGCAGTGAGTGCCAGCACAGACACAATATAAAAACCCTAGCTACGCAATGACAGGGCAAGGGCTGGTGCCGCAGTGCCTGATGGGAAACAAGAAAAAACAAACTCTAAAGCGTGACAGCCTCCACACACATACACACAACAGCAGTATATTTTTATCCAACAAAAACTTCTGAACAAAAAACAAATGGAGAGCAGGGGCCACTCCTTCCAAAAGGATGCTGGCATCAACATATATGAGGATCGCTGTCACACTTACAAAGAAGCTTGGAGTCAACAATAAATGCAACTGTGCGAAAGTTCACATTTGCTCCTCTCCAATAACATCTGCCACCAGGCCCAGACTGGCCATCGAGCATACCGGACATTTGCCCGGTGGGCTGGTCCGGGGCCAGTCCGGGCGTTTAAAAAAAAAATTAATCATTAAACGAGTTTGTGCCGTCTTTCACTTTCTGAAAGACGGCCACCTCGTTACAAGTTTCCTGGTGGGCGTGCAATCAACGTGTGGCCATGCGGCGTACCGAACGTGATTATAAGCTCCGCCCACGATGGCCACCCATGGGCTGCTCAAAAAATAAAAATGGGCTGCTCAGCCTTAAAGGGATAGTAATGATTCATAATAAAAGCAGCTCTAATTAATCATCATTGTATTTGGACTTTGGAGAGTGTTATTTCAATTCTGTCAGTAGTTCAAGAGTAATTCAATGATAAAGTATCCCCCTCCCGCCCCTTTTACTGATGTAACACTGCTCAGCCAGAGCAGAAGGGAGGTGCCCAGGTAGACTGCAGAGAGGGACAATCTTCAATTAAGATAAGGGAAAAACCTGAAAAACTTGTCAAGGGGGGCAGGGCTTTCATTGTTCTCATAGGAAGAAGATTGTCCCCTTCTGTTATCTGTCTGGTCTATGGACTGGATTCCACATCTGAGAAGAGATGGCTTACACTAGGTAAAAGGGGCGGGAGGGGGAACTTTGTTTGTGAATATCTCTCAAACCATAAAGGTTTGAGAGATAAGACTTATTTCGTTCTTCGTGTTTTTTTAATGCCTACAAAATAAAATAAAGATAAAATGAAGTATTACTATCCCTTTAAATGCCCGGGCCTATTTTTTGTCCCGGTCCAGGCCTGTCTGTCACTGGACCCTCCAAGATATGCAGCTGTCAATTGGAGAGTAAACATTTTTAATACAATATATGAAGACTAAACACAATACATAAAGTAGGGAGAAGAAAAGATTACCTATGCTGCACACCTATAAATGTTCCCTTATTTGTGTGAATCTAGAATGGAGATCCCAAGGAGAGGAAAGAAAATTAAAAAAAAAAGCTGTTAAATGTTCATACTTTGTTATATTTATCTTTAAAACAATGTCTAAATGATATGCAAAATGGTGAAGAGTCATCTGATTACAATATCAAATGCACTAATGGCAATAATATGAGATATTCACTGACATAATTATGAATGACCTTAAATCTAATACAGTTAGATGGTGAAGAGTGATAGGATTCCAATATCAAATGTACCTGTGATAGAATATGGGATGTTCGCATATTCTGGGACATAATGATGCTGAAAGATTTTTACATTGGTTACCATTTAACATTGGATATTGATGTAGTCATGTGCGTAACAATTCTACAGTTTTATTAACCCGAGTTCATTGACTATGTTGTAATTTCATCTTATTATCTCAATAAAGCTTCTTTTAAAACTAAAAAAAACAAAAAAAAATTATATATATATATATATATATATGTGGGTGTGCTCAAACATACATGCACAGAGTCACATACACAAAAGAGAACAAATAGACAACATGGAGTTTGTAAGAGAAAAAGACAAAATGGAGACAGTAACACAAATATTCATAGAGCAAAGCAGACGCCCCTTCAGTCCATTTAATTTCATATTGAAGCAGTTTGGTAACTATCCATTCAGATATAAATATGTTTTTTTGTATCACATGAACGTTTCCAAAAAGAGATATCACTACGTCTAAATATGAGGGAAAAGATTATGCTAGTACAGCTTTGACAAGTTGCATGTATACCATACTGTAAAAAAGAAAAAGGGAGAAAAAACAAGGGGCGCCCCCTGTGTGTATCAGACTATAAAGGCAGATGACCACCACCGCAGTCTATTGTGCACACTCACAAAAGTAGTGTGTTGGTGACGGCTTATACCATCTCCGACAGGAAAAACAACTGGAGTAATTCAAACTGCCTCTAGATACAGTGTACACCTCTTATTGGTGTATGAACGCTGACGCGTTTCACAGCTAAAAAAAAAAAAAACTTTTTCAAAGCAAAAACAAGCCTTAACAAAGTCAAAATACATATAAAATACATATAAACAGCATTTTTTATATGTATTTTGACTTTGTAAAGGCTTGTTTTTGAAAAAGCGATTTTATTTTTTTATACAATTATTAAATTTTAAACATTGTATGAGTGTCCTCCTACTCTATACATAAGGGTCACAAAACCTGTTCAACAAGAAGAAGAGACCAGAACAGAGATGGTTTGATTCTCCATATGCCTTTATAGTCAGTTGACTCAGACAACAGAGTCCTGACAACATCTAAATATGAGTGCAATTTTGTTATATTTTTACACATATCTGTGATTACGTATTTCACTATTGGCGCCCCTATCTTTGTTTTTTTTTTCTTTATATTATATCCCTGCATGTATGCCATATGCTTCCAGCCCTGGATTTCCTGTGGTGTAAAGTAAGCAACTGAGGTGAACCTCAGTGTCACTGACACACCCAATGGACTGAAATGTTGACTTCACCAGCACTATTCCAATTCTCTACACCAACCACCTGCTTCTGTTTTATAGAGATTATTTTATATATCTGTGTGTGTACTGTATTGCTGTAACTACAAGTTTATAGATATATTTTTTAAGAACCAGGGGTTTTGTACACCGGAGGACCAGATAGCCATTTGCTGAGCCGGCAAATTTGAGCGATCACATGTGCTGGCTTGCAGAGGGAAAAAGGCTGAAACTGCCTGCTCCGGTCTTGGATCAGTAAGTTTCCGCCTCCCAGCATGATCACAATGCGCCTTCAGGTGGACTGTGATAACTTAACTCATAATGTGCCAGGACACCCACTGGTCCTTAAGGGACCTAAAATTGTGATGGTCCTGGCATGTCCATGGTCCTTAAAGGGATAGTAATACTTTGTTTTAACTTTATTTTATTTTGTAGGCATTAAAAAACATGAAGAATGATATAAGTCTTATCTCTCAAACCTTTATGGTTTATGAGATATTCACAAGCAAAGTTTCCCCTCCCGCCCCTTTTACCTAGTGTAAGCCATCTCTTCTCAGATGTGGAATGCAGTCCATAGACCAGACAGATAACAGCAGGGGACAATCTTCTTCCTATGAGAACAATGAAAGCCCTGTCACCCTTGACATGTTTTTCAGGTTTTTCCCTTATCTTAATTGAAGATTGTCCCTCTCTACAGTCTACCTGGGCACCTCCCTTCTGCTCTGGCTGAGCAGTGTTACATCAGTAAAAGGGGCGCGAGGGGGACACTTTGTCATTGAATTACTCTTGAACTACAACTCTGACAGAATTGAAATAACACTCTCCAAAGTCCAAATACTATGATGATTAATTAGAGCTGCTTTTATTATGAAACATTACTATCCCTTTAAGAGATTAAACCAGTTTATTAATTGCAGCACTTTTTTTAGCATATGAGAGTTGGAACCATGTTACTCATAGAAATACAGGAGGCAAATATAGCTGTTGATACCTTTATTGGCTAACTAAGCAGGTTTACAATGCAAGCTTTCAAGACCTCTCGGGTCTCTTCCTCAGGCATGTAACATGTCTGAGGCAGAGACCTGAGAGGTCTTGAAAGCTTGCATTCTAAATCTGCTTAGTTAGCCAATAAAGGTATCAACAGCTATATTTGCCTCCTGAACTTTTTTAGGTCAGAGATAGGCAACCTATCACAATATATCTGTTTGGACCACAACTCCCACCATCTCCAACCTGCCATCAGTGGGACAGGGATGATGGGAATTGTAGTCTCTAACAGCTATCCCTGTGTTAGGTTATTAAAGGGATAGATGGTAATTCTCAATATTAGATCTCAGGACACGCCAACAGTTTATGTTTTCAGGATATCCCCAGTTCATCACAGGTTGGTAATCAGTAACTTGGCTATTTTGATCGCATGACCTGTGCTTAAAAGGACAGTAATATTTCACAATAAAATCAGCTCCAATTAATCTTCATAATATTTGGGCCATGGAAAGTGTTATTTCAATACTGTCAGAGTTGTAGTTCAAGAGTAATTGAATGATAAAGTATCCCCCTCCAGCCCCTTTTATTGATGTAACACTGCTCACCTCAGAGCAGCAAGACTGTCCGGATGGATCACAGAGAGGGACAATCTTCAGTGATCATAAGGAAAACCTGTCAAGGGGCAGGATTTTCCTTCACAGTAAGAAGACTGTCCCTTGTTGTGAACTGTCCGGTCAAAAGACAAGATTCCACATCTGAGGGGAGGTGGATTACACTAGATAAAGGGGAGGGAGGGGCATACTTATCATTCAATTACTCTTGTACTACAACTCTGACAGTATTGAAATAACACTCTCCATGGCCCAAATACTATGAAGACTAATGGTAGTCGCTTATTTTGTGAAACATTACTATTCCTTTAAATTTGTTTTGGGTGTATTGTTTAAGGTTTGCAATACAGACCAGTTTATATAGTGCCTTGGATGCATAAATCCCAATCTCTGGGAATCAATGCATTGCAGATTGCTTTAACATCTAGGGCTCGATTCTATTACCAACGCTAAATATAAAACAGGCGTTTTTTTTTAAGTCAGTTTTTGCTATCCTATTACCCGACTTGTGAATACAAAATCAGCGGTAATCACATAGGTTATATGCTCTTTAATTAATAAAGGGAGCAATTGTCGCCACCATGCTAGGGGGGTGTCATAAGGGGTCATGATACCCCTCTTGAGGTCTGAAGTACTTTCTTAATACAAATTACATATATAATTTAAAAAAAGAAAATCACTGTTACACAGAATTAAATATTTAATTACGTTTTCACACAAATTACAAATATAATAAAAACAAACACCTTATTTTATACATATACAGGTTGCCTATTAACCTTATGAGTACCAGAGGGGTAGCAAACACATTGCAATACCTCTCTGATACTCATAGGGTTAATCTTGCAATACAAAATACGAAGGCATGTCGAATATAACAGGAGAAGAAAAATGTGGGATAAAAATGGTAAAAGAAAGTCATGGGAGCACTGTAGTCGACTTTTTCAAGGGGGAGAGGGGGTTAAAATGTCGGATGTACAATATTTGTCGAATTATAATGGTGAAAGAAAGCACTGTAAGTCAGATTTGGAAGGGGAAGGGTTAATTGTCGACTATGAACAATATTTGTCGGATTAATGTGGTGAAAGAAAGCACTGTAAGTCGACTTTTAAAAGGGGGTTTGACATTTTGCGTGTTTTTTGTAGGCGGAAGTCAGAAAAAAGCGGACAGCGCCAGTTTTGTTACTACTCTGAAAAGTGCTGTCTACACCAGTTTTGATTTACTGTGGTTCTGCAATAGATACCGACGTAACGCGTTTGCAAAATTCGCACTATTTGTTTATCTTGTAACTCCGGTTTTAGCGCAGGTAATAGAATCGAGCCCCTAAGGAGCTAAATGTTCAGAAAAGGCATCAAATCCATATGTGCTTAATGAAGGGTTTCCCTTATTTAACAAATGATCGCCTTTCCTTGCTTGCATTTCTTTATAGGTGATGTAATCACTGCAGCAAGAGCTTCTGGGAAATTGTGTCTGTGATTCTTGAACTACAAGTTTGATACGATTTCTATACCCCTCTATGTGGTTAAAAAAGATATACTGATGAATCGGAGTGCCGTTTATTTTCTTATATTACTATCCCTTTAACCCTTTGACTGCCGGAAATGCATCCAATGCATTGTGCTGCAATGCACCACATACCTCTCTGGCGCTCAAAGAGGGCCTGTAGGGCCAAAATAGTGATTTCTAACCTTCTCTCAAGCATTCAAGGGGGCAAAAGCTGTATTTCCAGAAAATGAATATATTTTGATGAGCCAACTACAGCAAAATTAATATATATGGTACCTAATTGTATTCATGAACTACAGTGCTTCTCTTAATGTCTCTCCGGGTTATATGCAGAAAGATTGACATTGCCATTGATTTCAGTGGGGTTTTTAATCTCTTCAGTGTTAGTGAGATCTCCAGTGTATTGCTTCACAGGAGGAGTAGAGGAAAACATACCTCCCAAGTGTCCCTCTTTAGGAGATATTAGGGTCCATACCTCCCAAGTGTCCCTCTTTAGGTGATATTAGGGCTCTATTCCTCCCAAGTGTCCCTCTGTACAGGGCTATATTCTTTCCAAGTGTCCCTCTGTAGGAGATATTAGGTCTATATTCCTCCCAAGTGTCCCTCAGTAGGAGATATTAGGGCTCTATTCCTCCCAAGTGTCCCTCTGTAGGAGATATTAGGGGTCCATACCTCCCAAGTCTCTCTGTTTAGGAGATATTAGGGCACCATACCTCCCAAGTGTCCCTCTTTAGGAAATATTAGGGCTACATACCTCCCAAATATCCCTGTTTCATAGATATAAGGGATCTATACCTCCCAAGTGTCCCTCTTTATCAGATATTAAGGCTTCATATTTCCCAAATGTACTTTGTTAGGATCTATTAGGGATTCATACATCCCGAGTGTCCCTTTTTAGGAGATATTAGGGATTCATACCGCCAAAGTGCCCCTCTTTAGGAGATATTAGAGGCCCATACCTCCCAGCTGTCCCTCTTTAGGAGATATTAGGGCTCTATACCTCCCAAGTGTCCTCTGTAGGAGATATTAGGGGTCTATTTCTCCCAAGTGTCCTCTGTGGGATATATTAGGGGTCCATACCTCCCATGTGTCCCTCCTTAGGAGATATTAGAGGTACATAGCTCCAGAGTGTCCATCTTTCGAATATATTAGGGGTCCATCCCTCCTAGGTGTCGATCTTTAGGAGATATTAGGGGTCCATACCTCCCAAGTGTCCCTCTTTAGGAGATATTAGGGGTCCATACCTCCCAAGTGTCCCTCTTTAGGAGATATTAGGGGTCCTTGCCTCAAAAATGTCTTTTTTTAGGATATATTAGAGGTCCATACCTCCCAAGTGTCCCTCTTTAGGATGGAATAATCAACATTTTAAACAATTATAACTTTAGGGAAAAAAATCTCCAATTTGTAGGAGTCCTATTGTTTCTTCATCAGGAAAAGACCTGCAATATATGTGTTTATATGAAAATGTTTACTATTATTTTAATGAGACCACCAACGGATGCATGACAGTATGAATGATACAGGTTTGGACTGGGATACCTATTCAATTCTCAAGGGGCTACTACTATAGATTCCATAAACCTCTTCTCTTGCTGTGATTAAAGGGATAGTAATACTTCATTTTATCTTTATTTTATTTTGTAGGCATTAAAAGAACATGAAGAACGATATAAGTCTTATCTCTCAAACCTTTATGGTTTGAGAGATATTCACAAGCAAAGTTTCCCCTCCCGCCCCTTTTACCTAGTGCAAGCTATCTCTTCTCAGATGTGGAATCCAGTCCATAGACCAGACAGATAACAGCAGGGGAAATCTTCTTCTTATGAGAACAATGAAAGCCCTGCCCCCTTGACAAGCTTTTCAGCTTTTTCCCTTATCTTAATTGAAGAATTACAACTCTAACAGAATTGATATAACACTCTCCAAAGTCCAAATACTATGATGATTAATTAGAGCTGCTTTTATTATGAAGCATTACTATCCCTTTAAGTTAGTGATGTACTTTCAGGGATCAGTGAGTTTGTGCACTTCCACTCAATGAAGGGATGCAACATGACCAAGAAGAGCTGAACAAACATACACTAATCTCTGTTTCTACATGAGTGACTTAAAGGGCAATTATCATATTTTACTAAGTCTGCTCCAGACAGACGGAAAGTAAAGACAGACAGGAGACAGGAAAAAAAGAGACACAGAAAGAGAAACAGACACAGGGAAAGAGAATAAGACAGTTAAAGGGATAGTAATGTTTCATAATAAAAGCAGCTCTAATTAATCATCATAGTATTTGGACTTTGGAGAGTGTTATTTCAATTCTGTCAGAGTTGTAGTTCAAGAGTAATTCAATGACAAAGTGTCCCCCTCCTGCCCCTTTTACTGATGTAACACTGCTCAGCCAGATCAGAAGGGAGGTGCCCAGGTAGACTGCAGAGAGGGACAATCTTCAATTAAGATAAGGGAAAAACCTGAAAAACTTGTCAAGGGGGGCAGGGTTTTCATTGTTCTCATGGGAAGAAGATTGTCCCTTGCTGTGAGCTGTCTGGTCTATGGACTGCGTTCCACATCTGCAGGTAGGTGTCTTACACTAGGTATAAGGGGCGGGAGGGGATACTTTATCATTCAATTACTCTTGAACTACAACGCTCACAGTAATGAAGTAACACTCTCTATGGCTCAAATACTATGAAGATTAATTGGAGCTGCTATTTTTGTGAAGCATTACTATTTCTTTAATGATCTAGACAAGACTAAAAAGGAAGCGGATCTGTAGAAATAGATTAAAAATGCCATCAATTTTCATGAGGAGAAATTCATATTCCCCTTTCACCAGGATCTAATATAATCCTTAACGATCTATTCTTAATATTCCACGTCCTAATATATTAAATCTAATGGACTAACTCAAATGGTCTAATTAATGGACCAATATAAATATAATCGTTAAATAGATTTAATACTTTGTATTTAAAAGAAGAAAAAGAAGGGCTCTTCCTAGTGCAATATCGTATGCAAAAATCAGGACCTCCACCAATACACCACGGTACTCACAATATAGACAATCACTAAAAGTGACCAGTTGAACGGATGGGGGACTCAGACTGCCCCCACTCAGTCTTAATAAAACCTTAGCAAAATGGATGCTGCTTCTCCAAAAGGACCCAAAGGACTTGCTAGGAACCTCCAAATACAAAGTAACAAAAGGCAGAAAAGCACAAACCAACAATAAATAATCTTTCTTAGATTCAGTGACAGTAGATCCACAAATAATGTTGTGCTGGTTGTTCATACAACCAGCTGTTTCCAGCGGGGTATCTTTAGCCTCCCCGATACAGCTACTTGTCCCACAAATAGGAAAATCCACGTCCACAGTATAAAATTATGTTTATTAAAAAATATTGAATATATATCACGTTATTTGGCAAAGAAAAGGCGACTAAATTCCATAGAGCCAATACTCTGAAATTTATGTGCGGAAAATATAAAAAATTGTTTCTAAGCAGTAATTTGAGGAAAAAAAAAGGGGGGGCTATTTTAGTTAAAAATAGTGTCGCTTTTGTAGAGCATCTGGTTTTGGGGGATGATGATGGTCAATATCTAATTTTGGTGGTAGCATCTCAGGTATTACTTTCACTCTTGTAAATATATATGGCCCTCAAAGGAAAAAACTGTATTTTTTAGAAATCTAGCTCAATCCATTATAGCTAATAAACAAGGCCCGGTGATCTTGGGTGGAGATTTTAATCTTTGTCAGGATGCTTCTCTGGATAGAACTTTTTCTAGGGGTTTTCGCTCAGAAACTTGTAAGATCCTAAAAGATTTTATAGAAAGCCTAAATGTTATTGACCCATGGAGGTTCATTTTCCCTAAAAGAAGAGAGTTTACTTATTTCCATGGTAGAGGCGGGATTGCTTCTAGATTAGACTTTTTCTTATTGGATGTATCCTTAGTCCAAAACATTAGGCAGGTAGATAATGTTCCTTGTCAGATCATATGGCTGTATCTTTACAAATAAAATATTTTTTTACCCAAAATAGAAGCAAACGTTGGAGACTGAATGGAAAACTATTGTTAAATACAGATTTGCATAACCAGATTTCTCGGATTATCAAAGATTACTTTTCCAACAATAAAGACGGTGTTTGTGATTTTTCATCGATTTGGTTAGCCCATAAGGTAGTCCTTCGTGGAGAACTTATACGAATTGCCTCAAAGAGATACAAAAATGGACAAATTGCCATTAAAAAATTAGAGACAGAGTTATCATTCCTCACTAAAAAAGTGGTCTTACATCCCTCTATAAATCTAAGTAGAAGTATATATTTGATAAAAGAGCAGCTGGAGGTATTGCTGGACAAGGAAGTGAACTCGGAAATGGCTTGGCTACACCAAAACTTTTGTTTATGGGGTGACAAACCTCACACTTTTTTAGCACAACAACTTGAGTCCAGAAGACAATAAGTCATATAAAGAGAATTAACTGTCCTATTAAAGGAAAAACTTCCAATGTAAAAGATATTTTAAATTGTTTTGGACATTATTATAAGAATATTTTTGAAAATAAGGAAAATCTTAATACTTCTAAATTTGACCATTTTATGAGTGATATTGATTTTCCTTCTTTAAATGACAGAGGACAGGAATTGCTAAACTCTCCAATCTCTCTTGAGGAAATTGAGGAGGTTATAAAGGGACTTAAAAATAATAAAAGCCCAGGGCCGGATGGGTTTAGCAATTTTTACAACAAAAAATTTAATAATTTACTAACTCCCTTTTTAAAGAATTTTTTGATAATTGTGTTAGAATCTGGATCACTTAATAAGGATACAGATTCTTCTGTAAGTACACTTGTTTCTAAGCCAGGAAAAGATTGTGAAGAGATTTCAAACTATAGGCCTATTAGTCTTATCAATTGTGACATCAAAATATTAGCCAAAATACTAGCTATTAGATTAGGAAAGGTTATACCAGGATTAATACATAGAGACCAATGTGGTATTATTCCAGGGCGACAAACTGTAGATAGTATCAGAAGAGTGTTTGATATCTTAGATCTCAGTAAAAGAAATCAATCTAAAAATGTTATACTTCTTTCACTTGATATCAACAAAGCATTTGACTCTATTTCCTGGGACTATATGTTGGCAGTAATGAATACATTTGGAATTACAGGCCATATAATTCATTTTTAAAAGCTTCACATACCACTACAGTTGGTTACCTCAGAATAATGGGCTCTGAAAGTGAAAAAGTTAGTATTCTTAGAGGTACTAAACAGGGATGCCCCCTTTCCCCTTTAATCTTTGCCCTATGCATAGAACCATTGGCTATGACCATTAGACATAATAGTAATATTCCAGGTCTGCGTTTTGGAACATCTGAAGAAGATTGCAGATGATTTATTAATATCTCAACCCTCCTCCTCCATTCCAGCTTTGTGGAATACTTTAATATCTGGTTTATTTGTTAATTAACGTAAGTCATTGGCTTTGGATATTAGCCTTTCAAAAAATTGCAGGAAAAATTTAGAACGTCTATATGGTTTTAAGTGGGAGGAAGTTAGTATCCATATCTAGGAATTAGAATTCCAAGATGTTATAAGTCTATTAAAGAATGTGGAGGAATAGCCTGCGCACAGCTCCTGTGATAAAGAGTGACTACAGTGACTCTAGAGCTAATACTATCTAGATATAAAAACGTGAGATGTGGGGAAGGTGATAGAAGCACCCTGTAGGAAACAAGAGAAATATAAAGGAATCCTATTAATGCTGCTGCTGCTCCCAAGTACTCAGATCCGTCAATGAGTATGCAGGCAAAATGAGGGTGAAGAGTGGATCAGCGCAATCATAAAAAGGAAAAAGCATAAAAGAAAAGATAATAATAGACTAAGTGTAGTATTAAAAATGAACCAATGGAAACAAAAAAAGAAAAAGAACACTAGAAAATAGGCTGAATGAGGCTATGAGTGATGATGAGCTGGAAATATAAAATATACAAATATCAAAAAAGTATATGGGGAGAATCAGAAATAAATGTGAACAGATCTGGGATGAAGGCTGTAGAGCCTGTATGAAGATGTAACAAATGTAATGAATACGAGTAAAAAATGGATGCAATACAAAGTATCAATCATCAACATATGTATTAAGTGAAGAGCAAAACAAGTAGAATAATAAAAGCAAATGTAACTGAAAAGAAAAAACAAATAGTAGCTGACCATAAAATGAAACAATATAATAATGGTGTAGATGTGGTACAGATGTACCCTTACTTGATGTATACTTGATATAAAGCTCGTACAATCTGGAAGGTCCGACTTAATTTGCAGCGTCCATACAGAGAAAGTTCTCGCGTCTTGGGCTTGGTAAGTCTCGATCCTCCGTCTGTGTATCCGTCTTGTTAGTGCCGCCAAGTGTCCCAAACACAGCGGTCACAAAGATGGATAGCGTGCTGGTTCAGTCCCTCAGAGTAGTGCTTCGCAATGCACAGAAGTGCTGAGCAGGAGTAGTAGAGCTGTAGTATCCGTCTCGCTCTACAAAGGTTCCTGCTGCAAACGGTCAATGCTCCGCGATGTGTAGGAGTCCCGGAGCCGTGCAAAGATCACAGCGATCAGATGGTGGTGTTCAAATGCACAAATGACTGTGCGTAATGCAGTGCAACAATAGGGACTGATGCCAAATGAAATAGAGAAATAAAAGGGGATAATAAATCTGTAAATATCCAACGCGTTTCGGCGCTATAATATCGCGCCTTTCTCAAGGATCAAACAGGGTGCTTCTCATTGAAGAGAATTTAACTACAAAGAAGCCAATCACCATAAAGGGGGTGTGGTATAGTGACAGAAGACAGGTTGACTGGATGAAACTAAATAGAAAAAGGAACAATGTTTCTATCTGTATAGCTAATTAGAGAAAGCTGGAAACTAAATAATGAAGAATGGTTAAATAAATAATGTATTATAAAAAAATCTGTATACTAGAAGGGAAGAGAAATATATGAATATTGATGGGAGATGGAAGGTGCAAATAAAGACTACATACACCAGAGGTCAAGCTCCTCATTGAGACCCATAGGGATCATAGTGTCCATCTTGTATATCCAATAACTTTCCTTCTGAGCAAGTTTGGTATATCTGTCACCTCCTCTTAGTTGTGGTTTGATATGGTCAATCACTGTAATGCACAATTTGGTACTGTCACCTTCATGTTCCTCCCAAAAATGTCTCGCCACGCTATGTTTTAAGTTTCTTCGGATAATATTTCCTCTGTGCTCAAGAAATCGCTCTTTCACTTTCCTGATAGTGCGTCCAATATATTGTTTCTGACATGGGCATTCTAGGAGGTATATTGCATAGGTGGTATTGCAATTATAAAAATCTTTAATTTGGTGAACTTCCTTAGTACTTGTTGAGCAGAATTCAGATCTGCGATGCATCATATGTTGACAAGTGGTACAAACTGTATGACCACATCTAAAGTTGCCAATCACAGTCCGGCCATCAACCGTATTTGTATGTCCCTTATTCATTGGTCCTTTTACTGATCGAAGGGAACTTGGTGCTAGATACTGTTTAAGGTTCCTGGCTTTCTTGAAGATCACAGTTGGACGTTGTGGAAGTGAATTCTTGAGGAATCTATCACTCAACAAGATGGGCCAGTGTTTCTTAATGATGTTTTGAATTTTATTGCTGGCACAACTATACCGTGTGATGAATGGAGTTTTATAGATCTTTTTTGTCCTTTCCTCATTTTTTTCCATCTTTTTATGTGTCAAGAGTTGGTTTCTTGGAATCTTCCTGGTCTTCTGAAGTGCAGAGACTATTGTCCCTTGATAGAAACATTGTTCCTTTTTCTATTTAGTTTCATCCAGTCAACCTGTCTTCTGTCACTATACCACACCCCCTTTATGGTGATTGGCTTCTTTGTAGTTAAATTCTCTTCAATGAGAAGCACCCTGTTTGATCCTTGAGAAAGGCGCGATATTATAGCGCCGAAACGCGTTGGATATTTACAGATTTATTATCCCCTTTTATTTCTCTATTTCATTTGGCATCAGTCCCTATTGTTGCACTGCATTACGCACAGTCATTTGTGCATTTGAACACCACCATCTGATCGCTGTGATCTTTGCACGGCTCCGGGACTCCTACACATCGCGGAGCATTGACCGTTTGCAGCAGGAACCTTTGTAGAGCGAGACGGATACTACAGCTCTACTACTCCTGCTCAGCACTTCTGTGCATTGCGAAGCACTACTCTGAGGGACTGAACCAGCACGCTATCCATCTTTGTGACCGCTGTGTTTGGGACACTTGGCGGCACTAACAAGACGGATACACAGACGGAGGATCGAGACTTACCAAGCCCAAGACGCGAGAACTTTCTCTGTATGGACGCTGCAAATTAAGTCGGACCTTCCAGATTGTACGAGCTTTATATCAAGTATACATCAAGTAAGGGTACATCTGTACCACATCTACACCATTATTATATTGTTTCATTTTATGGTCAGCTACTATTTGTTTTTTCTTTTCAGTTACATTTGCTTTTATTATTCTACTTGTTTTGCTCTTCACTTAATACATATGTTGATGATTGATACTTTGTATTGCATCCATTTTTTACTCGTATTCATTACATTTGTTACATCTTCATACAGGCTCTACAGCCTTCATCCCAGATCTGTTCACATTTATTTCTGATTCTCCCCATATACTTTTTTGATATTTGTATATTTTATATTTCCAGCTCATCATCACTCATAGCCTCATTCAGCCTATTTTCTAGTGTTCTTTTTCTTTTTTTGTTTCCATTGGTTCATTTTTAATACTACACTTAGTCTATTATTATCTTTTCTTTTATGCTTTTTCCTTTTTATGATTGCGCTGATCCACTCTTCACCCTTATTAAAGAATGTAACTATAAGTCTTTATGGAAATCGATTTTGGGTTTATTAGATTCCTGGTCCCATTTGCCTCTTTCTTTCATGGGAAGGATTAATGTAATAAAAATGAATATTCTTCCAAAGATTATTTATTTTTTCTGCACAATTCCCTGTAATATAACAAATTCAGAACATTTACATGTTCAAAATAGAATTTTTCGCTTCATTTGGCAAATACACTTGCCAAAATGTAAAGATACACTCAATAGAGATAAATCTAAAGGTGGTCTACTAGTCCCTAACCTTTTTAAATATTTTATTGCTGCTAGATTTTCACAATTGATGCATTTATTGCCTTTAAGATCATATCAAAATTTAAGACCTATTTGGGTTGACCAAGAGAGACATTTCTTTCATTTATTATCTTTGGAGCAGCATTAAACAAAGGAAATTTGCTTAATGTAATCTACTTGATAGTACCTGTTTCACAGTTTCTATATGGGACACAATTTAAGGATCTTGGAAATTAGTTGAATTTAGAACCAAAATGCTTCCTATTATTAATAAATATGCATTTAATTGGGATACACTTAAATATGAATTAATTCAAAAAATTGTAGACAAAGTTATTTCTTCATACATCTTTTCTGTCGTGGAAATTTGGTGGGATGGGATAGATTTAAAGGGATGATAGCTGTTGATTCTTTTAAAGTTTTCTACAACTCCTTGGAACTCAAAATCAAATCATATTTAGGAAATTACTTTGGATTTCCTTTAAATTTGAACATTATCTTTTTTGGCAATCAGGTGGCAGGGACATTTCTAATTTGTATAGAATTTGTATTGAAAATAATTCCATTTTAAAATGTCAGCTTCTCTGGGAAGAAACAACTAATGAGTCAATTGGCGAATCTGATTTGTTGAGTATTTTGAACAGAATACCTAAATGTAGTATAAATTTAAGTTTATGTGAACAGTCAATTAAAATGCTCCATCAGTCCTACCTGGTGCAAAAAAAGATTGCTAAGATGTATTTGGACGCGTCAGATCTATGCTTACATAGAAACATAGTAACATAGTAAATTAGGTTGAAAAAAGACACAAGTCCATCAAGTTCAACCTTCGCTTCATACCTCAGTAACTGAGAATTTTATAGTTTTCCTGCTACCAATTAAATTAGTCTTTATCAGACCTTCCTGATCTGCCTACTGATAAACAGTATAACTCTGTATGTTCCCTTTTGAAAGAAATGTATCTAATCTTCTCTTAAATGTATCCATTGTATCTGCCATAACTACCTCCCTGGGCAATGAATTCCACAATTTGACAGACCTTACCATAAAAAAACCCTTCCTCTGCTGAAGTTTAAACCTCCTTTCCTCTAATCTTCCATAATTGTGGTGAATTTGGATCATTTATACACATACTAGTTGAAGAGCCCGTTACACGGGCCACAGTGCCACTGCCAGCCGGTCACGGGGCAGTCATGTACAGTAGAGACTGCCCGCACCGCGGCTTATACAGAGTGGGATGCTCCTTCGGAGCGTCCCGCTCTGTATCAGCCTCGTCACAAGCAGTCTCTACTGCACATCACTGCATCGTTACACACATTTTAGCAAATTATTATATAGGATGGTGGAGTTGTCCCAAAATAAGTTTGTTTTGGGAGAAGATATCAACACTTTTATCCAAATTATTTAATAAACCAATTCATTTACATATTCGGGAAGCTTTACTGGAAAAAAACAATACCGCCATTAATTCTTCAGAAGATAAATTAACAGTATTATTATGTTCTGCTTTCAGAATATACATTTCATCACAGTGCACAGGGCAATGTGGAGAGTTGGGGGCAATGTGGAGATACCCAATGGGGGCAATGTGGTCAGGGGGGACATGACAATTTTTGCTCCAGGGCCCGGTGACTTCTAGTTACATCTCTGTTTACACTGCAAGCTGTTGGGCAGGGACCTCACTTCCAGTGTTTTACTTTAAGCACCTGTAACCCTGTATTGCCTAAACCCTTAAATTGTAAAGTGCTGCATACACTTGTGGTACTACATAAACATTCATTCACGTTGGGTTGGCATGGCCAATAACATGAAATTAATATTATCTCCTCTTAATAATAATCCCCCACTTCCCTTAATCTAAGTAGGAAATCCTAATGGCCACTACAAATAAAATAAATCTGCCTCACTGTGTGGGAGAAGGTAAATTACATTTATGGATGTCCGCACCAAATAATACTTTTATTTGATCTCTCATAGTTTTTGGGATTGTTTTTACAGGTGGCAGCAGTGACGTATTAATGGTTCTGCAGTCACTTGCACCTCTACTTCCTTGTTGCCACTGTTATTTCAACTGTGTGTATTGAAGGTCACTGACCTAGGCTGTCCCATTGGACCATACATGAGTCCATCAGTGACTGGGCAGTATGGAAAGAATCAGTGAGTACTTCTCTACATTTCCACTTTTTCCTGCAGATGAAGAAAAAAGTATTTGGGGGACTTCAACTACCATCATCGCCTACCAGCCAACGGCTGGTTGGCGATGATGGTAGTTGGAATCCCCAAACAGCTGTAGAGTTAAAATTCTTCTTTCTCTGCTGTAGATGTTTGTTTCAGAAACTTCATACCTGGAAACCAAGCCGGCGTCACAGGGATTAGAAATACCGAACCAGACCATAAACTTTCCACACTTAATAGACCACATTGTTTGTCTTTCTAAGTCATGCCTTTTTGCTGCTTAAAGTTTCTCTCAAGAAAGGATGTACTTATTTATGAACATTATGTTGTTTTTCTCACTAAATTTTATATGTAACCGCCCTGATTTTTTCATCAGTTTTTTTTCTTAATAACCACTTCACATTCTCAAATACTGGTGTATATATGACCTATGGGCTGGATTAAGCCTCAGATTAAGAGGCCCTTATTCAGGAAAGTAAGTAGGCTTAATTCTAGGGCAAATCAGCTGCACCATAGGGCACAAAGGAAATTTCCATTGATATAAATGGGTCTTTTTGACCCCTAGTGGGAGATTCAGTAAGCAGTGATAAAGAGGTGATAAAGTGGAGATGACTTCTCCAGTGATATCACTTCTCCAGTTCCTATGTTATTCTATACAGCCTATGCACTAAGATCTCCAAAGCTGAAGAAATCTTGGTGCACAGGAGCCACAGAATAACATAGGGATAGGAGAAGTGTTATCTCTGGAGAAGTTATCTCCACTTTATCACCTCTATATCACCGATTAGTGAATCTCCCCCCTTGAATGCTAGAGAGGAGAGGAACTCTTTTAAAGGACCTTTCACCCCACCATCTCTGGGAGGGAGATGCACTAAGGTGTGATACAGAGGTGATATAGTGGAGATAACATCTACAGTGAGATCATTTCTGTAGTTCCTATCTGTCATGTCAGTTGCCCTCACCTCCAACGGGTGCCTCTTCGCACAGGTGCGCCAGGAGAAGTACGGGTATCTCCGGGGCTCGGCTCATCATGACTCGAAGCTCAGGCGATCAAGAGGTTTTTCGGGCACTTTCGGGTTTCGGCTGACATTTCACGTAGCGACGTCAGACACACTCGAGGCCTACAAGAGGCTGTTAAGTCAGACCTCGAGTGCTCTGGTATTGGAGTCCGTTCTTTCACCTAGTGGATTTTTAGCACTTTTTCTACTGGTTTTTTTCTCGGTTTTGACCTTGGCTAGTTTTTCGTCGATTTGAAACTTGTCTGCCAGCCCTGACCTCGGCCTTGTCTTGATGTTTTGCACCTCTTCAGCCAGCCCTGATCCTCAGCTCTCCGTATCATTTTGCTCCTCCACCTCCTTCAGCTTGTCCCTGACTTGTCTTCCATTCTGCTCCTCTCGGTACTGCTTCTTTGGTTGGTTTTTCTTTGTCTCTGGTTTTTCAGGCGTTTTTGTTAGGCTAACGGGCTTCTTCCTCTACATCTATATAATTTACAGCAACCTGCTACCAACTATACTCTCCTTGTTGTACAGTTAAATTTTCAGGCTGCTTACACTTACACTATGTTATTCTATGGACCCTATTCACTAACATCGCTCTCATTTGAAAAATCTTAGTGCTTAGGCTCCATAGAATAACATAGGAGCCATGGAACTGATGTCATTGGAGAAGTAATTTCCAGTTTATCTCCTATTTATTACACCTTAGTGCTGGTGTTTTCCTGTCCTAACTCAGTCTCATATTGTTTTCTCATACCTACTTTGACCTGTTTGTTTGACTCCACTGGGCACCCTTGCTTGCACTCTGGATGAGTGTGATTATGGCCCAAGTACAATCAGAGGCTTTTTTTCTCTTTCTATTCCTTTAGGGTCTTGGATCATGCTGGGTTTTGGCTTTTGGAGCATTGGTGGCAATGGTCCACACTCCAGCTGGGTTCTCTGCTATCTCTAGAATGTCAAAGTGGCTGGGAGCTCTTGTACACCTTCTGGTGGTGGAGCACATGTTTGAATTCCACAGACTGGAACTGATGTACATTCACCTTTCTGAGCCAGTTAGTAGTTTCCTGGTGCCTTTATTAGTTCTGAAGGGGGTGGTCTCTCCTCTTGACGTTTCCCTCTTACTTTTTAAGCTACTGGCATGTAGGGGTTGGTGGTGGGCCTGCTCCAAGATACCTTTCCTGGCTCCTGGTTTAAGGCAGCTTCAGCCTTGTCTGCTCTGCCTCATTGTAAGTTGTCCTGGTCTGCCTCTAAACAGACTTCAGTTATCTGTTTGTGTGTTTCTTTCTATTTTGAGATGTCTGCGTCTTCTGATGAAGTTATTGCACTGTGCCTTCTATGTAAAGTTCCTTTGAATTGTGGTTCTCAGAAACATATGTGCCAGAAGTATTTTTCAGATAGTAACACTTCTTGCCATCCAGCTGCTACTACGACTGTTCCCGTTGTGCCTGTGTACATGATGGTGATGATGCCCTTGTTCCAGTCTATAATAAAAGAACCCTTTAATTACATGAGGGCAGAAGACCAGGGTCTGGACTGTCCATGCTCCTCATAACCTCATAGGCAACACAGGGAATCTTCTGATTCTGACTCAGACTAATCACCAGAAGACAGCAGTAGAGAAGATGCATCTTTTCTCAGTTGTCTGTATTGACACCTTAGTTAAACATATCTTTTCCTCTCTTAACTTCTGTAGAATGGTGTAGTGCTAACACCCTATGTCAGTCTCTTTTCTATGTGTGTGTGTGTGTGTGTGTTGAGCAGCCTTGTTTTCATGTTCTGCATCTGGCCAGCAAGTGTCTTATATTCCAAGCCTCTTTTTCAAGTTCTGAGCATGCTCATTCAGTTCCTTGAAGTCCAAGGCTCCATTTCACATCCTCCGCACAACTACACAGTTCTAAACAACCTAGTAAGTCCTTCTCAGTCCCTAGGAGACCCACAACAGAAAATATCCAGGGGGTTATATGTATGTATGTGTGTGTGTGTGTGTGTATATATATATATATATATATTTGTGTTTCACAGTGAGTGAATGTATGAATATATGTATCTGTGATGGCCATGCTTTTTTTTTTGGTTGAGGACGAAGTTGAGGGAGGGCAAACTCCTTGCAGAAAACACACATACCTGTATCTCCAGCACTGGCAGTAGGGAGGAGATTTCTATATCTCCTTCTTACTGCCGCCCCTGGGTGTGTGTGTCTCCTGAAGAGAAATAAATTATGTAATGAGGCATTTTTTTTCTATGTGTGTATCTCCTGAGGAGTCATAAATTATGTCATGAGGTTTTCTCTTTTATATTTATAGATATATACAATATATATTATCATGTTTTATTTGTTGATATTCATAACATCCCCATCTGCTTTTGTTTCTAGAGAGATCATGAATGTTATTAAATCTGTAAAATCATCATCTGATATCTTTAAACAGGTTACATTTAAACTCCAAAGGATGGAGTCTTCAGTTCCCTTTAATCCTCCTTCTCCAAAAATGTTCACAAGACCTACCTCTGATCCATATTTATTGGACTCCAACCACCAAGACCTAGACACGGAACTTATGGGTTATCTAAAACTTATAGAGTGGCCTGAACCTTCATCTGCCATTACTAACTTCAGTCTTTCTACCAACCCTAAGGAGTGCCGGTACGAGCTGCTAAACTCTAGAAAAACTTACCAGGTGGGGGAAACCTTGGAAGTTGTCATTACGGCTAAGGATCATTTAGGTCGACCTAAGACCTATGGTGGGGATTTCTTCCAGGTCAAGCTGCATTCTCCTAAATTGAAAGCTGGGGTTACGGGTCAAGTAACTGACCATGGCAATGGCAGCTACCTGGCCACATTGCTTCTGCCATGGCCCGGAGAAGCCCAGGTGCACGTGAGACTGATTCACTCCAGTGAGGCTGTTGCTGTCCTGAAAAACAAAAGAGAGATGCATTCAGGGAAGGTAACAGTGTGATCATATTATCATGCTAAATAAAGGAATAATAAACCTTATCGTGAAAAAAAACACTCCTGAGGAAAAGGAGTGTACCGCTCCTCTTCTGGATGATGCTTTACTCCAAAGTTATTACATCTCAAAGCATCATTTATTTTTAAGTATGTTAACAACAGTTCCACCTGGTGTCAATACAGTTTTTCCATTGAATTTTACGGGAAAGGTGAGCCTCAGACAACAGCTTTCCATAGAATGAGTTAGTAACTGAACTATTATCTATCCACTAATTCTGCCAAGTTATTTAACAATTTATATTTTGCTGTAATGTGCAGTTTTTATAAAAATTTGGACAGTTTATTTACTAATTTGGACATATATGTGTCTTATCCAGTTTATGTACTAATTTGGCCAGATTATTGATTTGTTTATTTATTGCTGTGTAATGCCCAGTTTATATACTAATTTGGACATTTTATTGATCCATGTATTTATTGCTCTAATGCCCAGTTTATATACTAATTTGGCCAGTTTATTGATTTGTTTATTTATTGCTGTAATGCCCAGTATATATACTAATTTGGACATTTTATTGACCAGTTTACATTTTGATGTAATGCCCAGTATATATACTAATTTGGACATTTTATTGACCAGTTTACATTTTACTGTAATGTCCAGTTTATATACTAATTTGGACATTTTATTGACCAGTTTACATTTTGATGTAATGCCCAGTATATATACTAATTTGGACATTTTATTGACCAGGTTACATTTTACTGTAATGTCCAGTTTATATACTAATTTGGACATTTTATTGACCAGTTTACATTTTGCTGTAATGTCCAGTTTATATACTAATTTGGACATTTTATAGACCAGTTTATATTCTGCTGTAATGTCCAGGATTATTTACTAATTTGTCCAGTTTATTTATCCATTTATTTATCACTGTAATGCCCAGTTTATATACTAATTTGGACAGTTTCTTTACCAGTTTATATACTGGTGTAGAGTCCAACTTATATATTAAGTTGTCCAGTTTATTGACTGCTGTAATGTCCAGTTAATATACTAATTTTACCAGTTTATATTTTGATGCAATGGGCAGTATATATATATATATATATATATATATATATATATAGCCATTTATTTACCAGTTTATATATCAGTGTAATGCAGGGGCAGACAAATGTCAGACCTCCAGCTGGAGGTGTGACAATTGACTACTCATGATTTAATGTCTACTTTACACAATGTAATTACCAATTTATTTTCCTTCGTACTGACTAGCTTATTTATACAGGAGACCCTCTGTCACATTGCTCGTCACCTCCTCCAAGTATCAGTGAGATGCCTGTAATAGAGCAGCAGCACGTAGGGACTAGTGGTGGTGGTGGTGTTGGAGAAGTTGGGGTGGAAGAGACATTGATGGCCTTTTTATCAGAAAGGGAGAAGGAATGGGTGACAGGGATGAGGATGGGCCTCACTACCACCACTAGCAATAAGCTTTTGGAATTTGCGGAAATTGCAACTGCTCTAATTTCTGCTGTTGCTGAGATGCAAGGGCAGCAGGATGCGGAGGAGCAAGCTAGTGTGCCACAGACCACTGTGGACACAGTAGGAATGGGGTCAACAAGTGATGCGGGACTAGGACAGGTATCACTTTCCAGTGCCAGCAATACTCCTGGTCGTAGTTGCAGTGCTAAATCTGAGGCAGTAGCAGCACCTTGGCACAACCTCCCTGATAACACACATGAGACACAGACACCATGACATTTATGTCAAAATGTTAAAGCCAAACACCCATTACAGAAATTGAGCACCACTGTTACTGTACCCCCTGACTCTCCAGAAAGGCACCAAGAGGTGAGGTGGAGATCAAAAAGGAGGAAGAATAAAGAAACCCAGACAGACACTGGAAGTTCCATGACGAGCTAAACAACTAGCTCGCCATCAACATCACCTTCTTCCTCTAGGTTAATAAGTACATCTCCTGCCAATCCACCTCGTTCATCGTTACCTCCCCCGCCAAATGATAGCCACTCTGTTAATGTTAGGTGACCACACATGCCATCAATATCAGGTCATTAGGTGGCATCTGAGGAGATTCCATCCCGCAGAATATGCTAGGATTCTGCAGGGAGGGTTCGTCATTACTATTAAACTATCAGCAAGTTGTCATGTGTCCTTAGCGGGGTGTGGACAAGGGGTATAGTGACAGCTCAGTACTTGGGTTCTGGTGTCATGGTGTTTTGCATACAGTTGTGCCCCTAGGTGTTATTTACCACACACACTGCACATTGCAGTTGCTGATGAGAACCACAGTTCCTGCTCTCAAGAAAAAAAATATATTCTAATAACAACACATCCATGATTTTGGAGGAGGGGCAGGTGGAGAAGATTTCATGGTCAACTTCTTCTTTTCGCCACATAGACTGGGGACTACTTATTGTGCTGCTACTGCCTAAGGCACATCACTGGAGTCAGTTGTGGAAAATGGAACCTTCATCATCCATCTTCCATGTTACTGCTATTGTTGATCCCATTCCTGTTCAGCTGTCAATCATTCTGCTGCTTAAACAACTCAGCAGCAGCAGTACGAACAGCAGTTGCAACTCAGGAGGACATTTTACAGTGGCCGCTGGCCAACATGACCTGCTGGCATTAGGCTAGTAGGGCATTTTTATTTTTTTTCTTAGGGCTTGTGTTTTGAAAATAAATAAATAAATTAAAAAAACAAAAACAAAAAAAAACTAGTCCTGCAAAAAAAATAAACAATTTTGGGGGATTTGTTTCTAACAAGCCTAAGTCCTACAAATCAATGTTTCCTTAGGGCTTATGCCAAACAAGCTAAAGTCCTACAAATCAATGTTTCTTCAGGGCTTGGGCCTCAAATAAGTCTAAGTCCTACAAATCAATGTTTCTTCAGGGCTTGGGCCTCAAATAAGTCTAAGTCCTACAAAGGCTTCTAACAACAAATCAAACAAATCATCCTGTACAAAAAGTCAAGTATCAGTCCACCCCAGTAGCAGCTTATGTCAGGGGGTTGCTGTCTCCATCACTTTACATACAAATGTCTTATTTATGTTATTGATTTATTTTTTTATTAACTGTCCCCCCAATAGCAGTGAAGAAACCCCCCCAAAACAAATTTCCTCATTCATTCATTCATTCACCAATACAGGCACCCTCCTCAGACCCCTTTATACCATGTCTTATGGTTTTTATTTTATTTAGGATAATTTTTTAACTGCCCCCAATCCCAGTAAACAAGCCCCCCAAAATCATCCCCTGTTCAGTTGATTCTTTCCCCACACACCGCCAACACAGGCACCCTCATGCCCCTTTTATACTATGCCTTTGGGAAATAAAATATTATTTGTAATGTGTTGTGTATAACTTCTATTTTCCTATTGATTTCAATGGAATGAGTTAAAGGGATAGTAATACTTAAAATGTAAAAAAAATATGTTGTAGGATTTATCCCCCTGAGTAAAACAAGAGTACTCCCACTGCTGAGAGGTCTTTCATTCAAAAGTTATTAATTTTCAAAGTTTAATTTTTTAGGTGCAATATCACAGTGGCCTGAAATTGTACAGTGGCGCTGTTGCTACACCATCCTATGGAGATTTATGGTCAACTGACCAGAGTTGTCCATAGGATCGTGTAGCAACAGCGCCACTGTACAATTTCAGGCCACTGTGATATTGCACCTAAAAAATTCAACTTTGAAAATTAATAACTTTTGAATAAAACACCTCTCAGCAGTGGGAGCACTCTTGTTTTACTCAGGGGGATAAACCCTACAACATATTTTTTTTTACATTTTAAGTATTACTATCCATTTAAGTGAAAAAGCAGAAAATCAGAACTTATCGCGGGAAATTTTTCGCCAAGCGGAAAGTGCCATTTTTCGCTGATTTCAGTTTGAGGCAGAAATTCTTGCCCATCCCTACACATCACTATAAACACTCTATGCTACATAGCTCTACATAACTCTATACTATATCACTCTAAACAACTCTATGCTACATCACTCTACATAACTCTATACTACACCACTGTACACAACTCTATACTACACCACTCTACACAACTCTATACTACATCACTCTACACAACTCTATGCTACATCACTACATAACTCTATATAACACCACTGTACACAGCTCTATATTACACCACTCTACACAACTCTATACTACATCACTCTACATAACTCTATACTACATCACTCTACATAACTCTATACTACACCACTCTAAAGAACTCTATGTTACATCACTCTACATAACTCTATACTACATCACTCTAAACAACTCTATGCTACATCACTACATAACTCTATATAACACCACTGTACACAGCTCTATATTACATCACTCTACACAACTCTATACTACATCACTCTACATAACTCTATACTACACCACTGTACACAACTCTATACTACACCACTCTACACAACTCTATACTACATCACTCTACATAACTCTATACTACATCACTCTACATAACTCTATACTACACCACTGTACACAACTCTATACTACACCACTCTACACAACTCTATACTACATCACTCTACATAACTCTATACTACATCACTCTACATAACTCTATACTACATCACTCTAAACAACTCTATGCTACATCACTCTACATAACTCTATACTACACCACTCTATACTACACCACATAACTCTACATTATATCATTCTACACAACATTACACTACATCACTCTGCACAACTCTACACTAAATCATTCTATACAACTCTACATTATACATCTCTACACTACACACTCTGTTCTACATCGCGCTACAGAATTCTAGATTAAATCTCTCTGCACAACTGCAAAGACACACTCAAACTCTATACACACTACACAACTCTACCAGGGCCGGATTTACATTCCAGGCTCCCATAGGCAAGGCAACCTGGGCACCCTTAGCTCCGCCCATGGCCACACCCCACTCCTCACACTACCAGGCCACCAGTCTCATCCAACTTTTCCTGGCACAGATTGTACCTTTGGCTTACAAGAAGCAAGGACATAAAAGCTTTAACCCCTTGGTTGCTAGAGAGATCTCTGCAATGCATTGGAGATCTCACTAGCAACCAAGGGGTTAAATAATAGCCTGGGGTGTATAAGCTACTGCACGGATACAGAGATTGCTCTGGCCCCACCCACAATTCAGAATGTGGGTGTGGCCAGCACAGCTGAGGCGCCCCTCAAAATTTGGCACTCTAGCAGGAGCCTAGTCTGCCTATTGGGAAATCCAGAGGTGAACTCTTCACTACATCACTTTCTGCATAAAACCCTTACTTCACTATGTATAGAATATTTATTTTCTGATTGGCAGGTGTACTTTAATGGGTATTTTCACTATAACGGGAGCAGTGAGATCACGGAGTGCAATGTAGAAATAGCAGGAAAGGAGGTGTGTAAATACAAGGATACAGTGAGTGGTGATACGTGGCAGTGTGTGAAACCACAGAAGCTACCGTGTGACTCCTGGGTCTATCACTCCATGGGTGGATATCGCAAAGTGACAAACTCACTGGAGGATTCGTTACTGAGTGGGTGAGTGAAGCTTTCCTTTCATAAGTTAGCTGTCCAATAACCTGAGTAAAACAAGGGTGGTCCCACAATATTCTTCATTAATATCTTAATTATTATATAGCCCTAGAAATTTGTACACAGCGTTGTACGCAGCATTTGATTTTTTTTCTCAGGTACCACAGTGAGTGGAGATAAAATGTCTTGCTTAACCCTTTAAGGACTGCGCGGTACGGGGTAGGGTGCCCTAGAGAACAATGGCACTTTTTCCGGTAACCTTTTAAAAGGTCGCAAGCAAAAGAGCATGTGACCCCATAACACATTAAACATGTCGCCATAGTAAAAATGGAGACATGAGAATCTCATGCTGCATGACAACGTGAGATTCTCATGTCACCTACTGAAAGGTCATATCCCAGTCTGTGCTGTTCTGGCTCTATCTCCCCACTCAGCTGAGATCTGCTGCCACCTGCTCTGGACCTTCAACTTAGCCAGCGTTAATTTGTTCAGGCCAGAGGGTCAGATTGGCCTGAAGTTTCATTTGGAAGCAAATATCGATCGTGATCACCTCTGTTATTGGTGGTCATTCCTAGTGCCAGAGCTATAGTGAACACAGGTGAATCCGGGTGATCTGACAGCCCTATGTACAGTCCCCATGTTGAGTGCTGGTTTAATTCTACATAAAATCAGTACAGATACAGTGTTAAAGTCTCCTGGCAGCGCTGGCTCATGTGTGTGTTGGGATGAGACCTTTCAGTAGGCGTGGGGACTGTACATTGGGTTGTCAGTTCACCAGACACGTGTATTCACTATACCTCTGGCACTAGGAATGACCAAATGACCACCAATAACAGGGGAGATTGTGATCGAGATTTGCTTCCAAATGAATCTTCAGGCCAGTCTGACCCTCCGGCCTGAACGAGTTAACGTTGGCTATGTTGAAGGTCCAGAGTAGGTGGCAGCAGATCTCAGCTGAGTGCAGAGATAGAGCCGGGGCAACAAAGACTGGGATATGACCTTTCAGTAGGTGACATGAGAATCTCGCGCTGTCATGCAGCGACACATTTAATGTGTTATGTGGTCACACGCTCTTTCACTTGCGACCTTTTAAAAGTAAACCCTTTTTTCCACCTGCACAATGGGTGATCACTGTTCAGGTGAGTTACTGGCTCCATAGAATGTGATAAGAACAGCTTTATCATTTTGTGACTCCCTAGAGTGGTTGTATCCTTGTTTTACTCACCAGGAATATCCCTACAATACATTTTGTTTTCATTATAACAGTTACAGTGCTGTTCTTGAAGGAAAATTTCATCAAAGGGTTATCTGATTTATATACAAATGATAATTGCATTTCATTGCATATTTCCCATTTGCAAATCTGATACTCACTTAATCATCAGTGAGCGTGTACCAGCTAAATCCACCATTTTCATCCACAAGGTAGTCACTGCCTCATCCCTTACTATGATATCTTATGTGCATGGACCTCGGTTATAATGTCATTTTAAAGGAATACACAGATAAAAATGATCTAGGATTATAGCACCTATAAAACTGATCTGCTTTCTAAGACCTAAAATATAGTCGTACATACGTTCTTACTCTCATTACCATAGAATTCTTGACATGTGCCTCAGAAGTGATGGGGCTGTATTATCTGTAAATGGACAGATATATTTTAGGTACTCAGCCCGTCTGAGTACAAAAGAATAGGGTATTAATCTTCATTACAAAGAGCACAAACAAAATTAACAAAATGGTGTATAAATAAGACAATCAAGATGTGCATTACAATGCAACTTTGGGATAAGATTTTAGGGATCTACATAAAATAACTGAAAGTAATTGATATTTGAAATGATGTAACCCAATTTCATTGTTTACTTGTTATTGTTCCTTTAAGACATTTTTGGTGTATATTTCTGCCTTGTATGTAAAATATATGGTAACATGGCCAATCACCAAGAAATACTCAACGTAACTGTCAGTGATCACAGAGGATACTCCGCTCACATTGGGGGTGATGACCTCTCCAGTGTATCACTTCTCCAGTTCCTATGTTATTCTATGGAGCCTATTCACTAAGATCTCCAAAGTTGGAGAGATCTTAGTGCATAGTCTCTATAGAATAACATAGGAAGTGGAGATGTGATATCACTGGAGAAGTCATCTCAACTTCATCACCTCTTTATCACGCCTTTATGCATCTCCCCCAATGTCATTTAATGAACAAAAATTCCTTGTAGTGAATGAAGCTGATGAACGAGGAAGAATTTGTGACATTTTAAAGCAACACAGCTGCATCGTTTGTGACAAAATTCCCCCAAATTCTCATTGATTTGAATATGTCTTTTAACCCCTTGAATGCCAGAGATGTCTCCAATGCATTGTTCATCAAATCGTTAGAGAACTCTCTATCATTCAGAAGTTAAAGGAACAGTAAATTTTTGTTATGAAAAATGTATACTTTGTAGGGCTTTTCCTGTTGAGTAAAACAAGGGTGCTCCCACGGCTGAGAAATGTATATTTCCAGAGTTATTACCATTTAATCCTTTGTTTTTTTAACATTAACATTGTCCTCTGATAAAAAGGATAAAACAAAGAAGGAGTGCCAATGGTGCAATAAAGTTATTAAAATATTATAAATTTTATAACAAAATAATATTTACTCACATTTACTGAATGCCAGTAACTTGATATCAAGGACACCGGCTCAAGGGCTTACAGAGACTATCACGCCGTCTCCGTTCGGGTATTGACCGTATTCAGTTAAATATTGACAGATGGAGGCTCATATATAAACTTCTGTTATGTTTAATAAAAATTCAAAAACATATATAAAAATACAGAGGTTTAAAAATGCTCCGAGTTTCGCGGATAACAAACACCTCTTTATCACAGCAATAATAGCAATAGCCCTTGAGCCGGTATCCTTGATATCAAGTTACTGGCATTCACTAACTGTGAGTAAATATTATTTTGTTATAAAATTTATAATATTTTAATAATTTTATTGCACCATTGGCGCTCCTTCTTTGTTTTATCCTTTTTTATGATTCTACCGTTTGGGAGAGCGAGTTCTTTTGGTAGAGAGCAGCCGAGTGGTGAATGCTGCGACTGGGGGCAGTAAGAAATACTCCAGAGGCTTTGAAAGTTGGATTTGATATATATCTCATCCAACACATTGTCAAATGTGAGTGCATTTTCACAAGGGTGTTACTGTGGTGACGGTTACCAATATATCGATCTGCTGATATACACAGGGGGCGCCCCGTTGTTTCTTCTCCCTTCTCTTCCTACAGGATTGTCCTCTGATGGCCAGATTAGAATTAGTTATCTTGTTACATTCTATTTGAGAGGAAAGTCAATGACAAATACTTCTCCATGAAATGTGATGGAATCTGCTGTGTCACTTCCTGTCAGTTAGAACTATCAGGAAGTAAACACAGTAAATTCACTTCCTGTCAGTTAGAACTATCAGGAAGTAAACACAGTAAATTCACTTCCTGTCAGTTAGAACTATCAGGAAGTAAACACAGTAAATTCACTTCCTGATTATTTGAATAAAACAACTGACAGCCGTGGGAGTGACCTTGTTTTACTCCACAAGAAATTCTCTAAAACATATAGGTTTTCATAAAAAATATTTACTGCTCCTTTAAAAGCCACAGTTAACTCAAGGGAATGTGTGTTTGCCCAGTATGTCACAAATGGTTTGCTTCAGAATTACAGTTCTTGAAAGTGGCAGCGTTCCTGCAAAACATTAAAAAAATGTTGTTGTTGTTTTTTAAAAAGAGATGGTATTAACATCAGTCTTAATGCCAACAATCACAGTTAAAAATTATGTTACTAAAGAAGCACAGACACCTCCTAATAATCCACTTACCACATGATGGTCAGCAAACCCCAATGGCCCCCATGAATTTCACCTTTGTTCAAGAGATAAAATCTTCAATCAGTCCTGGATGTCACGTCAGTGTAGGCGGACATGACAGTTGCTGGCAGTTTAAAGACCAGGCAAAGTGAGACTACCGAACGCTTTAAGAACAAGAGGAGGTGCACAACACATTGCTGTGCAATACATTGCACAACCTTGTGGTCATTAAAAAATTAAGATTACCGTGTGCATTAGGTGGAGTTTGAGGTTCTGTGATCCTGTTAGCAACTGTTATGTCCGCATATGGCCCACAGGCCACACATTGGATGTGGGTTAACATTTTGATTGCCAGAGGGGTGTTCAACTCATTGCAAAGTAATGTTTTGCATACCTCCCCTGCACTCAAATGGTTAAATGTCCCATTTAAATCAATAAGGATTTTTCTATGTCACTGTGGTGCAGTTGTTGTGCTACTAATTCTGCTTAATGCATTAACCTCACTGAGATTACTTTCCAGTTAACTAAACTGTTAAGCAATGGATGAAAATGATATCCAAAAAAGGAAAAACCCTCAAGATAGACCAGGGCAGGAGAACTTTGGCTCTTTGGCTGTTCGGGACTACAGCTCCAGTCCTCCCCAGGAGATGAGTGAACCATCTTCTCTTCACTTTGTGGGTCAATTCGGAGGAACCAGAGACAATTATGGACTTGTCTGAACTGATTCAGAAAGAATCACGTATGGATGGTATGCCAGGAGAAGGGTGGGAGCAAGAGTGTTGGGAAAAGAAGGTGATGGATCCCTGAAGAAAGCAGGCCATAGAAGTGGCAGAAGTGCTAGAAAGTATGGAAGGGGATGGGTGGCAACATAGAAGAGAAAGATGATGGAACCATGGGAAATATGGAGATGGGGAGAGAGAGATAAGGAAAGAGCTGTACAGGGGGAGAGGCAGAGAATGGAAGTGGCGGAGGCATGGTGAATGTGAATGGGAAAGACAGAGTGGGGGGAAGGTGAGAGAGAGAGTGAGAGAGTTGTCCAGCAATCCTGCCTGCCTGCTAACCAACCAGAGAAGCTCTCATACCTTCTTCAGACATATGATGTGGACAGGAACCTGTTTGACATTTGAAGGTCATTGAGCCTATTTTTTTTTTTTGTGGACATCACTTTATCAATTTCCATATCTGAATAAAACAGCAAATGAAACATAAAACAAACCACCATGTTTCATATCCTGTGAAATGGTATGTTCACACAAATTCCAATCTTTACCCTGAACAAGTCATGAGAGCTGGGGATGACGTGAGTTGAAGTCACGAACCGAGAGCCAAAGGTTTCCTTCTCCTGGTATAGACTGTCTTCCAGTGGGTAAAGGTGACAACCAGTGAAATTACCCAATGAAATTAGAACCCACACGACACGTGCCCTTTCTTTAACCCATTACTGCCCTTCCTCAGCTCTGTCACAAATCAGAATATTCCGAGCTCAGTTTCTTCAATCAACGTTGAGCCAACAAATGTGCTTACAAGTAAGATTCATGCAATTCGTGAACCTTAAACCTCTATACAAGCCAATCAAATCATCACTTGTCTATTCTTATCCTTCAGAAGGCAAATTATGTTTTCCATGGCTACCTATACCCTCTGACCTTTCTTCTTCTCTTAAGCTTTTTTAGTGAATTTGCCCTAAAGGAGCCACGTAATAAAGGAAAGAATGTCTTTTCATTTGTTTAAAAAAGGGCCTGCTTGCAAATCAGTCCTTAAAAAGGTAATCACCCTTTATTTATTCTGCTAGAGCAGAATAAATAACGTCAAATTGCCTATACTTTTTATGTTTAAAGGGATTGTAATGTTTAAAAAAATGTAGCTCCGATTATTCTTTATTGATTTTTGGCTATGTAAAGCATTACTATCAATTTCTACGATGTGTAGTTCCAGAGTCATTGACTCATAAATTGTCTCCCTCCCCTTTTACCTATGTAAAGCTGCACAGCAAGACCATCCAGATGGATCACAGCAAGGGACAATCTTCTGTTAGCATAAGGAAAAACCTGCCCTCCAACTTCAAAGGGGGCAGGGTTTTCCTTATGATCACAGCCAGAGGTTTGTCCTTCACTGATAGCTGTCCGGTCAAGTTACCAGATTCCACATCTGAGGGGAGACAGCTTGCACTAGGTTAAAGGGGCGGGAGGGGGACACTTTATTACTCAATTACTATGGAACTACACATCATTGAGAATGATAATAATATTTTGAAACATTACTATCCCTTTAAGCGTTTTTTTCCTACCTTCACAATTGAGTCCACCAGGTTTTCTCCACGGAGGGAGAACATGGTCCAAGACAGGAAAACAGGGATGGTAATAAAATATCCCACCATTGCTGATGTCTGAAAAGATTACAAATGGTGCTCTTCCCCTCCAGTCACCCATTACTCACAGAATACGTAGCGCTCATCGCCTTATATACTGTGAGTATGTTCCAATACGGATCCTTTAGACATCATGCCTAACGTCTAAGTGATCCTGCCTGAGTCCTTCCTGATCCAGAGGAAAGAAAGAGTAAGTGTGTAACACAGATACAATTGAAAACTTGCTTGTGTCTCTGGCTACAATCACTCAAAATAGATAAACATTATTGCAGCTCTGTGGACTGAGAACAGAATCTAGTAAATGTTGGCTATTGTGTACAATCCCCACTTATCAACAGGGGTTTTATTCATGATGGCCTAAGTATGCACTGCTGCAGTCAGTATACAGTTCTCTGGTTTCAATAAGATTATCTCCTACACAATGTACAGCAGTATGCTGCAGTGCTATAACTGGAAATAGTAATCATATACATGACTGCTGTATGATAGCCTGAGACTCCTACCTAGGTGTATGACACTTCAAGTCGGGTCAAATAATTGATGCTACTCAACATGAGCATGTTGCATTCTGCAGGGTTGAAAGTCTGGGGATTCTCCCTTATCCCCTGCATTATATTGTTCTATACCATATTGCCATGTGTGGTCATTGCACCACACAGTGTGCAGTGTTTGTATATATACTGCCAGTGGACAGACATGCTACTTGCATGGTGGCAGTGCCAAGGAGGAGAAACCTGAGGGAACCAGTGGAACAAATGGGATATTAGGACTAGACAAGCCCTGGACTCTAGTTCAGGATGACAATACAAAGGGAACATCGTTAACATTCCGGGCTGGTGGTGGTGGAGGTTCCTCAAGCCTTTTTTTTTGTTACTTTGTTCTCGTAATTGGTGATGGATAGGGGCACATTGACAGAATCACCTGATTTTATTCTTGGTAATGATTGTTCCACATGTACCTTAGATTGGTCACGCTGCATGTGCTTTATTAGGTCCCAAGACGTGACCCATTTTTCCCCCCTTCACAACCATGTGCATATTGCAGCTGGGACAACTGCACGCTCCCTACCAACAATGAAAAGTATTCCTGCACCAATTATTTAAAGGAGGGAGGGGGAAAACAATCTTCTTAAATGCACTCCTTCTCCCCAGATGCATCTGAAGTGGTTTGTGGTGATGATACTGCTGCATCATCATTAGCACTAATAGTATGAATTGGAAATTCCACCTGTCTCATATCACTGCTAGTACTTCCACTGCCTCTACCACAGTCAGTGGCAGGGATGAAAAGCCCACTTCCACCAATTCCCAGAATCTTAGACACACCAGGATCTTGCTGTAACATTTGATCATGCTGGTGGGACTGGGAGTCAGATAATTCAGCAGCAGGATGTTCAGGAACTAAATTGAAAAACAACATCATGTTATTATTGCTGATTTCCATTCCCACCATATATCTCTATTATTTGTCTGAGCTGGGAAAGCTCTCAACATTGTGTCTGAATCATCATCAGTAGCAGCACTGTCATAGTCTTCTGCATCTCTTGCTTGTAGTGGTGGTGGTGGTCACTGTGAGTGTGACTCAGGTGTAGCTAGTACACTTGGTATGACACTGACAAGACAGAGCAGCAGCAGCAGGCTCAGGGGGAGAAAAAAAACATATTTTCTAATTTCATAAGTTCACACCAGGACCCTGGGGATATGGTGTGGTGGTGGAAGCACTATTTCTGATGGATGCTAAGTTACAAGGGATGAAGTGGGGATGGTGGCAAATTCAACAATATCTGGTGCTAGTGATGGGAGCCTCTGAGTCACAGGAGATGTGGTAAGGTGATGGTAGCACTCTCTGTTGACTGTGGGCCATAAAGTCTCTGAGTCACAGGGAATGTTGTATGGTGGTGGCAACACTATCTGCTGCTGATGGACATGTCATCTCTAAATCCTAGGGAATTTCGCTGGAGGTGGTGGCAGCACTATCTGCTAGTGGGTTCTGCTGACCACTGCTGCTACTAAAATTACTGTTGCTACTTGATTGTTTCACATTAGCAGCAGCAGGAGCAGTCCTCCAACTCCTCTTACTCATCTTGCATTCCTACATACAGACGCACACACTGCCATTGCAGGGCAGCAGGTAACTGCAGCAATGGGTGTGCTGGTGTTAACTCTCCCTTACAACACAAATATTTGTTTTCTCTTCTTCTCTCTCTTCTTCTGCAACTATCTCTGTCTCAGCTACACCTCACAGGATGGTGACACGTTCCAGATTTTTATAGAAGTTGGGCAGAAATTATCATGGCTGTAGAAAACATAAGCAAGAGTTGCCAAAGTTCTTGCAGGAAATTCATTGGCGGTAGTGAAAAGGCACTTTCTGCCCATCCCTAGTCCTCAGGACACAGCAACAGTTCGTGTTTTCAACAAAGAGCAGCTTGTACATAGTGGTTCAGTCATTTTGATTGCACAAACTATATAGCAGAGAATCACTGGGTTAGACAAATTAAGAGCCACCTAAAGGAGAAGTAACAACTCCTAAGTAACACCCCCATTTACCTTGCTATGGCCTGAAAATCCTAATAGCCGTTAGAAATTGTTTGTCTTTGTTTAAGAGATAACATCTTCAATCAGTCTTTGATGTCACTTCCATGGAGGCAGACATGACAATTGCTGTCAGATGAAGAATAATAGCATGAGCCTACTTAAGATTACAATGCCTAGGGGGCAGAATTTGGATCTTGTGGTCTTGCTTGCAAGTAGCATGTCTGTCCCCATGGACATGACATCCAGGACTGATTGAACATGTTATCTCTTGAACAGGGGAGCATAGAGAAACATTCACAGGGCCCAATAGGATTTTTTTTACCATATTAACTTAAGAGTGGGGGTGTTATTATTAGAAGGCCTTACTTTAACACAAGAGTATAATTCCCCTTTTCTTTTTCCATTCATGAATCATTCTTCTTTCTTCTCTTACAATCTCTTCTGTCTTATTTCCCCCATACACCACACATCATTACCATCTCTCACCCTCTCTTGCAGATATCACAGCCCAACTCCCAGTCTGTAAGACTGGCCAGGAGCCTCCCCAACCCTCTGGTTATTACTACAATGACAGCTGGACCTCACTGATGTGTTCTGCACAACACTTCCCTAAGCCCTCTGACGCCAGCGCCTGCCTGAGAGGGAAGGACATACACATGTTTGGAGATTCCACCCTGCGCCAGTGGTTTGAATATCTGGAGAGGTTCATCCCAAGTAAGATGTGGGGGTGGGACTGGGAAAAGGTGGAAGGGGCAGATAGAAAGAGAGAGAAGAAGGAAATAAAAATACTGTTGACTTTTATGAATAAAATATGGACTTTTCCCTGGACTAAAACAAGCTTACTCATAGAAATATAGGTCCTTAATCATTAAAGGGATGGTAATGTTTCACAAAAACAGCAGCTCCAATTAATCTTCATTGTATTTGGGCCATGGAGAGCGTTATATCAATACTGTCAGAGTTGTAGTGCAAGAGTAATTGAATGATAAAATATCCCCCTCCTGCCCCTTTTATATAGTGTAAGCCATCTCTCATGAGATGTGGAATCTGGTCTCTTGACCAGACAAGTCACAGCAAGGGGCAATCTTCTTACTGTGAGTATAAGGAAATCCCTGCCCCCATGACAGGTTTTTCAGTTTTCCCTTATGCTCACTGAGATTGTCCCTCTCTGTGATCCATCTGGACAGTCTTGTTGCTCTGAGGTGAGCAGTGTTACATCAGTAAAAGGGGCAGGAGGGGGATACTTTATAATTCAATTACTCTTGTACTACAACTCTGACAGTATTGAAATAACACTCTCGATGGCCCAAATACTATGAAGATTAATTGAAGCTGCTTTTATTTTGAAACAATAGTATCCCTTTAACCCCTTTAATACTAGAGAGGTCTCAATGCATTGTGATGCTATGGTTAGATATCTCTCTAGTAACCAGATGTATTTTTGGAGTAAACCAACTGCAAAATAGGGGTGAAATAAATTTTCGCAATGCGTTGAAGACCTCTCTAGCATTCGAGGGGTCAAAATCCCCATTCAAATCAATTGTAATTTTGGGTAATTTTTAGTTGTACCCTATTTATTTTTTATTTATTTGTACTCATGGTTTACTCCATAATTGTACCTGATAAGGACCATAGATGTTGACGTCAGATGAGAACCAATTGTCTCATCCAGTCTGCCTATTTAACTACTAAATAAAATGCACAGTTTTACACAGTTCTCAGAAGAGACTTAACATAAAACCTCAAAAATAATATGCAAATGTGTGTAACAAGCAGGGGTAAAATATCCCCAAGATTTTAGGGAAAAAAAGAGTGCCTATATAAAATACACACCCTTGTTTTCCCTCTCTACTCATAAAAAAATAGTTTTTTTTATTCCCTTCCCTCCCTCACCCACCTTAATGCACTACCGGGTTTCCTCCTTCCACTCACCCCCTACGGATGTATCTGTTATATCTGCACAGATGGCGGCATTCATGCATTTGCCGCTCACTTCCCATATAGCCCTGTGAGCATACCTGGGAACCTTTCCTTCTGGTCTCCCAAGTGGGGGAGTCCTGTGGTGCCGTGGGGGGAGATAAATGATGCGATTTGTGTCAAAACGGGGTGGGGCTTAATCTCAAGCAGTGGGTGGGGCTTAAGAAACTAGTAAAAAATAGAGTAGGCTGGGGAAGGAGGAGAAGAGGGAGGAAAATGGGAGGAAATGGGTGGGAAGGAGCAGAAGTGGGTAGAGTCTGAATAGAAACTCCCCACACCTGGAGAATGAGCCTATCCCCCAGAGACGCGGGACTTCAGAGTGAAAACCGGAGCCTCTGGGGAAAATCCAGAGCATTCCCAGCTATGCCTATGAGGATCTGTTAATTGAAGCTAATGGTAATGCCCTTTGAGGAACTGATGGTCCCCGCAGGACACTACCATAGATCTAAAGCATAGACCTCTGCTCATTAGATCTATGGCTGCGACGGCCTTCAGGCCTTCAAAGGGCATTACCATTAGCTTCAATTAACAGGTCCTCACAAGGCAATGCAGGAAGAGGACGGCAAATGCAAGCATGACCCCCGCTGTGCTGATATCTCAGATGCCTCTGGAGGGGTTTAGTAGAAGGGGGAGAAGCTGGGAGCACATTGAGGTGGGTGGAGGAACGAGGGGCAAAATTCCTCCTTCTCACCCTGTTCCACCCACTTCTCCTCCTTCCCACTCTGTTTCGCCCACTTCTCCTCCTTCCCATCCGATTCCGTCCACTTCTCTTCCTTCCCATCCTGTTCTCCCACTTCCCACCCACTTCTTCTCCTCACTCTGTTCCTCCCACTTCTCCTCCTTCCCACCCTGTTCTTCCCACCCACATCTCCTCCTTCCCACCTCACTACACCCAATTCTCCTCCTTCCCACCTTGTTCCACTAACTTACCTCCACTTCTACTACTTCCCACCCTGTTCCTCAAACTTCTTCTCCTTCCCACCCCGGTCTTCTCACCCACATCTCCTCCTTCCCACCTCACTACACCCAATTCTCCTCCTTCCCACCTTGTTCCACTAACTTACCTCCACTTCTACTACTTCCCACCCTGTTCCTCAAACTTCTCCTCCTTCCCACCCCGGTCTTCTCACCCACATCTCCTCCTTCCCACCGTGCTCCTCCTTCCCACTGTTTTCTTCCCACTTCCCTCCCTCTTCTTCTCCTTCCCAACCTGTTCCTCCCACTTCTCCTCCTTCTCACTCTGTTCCGCCCACTTCTCCTCTTTCCCATCCTGCTCTCACACTTCTCTCCATTTGTCCTTCTCCATGCCCTCTTCTGCCAACTTCTCCTCCTTCCCACCTTGTTCCTCCCACTTCCCATGACTTCTCCTCCTTCCCATCCTGTTTTGCCCACTTTTCCTCCTTCCCACCCTATTCCTCCCACTTCCCGCCCACTTCTCCTCCTTCCCGCCCTGTTCCACCAACTTCCCTTCCACTTCTCCTCCTTCCCACCCTGTTCTTCCCACCCACATCTCCTCTTTCCCACCTCTCTCCACCCACTTCTCTTCCTTCCCACCCTTTTCTGCCCACTTCACTCCCACTCTTCCTCCTTCCCACTCTGTTCCACCCACTTCTCCTCCTTCCCACTCTGTTTCGCCCACTTCTCCTCCTTCCCATTTGATTCTGTCCACTTCTCTTCCTTTCCATCCTGTTCTCCCACTTCCCACCCACTTCTCCTCCTCACTCTGTTCCTCCCACTTCTCCTCCTTCCCAACCTGTTCTTCCCACCCACATCTCCTCCTTCCCACCTCACTACACCCAATTCTCCTCCTTCCCACCTTGTTCCACTAACTTACCTCCACTTCTACTACTTCCCACCCTGTTCCTCAAACTTCTCCTCCTTCCCACCCCAGTCTTCTCACCCACTTCTCCTCCTTCCCACCCTTTTCTTCCCACTTCCCTCCCTCTTCTTCTCCTTCCCAACCTGTTCCTCCTACTTCTCCTCCTTCTCACTCTGTTCCGCCCACTTCTTCTCCTTCCAATCCGGTTCTCACACTTCCCTCCAATTGTCCTCCTCCATGCCCTGTTCTGCCAACTTCTCCTCCTTCCCACCCTGTTCCTCCCACTTCCCATGACTTCTCCTCCTTCCCATCCTGTTCTGCCCACTTTTCCTCCTTCCAACCCTATTCCTCCCACTTCCCGCCCACTTCTCCTCCTTCCCGCCCTTTTCCTCCCACTTCCTGCCCACCTCTCCTATCTGCCCTGCCCATTTCTCTTCCTTCCCACCCTGTTCATCCCACTTCCCTCCACTTCTCCTCCTTCCCTCCCTGTTCCACCAACTTCCCTTCCACTTCTCCTCCTTCCCACCCTGTTCCACCAACTTCCCTCCACTTCTCCTCCTTCCCACCCTGTTCCCCAAACTTCTCCTCCTTCCCACCCTGTTCCCCAAACTTCTCCTCCTTCCCACCCTGTTTTTGCCACCCACAACTCCTACTTCCCACCATGCTCCTCCCACTTCTCCTCCTTCTCACCCTGTCCCTCCCACATCCCACACACTCCTCCTCACCCTGTTTCTCCCACTTCTCCTCCTTCTCACCCTGTTTCTTCTGCTTCTCATCCACTTTTACTACTCACCCAACTTCCTGCCCACTTCTCCTCCTTCCCACTCTGTTCCTCCCACTTCTCCTCCTTCACACCCTGTTCCTTCCCCTTCCCACCCACCCACTTCTCCTCCTTCCCATCCTGTTCCTCCCACTTCCCACTCACTTTATGACAAGGATGATTAGCCCCGCCCACATGGTTAAGCCAACCCCCCTTCATTACGCGAGCCGTGTCATTTACATCCCCCTGGCCGGCAGTACATGAGCCCTCTCTGGGGACTCAAGAAGACGAAGTTCCCAGGTCTGACTACATATTACAAATAGAATTCTGCTAATTCTCATTGATTTAAATAGGGTTTTTGACATCTAAATGCCAGAGGTTTCCAAAGCGTTGCAAAGCAATGTGTTGGACAGTTTTCTAGCATTCAAGGGGAAGTTCAAAGCCCTTTTTAAATCATTGATGATTTGTGAGTGTCCCATGAGGTGCAGCTGCGTTGCCACAAAATTTCTCTAATTCACTTTAGTACATCAACCTCATAGAGACAGAATAGCTGCACTTTAACCCCTTAATGACTGGCCACACAGCACGAGGCCGGCAGTTGAGTACCATGGAGCCCACAGGGACTCCTAAATTCGTCACTGGCCCATAAGTGATGTTTACCCATGACGGTCTTGGAACGTCATGGGTCCTTAAGGAATTAAAATTACAGGTTGTGGTTCTAGATCAGTGTTTCCAGGGATGAATTTCCCCATAGGCAGAATAGACAAACGCCCAGTCCTCTAAATCATGAGGCGCAGTGCATCAGCTGTGCTGGTCACACCCACATTCTGACTTGTGGGTGTGGACAGAGCAATCTCAATTACGTGCATGTCTTTTTTTACCTTTACAGGTTATTATTTAACCCCTTGGATGCTAGATATCTTCAACACATTTCTCCGCAATGCTTTGGAGATCTGTCTAACAACCAAGGGGAATAAAGCTTTTTTTGTCCTTGCTTGTTATAGTCCAAGGGTATTTTCTAGGACTACGGGTGAGGTCATGTAAGGAAGATGGGTGTGACCATGGGCAGAGCTAAGGGCACCTAATGTGCCTTGCTTAGGGGTGCCTGGAATGTAAATCTGTCTCCCAGTGTTTCTCAGCTTTAGTCCTCGGTGAGCACCCAAAATATATCCCTGCTTGATCACAAGTGGTGACAAGAGTCATTTTGATCGAGATCCCTTTTTTTAACCCTTTGCAATGCATTGCGTACCCCTCTGGGACTCAAAGGGTTAATTAGCGGCATCTTCAGAACCTCGCCTGTTGGTGTGTCCAGAACACTGGAACCGAGATTCACTGTTCTAGGTTGCAACACCTAGAACATGTTTCAAGTAGTTGAAAAATAAAGAATTGGGCAAATAAATGAAGGCTAAGTTGGGGTAATTTTCGGGCTAACCAATAATTAAAATTGGGGCATTTAACTCATTTAATGCAAAACAATGCATTGGAGACTAATTCTATAGGGGTTAAAAGTCCCATTTAATTTGGAAACAGCAGACATTTTCATTTATGACCATATAATGGTTGGTTTGCTCTAGCATCGATCTACTTTGATTGGAGAAAACCAACTAGGGAACAAATTAAAATTCCCATTGATTTAAAAGGGGGGGATTTAACCCATTGAATGCATAGCAATGTGTTGGAGACCACTCTAGTGTTCAATGGGTTAAAACAGAGTCCCAATTAAATCAATGGGAATTCTTATTTGTTAGTTATGGCCACCATATGGAACGAATAGAAGTGTTTGTAATTATAATTCATTTACATGTGGCTTTAACCCTCTGAGTTCCAGAGGGGGACCCCTCTGGCACTCAAAGGGTTAAATTGATGGGAATATTGGAATTAGTTTCTTCCTTCTGGTGCAGTTGGTTTGATGTTAAATTGCCAAACTCTTGCCTTTGCACAGACTAAATGCTGATGTCTTTCTTCTCAGCCTTGAAGAGGATCGATCTCCATGTAAATTATCAATCAGGCCCCCTGCTGGCAGTGGATGTGAATTACGGCCTTGTCTTACGCTGGCGGGCACACGGGCTGCCCTTACGTACCTCCAAGACGATGACCTCTGACCTGCACTACGAGGCAGCCCATCTGGCGGGCATTGGTGGAGGACCTCACACAGTGGTGGTCATAACAATCTGGGCCCACTTTACCAGTCACCCAGTATGGATGTACTTACAGAGGTTGGCCAGATTACGACGGGCGATTTCGGCTTTGCTTTTCCGTAGCCCTCAAACCACAGTACTTATCAAGTCAGCCAATACCGGTTACAAATCAATATTTGGTAGTGACTGGCTGTCCCTACAGTTGGACATCTTGTTGCGGGCAGCATTTAAGGGCATGGCTGTTACAGTGCTGGATGCCTGGGACATGACGTCCTGCCACTACTTACCTGATGACATCCACCCAGGAGCACCCGTCGTCAGGAATGAGGTGGATCTCATGTTGTCCTATATTTGTCCTCAATAAACTGAAGGACGATTCCAAATATTAACTGCAATCCACCAATGCCATGTGAAAAGCCAACATCTATGTTTACCATGCACAGTGGCAGAAGGCACTTACACCCCATTATACTTACTCCTGCTGTGTCCCACCTACCTTTCTGTAGACAATAAGCTCTCACCAGCAGGGGGCCCCCTAATTCCTGTTTTCCATGTTCCATTTGTACTATTTAAAGGGATAGTAATACTTAAAATGTAAAAAAAAATATGTTTGTAGGGTTTATCCCCCTGAGTAAAACAAGAGTGCTCCCACTGCTGAAAGGTGTTTTGTTCAAAAGTTATTAATTTTCAAAGTTGAATTTTTTAGGTGCAATATCACAGTAACCTGAAATTGTACAGTGGCGCTGTTGCTACACCATCCTATGAAGATTTATGGTCACGGGACCAGAGCTGTCCATAGGATCGTGTAGCAACAGCGCCACTGTACAATTTCAGGCCATTGTGATATTGCACCTAAAAAATTCAACTTTGAAAATTAATAACTTTTGAATGAAACACCTTTCAGCAGTGTGAGTACTCTTGTTTTACTCAGGGGGATAAACCCTACAACATATTTTTTTTTTACATTTTAAGTATTACTATCCCTTTAATATCTCTGTGTGTCTATTCCCTATTGTACAGCATTGCCGAATAAGTTGGTGCTATAGAGATATAGAATAATAATAATATCAAAGAAAAACCAAGAGGGGTTTCAAGTTGCCCAGAAACCCTTCCATTGCATTCTAATGTCCCTTCAGGCCAGATTAACCCCTTATGGACCAGTGATAACAGGGTTGGATTCACCTTAAGGACCATGTAGATGACGTTTGACGAGCCGGCACAGGTGACTGATCACATGTACCGGCTCGCCGAATGGGGGTCTGATAATGACCGATCCGATAGAGGAGAGGTAAGTGCTCACACTGCTCCTGCAGAAGCACTGTGAGCACAGAATAGGTGCCAGGACCATCATCAGATACCGGTGACAGTCTTGACACATCACCGGTCCTTAAGGGGTTAAGAGACAAAGATTTAACACAACATGAAAACTGTCGATGATGCTGTGCCTTTGACTGGGATGAGAAACATGCAGTGCTGCAACTATTGCTGCACTATACTTCCCATCATCCTCATCCTGCCTGCTGAGGATGATGGGAGTTGTAGTCCACAAATAGATGGAGGAGGATCCATAGTTTACCAGCTACTGTTCTATGATGAGGAAGCTGCAATTGGTTTTCCACGCATCCTCAGTTCACTGGATAGAATGACTGCCAATCAAAGATAAGGGGGGGACAAAGGATGTGATGTCAATGCTGTATTTCCCAGTAGGCTGAGAAGGAAACTGCATAAAGCTCCAAATATTGAGGGGCGGTTCCTCAGCTGTGCTAGCTGCACCCACATTCTAAATTGTGGGTGTGGCCAGAGTCATCTCAATGTCCGAGCACCAGTTTATACACCCCTTTACAGGCTATTATTTAACCTCTTGGATGCTAGAGAGATCTCCAATGCATTGCTGACCAAGCAAGAGGTTAAAGCTTTTTTTGTTTTTGCTTGTTATAGCCCAAGGGTATTTGCTGTGCCAGGAAACAGTGGAAGGGACTGGGGGATGGAGTCATGTGAGCATTAGGGGCGTGGCAATGGGCTGGGCTTCTGGCACCTAGAGTGCTTTGCCTAGGGTGTCTGGCTGATGCACTTAAGACGAGGTCTCTAATGCATTGCAGAACAATATGTTGGGGATCTCACCAGTGTATCACAAGTCAAAAGCCCCATTTCAGTTTATGGTAATTGTGTATTTGTCCCCTGTGGGGTACTTGGTTTGCTCCAGAACTACCCATTTGCCTTAACGCTTTGATTACCAGAGGGGTATGCAATGTATTACTCGGCAATGCGTTGCATACCCCTTTGGCACTCAAAGGATTAATACATAATTCCCAAAACAGCCCAGGGCAGTACTGAGAACCCCTACCAGAATTGTTAATGGAGTCTCCCATATATATGTTAACATTTAGACTTCTTAAAGAGATAGTAATGTCACTGTATAAATGAATATACAATTATTCCTTATACTTTTTGATAATGATCTGTATCTTTCACAATGTCTATATCGGTGTAGTTTTATTGTAATTATATTCTAAAGTTTCCCTTCCCGCCTCTTTTCTCGACATCGTTATTCTTCCCTTCAGATCAGAAAGCCGGTCCGGATGGATCACAGTGAGGGACAATCTTGTATCAGCATAAGGTAATTCCTCCTGCCCTTTGTCAAGAGTCTACCTTGTGCAGACACAGACAATACTGTCCCTCTTTGCGATCTGTCCGGTCAAGCGACTGGATTTCAGATATGAGGGAAAAAGAGTGACATAGAGAAAAAGGGTGGAAGGGGGAAACTTTAAAATATAATTACAATGACACTACACTGATATGAACATATTGAATATTCATTTACGGCATGACATTGCGATCTATTTAAACAAGAAGTAGCACCCCTGACAATCATACCTACTTTCTTCTTTGAAGCCCCCCAGAGAGGGCTCTTGGACTGGAGATCGGCGTGCCTAAATTATATGAATTGCATCACAAAGTGGGTGGGGCTTAATAAGGTGAGCAGGATTGAGAGGAGAAAAGGTGGGGTCTGACTTTAGAATGGGAGGGAAGTGGGTGAACAGTATGGAAAGTAGGTGGGCTATACTAGAAGCTTGTGGGGTTACCCCAGTAACTCACCAGAGCCAGTAATTAACTCTAAAAACCAGATCCAGAGAGTTCCCAGGTATGATGATTATAACCCCAGATACACACTTACTTTACAATGACCAGAAACTCCTAATGACCCCCCATGAATGTTACCCATCTGCCTTTATTCAAGAGATTCATGGATATCATGTCCGTGGAGGCGGACATGACAGCTTGTTTCAAACTTAAAGGGATAGTAATGTCAGGAAAAAAAGTGTTAGCTATATGGCAGATACAATTAAAAGGGATTACTTTCGCTTATTCATATCTCTCAAACCATTATGGTTCTCCGCTCCCTACACTTTCTCATACATCAGCTGTATAGCTGACGGCATGAGATCCTGGTTTCTGGATCAGATGGCGGCTCTTCAGCAGCGCGGACATAGCGATACCTACTTAATTGGAAAATCCTACAATGTGTGCCTGGTTTGCAAGCACACGTTGTAGACCATTCTGATGAAGTATTTATGTTTAGGTATCGCTATGTCAGAGCTGCTGAAGAGCCGCCATCTGATCCAGGAACCAGGATCTCATGCCGTCAGCTATACAGCTGATGTATGGGAAAGTGGAGGGGGTGGAGAACCATAACGGTTTGAGAGATATCAATAAGTGCAAGTACTGTATTTTAATTGTATTTGACATTAAAATCCCTTTAAGAAGGAAAAGTGCATGAGCCTACTAAACCCTTTAACCCCTTAAGGACCGGCAGCACATGTACTTTGTGGTCCCTAAAAGGACCACGGAGCATTTTTTTTCGCGGGATCCGATTCCAGACTCCCCGGACGGCGAGCAGCCGCGTGGGGAGCCCTGAATTCCATGATGGTCCATGAGTATAACAACCGATGACGGTCTAGGACCGTCATGGGTCCTTAAGGGATTAAGGACCAGAGTGGTGTGCAACGCATTATGAGGGTAACGCATTGCACACTCCCCAGGTCCTTAAACGTCAAGATTACCATGTACAGTGGACGGAGTTTGTGTCCCGTGGTCCTGCTAGTAACTGTCATGTCCGCCTCCATCTAAGAAAATGTTATGATTCAAATTACCTCTTAAAGGGATAGTAATACTTAATATTTAGTAAAATTTATATTGTATAGTTTATCATCCTGAGTACAACAAGGGTACTCCCACTGCTGAGAGATGTTTTATTAAAATGTTATAGCAGATCAAATTTTAATTTTATGGCAGGCACGGATGTGAATATTATGCATTATTCCTTCGCCGTTGCTTCCTCAGCAGCAAAGAACACTTTATTAACATGGAAAAGAGAAAAAAACTTTCCAGTGACCATAGTAACCATTCCACCAATGACATTGAGTCCCATGTTATAAATTAGGCAGCAACCCAAGACTCCACCTCTTTCTTTGCTGTTTCTCAAGATAAGTACTTTGTGTTCTTTATTCTAAATTACACTAGTGCTTTTAAATGCTAATTGTCCTAGGATTGTTATATTTACCCTAGAATTCAGGCCCGGACTGGCCATCAGGCATACCGGGCATTTGCCCGGTGGGCCGGTCCAGCGACCCAGGCTCTGTAGTAATACAGAGCGCGGGGAGATGACATCATCTCCCAGCGCTCTGTATTACTGAGGACCACACGTGGGAGCTTCAGCTCTGTGCCGAAGGAGGCACAGAGCTCTCTTATGGCACGCCGCTAGACCACCAGGGACTCAAGGTAGGGGATCAAGGGGCAATGTGGAGATGAAGGGGCTTTATGGGGCATTGATGAAGGGGCAATGTGGAGATGAAGGGGAATTGTGGAAGGGGCAATGTGGAGATGAAGGTGAATTTTGGAAGGGGCAATGTGGAGATGAAGGGGAATTGTGGAAGGGGCAATGTGGAGATGAAGGGGGCATTGTGAAGATGAAGGGGGCATTGTGGAAGAGGCATTGTGGAGATGAAAGGGGCATTGTGGAAGGGGCATTGTGGAGATGAAGGGAGCATTGTGGAGGTGGACAGTGTGGGCAATGTGGAGGTGGGGAGGAGGATGGGGTGGGCAGTGTGGAGGTGGGCAGAGTGTGGAGGTGATTATGTGGGCGGGGGCAGGGGTTTGTGGCAAGGGGGGCAGGGGCATCAAAATGCACCTTCGCCTGTATATACAAAAATCCTTCCATTTAAAAAAAAATAACGAACGCCCGCCGCCGCCCCCCCCCCCCCATGGGCTGCTAAAAAAATAAAAATGGGCTGCTCAGTCTTAAATGCCTGGGCCTATTTTTTGTCCCAGTCCGGGCCTGCCAGAATTGTTTTGTTCCCTTATTTTGCATCTGTGGGCGTCTGCCCTTATTTGCTAAGTTGAACTGGTTATGTTCTATGCTCATTGCTTCTGTTATAGTTCCCTTGCACTGTTCTGTCACCCTATTTTACATCTGTGGGCTTCTGCCCTTCTCTACTGAGTTGCGCTGGTATCCTTTACCTAAGCCTGTTTGACTTTGTATTCCTGGGGTTTAGGACCTTTCCGCTCACCTTGGCCTTTAATTTTGTCCCTTGGCTCCATGTGGAGTCTCTCTTTATTGACTTGATTGCCCCTTTTTTCATGACATATTTGTGTCCCCTCTGCTTATTCTAGTCGTTTATTGTGCATCACGGCCTTTCTCTGCCTTCCTGAGTGCCTCTGCCAACACTTGTGTCCAGTGAGGCCTGATCTGGTGGCTGGATTCTTCTGCACATGCGTGAGGCGGCGCTTTCTTCTGAAGTTTTCTCAGTGCAGCCATTTGTATTCGGCTGCTCATTCTGTGCGGTTGGGCCCTGTCCTGCTCTCCTGGTACCTTTATTAGTGCTCATTACTGTGTTTTTTCATTATATTAGGCTGATTATTGCCTTAGCATCCACTGTATACCATATTACTTTATGAGTTCCATTCCATGATTATAGCGATCTTCTGTATACATTTTCTTTATAGATCCTGGATGATTGGTGTCCCTGGATTTCCACCCCCTCCCATTTTCTCAGTTACATTTATATATTGGTACTTATTATTGGCCAATGTCATGTCTAGCCACCATTCTGATAGTGACTGCCAGGACCTCTCCTGCAATGGACCTGTCTCACCTTCCTTCTGGCCCCTATACCCACCAGACCCTGGGGGATCCCTCTGTCCTGACTGGCAATCCTTTTGTGTCTGATACTTTCACCAAATTTATGGAACTCTCTGTTCAGAATGCCATGCAAAAACTGAGTTAATTGCTGTTGCTATGCAACGTCAGGCCCCTTTTAAAGGGGCTGATTCTATGCCACATTCTCATGCTTTGACCCCTGATGTGGGGAATAACACCTTATATACTTACACTTTGACACCTGGTGTGGGGAATAATACCTTGCCCCCCCCTGGTAGCTTCTGGGGACCCTCCCATGTCCCTAACGGAACTCTCAGCTAAGGGGGGGAAGTGCCTGCGCAAACAGCGGCACGTATAGGTAACAGCCTCTGACGGCTTCACTTCTGTGGCATTACCCTTGAATAACCTACTCCTTAGTGGCGGCATTGACCAGTGTAACTCTGGCACACAACATAGACCCTCCCCTCAAGATGGTAGTTTATTGAGGAGGTCAAAACATGATTCATATTGTTCCTCTGCTAGCGAGGAATACTCTGATATGGACTGGACCCCATCTTCAAGTGATGAGGAAGACTCTGAGGTGTCTCCTCCAAAAAAACCAACTCTCATCCCTCTGATACCATTTCCCCTTCTGACCCGACTGCCTCTGGTATTCTGGAAGCTCTAGGTGAAACCCTTTTTGATCTGGAGGGCATTAAACATCCACGCTCCTCCGAGTGGTCTCCAAGGTCTCATATTGCTCAATACCTAGAGACTTGGGTCTGCAAGCTCATTACTAGGGTTACTAGAAACAAATTGAGGGCTGAGTGCCCACGCCCTCTCATTCCTAATAAGGTGGGCGACAGCCCCCAAGTTAGACACCAAGATAGTGCAATTTATTTTAAAGTCTGGCAAAGATCCCAGAAAAGGTATAGATAGGTCCTCTTACTAGAATCTTTGAACTGTCTGAGGATGCCCTGTTTTCTAACTCCCCTATTGATGTCCATGTCCTTCGGAGCTGGGTGCAGAGAGCCATTTGTTTGCTCGGCAACGCCATTTCAGCTTTAGCCACTGAAAGGCGCCGGGCACTCTTACTCAGGATAGATCCCAGACTAGCTGATATGGCTACTTCTGAGCCTGGTCCGTCTGCAAAAGGGCAGTTGTTTGGTGACTCCTTTATCAAAGAGCTGGGCCGATTTGTTTCATCTTTCACAGCTCTTGATAAGACTCAGTCCTCCTTGAGGAAAGTGTTCCATCCCAAAATTTTTCCCAGGGCAGGGAGAGGCAGGGGCCGCTATAATGGGAACCCAAGACTCCGGGGAGTCCTGAGCCATCGTACCCGAATCCTCTCTCCTAAGGCCGGCTGGGCAATGTTGTAATAGTCGGTCGAAGGCGAGGAACCAACCAGTTGAATGCTGAGAAGTTGCCGCCAGGCAGATTCGACTCGTGTTGAATGAGTCGAGCAGGGCAGGGTCTGAAGGTTCGACTTTGGCTCGAATGAGGGAAGCAAGACAGAGTCGAATGGCATAAGTCGGACCTCAAGGCTCAGCGTCTGTTGAGGTTTCTGCAAGCGAAGTGTGAATAGCTCTTAAATGCCCTGCAGGGATGGGAGTCAGAGAGGACTCTTTAGATCATCCCGGCAAGAACGATACAGGAGACTGCTTACTCCACACGAACACACTTTATTGAACAGTTTTCTATCTTTTATACAAAATCTAAACCTCTCAAGTCAAAAGGGGGTGGAACAAGACACAAAAGAAAATCAACAAATGGTTCACACAACACAAAAGACCCATACTTGATGACATTAACTCCCAGCAGGGAATCTTAGTGGCAGGCAGAATGTAATTAGGCGGGAGTGGTATCACGGTGCCCGTGCTCCTTTGGTTTTTTTTCTGTCAGTCTAGCCTGTGTCTTGTTCCCATTGGCTACCGTGTGTTAGTCCCGCCCAATATGACCTTTATATACTGGGCTATGGGCACCCCTCTAGTGCCCTTTCGTGGTGTTCATGTGCCAGTGCTTATTTCTGCTCAGTGATTCCCAGTGTACCGACTTGGCCTGCCTGACTACTCTGCATATTGCCTACTGCTCCTGTGTACCGACCCGGATTGCCTGACTGTTCTTCTGACGTTCCTGCTCCATGATTCGACCCGGCTTGGGTGATGTTCCTGCTCTGTGATCTGACCCGGCTTGGCTGACGTTTCTGCTCCGTGATTCTACCTGGCTTGGTTGGCGTTCCTGTGCTGTGTCGCCTAGGCGACGTTCTGACTGTCTGGCTATTGGGTTCATTCCTCCTGCAGAGTATCAGCGGCCAGTCTCCGTTACTGCTCCGGCAGTTGAGCCACCTGGTTGCCTCTGGTTATACTGCTGCAGAGTGCAAGTGTTGTCTCCGTTACTGCTACGGCAGTTCACCGTGGGCCTAGTCTCCGTTACTGTCTCTGCTTAGTGCAAGTGTCTGTCTCCGTTACTGCTCCTGCAGGTGAGCCACCGGTTGCCTCCGGTATACTTCAGCAGAGTGCAAGTGTTGCCTCTGTTACTGCTATGGCAGTACCTCATGTGTCTCGGTTCCCATTGTTGCCTAGGCAGTTCACGCTAATTCTGCCTATCTGGGTTTGGGCATTATGAGTTCTACAGCTGTCTATATACAGAGAAGCCATCACAGACCTCTCTGCTCATGGGACTGTTTACACTCTGAAGATCATTAACCCATGCAAGACCTTGCTTCTGGGAATCCATCATATCTGTCTGACCTGTGTCAGTATAGACTGTTGTGGACTTTATGTTTATGCTGGACCTGTGTAGGCATATGTATCAGTAACCTGTCGTGTGTCTGTACAGTTCTGCTGATATACTACAGGACCAGTGAAGGTTATTTTATTACTGTGATTTCAATAAAACTGTGTTTTATCCTAAACCACTGTGTCTGTGTGTCAAACAAACCGTTACAAGTGGATCGAATACACATTTCGGGCACACAATGGTCAGGGGTTGAAGCCGTTGGTCGACTAGTTTGAATGTCCTGCTTCAACCCTGACCAATTGTCATGGTTTTATTGAACACTCAGACAATTTGGGTAAGGTAAAATTCAGCTTTATTGAATAAAGAACAGAAACACCCTTCACAGGTCCAGACCAAGACCAGGCACTTCTAGATCTGACACAGGTCAGGGTACAATAAGCAGCAAGTATAAATGCAATAGCAGTAGACTGGAACTGGAACAGGAACTGGAACTGGACCTCAACAATACCAAAAAGGAAGTGGCCCACAAGTGGAGGTAGGTACTGCAGGGCAAAATCCCCAGTGGAACAGAGGAACAAGAGCAAGGCAACAGGAGCCCTGAGACGAGGACCGACTCAGGAAACGGGTAGCACACAGACTGACCCTATATCGTCTAGGGGGAAGCTAGCCAACCTGGCAACAGAACTTGCCCAGAAGACCAGGCTGGAGATAGGCAAAGTGACAGGCGCAGACTCACACACTTAGAGGTTATGCCCAGAGGCAACAAGGACAGGCACAGGCGCTATCTCTCAGAGTGTAAGCCCTGAGGCTACACGGTTAGGCACAGGCTTATTTCTAGCTCTATAAACCCTGAAGCTTACACGGTCAGGCACAGACTTATCTCTCAAATCGGTATATGCCCGGAGGTAATATGGACAGGCACAGGTTATACTGCAATAGCGACCAGGAAGCAGCAACGAAGGCACAGGCTGTATAAGTAACGCAACCGGAGGCAACAGTAAAGGCACAGGCTATAGTAAAACGAAACTGGAGGCAACAGTGGAGGCACATGCTTACTCTTGGAAGTAAGAGACTAACGGCAACAGTGACAGGCACCAAGAACAGTAAGCACTAGGAACTAGTGAGTCAGTGAGATGTGAGCCACTCTGCCAGCGGATACAGAGTAACCCAGAGAGAGGTAAGCACGGCCTAGTACGGTACACAGTGAGAAGTAATAGCCAAAGCCTGGATCGGTACACAGAGAGCGGTAGTCAGCCAAAGCCTGGATCGGTACACAGAGAGCGGTAGTCAGCCAAAGCCTGGATCGGTACACAGAGAGCGGTAGTCAGACAACGTCTGGATTGGTACACAGAGAGTGGTAGTCAGCCAAAACCTGGATCGGTACACAGAGAGCGGTAGTCAGCCAAAGCCTGGATCGGTACACAGAGAGCGGTAGTCAGGCACAAGCTAAATCGGCACACAGATAGCGATAGTCAGGTAAAGCGGGTCGTCAACGGAATAGGCAGCGAAGACAAGAGCAAGGTCAGGCAAAAACGGATCATACATGGAACAGGATACACAGCAACACACGTCTGGTCAGGAACATCACAAAAGGGCACCCAAGGTAGTGAGAACAGAGTTTAAAAAGGCAAGTGCTTGGCGAAGCAGAGCCCAGTGTCCAATAAGAATCAGCAAGCACCGACAGGAAGTAGCAATGTCGACAGCAAAATCAAATATCAGTATGTACTGTCCTGTGGGCTAATCCCTGAGCTGCCTACAGTACACTATGTTAAGTTATGGGAGCGATTTGAATGTCTGGCTCAGAGAGTCGGCCTATCAGGCCTTCGTCTATTGCCCGTACGATACGCTGTCGACCCTTTGGTGTTTTGTCGACAATTCCTGCCATTTCCTGGAACCCTCCAACTGCTTGTCAGAAGAACCGGATAGCTTCATAATCCGACAACAGGATGATCAAAGTCATATAGTCCTGCCACTCTGTCGTACTTCATCCAGATGAGCGAGCTGTATGTTTGAGGGCATAAGGTTCTACCAGTGGTCGCACTAGATTTCAATAAGCCCATAAGTCCATAGGTCTCTTCAGTAACTGCCTATGGCCCGTTACAGTCGCTCTTCCAGCCGTAGTCGCCAATCCCGGCAGCAGTTTCAGGGCCCCAACTATCCAGCTTATTCTAACTACCGGGGTCAACCCCCGCTGGAGTACAGACAGCAAGGACCGTTCTTCCCTCCACGAGGCCGACCTTTCAGAGCGCGGTCTGGCAGGGGACAATTCCATTCCCGTTCCTTTACCTGTAAGTGTACCCCCTCTAGACTTTTCTTCCATGGAAAACGTGGGAGACAAACTTTCCCATTTTTTCCATCATTGGCGCAGGTTGACCTTGGACCAGTGGATGTTACAGACAGTCAGGGACAGTCATATAGAGTTGTATGTTCCCCCAATCCAGACAGCCCCTCCTCCTCCATTACATTTCTCAGCGGCCGATGCTGCCCTGGTGGATTCCGAAGCTAGCAACTTTCTGCGCAAAGGAGCCATTTGATGAGCTTCCACCGCACCTGCAAGGTTTGTGAGCAATATCTTTTTTGTCTGCAAAAAGGAATTAGGCCTTCATCAGGTTACGAGCTCTGAATGAGTGTGTCCTTTATCGACACTTCAGGATGGAAGGCATCCATCTTCTTCGGGACCTACTCCTCCCGTCGGATTGGATGGTCAAGATTAATCTCAAGGATGCTTATCTGACTGTCCCCATGCCTCCTTCTTCCCAGGTTTTCCTTCGGTTCCTTTGGCACTGTCTGACTTGGCAATTCACTTGCCTGTCTTTTGGCTTGTCCTTGGCGCCTTGGTACTTCACGAAGCTCCTGAAACATGTGGTCGCTTCTTTGAGGAGTCGCAGAGTAAGATTCATCATTTACCTGGATGACATGCTCATAATGTTGCAGGATCTCTCACTTCTTCACACCCACGCCGACTGGACAATTCGGCTTCTGTCGGACTTGGGATTTCTGATCAACTGGGTGAAATCCCAGTTGGTTCCATCCCAAAGCATGAAGTTCCTGGGGTTTGTAATGGATTCACTGCAGGCATCCCTGAGTCTTCCAGGGGTGAAGATTTTGGTCATATGCAAGGAGCTTCGCTCCAATCTCAGGAATCGGCACAATCCAGGCCATTTTTCCTAGTCCCCTTCACTATCGGGCATTGCAATGCCTAAAAGAGCTTAATTTGCGCAAAGGCCTAGGGTATGCTGACTTAATCGTCCTCTCTCCTGACACCAGAGAAGAGCTCGTTTGGTGGCTCAATCATCTCGACACCTGGAATGGCAAGGCCATTTTTGGAATGGTGCCAGATCTCGTTATCAAGTCTGAAACCAGTCTGCTTGTCTGGGGCACTCGGTTAGGAGATCTCTCTACTAGCGGAAAGTGGTCACCTCAAGAGTCGGCGCTCCACATAAATTCACAAACAATACACGCCTGATTTAGAATCTTGATGCAGATGATATCCGCAGCAAGAGTCCAAACCAAACTCGGCCCAGGCCCACCAGGAATTTGTATTCTTTGCGCAATTGAAAGAAAAATAAAGAAAGTGCTTTTAGATTATTTTCTTCTGCGCCCCTCATTTTTTAGATTGTGCCCCACATCAAATGCATGGAACTCTTGGCGGGGTCTTGTGCTCTGAATAGTTTGGCAAAGGATCGTGTGCATTGATGCATTCTGCTGAAGATGGAAAACATCTCGGCAGTGCAGTACATAAACCTTCTTGGCGGCACGAGGTCCAAACCATTGGCGGACTTGGCAGAGGACTTTTGGCATTTTTGCCTCTACCGCAACGTTACGGTTCTCACGGAGCACTTACCTGGACTTTCCAACGTGGTGCCAGATTGGAATTCCAGGTATCTTTCCAATCTCAGTGACTGGATGCTCCACGCGGAGGTATTTACTCAGTTGCACCAGGTATGGGGTCTGTTTCGGGTCGATCTCTTTGCCTCCCGCCTGAATCGGAGGGTTCCTTGGTTTTTCAGCTGGCGGCCGGATCTGGAGGCTCTTGCTACCGACGCCTTCCTGCAATCGTGGGTGCTGGGAACACACTATGTATTTCCTCCTTTTGCGATGATTCTTCGGACTCTGTTGACCGCCGCCAGGAGGTGACAGTGATGGTGACGCCCTTTTGGCTGATGCAGCCGTGGTTCCCTTCACCACTAGAGTTGTTGGCAGACGTTTCCTTCCTCCTCCTGTTGTTTCCCCATCTCTTGTCCGACCCCTCCAGCATTCCACACAAAAATGTTGGTGTCCGGAGAGCTTCACCTGCTGGCTTGGTTTCTCTCAGGAATCCCTCGCGTGTCAGAAGCCTTTCGGAGTTGGCTCTATTGGCAGAGGCTTGGGCTTTGGGTACCCGGGCTATGTATAGATCCGCCTGGTCATTCTGGGTTCCCTTTTAAAAGGTCGCATGCAATAGAGCATACGACCACATAACCCATCAACCATGTCGGCAGTATGAAAATGGCGACCTGAGAATCTCACATTGCATGAAAGCGAGAGATTCTCAGGTTGCGCTATTAATCATTACAATCTGTCAGGTCTGCTCTGAAGCAAAAGGCAAAATAAGTGACAAAGCCTTTAAGCCATTATCCCTGTAATACTCCCCGTCTGCCTCCCTTCCTACACTGTGCTTCGCTTGGGGGCTAGGAAAAGCAAATGTGTGCACTAAAAGCCAACCTATCACGGTGCCCCGTGCTCCTGGTTGCGAGCTGCAACATTATTACTTGCTTGTTTGAATGCCGCACTTCTTATTGGCCAGTATAATTAACTCCACCCAGGGCCAACCCTTTATACTGTATATCCTGTCATGTCTGTAAACTAGCTCCCTTTTGTGGTGTACCTGTTATTGCACTAGTTCCTGATGCTGCGTGTTGGCTTGTATCCGCTGGTCTCAGGCCTACCGTCATCCCTAGTGCATACTGGGGACCCTAGTTCTGAGCCTTCTCAGCAGGTTGTTGCCTTCCATCACCCTAGCTCGCTAGGGAACCTGCCATCCATTGCACTCACTATCATTAGGCACCATCTTACTATTGTGTGCTGTACTACTTATTCTGAGCCCTGTGTGGGGTATTATGTTTGCTGTTTGTTCTTTATTTTCAGTAAAGATAGTTTAACCTTACAAGTCTTGTCTGAGTGTTCATCAAAAACCGTGACACAACCTACTTGTGACAGGGACACTGGTGAGGGATGTTGGATCCATCATCCAGCGAGGAAGAGTCCCAGCCCGCCGGTGGCCAGTAAGGGCAGAGAGGAGAGGGAGAGGCTCTAGGAGGAGGAGAGCTCTATGTGTTCGTCGTGATGTGCATTGCTTACCCATTAGCTATCAGCAACAGGTGGCCACTTTTTTTATATAATTTCTCTTATTTGCTGTGATGTCCTGTTCAGCCCCATAGCTCTCTCTCCCTTTCTCTGTTTTCTCCACTGTGTCAGTCTACACCCAGAGAGAGTGGTAGAGAGGCCAAGCAGCACTAGATGTCATGGTAAATGCAAATAAAACTGGCTCTTACTGGAGATGCGCACTGCATAGCGGGTGGCCAGCCGTGCTCGCTCAGATGGGGACCCCATGCCTCCTCCATCACCTCCTCCTCCTGTGCCCCCAAGTTGTAGCAGCAACAGTTCCACGTCCTCTGCAACCACCATCCTGTAGCGCAAGCCAGGTCAGGTGGGAGAGCAGGGCAATGCAGGGCAGAGGGGTGCAGCGCTGGACGCAGACCTGACAGATTGCACTGCAACGACCTGAGAATATTGTGCTTTGATGAAGCGCAAGATTCTCAGGTCGCCATTTTTATACTGGAGACATGGTTAATGCGATATGTATGTATGTATGTATATCTTTATTTATATGGCGCCACACAGTGTACGCAGCGCCTTACAATAGACATATGTTACAATAAATAAGAGGGGATGAAATAAGTGCGACATTCATAGAAACAATGGGAGAGAGATCTCTGCCCCAAGGAGCTTACAAAAGAGCGTGTGACCTTTTAAAAGGATACAGTCATTCTGGAGTCATTGGTGCCTGGAATGGGATTTGGATCCCATTTTGGCCCCTCTCGTAGCAGTGGTGAATTTCTTATCTCATTTGTTCGACAAGGGCAAGGCTTACCGTACAATTAACACCTATCATTCTGCCATTTCTTTTGTGCATATTCCGTTTGATGGAGCTCCTGTTGGCCAGTCGGTGGTGGTTTGTCAGCCAATTAGGGGAATTCGCTTCTCGTGGCCACCTCAGTCTCGCTATCAGTCGTTGTGGAACGTCAATGATGTTCTACATTTGTTAGAACATTGGTCTTCCAATGATCAGTTGTCTCTGAAGCAGTTGTCTGCAAAATTGACCATGCTCTTTTCTTTGGGTTCCTTTAAACGGATCTCCGTTGTTCGAGCTCTGGATCTGTCCTCCTTTTACGCCACATGGTGTCCAATTCCTTGTTTCTCTGTGTACTAAGACAGCGGTACAAGTGGTCTCTTATCCTTCTTTTCCCGCTCAGCCACAATTGTGTGCTGTTCGCTGTTTTCAGGAATATGAGGGGCGGACGGCTTCCCTCTGCAACCCGGCTTGGTCTCAACTTATACACATTTTTGAAGACTGTTTTTGCCGGTCTCTGCAGCCACCTTTGCCCACTAGGTTCGGTGGGTGATGCAGCTTGCCGGTACTGATGTCTCCTTGTTTGGTGCTCAGTCTTCTAGGGGTGCAATGGCATCTATGGCCCTGCAGGCTGGTGGTCGTTTGGAAGACGTTCTTCACACCTATGATTGGTCCAGGGAGTCTACCTTCAGGGATTTCTATTGTTGGCCCATTGATCATGTCTCTAACACCGTATTGCATAATCTTTGATTGCTGATATCTCTAATACCGTATTGTCTAATCTGTGCTTTGTTTGTTCTTTTTATTGGCTTTAAACTTGCATAATATTAAGCCTCCATGCTTGCCATAAAATTTGTGGATTTTCTTAACAATTTGTGAAGGAAAGTTATAGTAATACTTAATATGTAAAAAATATATATTGTAGGGTTTATCCCCTTGAGTAAAACATGGGTACTCCCACTGCTGAGAGGTGTTTTATTCCAAAGTTATTACAGCTCAAACTTGATTTCTTTTTAGGTGCAGTATCTCAATGACCTGTAGTTGTACAGTGGCGCTGTTGCTACACCATCCTAATAAGATTATGATCAACTGACCAGAGCTGTCCATACGATGGTGTAGCAACTGCACCACTGTACCATTCCAGGCCTCTGTGATACTGCATCTAAATAATTCAAGTTTGAGCTATAATAACTTTTGAATAAAACACCTTTCAGCAGTGGGAGTACACTTGCTTTACTCAGGGGGATAAACGCTACAACGTATTTTTTTACATTTTAAATATTACCATCCCTTTAAATCAAGGATCAGTGAAAAACTTCACAAGGGCCATTAAGATTTTCTGTCCATTACAAGTTGTGGGTTATTATAAGGAGGTGTTAGTAAGTTTAGCTGTAGCCTTCTCCATTTCATTCCTTCCTATTTGTGAGAAAAGCAGACACGTGTTTGATACTCCCAGAAGAGCCTCGGTCCTCTCTAACCATCTGACCAGCGCTCCCTCTAAGACAGTAATTCCTAATATCAGATCTAGGGACACACCAAAAGTTTATATTTTTAGGTAACCCAGGTTGATCACAGGTGCGTAATCAGTGACTCAGCCACAACACATATTTTATAGAGCATTTCCTGCTGAATAAAACAAGGTAACTCCCATCGCTGTCAGATGTTTTATTCAAAATCTATAGCAAGTCAAATAATCAGGAAGTGAATTTACTGTGTTTACTTCCTGATAGTTCTAACTGACAGGAAGTGAATTTAATGTGTTTACTTCCTGATAGTTCTAACTGACAGGAAGTGACAGGCAGTTTCTATCACATTCTATGGAGAACTGTATGTCTCTGACTTTCCTTTCTATTAGAATCTAACAGGAAATCTAATTAGAATTTGACCACTAGAGGGCACTGCTAATGTAAAAAAAACATGGGTTTAAACTGTAATAACTCTGGAAATATAAATCTCTCGGCAGTGGGAGTACCCTTATTTTACTCAATAGGAAAATCCCTACAATATATATTTTTCATAGAAAGAGTTTATTGTTCCTTTAATTAAGGGTATCCTAGCACTGACAAATTTGCAGGAGCAGTAAACGTTTTTTTATGAAAACTTATCTGTTACAGAGCTTTTCCTGCTGAGAAACACAAGGGCACTGTCACCACTGTCAGTTGTTTTATTCAAATGTTATAATCACAGCTGAGAACTCTCCAGATTTGCCCGGAGACTCTGTTTTTTGCCGCTGATTACAGGGTCTCCGGATGTGGGGAGTTTTTAATAAAACTCTGCCCGCTTCTGCTCCTTCCAAGTCCATTCCTCCAACTCCCCTGCCCCCTTCTCCTCCTTCCCCATCCAATTCCTCCTATTTTTTTTTAAATCATGCCCCTTTTTACAAGCAAATCGAGCTATTTATCTCCCCCAGCGGCACCACAGGACTCCCCCTCCGGGGAGACCAACAAAGTTCCCAGGTAGGGCTATAGCAGCTCAAATAATCAGGAAGTGAATTACAGTGTGTTTACTTCCTGAAAGTTCTAACTGACAGGAAGTGACTCAGCAGTTTATCTCACATTCTATCATACCTCCCAACATTTCTAATAGCCAAAGAGGGACATTTGAGTTTTAGGTGGTGTTGCTGGAGGTGTATCTGGTGAGAAGAGCATTAACGATAATTTTTAGGTTATTGACACCTCTTTTTGTAAAGGAATACATGATTTAGAGCATGACCAGTGTACTTTATTTACACAGATTAATTTCTAAACACATATAGTGACATTTAAACAAACATTAATGTGAATGTTATCGCTGTGGAGCAATGTGATACACACCACACAGTCTGATCTCCTAAAAAGAGGGACAACTTGGTGGAATAGAGGGACAGAAGGATTTGGGTCAAAAAGAGAGACTGTTCCTTCTAAAGAGGGACACTTGGGAGGTATGTTCTATGGAAAACTGTTTGTCATTGACTTTCCCCTCAAATAGAATGTAATAGAATAAATAATTGGAATCTGACCACTATTAATGTAAAAACATGAGCTTAAACTGTAACTCAGGAAATATGCAGATTATTTACTCAACAAAAATATGATATATATATTTTCATAACAAAAGTTTACTGCTCTATAAAAAGAGTCATTTCAACTGGACAGGGTTCCATTGTACATCTGTTATTCCAATTTAGTCCTGCAGTCCTTTAACTATTTCCATTTGGGTTACTCAGCAATGCTCACCTGCACTGTGCTGCATCTGACCACAGGATTAAACTGGTTATTTTCAGTAAAACTGGAACCGCTGGGAACCCAAGGTAAGGTACCCCCACCACCAGGGATGCCAAGGGTTAAGGGCAGGTTTGAGTGCCCCTACACTAGGAGACATATAAAGACTCCCTTTAATTTAAAAGTAGCTTTGAAGAATAAAGATGTCACTGATGCATTGGGCAATAAGATGGACAGTAGCACTCGCTGTATAATAATCCTCATGCCTGGGTTCATGTCCGAAAGGTAAATTATACATACATATGTCACTGGACATAAGTCCATTGACTTATGTATGTATATATATATATATATATGTATATCAGAGCTTAAAATTTTAAGTCCTTTGCTAATAGCCAGACCTGAAAAGTTACTCGCCACTGCAAGCCGTAATATACCTAACAGGACTGAATTTCTACTCGCCAGGGCTAAATTTTCACTCGCCATTGGCTAGTGGAGAGTGGAAATTTTGAGCCCTGTGTGTATATATATATATATATATATATATATATATATATATATATATATATATATGTATATATATCTATATATATAAAAGAAGACTTTGTGCCTGCCAAAACACACCCAGGGGAGGCATAAAGCATGAGTTACTATTCCTATTGGGTGATTCAGTCATGCAGGGAGTTGGCCCTCCCCCACTATGCAGCCCACCCACCACTATCAAAGTCAGAAAAAAACAATATGGCCACCACTTGCTCCTACACCACAGACAAACACACATGCCTCACTCATACAGCACCAAACTCACACACATGCCCCACTCACACAGCACCACACAAACACACACACATGCCCCACTCACACACACAGACCACCACACACAATGCCCCACTCACACAGCACCAAACACACATGCCCCCACTCACACACACAGCACCACATACACACACAAAGCCAGAAATAAATATGGCTGACAGACACACACACTCACTCACCCTGACTCCCAGTGGCCTCAGCAGGACCTGTAGTGCAGTACCAGAAGAACAAAATGGCACTCAAAGGTTTAAGGTAGGCCCTCATTGCTCAATTATTTCTTCACTGTCATCATTTGGCATGCAAGACACAGGACAGACAGCCATCAGATTCACACTTAACTCACTGACTGCCACAGGTTTGTGTATCAAGTTTTAGCCCTCAGGGAGTGTGTTCAAACCCCTCACATTGTAAACTTGCATTTCCCTCCCACATCTCCTCCTTCCACAGCCTATTACTAGCACTTTTCCACATTTATGTTAAGCCCCGCCCCTACTTGCGATTAAGCCCCGCCCCCTTTTTAACCCAGATTGCCCCATTTGTCTCTCCACATCAGCACCACATCAGTCCCCTCTAGGGACTCCACAAGTCAAAGTTCCCAGGTATGAACACACTTCCCACTGCTATTTAACTCTGACATGCCTCTGTATATCTTAACCCTTTGACTGCCAGAGGGGTGCACAACTCATGAGTGCATGTGTTTCTGCTCATATATGTTGCATGTGTGTTTGTGTCCATCTCTGTTACATATATATGTCCATGTGTGCATCTCCAGTGAGTCTGTGTGTGTGCGTGTCTTTTGCATGTTTCTGCCGCTCACTGTGTGTATGTGCATACCTCCCAACATTTCACATGGCCAAAGAGGGACAATGTAGTTTTAGGTGATATTGTTGGGGCGTGGCTGGTGGGCAGGGCATTAGTAAGAATTTTTAGGTTATTTCATGACCTATTACTGGCTATTTATGTAACTGAATAAATGATTTAGTGCAAGACCTAAGTATTTTATTTGCACGGACTAATGTATAAACACATATACTGAAGTTTATTGCTTTATTGCTGGAGAGCAAAGTAAAACACACCACACAGTCAGGGCTGGTGCAAGGATTTTTGCCACCCTAGGCAAAACCTAATTTTGCCGCCCATTTCGCTCCGCCCCTTGTGTCCCACCCCTTTATACCCTGCCTACTTATACCCCACCTCTTTTCATGATTGTCCTCTCTCTGCCCCCTGGGCCAGTCTGCCCCTGGTCTGGAGATGCCTGTAAGAGATGCCCCCTACCAGCTCCAACTTGCCCCTTATCAGCTTCACTTTGGCCCACCAGCTCCACTTTGCCACCATCAGCTCCAACTTGCCACCATCAGCTCCACTTTGCCCCCCATCCACTCCAACTTGCCCCCATCAGCTCCACTTTGCCCCCCATCCGCTCCAACGTGCCCCCACCAGCTCCACTTTGCCCCCCATCTGATCTAACGTGCCCCCACCAGCTCCACTTTGGCCCCTCAGCTCCACTTTGCCCCCATCAGCTCCACTTTGACCCCCATCCTCTCCAACTTACCCCCATCAGCTCCACTTTGCCCCCCATCCGCTCCAACTTGCCCCCATCCGCTCCAACTTGCCCCCACCAGCTCCACTATGCCCCCATCCGCTCCAACTTGCCCCCCATCTGCTCCACTTTGCCCCCCATCCGCTCCAACTTGCCCCCCATCTGCTCCACTTTGCCCCCCCTCAGCTCCAACTTGACCCCCCTCAGCTCCACTTTGACCCTCATCTGCTCCACTTTGCCCCCATCAGCTCCAACTTGCCCCCACCAGCTCCACTATGCCCCCTCAGCTCCAGCTTTCCCCTAACAGCTCCAACTTGCCCCCATCATCTCCACTTTGCCCCACATCCGCTTCAACTTGCCCCCTCAGCTCCACTATGCCCCCTCAGCTCCAACTTGCCCCCCATCACATACCTGTAGCTCCCGCGCAGTCTTCTCTTCAGTAATGCAGAGCGCGGCGGGAGATCATGACTCCCAACGCGCTCTGCATTACTAAAGATCCGACCAGATGAGGGAGCGCTGTAGCGACACAGACCTGACTGTGTTGTGGTTCCCGGCGTGGTGTGTGTGCAGGCGTAGCTCTTCTCCGCTGCATGCCCGCGCCCCCAGTACGTGTGCGCCCTAGGCTGGCGCCTACGTCGCCTATAGGTGGAGCCGGCCCTGCACACAGTCTGACCTCCTAAAAAGAGGGACAACAGGGTGGGAAAGAGGGACAGAGGGATTTGGCGCTCAAAGAGGGACTGTCCCTCCTAAAGAGGGACACTTGGGATGTATGGTATGTGTCTGCCTGTGTGTTGTATATGTCTGTGTTTATCAGTGTGTCTGCATTTCACACACGTGCGCCCAATGGTCATAACATGACGGGCAACGCCGTGCCACATTGCTAGTATATAAATATAAGAGAAAGCCTCATTACATAATTTATGTCTCCACAGGAGACACACACACCTAGGGGTGGCAGTAAGGAGGGGATATAGAAATCTCCTCACTAATGCCAGTGCTGGAGATACAGGGAGAGTGATTTAGACAGGAGTTGGCAGGGTTTGCCCTCCCTCAGCTTCCTGCTCAACCAGAAAAGAAATATGGCTGACACACACACACACACAGTGTCCTCAGCTGGACCTGTAGTACAGCCACTGAGGGGAGGCTGCAGCATCAGGGGAAAATAATGGCATTCAAAGGGTTAAGGTAGGCCCTCATTGCTCAGTTATTGCCATCCACCACCAGGGTTGCCAAGGGTTAAGCGCAGGTTTGAGTGCCCCTACACTAGGAGACAAATAAAGACTCCCTCTAGTTTAAAAGTAGCTTTGAAGAATAAAGATGTCACCAATGCACTGGGCAATAAGATGGAGCCCGTTCTGGTATACAAATGTTAAAAATCCATTTGAAATCAGTAAGGGTTGTATTTGCAAATGAAGAAAATGAAACAGGATGCAGACTGAGCAAATATTTATGCATGATCAGTGGAACAACAATCAAATAGCAAACAGCAAAAAAGATCTATAAATACTGATAAAGATCTATGTGAATTGTTCACATCTCTTGTTTATTCACTGAATGATTTCCAAGTTTCAGTTTAATCCAACGTAGTTATTGTAACGTCTCTGCATTAACTTGTGAGTTGCTTGGCTATGCTTCTGTGCTCTAACACTGAGTAGTTCCTGAAGCCATCTGACATCACATCCTGTTATCTGTCCCTCATGTTTATTCAACACGGGCTCAGCTCACCAAGTAGTGTGAACCGCGTAAGGGGAGTGAGTTACTGGTCTCCAGTACATACTTATATTTTTGTTTCCTCTGGTGTAATTCTCTCATAATTTGACTAGTTGAAAAGCCCGTTACAGGGGCCACAGTGACACTGCCAGCCAGTTGCAGGGCAGTCATGTGCAGTAGAGACTGCCCGCACCACGGCTGATACAGAGCTGGACTCTCGTTCGGAGCATCCAGCTCTGTATGAGCCGTGGCGTGGGCAGTCTCTACTGCTCATGACTGCAGCACGTGCAGCAGTCTCACTGCACCTGACTGCGTCGTTACACATGTGTTAGCGAATTATTAAATAGGATATGCCAACTACCAATAAATAAGTATAGGTCTTTGCCTATATTTGTGGGAGGTGCTGCAAGCTTATTTATATCTTGCAGCAACCTCTCCCCCGGGGGCTAGCGGAAATCTTTAAGCCACCAGAAGCTAACTCGTCAGTCCTTCTCCTGTGTAGTGTGTGAGATCTCCTGCTGAAGTCCATTACTTGGTAGCTCTCTCCCTTTTATATTCTTCCTTCGGCCTATCTCTCTTTTATTCTTTACCACCATTTTTGCTCCCCACATCCATTCCTTTTCAGCCCCTGCTCACTTCTCCTTCAGTATCGCCAGACCTCACTTTTTTCTGACCCTCTGTTGGCCCTATTCTTCTTTCCTGCCCCCCCTCACTCTGTTTTTGTTCTCTCTCTCTCCTCTTCCTACCACAATCGTTTCTGGTGGTTGTTCAAGCCTCTTCTCAAGCAGCTTATTCACCCATTTCCATGTTCTCACCACAATTGTTATGCTCTCCAGTTCTGTCTATCGACTCTCTACTTCTCAATATTGCCTCACCCCCCAGTCATCTGAGGCTGCTCATTCATCCTTCCTCCCCTTACGTCATCTCTCTCACCTTGCGATTCCACCATGCAGCTCATTGCAGGCCTCACCCTCTCTCCGCTCTGGCATCGGTTCACTCCAACGTTCTTTTACATCAGCCTCCTTCACCCTTGCTCCTACAAGACATTTAAATGAATACATAAATTAGTTAAAATAAATATATTTAAAAAACAGGCCAAAGGATTGTCAGTCCAGTGGCCTAGGATCGGTAGTTCCTTACCGCTCTTCGGAGGCTGAAGTGTTTATTTAGTTTGGGATTTTATTACCTCCTTAGTAGAGGCCGAAGGTCTAGCCACCTCTTTCCCCTTCCTGAGGAGACGGTCAACCATATCATGTCCTCTACCAAGGTTCAGGTACACCCTACTCCCTTTATATGGTTTTCCCCCTTTTCCCAGTTTGAAATACGAATCCTCAAATAAAAAAATATTTATGTGTAAGTGACAAATCTATTGCCTTTATAATAAACTATTTTTGGGCAAGTATCAAAACTCCATTTTCATCCAAAAATTATTGCACAGCCTTCATCCCCTTCATCATGAGGAATACAGGTCTATAGAGAAGATACATCCACCAAACCCATAAACACACTGCTCCCGCAAGAGTGCTGTGAGCACAGAATATATGATGCGCCAGGACCATTATCTGTCCTTTAGGTGAGGACACAGGTCACCGGTCCTTAAGGGGTTAAAGGGATTGTAATGACTAAATACAGGTAAATCGCTGAGTCTTCTTTTGATTATAAAAATCACTTTGTGCTGTTTAACCCCTTGGCGTCAGCTGTCCTGGGAAGTAACCTTCCCTTAAGGACTGCTTTGAAGATTCCGAAATGCTGGCACACTTGACCTGTGACGCGTACCGGCACTCCGCACTGGGGACTGAGAGAGACCACGCCAGTCTTGGAGCGGTTACTCTCACTCCCCATTTTTACTTACAGTGCTCATGAAGGAGCGCTGTAAGTAAAATGTACGTGACTTGCTATGACCGTCACCGGTCCTTAATGCAAAAACCGCGTGACGGTCATAGCATGGCACGTGGTGGTTAAGGGGTTAAAAACTTTTACTTTTGTCTCGTAGTTCCGCTTTAAAGGGATAGTAATACTAAAGTATTACTAATCTCTTTAGTAAAGTCCTACTAAAAAAAAAAGTTTTGCCCCCAGTGTCATCTCTCAAACCTTTATGGTTTGAGAGATAATCGCTTCTAAAGTTGCCCTCTCCCTCCCCCTTCCCTGAAGTCAGCTTTGTAGCTGACTGAAGGGAAATCCGGTCATAGATCATCAGGCGGCTCTGCAGCAGAGCCGAGATCACGTTAACTAAAGAAAAAAACTTTCACTAAAACGGTCTTCTACGTGTGTTTGCAAACCAAGCGCAAACCAACCACACATAGAAGACCATTTCAGTGAAAGTTTTCTTTTTTATTAACGTGATCTCGGCTGTGCTGGAGAGCCGCCTGAAAGTTGTACGACTCTCTTCCCTGCAGTCAGCTAGAATGCTGACTATGGGGAAGGGGGAGGGCAACTTTAGAAGCGATTATCTCTCATATCATAAAGGTTTGAGAGATGACACTGGGGACAATACGTTTTTTTTATTAGGGCTTTACTATAGGGATTAGTAATACTTAAAGGGATAGTAATACTTCGTTTTAACTTTATTTTATTTTGTAGGCATTAAAAAAATATGAAGAATGATATAAGTCTTATCTCTCAAACCTTTATGGTTTAAGAGATATTCACAAGCAAAGTTTCCCCCTCCCGCCCCTTTTACCTAGTTTAAGCCATCTCTTCTCAGATGGGGAGTCTGGTTGTAAGACCAGACAGATAACAGCAGGGGACAATCTTCTTACAATGAGAACAATGAAAGCCCTGCCCCCCTTGACAAGTTTTTCAGGATTTTCCCTTATCTTAATTGAAGATTGTCCCTCTCTGCAGTCTACCTGGGCACCTCCCTTCTGATCTGGCTGAGCAGTGTTACATCAGTAAAAGAGGCTGGAGGGGGATATTTTGTTATTGAATTACTCTTGAACTACAACTCTGACAGAACTGAAATAACTCTCTCCAAAGTCCAAATACTATGATGATTAATTAGAGCTGCTTTTATTATGAAACATTACTATCCCTTTAAGTATTACTATCCCTTTAAGGGCAGGTTTGGACTCCCCTACACTAGGAGACAAATACAAACTCCCTCTAATTTAAAAGTACCTTTGCAGAATAAAGATGTCACCAATGCATCGAGTAGTAAGGTGTACATATTTTACAAGCCCAACTGAAATCCGTAAAGATTTTATTTGCAAATAAAGAAAAGGAAACAGGGTGCACAAACCCAGACTGAGCAAATATTTATTCATAAGCAATGGAACAATAATCAAATAGGCAATCACAAAAAAAAGATCTTTAAAAACTGATGTGCATTCTTCACTTGTTTATTCACTGAATGATTTACATGTCTTATGCATGGGGGAATGATTCAAGTAAAGACACAACAACCAATTATGGGTTTAACTCAGGCCACAGCTTTATTTAAACTTACATGATAAACTTTTTCAAAACACCCAGACTTTAAGCCCTTGCCAATCTCTCCATTTTGATAGGCCAAATTTGCCTACCACCTTTTGAGCCGCTGGCTCACCCCATTTTGAGCCGCTGGCTCACCCCAAACTTGTTCCACCATACCACACCCCATTAGCCGGTCAATGCAGCTCAATGAGGCCGGTGTCTAAACCCGCGACATTGTCCGGGTGCCAATTGCCCCTAGGCCGCTGGCCTACCAACTTCATGTAACCATAACCAACTTAAAGACCTTCTCCACATTGGCAAGGGCCCAAAGCGCCCCAAAGCTGTGACTAAAATAAACCGACATAACCAAAGGCCACAAGGCCCGAACCAAACATCAACACCAAACCGGAAAAGAAACAGGGAGGGAGGGAGGGACACTGTTCTGTTGTCAACTGTAAAGGAAGTACATCCCAAACTCTGCCCTGTATATATACCTTACCAAGGCCTCCTCATCATCACTTCCTGTCCCACCTACTGACTTTCCTTGTCATCCCCCAGCTCAGACATGCCTCCCCTTCTTATTTTCACGGGGAGTTCTAGTTTCAGTTTAATGCACCATATTTATTGTAATATCTCTGCCTTAACATGTGAGTTGCTGGGCTGCGCGTCTGTGCTATAACCGTGAGTAGTTCCTGGAGCCGTCTGACAACACATCCTGTTATCTGTCCCTCATTATTCAATACAGGCTCAGCTCAACAAACCATATAGGGCGAAACGTGTAAGGGGAGTAAGTAAATGGTCTCCAGTACACACACACACACACACATATCCTATATAATCATTCGCTAAGTGTATGTTTGTCAGAAGCTGTCATGAGCAGTAGAGACAGCTGCGCTCGCTGCAGTCATGCCCAGTACAAACTGCCGATGCCGCAACTGATAATCCGGGCAGTCCCTACTGTTCATGACTGCACCGCGGCCGTTGCTGGGTGGCACTGTGGCCCTTGTACACGGGCTCTACAACTAGTATATATATATATATATATATATATATATATATATATATATATATATATACAGGACTCAAAATTTCCACTCGCCACTAACCAATGGCGAGTGAAAATTTAGCCCTGCTGAGTAGAAATTTAGCCCTGGTGGGTATGTTTTGGCTTGCAGTGGCGAGTAACTTTTCAGGTCTGGCTAGTAGCAAAGGACTTCAAATTATAAGCCCTGTATGTTTATATATATATATATATATATATATATATATATATATATATATATATATATATATATATTGTAAAATAGAAATTTGTAAAATAAATAAAATAAATTGAAAAATAAATATAAAAATATATGTGTGGGCACTGGATATCCAATCCGGACACAATCTCTATATCCAATATGGCTATTCCCTTACCCACATCTAGCGCTCTATTCTCAGCACACAGTACTAGTATATAAATATATACAGTATATATATATCGTAAAATAGAAATTTGTAAAATAAATAAAATAAATTGAAAAATAAAATAAAAATAAATATAAAAATATATGTGTGGGCACTGGATATCCAATCCGGATACAATCTCTATATCTAATATGGCTATTCCCTTACCCACATCTAGCGCTCTATTCTCACCACACAGCACTACTATCCCACAAGAGTATATATATATATATATATATGTATGCAAATCCGTGCGGCCGCTACTGTCTTTTACCCCTGTGTCATTAGTGGCAAAGGAATACAAATGCATACAATAGAAAAGAGAGTGCCACTACCGGATATACAGTTAATCAATATGTTTTATTAAAACAAATGGACTGTTAAATTACATACAATTAAAAACAAATTCTCCTTCAATAAGTGCACATATCTAAATCAATATTTAGTACCAAATATATATAATAGACATGTATATGCCTTATAGAGCTAAGTACTTGCTTAAAGGGATAGTAATACTTCATTTTAACGTTATTTTATTTTGTAGGCATTAAAAAAGCATGAAGAATGATATAAGTCTTATCTCTCAAATCTTTATGGTTTAAGAGATATTCACAAGCAAAGTTTCCCCTCCCCGCCCCTTTTTCCTAGTGTGAGCCATCTCTTCTCAGATGTGAATCTGGTTGTAAGACCAGACAGATAACAGCAGGGGACAATCTTCTTTGTATGAAAACAATGAAAGCCCTGCCCCCCATGACAAGTTTTTCAGCTTTTTCCCTTATCTTAATTGAAGATTGTCCCTCTCTGCAGTCTACCTGGGCACCTCCCTTCTGATCTGGCTGTATGGGGGGGGGGGGTACTTTGCTTGTGAATATCTCTTAAACCATAAAGGTTTGAGAGATAAGACTTATATCGTTCTTCATGTTTTTTTAATGCCTACAAAATAAAAAAAAAGATAAAATGAAGTATTACTATCCCTTTAAGGATGGAAAATAACTGAAATGATAAATTGAAAGCTGATCTGATCTTACCAGAATCAGATGTTTTTTTTAAAAAAAAGCTCCGGTTAAAAATCAAATCCTTTATCTTATGTATAACTATTGCCCTTGTTCCAGTGCAAAGGCCTGGATTTCCCCTGACTTCTCCACTCCACTGGAGTGGAAAGCCACTGGAGGAAAGCTGTGTGCTCCCCTTTTCTCCCCTTCTCGGTTGGCCAAGATAGCACGTACTCTGCCGCCAGCGTTGTCAGATGGAAAATTTTGGAGCAATTTTTCGACAAGAACCTTCTGGTATTGCAACAGAGTATTCCCATCATTGTAAATAACATATCTAAAGTGACTTTATGTTCACCCGGGGCTTTCCTCCAGTGGAGTGGAGAAGTCAGGGGAAATCCAGGCCTTGTTCATTTTTATAAGTGTCAACCTATCAGCATTTTCGGTGGAAAGGCGGATACGCTTATCTGTTATGATGCCACCAGCAGCACTAAATACCCGCTCAGACAGAACGCTGGCGGCAGGGCAGGCCAGCACCTCCAAGGCGTAGAGTGCCAGTTCATACCACGTGTCCAGCTTGGACACCCAGTAGTTGTAAGGCACAGAGGGATCAGTGAGGACGCTGACACGGTCTGCTACCTACTCCTTCACCATCTTCCAAAACTTTTCCCTCCTTGTGACACTAGGCCGCGCATCAGGGTGAGGGTGCTGGCGGGGTGTCATGAAGGTGTCCCACGCCTTGGAGAGTGTTGCCCTGCCTTTGTCGGAACTGCTGTGTGCTCCCCTTTTCTCTCCTTCTCGGTTGGCCAAGGTAGCACGTACTCTGCCGCCAGCGTTGTCAGATGGAAAATTTTGGAGCAATTTTTCAACAAGAACCTTCTGGTATTGCACCATTTTGCTTGTCCTCTCCACCGGAGGAATGAGAGATGAGAAATTCTCTTTGTAGCGGGGGTCCAGAAGGGTGAACACCCAGTAATCCGTGTGTCTAAAATGCGTATAACGCGTGGGTCACGGGAAAGGCAGCCTAACATAAAGTCAGCCATGTGTGCCAGAGTACCAGGCAAGATTTCGCTGTCCTCACCAGGAGGATGACTCTCAATCTCCTCATCCTCTTCCTCTTCTTCTGCCCACCCACACTGAAGAGATGGAAATAAAGTTCCATGGCTACCCTCTGTAGCGGAGGCAACCGTGTCTTCCTCCTCCTCCTCCAATTGTCGCTGAGAAGACGAAGTGAGGGTGCTCTGGCTATCACCTTGTGTAAGCTCTTCCTCCCCCATTTCCACCTCTTCCACATGCAAAGCGTCGGTTTTAATTGTGAGCAGCGAGCGTTTCAGTAGACACAGAAGTGGGATGGTTACACTGATAATAGCGTTATCGCCACTCACCATCTGTGTCGATTCCTCAAAATTGCGTAAAACCTCACAGAGGTCTGACATCCATTCCCACTCCTCACTTCTGATTAGAGGAAGTTGAACGGAGAGGCGACGACCGTGTAACAGCTGGTACTCCACTACTGCCCTCTGCTGCTCACAAAGCAGGGCCAACATGTGGAAGGTGGAGTTCCAGCGCGTGCTCACGTCACACAGCAGCCGGTGAGCTGGCAATTGTAAGCGCTGCTGCAGCGTCAACAGGCCGGCTGAAGCTGTAGATGACTTACGGAAATGTGCACACACGCGGCGCACCTTCGTCAAGAGATCATGCAAATTGGGGTAGGTTTTTAGAAATCGCTGAACCACTAAATTAAATACATGCGCTAGGCATGGTACGTGTGTGAGCTTGCCGAGCTCCAAAGCCGCCACCAAGTTACGCCCATTATCACACACAACCATGCCTGGTTGCAGGTTGAGTGGCGAGAGCCACTGCTCGGTCTGGTGACTAATCCCCTGCAACAGCTCTGAGGCCGTGTGCTGTTTGTCCCCAAGGCAGATCAGCTTCAGCACGGCCTGTTGACGCTTCCCCACTGCAGTGCTACACTGCTTCCAGCTACCGGCTGATGGGTGAGTGGCGCTGCGCGCAGAGAATTCGGAGGTGGAAACGGAGGAGGAGGAGCCAATAACGTAGGTGCTGGCGGATACCCTGATGGAGGTAGGGCCCGCAATCCTCGGCGTGGGTAGCACCTGTGCCATCCCAGGGTCCGAGTCGCTCCCAGCCTCCACGACATTCACCCAGTGTGCCGTCAGGGAAATGTAGCGTCCCTGGCCACAAGCACTTGTCCATGTGTCAGTCGTTAAGTGGACCTTCCCAGTAACTGCGTTGGTCAGGGCACGGGTGATGTTAAGTGACACATGGTGGTGTAAGGCGGGGACGGCACACCGGGAAAAGTAGTGGCGGCTGGGGACTGCGTACCGAGGGACAGCTGCTGCCATCAGGCTGCGGAAGGACTCAGTGTCCACAAGCCTAAATGGCAGCATTTCGATGGCCAGTAATTTGGAAAGGTGTAAGGTTAGTGCTATGGCCTGTGGGTGGGTGGCTGGGTATTTTCGCTTGCGCTCAAATGCCTGGGGTAACGACATTTGGACGCTGTGCTGGGACAGGGAAGTGGATGTGGTCGCTGATGGTGCTTCAGATGGTACAGGTGCAGGGCGGGAGGTATGCGGGCCTGCGCCTTCGACAGGCGATTGGCCAGCACCGAAAACAGGGGAAGAGGAGGCAGTGGTGTGGCCTGCAGACACAGATTGGCGATCCGGGCGTTCCTCCCTCTTATTACGGTGCTTGGATGCCATGTGTCGGATCATGCTGGTGGTGGTGAGGTTGCTAGTGTTCATGCCTCGGCTCATTCTGGTGTGGCACAGGTTGCAAACTACAATTCTTTTGTCGTCCGCACTTTCCTTAAAAAAACGCCATACCGCGGAACACCTAGCCCTTGGCAAGGGAGATTTACACAAGGGGGTGCTCCGTGGAACATTTTCGGGCCGGTTTGGTGCTGTCCGCCTTCTTTCTTTAGCCACACCACTGCCTCTTCCAGCCTGTTGCGGTGCTGCAGATGGCTCACCCTCAGGACTGCTGTCATCGCTCGGCTTTCCACCTTCCCAGGTGGGGTCAGTGACCTCATCGTCCACCAAGTCCTCCTCCACTTCCTCACTCTGATCATCCTCCTCATTTCTTGATCCCACCACATCCTCAGTCATTGACAACTGTGTATCATCCTCCTCATCAAGGTCTTGAGACAGTAATTGTGGTTGATTTGATGGCAACTGTGTCTCATCATCATCATCCACTTCCTTTGACCTTAAATGCCGTTCCCCTCTGTCATCTTCTTGTGATTGGGTACCCTCTAGAGGTTGTGAATCAGGGCACAAGATCTCATGTTCCTCTGCAAGCGTGCTTGGAGAGAGGTTCAAATCAAGGATTGGTGATGAGAAGAGCTCCTCACTATATCCCAGTGTGGGATCACTTCTTTGGCCAGACCCTCTATGGTGGGAGGAAGGATGATCAGGGTGAGGATTATGTTGACCAGACTCTTGGCTAGCGAGAGTGGACTTGGTGGAAGACAGGGTGGTGCTTAACCGACTGGAAGCAGTATCAGCTGAAATCCAACCGACCACCTGTTCGCAGTGGTCTGACCTCGAGAGTGATGTCCTGCGACGCCCTGTAAACTGAGACATGAAGCTAGGTATGGTGGATGTCTTTCTTTCTTGTGCTCTGGCACCAGGCACAGTTTCTACGCGTCCTGACCCGCGCCCTGAACTATCAGGATCACGTCCACTTCCCTGTCCCTTTTTACCGGCCTTCTTCATATTAAACGGAATATATGCCGGTAATCTGCGGCTAGGCACACGAAACAGAATGTGACGCTAATCTGTGGCTAGGCACACTAAACAATATGTGACGTTAATCTGCGGCTAGGCACACTAAACAATATGTGACGCTAATCTGCGGCTAGGCACACGAAACAGAATGTGACGCTAATCTGCGGCTAGGCACACAAAACAGAATGTGACGCTAATCTGCGGCTAGGCACAGTGAACGAAATATGTGATGTTAATTTGTGAATTTGCACACTAAACAGAATGTGACAATAATCTATGGCTAGGCACACGTTTAAAATGGCCCTTTTTGTCGCTGCGTTGTAAAATCATTGGCCCTGTGCACCTAACAGAATATGTCAGCTTGTCACTGCACTGTGAAATATTTGTCCCTGTGCACATAGTACAATGTCACCTTAGAACATGTCCCCCCCCACAAAAAAATGAAATTCTGCCACCCCCAAAAAAAATTAAATGCTGCCCCCACACACAACAGTCCTAAAAAGGACTTTTGGGTCTTGAAAGAGTTTCAACAATTTTATTCTCCCTACACTGACTTCCTGTGCATCTAGTATTATATGTCACCTTACAAATATCCCCCCCACAAAAAAAAGGAAATTGTGCCCCCCCAAACAAAATATAAATGCTGCCCCCACACACAACAGTCCTAAAAAGGACTTTTGGGTCTTGAAAGAGTTTCAACAATTTTATTCTCCCTACACTGACTTTCCCTGCCTAAGCGCATCTCTCCCTGGCTAAGAATGAGCCGAACTCGCGCGTCGGGTGCTATACAGCACCCGATCACGGGTTCTGGCCTGCCAATCAGTGTAATGCCAGCAGCCAACATGGCTTCTGGCATTACACTGATGTCAGAGCCTCCCCGCACGTTTATTGGCTGCGCAGCAGCTGCGAAACGTGCGGGGAGGAGACCCCAACATGGCGGGCGAGCACATGTGGTACTCGTACGAGTACCACCATGTGCCGAGCAGAGCGATGCTCGAGTCGAACCGAGCTTCGGCCGAGCATGCTCGCTCATCACTAGTTACTACCAATGCCGAAACAGAGGAGGCCACCAGTAGTTGCGCAGCGAGGTGCGCTGTACTGTTAAAGAGCGTCTGCATTGCCATAGACAACTGGTCAATACGTTGTTCCTGACTATCCATTATGGAAAGGATATTAGGCAACTGTCGGCTACCAGTATCTGTACTTTCACAGTTTATGGCCCTTTCGTACTGTCACGGGGTGACTATGAATCACGACACTGACAAATACAGATACAGTAAAATAATATCTTTATTGAGAAATAGAATAAAATAAATAGCACTTCCCCAACCCTCACAGGACCAGGTGTAAGGACAGTTCCTGAGCTCTTCCCTAACCCTCACTAGCCAGGTATGGAGACAGCACAGGATCACCCGACTGTAAGGAGGCAAATACCACTCTGACTGAATATATATACTAGTAGCGAGGATGGTAGTAACTACTAGTACAGGAGCAGCAGTGAAGCCCCTGTGAACAGAGGGAAAATCCCCTAGTACACTAGGGTGGTTCAGCTCAGAGACAGATCTCCCCAGAACGCTAGGGTAAACCAACAGACAGCGGTGACTGAGAATTCCTAGAATGCTAGGGTAACGGAACAGGCAGTGGTGACTGAGAGTCCCTAGAATGATAGGGTAACGCAACAGGCAGTGGTGACTGAGAATCCCTAGAATGCTAGGGTAATCCAACAAGCAACAGTGATTGAGAATCCCTAGAAAGCTAGGGTACCCAATGACACAGAATGGAATGACAGACATCAGGAAGGCCAATGGCACGGACTGATGCAGACTGAGCACCGCTTGACCGGAGGAAACAACAGAGCACGGAGAGTGCAAGTGGAGACAGTAGGCCATGGGTATAGAATGATGGATAGTCAGCCGGAGCAAGGGTCAGCAAGGAGTGGGTAGTCAGCCAAAGCCAGGAGTCAGACCAGAGCAGGTAGTCAGCCAAAGCCAAGAGTCAGATCGGAGTGGGTGGTCAGACGGAGCCAAAGGTCAGACCAGAATGGATAGTCAGCCAAAGCCAGAAATCAGACAGGAGCAGGTAGTCAGACAGAGCCAAAGGTCAAAACCGGAACAGAAGGCAGTAGTCAGGGATCAAACAGAGCCGAAGTCAAAACGTAGCCAGGAGTCATACACAGAAATGGAGCATCGGAATCACAAGAGCTATAGAGCACAGGTACACCACGAAAGGGCAAAGGAGTAAAGGCAGGCTGAGGCCTATAAGGCCTAGCATGTAGGCGGAGACTCACTCTGGCAATTAACAGCTGCCAATAAGAATAGCGAATGTGCCTCAGCGCGACAACCAGAAAGTAATGCAATGTTGCCTGCAAGCAACGTGTCCCTGGAGGCAATCACGGACACCATGATAAGGAGAAATGGACTCTTCTTTTGTCTTAAAAAAACCCTAAAACCTAAAACAACTTTGGAGGTGTGGAAATAGTTTGCCAAGCCATCTGTTTGGGCTCTTATCCATGTTGAGGTGTGCAAGCCAATTTTTTTGTTCATTAGTAAGGATGGACAAAAATGTTTGCCTCAAGCCAAAATCAGCGAATAATGGCACTTTCCGCTTGGCGAATAATTTCCTGTGAAAAGTGCATTTTTTCGCTTTTTTTTCCCTAGCTCATTGTGTTGAAATCAATAGGAAGAATTTTTTTTCCTCACCACATGAAAGTTTTCTCTACATTTCTACAGCCATATACAAGGGTGTCAGGCTCTCACAGCAGCCATTTTGTGTTTGCGAGAGGAGAAATCTGCACATTTTGTGAGCTAGAGAAGATAGGCAAATAAAGGGGACTGAAGTCTAGTTTAGGGAATCTTTTAAGTAGGACATTTGTTTGCTGTATTAAGAGAGTCTGGGGGCACTCTGGGGAGAAGAAGAAAGGAAGAAGGTTGACCCCAAATACCCCAAAACTCCATGTGGCTGACTGGGAAGATACAGGCAGTTGGGGGCCAATTTTCTTGCTTATCTTGCTGTTATTGTCTCTGTGCTGGGAAAGTCTGGTGAGAGAAGTTGCTGATTTTGTTTTTCAGTTATAATTTTCTTTTTTTTTGGAAAGACTGTGGAAAGATAGAGTGGACAACTTAAAAAAAAATAAAATAAAAAAAAAATAATAATAATAATAATAATAAGAAACATAATAAAAAATAAATAAAAAATAAAAAACAAACAACTAAATATATTATGTGACAGACAGCTGACTGGGCTAAGGCAAGACCTCACACTCCATCAGTTGTGTTGTTTACTGTAGAGTAAAAACACACACACAGTAGTTGAGTAATGTCCAGCAAACACACAAGGGGCAAGGGGAAGGGCAGAGCATTGCAGGGATGTGAGAGTTAAATAGTAGTTCAAAAACTGACTCTAGCAATGTTTGCTGCAGCGTGCACAATAAATGATGATGATCCTTCTCCTCCAAGTTTGTCAAGGTCCCACCAAAACTTCCAGCACCACCAGCTCCAGTACAAAAAAAGAACCATATATGAAGACTTATAAGAAGAATACCAAAGACAACAAGTCACATTCTAGTGTTGATTATGGCAATAGCATAATGGAGGAAGTTGTAGCAGCTGAACCATCTGCTGCATCAGATAGTGAGACAAACAAGCACTAAAACACCTGTCCTCAAAGTAGTAGTGAACGTTGTGAAAAGTAAAAGTAAAAAATTGTTTGAGACCCATCTAAAAACGTAGAGGAATATAAGGTGGGCAAGGAGAGGCAGCTGATGCTGAGGATGGCTGATGATGACTGCTGATGATGATGATGCAGATCCCTCCAGCATGCTTCTCTTGTTCAAATACAGATGGAGTTGAGAGTGAGAGAGAGGATGATGAGAATGATGACATGGCCATAAAGTTAGCAGAAAGGCAAATGCTGAAACTTCCACCACTGAAAAGGAGCACTGTTCCTGTCTATAAACTGTTCTAGAAAACCAGTGGAAAGTCTGACCCTGGACAAGTAAAGATGTTTTCCTGTCGGTTGTCCTGTATTTTGCTCTGGTTGGCTGTCCTGTGTTGATCCCGCCCAGTGTGGCCTTTGTATGCTGGGCTCGTGCACCCACTTGGTGCCCTTTTGTGGTGTTCCTGTACCAGTGCTAGCTTACTGCTCAGTGTTCCCAGTGTACCGTCTTGGCCTGCCTGACTACTCTTCAGTTTCCTGCTCCTGTGTACCGACCCAGATTGCCTGACTTCTCTTCAGTGTCTGCTCCTGTGTATCGACCCGGCCAGGCTGACGATCCTGCTCCTGTGTCCCGACCAGAACCGGCTGACGTTCCTGCTCCTGTGTTCTGACCCAGACTGGCTGACGTTCCTGTTCCAGTGTACCGACCCGGCGTAATTGACGTTCCTGCTTCTTCAGCTATTGTTGCCTCGGCGACATTCTTATCCAGCAGACAATCCGGTTGTCTGAGCCTGTTCCTCTACTGCTCCTGCAGATTGCTAGTGTTGCCTCCGTTACTGCTCCGGCAGTGTGCCTTTGGCCTAGTCCTCCGTTACTGATATACCGGTTGCAAGTGTGTGCCTCTGTGATTGCTCCGGTAGTCACCATTGGCTTGTCCTCCACTACTGCTCCTGCAGGTTGCTAGTGTTGCCTCTGTTACTGCTCCTGCAGCGTGCCTTTGGCCTAGTCCTCTGTTACTGATATACCGGTTGCAAGTGTGTGCCTCCGTGATTGCTCCGGTAGTCGCCATTGGCTTGTCCTCCTGCAGGTTGCTAGTGTGTGCCTCCATTACTGCTCCGGCAGTGTGCCTTTGGCCTAGTCCTCCGTTACTGCTATACCGGTTGCAAATGTGTGCCTCTGTGATTGCTCCGGTAATGTGCCATTGGCTTGTCCTCGGTTACTGCTATACCGGTTGCAAGTGTCTGCCTCCGTTATTGCTCCGGCAGTGCTCATTTCTACATCTGTTGAGCTCTGGCAGTTCACGTTATTCTGCTAGTACTTGGGCGACCTGAAGCTCGGTATAAGTGCTATCTCCGTACCTGCACACATGGGACTGTTTGCAATCATTGATGAACTTTAACTCCTTCAGTACCAGTGTCCTGGGAAACTTATTCCTCTTGCCTGACCTGTGTCAGTATATGCTGTCTGTACCTTCCTTTTATACTGGACCTGTGTGGGCATTGTATAATTAACCTGTCGTGTGTCTGTACTATACTGTCTGTATATTACAGGACCTGTGAAGGTTCTTACTGTATTGTGAATTCAATAGAACTGTGTTTTTATCCTAAACCATTGTGTCTGTGAGTCGAACAAACCGTTACACCCACTCAGCCACACACACCTGTGTTGAGTACCCATCAGCAACAACAACAGAAACACAGGTTATTAACATCCACAGTGTTAGATATGACGAGTGTCTCTACTGCTGGAAGTGCTGCGCCTTTGGCACCTAGTAGTAGCAGTAGAATTGCATCAACCCTAGTAGTATAGTAGCAGCCCCTCAGGAACCTCTCAGTTCATGAAATCCACAGTATGGAGATACTTCACTAAGGATCCTAAAGCTAAGCATGTTGCTATCTGTGCAAAAAGCATGTGAGCAGGGGGAAAGCAGACTCACGCCTAGGCACCTCCTCTATGGGATCCCACCTGAAGCACAACCACAGGTCTGACTGGGAGAGACATTATCAGCAGGTCAGTGGTGCTGCAACTAGCAGCAGCAGCAGAAGCACTCCAAAAAGTTAACGGGGCTCTCAGACAGAAAAATGAAATAGTGATGTTATTTATGTGTCAGAGAGTGTGCTACTTCCAACAGTTACTTCATTCCAAATAACACCTATGGCTCGTGCTGAAGAGGAGTATGATGACTCTGGATTTGTTATAGGAAGTGGCAAGAGTAATAGACTGCAGAAGCAATAAAGTTACATGATTCTTCTGCCATGTCCTGCAAATCCACACTGACTGACTGGTAAGAAAATCCACCTGACAACAGATATGTGGACAGGTGGACAGAGCACAGACTATGTGACTGCTCACTGGGTTTCACTCCCAGCACCAATAGTGGGCAGCACTAGATTAAAGCATCAGGTGATAGCCAGTAATCATGCTTCTGGTTGTGGTAGTGTTATTAAAAAGGCCGTAGCAGCAGCAGGATAGTCCATAACATCAGCAAGTCACCTTGTTCATGCAGAGTTTTGAGAGACAGTTCAACAAAGCCATAGATATTTTATGTAAGCCAGAGCAGTAATGGCGTGTACCCTGCTCCTTAAAACCTGGTTTTGTGTCTCAAAACCATCTGAGTATGACAGACAAAGCCATGACAAATATATTAACAGCAGCACAGATGAGGAGGAGGAGGGATGTGAAGAAGGGTTGCCACAGTTTACCCCACTTGGGACCACTGCTATGACCAATACGTAATATGTGTCAATCTGAGAAGAAGGATAGCTATTTGACGCAAACATTACAAACGTAAAAACTGCTGTAGCTATATATATATATATATATATATATATATATATATATATATATATACATATATACAGTATCTCACATAAGTGAGTACACCCCTCACATTTTTGTAAATATTTTTATTTTTCTTTCATGTGACAACACTGAAGAAATGACACTCTGCTACAATGTAAAGTAGTGAGTGTACAGCCTGTATAACAGTGTAAATTTGCTGTCCCCCTCAAAATAACTCAACACACAGCCATTAATGTCTAAACCTTGGCAACAAAAGTGAGTACACCCCTAAGTGGGAATGTCCAAATTGGGCCCAAAGTGTCAATATTTTGTGTGGCCACCATTATTTTCCAGCGCTGCCTTAACCCTCTTGGGCATGGAGTTCACCAGAGCTTCACAGGTTGCCACTGGAGTCCTCCATTACGACATCACGTAGCTGGTGGATGTTAGAGACCTTGCACTCCCCCACCTTCCGTTTGAGGATGCCCCACAGATGCTCAATAGGGTTTAGGTCTGGAGTCATGCTTGGCCAGTCCATCACCTTTACCCTCAGCTTCTTTAGCAAGGCAGTGGTCGTCTTGGAGGTGTGTTTGGGGTCATTATCATGTTGGAATGCTCCTCCGAAGGGAGGTGATCCTGCTCTGCTTCAGTATGTCACAGTACATGTTGGCATTCATGGTTCCCTCAATGAACTGTACCTCCCCAGTGCCGGCAGCATTCATGCAGGCCCAGACCATGACACTCCCACCTCCATGCTTGACTGTAGGCAAGACACACTTGTCTTTGTACTCCTCGCCTGGTTGCCGACACACACGCTTGACACCATCTGAACCAAATAAGTTTATCTTGGTCTCATCGGACCACAGGACATGGTTCCAGTAATCCATGTCCTTAGTCTGCTTGTCTTCAGCAAACTGTTTGTGGGCTTTCTTGTGCATCATCTTTAGAAGAGGCTTCCTTCTGGGATGCCATGCAGACCAATTTGATGCAGTGTGCGGCATATGGTCTGAGCACTGACAGGCTGACCCCCCACCCCTTCAACCTCTGCAGCAATGCTGGCAGCACTCATATGTCTATTTCCCAAAGACAACCTCTGGATATGACGCTGGGCACGTGCACTCAACTTATTTGGTTGACCATGGTGAGGCCTGTTCTGAGTGGAACCTGTCCTGTGAAAACGTTGTATGGTCTTGCTCACCGTGCTGCAGCTCAGTTTCAGGGTCTTGGCAATCTTCTTATAGCCTAGGCCATCTTTATGTAGAGCAACAAGTCTTTTTTTTCAGATCCTCAGAGAGTTCTTTGCCATGAGGTGCCATGTTGAACTTCCAGTGACCAGTATGTGAGAGTGTGAGAGCGATAACACCAAATTTAACACACCTGCTCCCCATTCACACCTGAGACCTTGTAACACTAACGAGACACATGACACCGGGGAGGGAAAATCTAAAAGCTAATTTGGCCCAATTTGGACATTTCCATTTAGGGGTGTACTCACTTTTGTTGCCAAGGTTTAGACATTAATGGCTGTGTGTTGAGTTATTTTGAGGGCGACAGCAAATTTACACTGTTATACAGGCTGTACACTCACTACTTTACATTGTAGCAGAGTGTCATTTCTTCAGTGTTGTCACATGAAATGTAAAATAAAAATGTTTACAAAAATGTGAGGAGTGTACTCAGCTATGTGAGATACTGTGTATATATATATATATATATATATATATATATATAGACACACACACACACACACACAGATTTATATATATATATATATATATATATATATATATATATATATATATATACAAATCAATCACCACCACTACCATACACATATTCCACATTGTAGGTTGTGCTTTATTTTTTTTTAATCACTTGACATCATCTTGAATAAGTGCCAGTGTCACTTAAGCAGAAAGTTAATGTTGTGGGCAAAGGACAAATGCACCCTGCTTGCTAACACATTTTTCAAGGTACATGTTGCTGTAGGACTCAAAACTTTGACTTTCAGCTACTTATTTCTCCACTACAGAAGAAGAAATATTGCAGTGGGAAATATTGTACGCATAGGAAATATAGGGGAAAAATTTGTAAAAATAGGTGAAAAGGAGGAAAATTTTGCATTGCATTCGTGAAAAAAAAAATCAGCTAGTTTTTGAGATAAGTCATGAAGGAAATTTGTCCTATTAGATGTGTAGGTTAAGCAGTGCATACTGACAATGCTTAACAAACCATTGGCTACATCCCCTTGAACTGAATGGGTTCTGTGTCAGTGAGTGGGGAAGGTAATGTAGAGATGAAACAGGAAGTGTCTGCACAGCATGCTTTAAATATTATGGACCAAACATCTAGTGAACGTCAGAAAATACTTTTTTAACCTTAAATGGCAAACACAACTCATAGTTGATTTTGAAAGCTGATACAAGTTGACTGACATCACAACCACCACCTCAAATCCACTTGTGATATGGCCACCATCCCCCATACATGGTTGTATGCTACCCAGACCTTCCCAATTCAGTCAAGAACAATATTTTTATAGTAAGTGAACAAAAAGGTAGCTCCCCAAACAGGGTGATAGCTGAATTAGGGAAGGTATAAATTCCTCCCTAATTTTCTTTACAAGTGTTTTGTTCACAGCAGAGGTAAAGTGGAATAACTGTTTTAACTGCATTATGCAAAATACATGTTCACATATTAGAGGCAGATAGGGACTTGCCTGGGGCAGGAAAGCTTCTATATCCTTGGCCAAAAATATGACACTAACCCCACTGTTGTATTTGTAACAAGTCATAGGTTGTTTGCTTGTAAATCTCAGGGTTTGATGCGCAGACAACCTTTTTGTTCACTTACTGTAGTAGCTAAAATATTGTTCTTGCTGCTCTCCTGACTATACACACACGCAAGTAATTGAACACTACTAATAAAAGCAATTTTTTTATTTATTTATTTATTTATTTATTTATTTTTTAAAGCTTTATTGAAAGAATAAAGAAAATACAACATAGCATGAAACATAAGAGGAAGATAAACATCAGAACATAGTATAATGGAATGATACATAAATAGGCAAGATGTGGGATATATAAAAAATTAAAGCGGAGATAAAGGTGGTCAGTAATGTTAACAAATTTATAGTATAGAAAAAGAAGGAAGTGCAAGAATGGTGTGTGAAAAGATAAAAGTAAAAGTGGAGAGTGAAGTAAGACATAAAGAGAGCAAGAAGAAACAAGAGTTAAGTAAAAGGGAAAGCGAGAGGAGAGACGATATTCACAGAAGGGGTAGGAACAAGAGCAGAAGTAGAGACGGGAGGGATGAGACGGGCATTGAAAGGAGGGGGGTCAGGGGAGTGGGAAGGGACTCTGAAAAAGAGTATGAGGTCGAGTATCAATCTGTCAGAGAATTAACACTAATCATTGTACTGATCATAAATGGGGGAGGAGAAGGAGAGGAGGCCACGGAATCTAGAAAAGTAAGCCAGGGACCAAAAGAGTCCATAAATTTAGCTACTCGATTATAGAAATAATGATGGAGATGCTCCATGTCGAGTACATGGGCCATCTCCCTCTTCCAGTCTGACATCGTCGGGGATAAAGGCTTTAACCACAGTCTCGGAATGCAAATCCTCACCACTGAGGTCAGTAGAAACCATGTGCGCACAGCATAAGGTGGGACAGAAGGACCAAAGTCCAGATCTGGTATAATGGTGAAAAGCATGAGAAGAGGCAATAAGGGAACAGGTAGACCAGAAATAGAACATATGTGGCCATGAACTGACAACCAAAATGGGCATATCGACAGGCAAATCCACCATATGTGTTCCATGGAGGTGTTCCATGGAGGATCCACATCTCCAACATGAGTCATGTGTGTTTGGGTTAAATTTAGAGAGAAGCACCTCTTCAGGGAGGCCTATCAACTGCCTCCATAAACATCATCACCAAGATTCACCCCTTGCACGGACCACTGCACTCAACGGCACTTCTCACTCCCACCCACTGACTGGCAGTTCATGTGGCAGGAGGCACTTACACCCAACAGCACTTACTCCTCCTGTATCAAACCTTCCTTCCTCTAGACTGTAAGCTCTCACCAGCAGGGCCCTCTGATCCTCCTGTTCTCCACATCTGATTGTACTCTTTAATACCTCTGTATGTCTATTCCCAATTGTACAGCGCTGCGGAATTAGCTGGCGCTATATAAATAAAGAATAATAATAATAATAATAATAAGCAGGGTTGATCTATACCACCGCAGCAAAAGTTTATAGTTTGTTTGACGATATCTCGTGTTTTTGACCTGGAGCCAGTTTAAAAATTGACAGCCATTGGTTGTCGGTAATGGGGACCCCCAAGTCAGCTTCCCAGGAGTTTTTGCTATGGAGTAAAAGGGGCAAAGAGGTATCAGCAGTGGCAGACCTCAACATTTTATACAACACCGATATCCCCTTAGGAATGGGAGAGTCACAAAGTAGAAGTAATTCAAAGGGGGTAAGGGGGCTAGGATGGTATGTCTTGATTGAAGGGGAGAGTAGGAAGTGTTTTACCTGAAGGTACCTCCAACGTTCGCATTAAGGTAGTTGGAAATGAAAGCATAGTTATTAAAAGAAGGAGGGGAAATCTGGGTCACGGAGTAGATGGTCAAGATCAACCAATCCTGCCTGACGCCATGCTGTGAAAAAGGCTCAGTTCAGCCCCGGGGAGGGGGATTGGGGTTTCCTAATAGACAGCAAAGCGGAGAGGGTGAAGGAGCCTAGGCAAAGGTCTTGGTGCACTAACGCCAGGAAGAAGGTGGAGCAGAACCGGGTGGGATTTGACTCGAGAAGGATGATTGGTGAGTTTGGACCATAAGAGCTGGCGTAAGACTAATGTCGGGAAGAGTAGGTGCAATAATCTCACCAAAACTTTGTCTGGAAGTGTTTTCAATAAGTCTAACAGAGTATGAAGAGAGATGACACGATGATAAGAACCGATATTGGGTAAGCCCAGACCTCCCATTGGCGGCATACGGGACAATATCCCTTGTTGAATCCTGTAATGGATAGCAGAGCACTGGATTAGCTCAGACAGCAGAATTGAGCAGCAGAGCTCAGCCAAACCTTGACAGTACCCCACTCAACGACTCCCCCCACCACGGGGCAGGACCAGGTTTATGGGGAAAGAGTGCATGGAAAGCACGGAGGAGGGCGGGGGCATGCACGTCTGCGGCTGGAACCCATGAGCGCTTTTCTGGATTCATGGCCCTTGTGTACTGTTAGGGACCAGTAACCAGACAGGACACAAAATGTAAAAATGCAAAACACCTTTATTGGAATAACAAAAGCAAACAAAGCAAGATTGTGATCCAGTAGCGTAAACCTAAAGACAAGCCGGGGTCAGGAACCAAGACAGGTACTCAGCAAAGCCGGGGTCAGGAATACGGAGATCAGTGAAGTTAGGAAGAAGGCCAGCAGTCAGGAACCAGAAGGGACATCAGAGGAAGCCAGGTCATACACAGGTAATCAGCAACTCAGGATAACGCGTTTGTTCCAGAATCAGACACAAAGGCAATCAGGTAGTGAGTCAAGCTGCATTAAATACCCTGGGAAGGTTGGCTGTTGGCTGATAGCAGTCAGGTGAGCAAACACAGAGAGGTCAGCTGATTCAGCCATCTCAGCAAAGGAAAAAGGCAGCAGTAATGGATAGCAGAGCACTGGATTAGCTCAAACAGCAGAATTGAGCAGCAGAGCTCAGCCAAACCTTGACACCTCCATAAAGTCCCAAATAATTCGGTCAAAGGCCTTCTCTGCATCTAGGGATAAAAGAAGGGTGGGAAAAGTGCAATTCTGCGATGAGTGAATAAGGGATATTGCCATAAGAATGTTATCTCTGGCTTTCTGTCCCGAGATGAAGCCTCACTGATCCTGTCCAACAAGAGAAGGCAAAAAGGTCTGAAGTCTGCAAGTGATAACCTTAGCACAAATCTTGAGCTCCGCATTCAGGAGCGAGATTGGTCTGTAACTACTACACAAGGTATGATCCTTTCCCGGCTTTGGAATTTTAGTAACGTGAGCTTATAGGGAAGAGGGTTTCCAGGGGATGCTATTAAGTACCGAGTTGAAGGTAAGTTCTAGATAAGGAAGCATGGTGTCAAGGAAGCATGTATAAATAGCGAGTTGTTAGACCAACAGGGCCAGGGTTTTTCCCAAGCGGCATAGACTTGAGGGCATGGTGAATTTCCGCAGACGTGATAGGGGAATCAAGGGAGGCTGCAGCAGAGGCAGACAAACCCGGTAAATCTGCATTCAGAAAGAATTCATTAATAGATGTGGAGGGAGCAGGGGTCACCGGTGCAGTGGATTGCACCTTGCATAGGAAGGCATAAAAGTCTCGGAAAGCAATAGAGATCTGGCCATAAGAGTGAACGGTTTTAGACGATCCAAGTTTAATGGCATGGACGTGGGATAAGGCCCTATCCCTGCTTATGAGGTTAGCCAGTCTTTCCACATTTATTCCCTGACATATTCTTCTGATATCTGTACCACATGTAGGAATTAAGAGTTTGTGAGAATAGATGTGCTGAAAGATCAGCACGCAGGGATGTCAACCTGTGTAGTATAGAGGGAGAGAGAAAGTGTTTATGCAGGGCCTCTAAATGTTTGATGGAAGTCTGGAGTGAGTTGATTTTCTCCCGCTGTTGTTTTTTCCACCAACTGTTTGTGGAGATAAATGACCCTCGTATAAAACATTTGTGAGCCTCCCATATCGACATCTGTGAGACATCCAGTTTACGGTTGGTGGAGAAGAACAGGTCCAAGTCAGTGGTAATGCGAGCAACTAGTTGAGCATCAGAAAGTAGAGCATCATTAAGCCACCAGGTGCGAGTGGAGGGATGAACTTGAGAAAGAGATAAAGTAAAGGAGACAGGAGAGTGATCAGAAAGATTGATGCTACCTATGTCTGCATCACGAATCACAGAAAGCTTTGCTTGGCTAACAATGATGTAATCAATGAGGGAATAAGAGGATTGGGGTGAGAGAAAATGGTAAAGTCACGAGAGGTAGGATTGAGAACTCAATGGTCAGGAGATCATGAAAAAGCTGATCAAGTCTTGGGCCCACTGAGGAGGACGAGGAAAAGCTGGAGCTGGATCAGTCAAGAGAGGGGCTAAGCTCACGTTAAAATCAACACCTATAACAAGAAATCCTTCTTCAAATTCACTCATACGGGACAGGTTGGATCTGAAAAAGCGGAGTAGGGAAGTGTTGGGGGAGTAAATGTTCACCAGAGTATAAGTCTCGATAGCTATATGTCCCTTGAGAGAAAGGTAGCAACCCTCAGTGTCCAAAAGCATGTCTAGGAAGGACAAAGGAACTTTACGGCCTATGAGGGTAGCTACTCTTCTCTTTTTCTCAAAAGAAGCAGCAAACCAAACATTGTTTAGTGGTTAATTTAGGATGGTTGGATCTGGCGCAGCGAGTTTCCTGCAAAAATACAATATCAGACTGGAAGCGGACCAGCTCTCTGTGGATCATAGAGCATTTTTGGGGGCTATTGAAACCATGTACATTGTAGGAAGTAATTTTCATCTCAGAGATTGACATGGGTGCTGTTACGGTTTTTACGACACTCAGACCAAGGTAAAAAATAAAACACATTTTTATTGAGGTAAAAATAAGGAACAGTGCCCCTGGAGGCCAGAATAGGTAATAACAAGTAAGGCAAGTAATGGATGAAATACAGGCCCAATATAGCAGGAGCAAGTGGCATACAGCAGAATCAAAAGGTAAAGGGTTAATGCCCAATACAAATAATCAGTCTCTGTTGTGGTGATATAGCCAACGCCCGGTGCTAATAAACAGTCCCAGTATTAGTGCAGATAGCAAGCTCTAGCAGTGCGACTGAACTGAATCACAACCAGATAGCTGTATCGTAATGCCCAATAGTATAGCAAGGACTGACTGGAGCTGAAGCCAATACCCCCACTTGGGTGCGATAATGGAGGAGAGACACTGCCTGAGCCAATGGAGCCAGAGCCAGGAGCACCACTCAGGTGCGGTAACGGAGGAGACACTGCTTATGCCAATGGGACCGGAGCCAAGAGCACCCCTTAGGTGCGGTAACGGAGGAGACACTGCACAAGTGAATATACCATGAGCCAAACGCACTTACTGGTGCGATCTGATGGAGCAACACTGTGAGCAATCGGAGACCAGAGCCAAGGCACCCTTCCAGTGCCAGAACGGGGCAACACACTGCAAGAGCTAATGGAATGCCCAATAGCACCACGCGGTGCAACACTGTTAGGAAACAAGCACTTAGTACGAGATACTGCTCTGCTAGTGTAATCGGATAGGCTCGGTGATGGAGGCAACCAGCTCAACAAGTGTTAAATGGCTCAGGATCGAATGTAGCAAGCTTGGCAAGTGTATACAGACAGGCTCGGTAACGGAGGCAACAGCTTGGCAAGTACTCTCTGATAGGCTCGGTAACGGAGGCAACAGACAGGCTCAATAACGAAGGCCACAGCTTAGCAACGGAGGCGTGATCAGTCAGTGCAACACTGTAAGCACAGTTCAGAATGTCGCCAGGCAAGAGCTCAAAAAGTTCGCAGGAACACTGGAAGCAACACGGAGCAGGAACGTCAGTCAGAGCCGGGTCAATCATGGAGCAGGAACGTCAGCCAGAACCGGGTCAATCACGGAGAAGGAACGTCAGCCAGAGCTGGGTCAATCACGGAACAGAAACATCATCCAGAGCCGGGTCAATCACGGAGCAGGAATGACAGTCAGAACCGGATCAATCACGGAGCAGGAACAGCAGAGTAGTCAGATGAGCCGAGTCGGTACACAGGAACGCAGGAACACAGCAACAAAGGCGCAGGAACAGGAACACCACGAAAGGGCACCTGACAGATGCCATAGGCCCAGTATATAAAGGGACATCCTGGGCTGGCCAATCAAGCTCCGCCAATGGAAGAGCACCACAACAGAGAGTGACAAGGAGTCACGGGAACCGTGATAGGTGCATATTGATACAAATAGTATGTAGTGAATCCGGGAGGGAAGGGGATGAGGAATAGTGGGCCATGGAAGGGAAACACAACACAGGTGAGATTATAGAATAATTTCTCTGCTATACTATGAAAGAGTGGGCGAGGGCAATTCTGGAGACCATTTCCCAACTGGTAAAAGACCCTAGGGAGTTGAAAAGCAGAAAGGGGAATAAGAAGAGAGGGAAAGGAAGAGAAAAGAGGGATCAGAAAAGGAGTGCTGCTGTCTGAGCTCCACTCACTGAGTGCACTGAGGTGCTATCGCACTAGCTAGAGCAGTAAGGGTGAAACAGAGTAGCTAAGAGGAGATGAAAGAAGTATAGATGAATGAGGTGAGTGTGGATACACTCTCTTTCAGGAGGAGGTGGAGCAGGAGAGTGAGACAGACTCCAACTACACTGTAGAGATAGAAGTGAGGAGGATGGGGATATCCCGAACTGAAGAGGGGGTAAGAGTATGTAGGAAGGGAATATATGAAGAGCACAGTGTAGGGGGATGAATGACGTTTTGTGAATAGTAGAAGATACAGCGCCATAAAGGGGCTCTAAAGGTGTACACGTAATGTCTATAGGAATAACGGAGAAAGTTGGAAGGAGTATATGAAGGGTGAACATTAAATATCATAAAGTTAAAGCGGTTAGGACTAACAAGAAGCAGAAACCACAAATGGTCACAGTGGGATCATTGCATCACTTATATTGCTTACAAACAAACATACATACGTGAGCAAGTGATTGTCAACGACCGAGCACATGCCGCCCGGACCCGCCATAAACAAGTGGCTCTGGGCGGCAAGATGGGGCAGTTCCTGTCAGCCTCCCCAGACTGACTCCAAACAAGAGTTGGCACCATAACAATGTCATATATTACAACATAAACTCGTATGCTAACAAATAAAAGTCTAGATAACTGCTGCGGTGAAGCAACTTAGTGTGATGGATCAGATTAAGAACTAAAAGTATGTGTAAAATTTGCAGAGTTAAGAGTTCAGTAAACCACCAAAGGAGGGTAACTACTCAGAGACAAGTAAGCAAGGAAGTATTACCATTATAACATTATCTCAGGTCCCATCTATGTCACCCCTGGCAATGGATGTCCGCTCCTCGGCGTAGCATACAGGGGACCACCAAGCAACTCAGAAAACCCACCCAGTAGAAAGAAGTCTTCAAAAATTGTAACCCACAGGTAATGAATACATGTGAGGTCAATGGGGGAGAATTCAAATAGAGTATTGTCATCAAATACAGTAATCTGGGGCTTTGCAGTGTTAAAGATCCCAGACAAATATAGTCCAAGGACCAACAGAGTAATAACAATGAAACATTTAAAACTAGGCCAAGGTGTATAACAGGGTTGCATGGTTCCTATGTTGATTGCTCAACAGAATGCCCAAACTAAAATAGGTATGAGTGGTAGAGGAAAAGTGTGGGATAGTGTAAATTCCCGCATAAGTCATAGGGAACACAGCCTTGGTGTATGAAAGGCCTGGAATGTGGTGGAGAGGAAGTGTAGGAATCGGGGAAAGCTAGGGAGCCTGAGCGACAGCATCATCGAGACTCCATCCTGGCCAGCGGGGGAATAGGGAGAGTCGGAGGGAAATTAGCAGTAGGACAAAGGGGAAAGGCTTTCGATAGTACCACCGGTCAGGAGCTGCCCGGCCATACCACCAGATAGTCAGCCAACAAAAATTGAAAGGGTACCCCCAAATAGCAAAAGAACAATAACAATTACAATTAAAATTTAACCTTGGAATAGCAAAAGAGCAGTAGAGACAGCAAAAAGTCTCTGATGAACTCAAGAAGGCCAATAGGTGAGGCCACAGCACCCCACATAGTCCAAGTCTTTGAAGAGGTACCTGGCAGGGGGATGGCCGGAAGGGGCCAATCCATTTACAAGCAAATTAGTCCACATATAAACAGGTGGTACAATGTCTGGATGAGTAGGTTCTGGAATATCTCTCCTTTTCTTCCTTTAGGGGGAAACAGCCACTAGGAGCCATCGAAGTTGCTAAGGGTTTTCTCAAGGGGAGGAAATAGAGGATGATTAGAAGTAATTGCTGGTGTTGGAGGTAAGGAACTGTTGCGTGTGAAGCAAAATTCCTGCACCCCCGCAATGTCTCTCAACGTGGCAGAAAGGTTGTTGTGATGTGCAGAGAGACTAAAGGGGAAGCCCCATTTATCCATTACTCCCAGAACGTAAGTGATCAGTAAGGGGTTTCAATTGCCTTCAAAGATACTGCATATGAGGTGAAATATCCTGGAATACCTGCACATCTACCCCTGTGTAGGAAACTGAAGGTTGATTCCTGCACGCCTGTACAATGGCATCTTTGCCGCGATAATAAAGTAAGCGACAGATTATATCCCATGGAGTGTCACCTGGGCCACGAGGTTTGAGCGCCCTATGTGCTCTATCGAGAAGGATGCTGCCTGGTTCAGGTTTTTTTAAGGATCTGGGTGAAGATGATTGCAGGAACGCTGTTAGATCTTTTTGTGGCACTGATTCTGGTATGTTCCGGAGTCACAAATTGTTTCTGTGGCTCCTATTGTCAAGATCATCCATGAGATACTGAAGTGCTGAGATCAGTTCTTGCTGTGACAAGAGAGTTTGTCCAATGTTAGTGTAGGCCTCAGATATTTCTATATTAGCCTCTTCTATTGCATCCATCCGCGTAGACAACTATTGGATGTCCTGACTTAATTCAGAGATGGTCACTTGAAATTGTTTGCTAAGGTCTTCCTTGGTGGTCAAGGTTCCCAAAATGTCCAGAGTAAGGGTAGTATGAGTTTGCATGTCTGCAGTGGCAGAGTCGCCCAGTACTGCTAATAAAAGCTATTTGGAGCTCACCAGGAACCTGTATGTTTCATATTTTGTATATGTATTTTGGGAGGTTTTGGCTCCTCCTCTCTTGGTAGCTCCCCAAACAGAGTGATAGCTGAATTAGGGAAGGTATACATGCCTCCCTCATTTCCTTTACAAGTGTTTTGTTCACAGTAGAGGTAAGGTGGAATCACTGTTTTTAACTGCATTATGCCAAATACATGTTAATATATTAGAGGCAGATAGGGACTTGCCTTAAGCTGGGGTGCCTTGACAGGGCAGGCAAGCTTTCCATATCCTTGGCCACAAATATGACACTAAACCACACTGTTTTATTTGTAGCAAGTCATAGGTTGCTTGTTTGTAAAATGCAGGGTTTGATGCGCAGACAACCTGTTTTTGTTCACTTATTATAGTAGCCAAAATATTGCTCTGGCTGCTCTCCTGACTATACACATCCTATATAATAATTCGCTAGGATGTTTGTCAGAAACCGTCATGTGCAGTAGAGACTGCTCATGCTGCAGTCATGCACAGCAGAAACTGCCCGCGCTGCAGTTACGCGCAGTACAGATTGCCCGAATGTGACACGGCTGATACAGAGCAAGGCGCTTCGATTTCGGTCCTCTCTGCACACCTTTCTGGGACTCAGGGAGAACTACGGTCCGAATTTGGAGTGCCCCGCTCGGTATCAGTCATGGTGCATTTGGGCAGGCTGTAGTGCACATGACTGCAGTGCGGGCAGTGAGCAGAGAGGCTCCGGGAACCAGCTGAGGCTGCTGGGTGGCTCTGTGGCTCACGTACATGCAGGGGAGGGCTGGCAACTTGTGGCCCAGGGGGCAAATACAATCAAGCGGCCCATTTCTACTATCGTTTGAGCCCACTCTCAAAGCCCACCTCCTTTTGTTAGTTTTAAACGTGGCATTAATATCGTGAAGTAAAGCAATACCACATAGCTCACATTAAAGTGGGATAAACTACTGATATTACAGAGCTTACAATTTAAGTAAAGCTACACTAGTGATACTATAGAGCTTACAGTGGAAATGGGTTATGTGACTAGTGTAGCCTCATTTGGATTGTAGCTTTGTGGTATAATTTGTACAGCACCATTTCAATCGTAAGCTCTGTGGTATCACTAGTGTTGCTCCATTATATTATATTATTATAGCAACAAGATGGAGATTAAGTGAGACAGTGGCCCACCGGCCCAGACATATGACTGGCCCGGGGGGCAATTGCCCCCCAGGCCAGCCCTCCCCTGCGTACATGGGCTTTTAAATTAGTATGTAACTAATTGAACACTACTAATAAAAGCTATTTTGCACTCACAAGGAACCTGTATGTTTCATATTATGGTTACGGCTGCTAAAAACATTCCCTTACCTGTGCAGTGTATAACACATCAGATCTGATCAAGCGATTAAAAGAGAAGTAACACCTCATTTGCCCTAATGCTACCTGAAAACCCTAATGTCCCTAATGGAATTTGCCCTTGTTGTGTCTTGGTCCAAACAATAACATCCTCAGTCAGTTCTAGATGACATGTCCATGCAGGTGGATCTGACTGTTGCTGGCAGTTTTTCCAAACTCAAACAGGCAGCTTGCTTCAGCCAACTTAATCCTTTAAGGACCAGAGGGGAGTGCAATGAAGCAATGCATTGCATACACCTTTAGTCTTTAAAGGGTTAAGATTACCAAGGTCAGTGATCAAAGTTTGAGGTCCAATGGTCCTGCTAGCAACTGTTATGTCTTAGGATTTTCTGGTAGTGGTATTTAAGTGGGGAGGGTTTATTATTTGTTAATTCTCCTTTAAATGGTGACCATGAATACTGACAAAGTTAAGTTATCACCTGCAAGTTTATACAGAGCCACAGAGTGGTAGAGTTCAGACAAAGCTGAGCAACAGCAGAGATGTGTATAATAATCTTGGCAGCTGGAATTTTTGGATGTGGTTCCATATACCACCAGTAGAGGGTTCTGGGAGTTCCCAGGTACAGAGCGTGATGCCTGCAATTAAAACTGGTTAGGGCTGCAAGATGTTTGTGTTATTCCAGTGCTCTCCTTGCATAATCAGTCCAATTCAACTCTTTCAGTGCTGGTTTGCTCAGATTTTCTTTGAGGGAAAACTGTGCAGATGGTACAGCTTATATAACACCCCACCCAAACACACACACACAGTGTAACCAGGGCTGAGGCCCGTGGTGTGTTTGTAAATGGAGAAACTCTATATTGTAATATTTTGGAAACATACTGAGTGCCAGATGAGTATGTACAATTCTGATACACCAGCTTTGTTCCACTTGAAGCCACAGAACTGCATATATATATATATATATATATATACCCAGCCTGTCTGGAGAGAGTGACAGAGACACACTTACACCTTAGCATTTGTTCTACTGTCCGTTGATATTCACAGAGCCGCACATACTAACATGCCATGCCTGTTCCATGGCCATTTGCAGTCACAGAACCACACATAAACTGTCTGACACCCCATTCTTGTTCCACTGCCCTGGTAGTCACAGAACCGCACTTACACTGTCTGATACCCCATTCTTGTTCCACTGCCCTGGTAGTCACAGAACCGCACTTATACTGTCTGATACCCCAGCCTTGTTCCTCTATTCTGGTAGTCATCGAACCACACATATGCTGTCTGACACCCCAACCTTGTACCATGGTCCACTGGTAGTTGTAGAACCAAACATACATTGGCTGAAACCTCATCCTTGTTCCACTGCCCTGGTAGTCACAGAACCGCACTTATACTGTCTGATACCCCAGCCTTGTTCCTCTATTCTGGTAGTCATCGAACCACACATATGCTGTCTGACACGCCAGCCTTGTACCATGGTCCACTGGTAGTTGTAGAACCAAACATACATTGGCTGAAACCTCATCCTTGTTCCACTGTCCTGGTAGTCACAGAACCACACTTACACTGTCTGATACCCCAGCCTTGTTCCTCTATTCTGGTAGTTATCGAACCACACATATGCTGTCTGACACCCCAGCCTTGTACCATGGTCCACTGGTAGTTGTAGAACCAAACATACATTGGCTGAAACCTTATCCTTGTTCCACTGTCCTGGTAGTCACAGAACCACACTTACACTGTCTGATACCCCAGCCTTGTTCCTCTATTCTGGTAGTCATCGAACCACACATATGATGTCTGACACCCCAACCTTTTACCATGGTCCACTGGTAGTTATAGAACCAAACATACATTGGCTGAAACCTCATCCTTGTTCTACTGTCCTGGTAGTCACAGACCCACACATACACTGTCTGTCATCCCAGCCTTGCTTCACTGGTAGTCATACAAAGATATGAGTAATTTGGGATTTGGTGATGCCTTTTACATTTGGAGTATTTTAAGATAACCTTTTGAAAGATCAACTCTTTTCCTCAGAAAAAAAACAATAGATTCGGTATTGCTTGACCTGAGTAAGACAGATGATCTCTCAAAAATGTGTCTAAAAAATGTAACTGCCCATATTTAAGAGGGATCATCAAAAAACATGTACTCAAATCTTTGTGTTCCTAAAACTGTACTAATCTGGCTAAACATATGACATCACTGGCAGTTCTAGAACCATACATACAATGTAAGGCACCCCAGCCTTGTTACACTGTAATTTGTAGTCAGAGAACCATACATACACTATCTGACATGCTAGTAAAGTTCATCTGGTAGTCACAGAAACATATCTACACTGTCTGGATCCCCAGCTTCATCCCACTGTCACTTGTAGTCACAGAACCACATATATACTGTCTGACATGTCAGCCATTTTTAGTTGGTTGCCACAGAACTACAGATACAACCTTGCCTTTTTCAATGCATGGGGGGTGCAGACATGGAAGAGGAATGAGAGAAAGTGACATGAAGTGTAAGACCTGGAGGAGGATGAGCAAAACATGCATTATCGGGGGAGAGATATAGAGCAAAAAATGAATCTCACTCTTGAGATAATACAAAATAGATTATGGATAAAAATCACAGCTTTATTAGAATCAAGATGCAAACAGATATGCGGAGCACTCACATCTTACGCATTTCGCACAAAACTGTGCTTACTCATAGACTAGTCTAGGCTATGAGTAAGCACAGTTTTATGCGAAACGAGCAGTGAATCTGTTGGGAGTCAGCACCTCGTGGGACTTGAGATGGATTTGATGAGTTATATATATATATATATATATATATATATATATATGATGTTTATTTCATTAACTCCATTGTGATTAAGTGCCGCCTTGCCTCTTTGTTCTGCTTTGTTCCATTATGAGGGAAGAGAGGCATGGTCAATGAATGGGGACGATAGACATGGAGATGAATGGGTAGAACCAGACATGGGGTGGGGGAGAGTCTTCTCCTAAACTACAAAAAAAGAATAAAAAAAAACATAGGACTAAAGAAAGCATTCACCCCACACATGTAGTAGTAACTAACAATATTGTATACATTTATTAAAATAGTATATAGATACCTCATAGCATAATAATTGTACCCCAATAAATGGCTTGGTGATCCGACAATATCCTCCCCACAAGTCCACATCAATAAGTCACCAATAATGAAAACCCACCAAACAAAACCTGTATGAAGACAAGGAGGATGGAAATACAGCATAAAGCAAGATTATTACTATTACCAGTGAAAACAATCAAAAACCATATGGATCCAAACAAGCATTTTCAAAAGTTATATCCAGATATCATAGCTCAAAAATAGACTTCACAACGATTCCTTAAATGGCTTCCCAGGTCAGTACATATAATGATATAATTATCTCAAAATATTTCTCCCAATATTAGTAGGATGACAATGGAAGATGATTTTAAATGTTGTAATTAGGCGGAAACTTGTATATTGATGATCATTCAGACAAAGGGCATGTTCTTCTTTCACACATAAATAAATGAAAATCACTACCAGGGTACAGATAGGCAGCTGAGTCTGGACATATAACAATGAGGCAAACATATAGGGTAATCGGGTCTTATTGAATATCAAGCCATCTTGAAGTACAACTCTGACACTATTGAAAGAACACTCTCCATGGCCCAAAAATAGGCTGACCAGGCCTCACCTTTGACCAGGGATGCGTAGGAAAAATGCATACCACAAGACTGCTTTGATTTCAGTGAAGTACTGACATATGCCTATTTCCTATGTGTCCCCGGTTAAAGGGGAGGTCTGTCAGCCTACCCAAACACTATGAAGATTAATTGAAGCTGCTTTTATTGTGAAACATTACTAAACTATTACTATAAGGGGTTAAAGATTACCAAGTGCACTGGGCAGAGTCTGAGGTCCTGTGGTCCTGCTAGGGCTGCCACCTTTTCTTCAAAAAAATACCGGCCATGGCATTCCCTCAGTACACTTAACATTTGGACAGTAGCCAATTATTTACCGACCTGCCGGTAAAATACCGGCTGGGTGGCAACCCTAGGTCCTGCTAGCAAACTGTTATGTCATTAGAATTATCTGGCCATAGTACATTATTAGTACGTGTTAGTTCTCCTTTAAATTGTGACTGTAGGGCAGTGCTTTCCAAACTGTGTGTCGCGACACATTAGTGTGTCGCCTGCAGGGTGTAGGTGTGTCGCTGCTTTGTGCCCATTCAACAGGTTGGCAGTGTTGAAATGGCAGAGGGACATTTTTTGATTTTAAACAAATTGTTACCAGGCCAGGGGTACATGGAGCAACAGTTATAAAGAGTATAATGGAAAAAAGTGGTTTTGGTCCCGTTGCTATTACTACTTTTGCTCCACAACGCAATGGGACAATTGCAATGAACAAACCATCAAAAAGCAGAGTTGTAGCAGTTTATGGATACAGTGTATGTCATACACTGTATCCATAAACTGCTACAACTCTGCTGTTTGAGGATATATTCATTGCAGTTGTCCCGTTGCGCTGTGGAGCAAAAGTAGTAATCGCAACGGGACAAACTGCCTTTTCTGTTATACTCCGGTCTGTTCATCAAACAGCAGAGTTGGATACACAAATATGTAGCAGTTTATGCAGACACTGTATCCATAAACTGCTACAACTCTGCTTTTTGATGGTATGTTCATTGCAATTGTCCCGTTGCTCTGTGGAGCAAAAGTAGTAATCGCAACGGGACAAACCACTTATGTCTGTTATACTCCATATATAACTGTTGCTCCATATACCCCTGGGCTACATGGAGCAACAGTTATATATGGAGTATAACAGACATAAGTGGTTTGTCCCGTTGCTATTACTACTTTTGCTCCACAGCGCAACGGGACAATTGCAATGAACATACCATCAAAAAGCAGAGTTGTAGCAGTTTATGGATACAGTGTATGTCATACACTGTATCCATAAACTGCTACAACTCTGCTGTTTGAGGATATATTCATTGCAGTTGTCCCGTTGCGCTGTGGAGCAAAAGTAGTAATCGCAACGGGACAAACTGCCTTTTCTGTTATACTCCGGTCTGTTCATCAAACAGCAGAGTTGGATACACAAATATGTAGCAGCTACATATTTGTGTATCCAACTCTGCTGTTTGATGAACAGACCGGAGTATAACAGAAAAGGCAGTTTGTCCCGTTGCGATTACTACTTTTGCTCCACAGCGCAACGGGACAATTGCAATGAACATATCCTCAAAAAGAAGAGTTGTAGCAGTTTATGAATACAGTGTATGTTAGTCACACAGCTGTAAAATCACAGGAATCCCCCATAAACTATGGAGATGTTTATGTTACAGTGAGTAAATCTTTCAGCCACCCTCCATAAGGGCTTCAAATAAACCAGCAAATAAAAACCGGTTCACAAACTAACACAAACACCAAAACAATTATGCTTATCATCTGCCAAAACATTTTAACACTAATAATATGTGATGCTGTATAGTGTGTATCCATCTCTGCTTTTTGATGATACATTCATTGCAATTGTCCAGTTGCGCTATGGAGCAAAAGTAGTTATCACAACGGGACAAACCACTTTTTTCCGTTATACTCCATATAACTGTTGCTCCATATAGCCCAGGGCTATATGGAGCAACAGTTATACGGAGTATAAAGGAAAAAAGTGGTTTGTCCCCTTGCCATTACTACTTTTGCTCCATAACGCAACTGGACAATTGCAATGAATGTATCATCAAAAAGCAGAGTTGGATACACATTTGTAACAGTTTATGGATACACACATAAAAGTTTGAGGTCCAAAATGAAGGTTCATGTGCAGCTTCAGAGATGAACATTAGTAATGAAATGTCGGCAGCAATATGCACATTTCTGTCTCAAGTTTTTCATGTGTAAATAATGTTTTTGCCTCCCTGTGCTGCATACATAAGCTGTTACAAATCTTTTGAGATGCCACCTCCTCTATACCTCTGCCCTCCATCATGTCGCCCTTTTAAAAAACCACACCACATGCTTAATGCCTTCCGCAGTATGCGTAATCGGGTCATGGGTTGAAACAGCCAATTCTGCATCACTTCCGGTGACAGGCCCACACAGGAAGTGACTTGTTCAGGAAATTCCGTTGGTCCATGGGTCCAGTTTTTTGTGCAAACACAGTCTCGACAGTGGCTCCACATAATTACCCCCAAAATGGATATGTTTCTAATTAAGAAAAGAAAAGCTGGTGAAGATGATGTTTGCGATGATCAAAATGTATTGGCTATAGAGGAAACTACGCAAGAATCAACTGTTGAACGGTCTGTATTAGCACATAAGAAGGGTAAAGGAAAAATGTCCAAGCCTCGTTTATACAATAAAGAGTATATGAAACTGGGGTTCACATTTTCTGGTAATGAAAACAATCCTTGTCCCCAGTGTTTAGTTTGTGGGGAAATACTTGCAAATGAAAGTATGGTACCAAACAAATTAAAGCGTCATTTTACCTCAAAACACAGTCATTTGTCAGAAAAACCAGTAGAATACTTTATTGAGCTTTCAAAATCTATAAAGAAGCAGTCTGCATCGTTCACAAAAAGAATGAAGACATCAGAGAAAGCTCAAAAGGCAAGTTACTTGGTTGCTCAAATAATTGCCAAAAACAAGGACCCACACACTATTGCCGAAACCACCATAAAAGAATCTTGCTGTGCTATTGTTCGAACAATGTTTGGGCCCGAATTTGAGATAGAAGTTAAAAAAATCCCTTTGGCAGATAACACGATTGGAAGACGTATTCAAGACATGTCTGATGACATTAAGCTGCAAATGAAAGATATTTTCCAAGACGATAATATGATCTTTACTTTGCAATTAGATGAATCAACAGATGTCAGTGGGTTAGCACAATTATTGGCTTTTATACGTTTCATTTATAATGATAGAATTATTGAGCAGTTCTTGTGTTGTCTAGAACTTCCAATGAGAACTAGAGGTGAAGATATATTTAAAACTTTAGATTGCTTCATGAAGGAAAATAATTTGCACTGGTTAAATTGTGTAGGAATATGCACAGATGGTGCACCTGCAATGCTTGGTTCAATAAAAGGTTTTATAGCTTTAGCAAAGAAAGAGAATGAAAATATTATAATTACTCATTGCTTTTTACATCGTGAAGCACTAGTCGCGCAAACAATTGGAAATGATTTTAAAAAAGTTATGGACAAAGTGGTTCAGATGGTCAATTACATTAAAAGTAGACCTCTGAAATCAAGATTATTTGCTCATATTTGTGAAGAAATGGGGGCAAGGTTCAAAAAGCTTCTACTACACACAGAGGTTCGTTGGCTCTCAAGAGGTCGAGTGCTTTGTCGTGTATACGAATTGAGGGAAATGATGCTTAAACTTTTTGAGGAAAATCAGCAACATGAATTCTGCGATCTCATTCAAGACAAACTCTGGTGCACAAAATTGGCATATCTTGCTGACATATTTGAACATTTGAATAAAATAAACACCAGTATGCAGGGAAAAGGAGAAAATATGTTAACAGCGGTAGATAAAATTTGTGCTATGAGAGACAAAATAGCAATTTGGAAAAGGAAAGTGAAAGAAGGAAATTTTGAAATGTTTTCCAAAACTGTTGATTGTGAGCTAAAATGTGATATCAGCTCACTAATTATTGACCATTTAACATTGCTCGGAGAGAAAGTTCATCATTACTTCCCAAATGTTGAAATCAAAGACTATGATTGGATCAGAAATCCATTTCATTCAACTGCAATGGGGAACTTTTCACTTATTGAAGAAGAAGAATTAGCTGAAATAAAAAATGATCGGAGTCTGTTAATGATGTATGAAGAGGGTGATTTAGACAACTTTTGGATTCGTGTTTCAAAAATGCATCCAAACATAAGTAAAAAAGCGTTAAAAATTCTTCTGCAGTTTTCTACTACATACATTTGTGAAGTATCCTTTTCAACGATGACAAACTTAAAGACACTGAAACGTGGAAGCTTGAAAATGCTTGATGATGAAATGCGAGTGTCTTTATCCAATATTCCACCAAATATTCAAAAACTGTGTTCATCCCATCAACCGCATACATCTCATTAAAATGGTAAGAATCAGTTATTGATATTATTCACATTTTTTAATTCTTCCACAATCCACATATTTACATATTGTTACTCATAAATGACAACAATCTTGGAAATGTATGTTGTTATCTAACAAATACATTAAAAATGAATGAAAGGTTTTCATGAGATATGTTATGTCCCCATACATCTCGCTATTACAGTTTATGTATGTGTCTGTATGTCTGGTATTATTAGTTTAACCTCCGGTTTGCTAGCAAAACTGAATTAGTGTGTCACGAAATGATGCATGTCTAAAAAAGCGTGTCACCAACATGAAAAGTTTGGAAAGCTCTGCTGTAGGGAGTGGGTGTGGACTGCAGGTTGTCAGAGACTTTGTCCTGGGGGAGCATACAGGGTTAATTCTAATACTAGAATTTGACTGAAATTCTGTTGAGGAGATGTTCAAATTACCTCATCTTTGAACAATGGACCATTAGTCCAAGGTAGGGAGGAAACATATACTAAATGACATTTATGGTGATGGAGTGGGTTTTGCCAGACATTCTTGGGGTCTTATCTTATGAGAAAAACAATTCCCTATGAGAACGTCTAGAAAACTGACAGATTTATATGACGTTTAATGCCCTCTTACATACATCATTGATGACATAAAAGCTGATTATATGTAAGAAATTTAAGTAGAGTAAGAGCTACACCTAGAGTCTTGAGAGCATTATGACTGGGATATCCGCATTCCTTGAATAATTAGGGATATATTAATATCCAATCAGGGCAGACCGGTGATGTCACGGTATAATGAGATCGCTCTTGGTCCAATCATCAGACAAAGGTGGGGATTACTGATAAGGCAAAAATTGCAAATATAATGCCAAATTACTCTTAGTTAAGGGTCTTTTTGACTTCCTAAAAGAGGGTCTTGGACTCAACTTAACTGGCTGAAACAGAAAAGGTCTCTGGGTGACTTCCTGACAAAAGAAGGCTTTGCTAATCCTGCCTCTCACAGAGAAATACAAAGAAACTTTGATTGGTAACTATATCAATTATTTATTTAGATTCAATTAATCCAGAATTTCACAATTTTTCTTCTGTTTGAAGAAATATAGTTTTATAGTTGTCTTAAGTGGACTGGCCAACCATTTGGGATAATTTATAATAAGCTAGATTTAGCTATTTAATTCTGGAAATAATAGAATCTATATAATTATTGGGAAATGTTATAAATTGCCAATCAGTGTAATACAATATATAGCGTGGGTTATTTATATTAGCTAATATTAATCTTGGTATTCCTAGAGTAATATTTTGTTGTTCTGGGAAGATTATAATTAAAGATGAGCGAGCACCCCGATGCTCGGGTGCTCGGGTGCTCTGACCGAGCACCCCCTGATGCTCGAGTGCTCGGCCGAGCACCCGAGCCCCATTCAAATGAATGGGAGCACTCGAGCATTAAACCAGGCACCCCCTGCTCTGATGAGCGGAGGGTGCCTGGTCAATGTCCCCCTTCATCTCCGCTATGCCCCTCTTCCACAATGTCCCCCTTCATCTCCTATGCCATAGCGGAGATGAAGGGGGACATTGTGGAAGAGGGGCATAGCGGAGATGAAGGGGGACATTGTGGAAGAGGGGCATAGACTCTATGCCCCTCTTCCACAATGTCCCCCTTCATCTCCGCTATGCCCCTCTTCCACAATGTCCCCCTTCATCTCCTCTATGGCATAGGAGATGAAGGGGGACATTGTGGAAGAGGGGCATAGCGGAGATGAAGGGGCACATTGTGGAAGACGGGCATAGCGGAGATGAAGGGGGACATTGTGGAAGAGGGGCATAGAGTCTATGCCCCTCTTCCATAATGTCCCCCTTCATCTCCGCAATGCCCCCTTCATCTCCGCAATGCCCCCGTACCTCCATTCCCTGGTGGTCCAGCGGAGCGTCTTCGGATCTGTGCCTCTTCCGGCACAGATCCTCTTCACCCGAGCATGTCGGGCGAGCACATGGCGGTACTCGTACGAGTACCGCCATGTGCAGAGCAGAGCGATGCTCGAGCCGATCCGAGCATCGGCCGAGCACGCTCGCTCAACACTAATTATAATAGTTAATATTTGATACAGGATATTCTTTGAATCCAGTTATTAACCCTTTAACCGCTACTTGTCTGCTGTTAGTGGTGTTTTCTTTGGAATTCTCTGTATATGTGCCAGGCTTATATTTTGTAATTAGGTATTAACTTAATAGACAAAATAATTGCTGGGTGTGGCATCTGTTTTAAACGTCTGTATTAACCCTTGGAGTGCCTATAGGTTTTATATAGGTTGCTATTGTCATAATATATGTTGACTGAAGTTGGTTACTTTATAGACATATGTTGCATGAAGTAATTCTAAGTAGATTATTTATATGATCTTTGTTTGACTATATTAATTGCAATTTATATATTTTTATTCAGAGGTATTCAATATTGAATTCAGTAGATAATTAAATTATAGTGATTTAAATCTGGGATTCTATTCCAGTTATTCCCTAAATTTGGTTATTATTGATATATGATAAAAGGAATTGTTAGAGGAATTATTTAATTCATCTCACAATCCCCTTTACATCATAATTGGCATAGTCTATACAGTTTCTGGGGCAGAGGTATTAAGAGACCCTGCAGCCAACTGTATTATATTGATTGTAACAATCAATTAACCTATTCTATGCTGCTGAATGAAATTATTGTTGTTATTATATCTCTGAATATACCTATAGGTGGTTAACCCTTGCACCACTGGTAATCTTTATGATAAATAGTGTGGTGATTTTCTGTGTACCTATTATAATTGCTAGTCACTTATACATTTCATTGTTGCTGATATTTATATATACATTGTATATTGTATTTTAATAAAATAGATATATTTTTGCACAAATATGAAGGATTGATTCTTGTGATCAATTCGTTACTGTGAAGTAGCGTGTCAATACATATTAAAGATAAAGTTCTCGAATTATTTTATATTGTCATTTGTCTATTTAAGTGAAGAAATCCAACTTGAGTGGTTCTCTGTTTAACCCTTTGGATACCTTCATATAAATAGCCCGACAAGGTTTATACACAGACACAATTTAGTGCTCAGACAGCGCAGAGCCACAACAGGGATATGTAGGATAATCTTGGCAGCTGGAATATTTGGATGGGATTCCATAATCACCTATAGCATGTACACAAGTGCAGAACGTGATACAACTGATATGGGGCTGGATTCAACTGCAGGTGCTAATTTTATCTCTGTTTTTATCTCCAGGTATCCCCATAGACTTCAATAGGAACATTTTTGATAAAACGGGAGGTAACATTTATCTCCTGCATTTGAATCCAGCCCACAATGGTTTGGAACAGGATGCAGTTATGGGTCCTGATGTGCTGTGTGGGATTAATGGCAGGGGTAAGTGTATGGGGCAGGCGTGGGATGGTGTATATGCATAAAAGTACAATTGTTCCTTGTTATTGAATTAAGAGCAGATCTGTTTCTGTCCCAAACACAGAAGGAAATACAGATACAGTAAATAAGGCCTCGATCCAAATGTTGGAGACGGCTGTTTTTTCTGTCTATGGCATTTTTTCCATCACGGTAAGCTGTTCAAATGTCTGTGCTGTGAAAAAATACCGGCAAAGAAAGAGCCGTCGTGAGTTAAACTGAAGAGGTGTTTTCATCCATTTAAAATGATGAAAACACCATAAATAGCAATTCAAATGTCCGAGTTAGCCAAGAACAGGCGATAAGGGACTCAAGTTATCGCAGGAAAGTTATCGCAGGAAAGTTATCGCAGGAAAGTTAACACCTGTTTTATTTTTAACTTGATTCCCTTATCTCCTGTTTAAACAGCCGACACAGACATTGAAGTTAAAAAAAACCATAAGACCTCAGTGCATGTGTTGATATGAAGCTCTAATACAATACATCCAAAGTATGAAAAATGTGTCAGATGTTAGTAGACTTAACCCTATGAGTGCCTGTGGGGTATTAATACCCCACCAGCATTCATAGGGTTAACCCGACTAAGTTAAAAACATCACGTTACAAGTAACACTTACCATTAAAGGGATAGTAATACTTAAAATGTAAAAAAAAATATGTTGTAGGGTTTATCCCCCTGAGTAAAACAAGAGTACTCCCACTGCTGAAAGGTGTTTCATTCAAAAGTTATTAATTTTCAAAGATGAATTTTTTAGGTGCAATATCACAGTGGCCTGAAATTGTATAGTGGCGCTGTTGCTACACGATCCTATGGACAGCTCTGGTCCCGGGACCATAAATCTTCATAGGGTGTTGTAGCAACAGCGCCACTGTACAATTTCAGGCCACTGTGATACTGCACCTAAAAAATTCAACTTTGAAAATTAATAACTTTTGAATGAAACACCTTTCAGCAATGGGAGTACCCTTGTTTTACTGAGGGGGATAAACCATACAACATATTTTTTTTTACATTTTAAGTATTACTTTCCCTTTAATCCTGATGTCCAGTGGAGTCCTCAGCTTCCTGGTCATCTTCTTTCTTATCTTCTGTCCTTCTTTCTTCTTGCTGTGAAAAAAAACAAAAGTTTAGGTTAAACGCATACATAGTTTAACCCCTTGAGTGCCAGAGGGGTACGCAACGCATTGCCCAAAGGGTTAAAGTATGTAGTAGTGTGCCAGTTGTCAAAATCCAAATGCCCCCATAATAATAAAAATGATAATAAATGTTTTTAATATATTGAAAGCCAATGGTATTTCCATAAGTAAAATAAAATAATACTTAGCATATACTCTTTGCTGTCTTCGCCGCTGTGTAAGGCTGCTGAGGCGTCAGCGGAGACAGGCCGATGCCCTCTCCGGTATGAGGGAAAATTGAGGCTGCCTTTATATATGGGCAGCCATACTTCTATTTCTCTCACAGGCATTGGCTGGGTTATACATCTCTCAGCCAATCAGTTTAAAGCACAGCCACTCAAAGCTGATAGGCTGGGAGGTGTGTAAGCATATCCCAGTCAATGGCTGTGAGAGAATTAGAAGTAAGGCACCCCATATAAAAGGGCAGCCTCAATTCTTATTCCCTCATAACGGGGCGGGCATCGGCCCGTGGACAAGAAAGGGGGGGTGGCGCATTATTCTGTCTCCGCTGTCGCCTCAGCAGCCTCACACAGCGACGGAGACAGTGACATATATGCTAAGTATTATTTTATTTTACTTATGGCAATACAATTGGCTTTCAATATATTAAAAACATTTATTATCGTTTTTATTATTATGGGGGGCATTTGAATTTTAACAACTGGCACATTACTACATACTTTAACCCTTTGGGCCCCAGAGAGGGCTCCTCTGGCACTCAAGGGGTTAAACTATGTATGCTTTTAACTTAAACTTTTTCTTTTGTTTTACAGCAAGAAGAAAGAAGACAGAAGATACAAGTGAAGAAAGAAGATAGAAGAAAGAATGGATACAGAAGGAGACAGACAGTGGACGACAGGTAAGTTTAACACAGGTTTTTTAACGATCGGTGCTTGGCAGTATGTCAGGCATTGATCGTTAGTTTTTTACTGTCGTTATTTAGCAGCATTTTGGGAACTTAACACACAGAACAGACATTTGGACACAACACCAGTTTTGTGTCCTAATGTCCGTTGTGCTTAAAGGGATAGTAATACTTCGTTTTATCTTTATTTTATTTTGTAGGCATTAAAAAACATGAAGAATGATATAAGTCTTATCTCTCAAACCTTTATGGTTTGAGAGATATTCACAAGCAAAGTTTCCTCCTCCCGCCCCTTTTACCTAGTGTAAGCCATCTCTTCTCAGATGTGAATCTGGTTGTAAGACCAGACAGATAACAGAAGGGGACAATCTTCTTCCTATGAGAACAATGAAAGCCCTGCCCCCCTTGACAAGTTTTTCAGGTTTTTCCCTTATCTTAATTGAAGATTGTCCCTCTCTGCAGTCTACCTGGGTACCTCCCTTCTGATCTGGCTGAACGGTGGGGGGGATACTTTGCTTGTGAATCTCTCTTAAACCATAAAGGTTTGAGAGATAAGACTTATATCATTCTTCATGTTTTTTTAATGTCTACAAAATAAAATAAAGATAAAACGAAGTATTACTATCCCTTTAATGTCGGTAGGACATTTGAATACCGACCAAGACATTTTATTTTATCGGTCAGTATCCATTTTGCCCTACCGACAATTTTTAACTCCAACATTTGGATCGAGCCCTAAATTACCTCTGAATCATAATGAGGCAATGTTTGTAAAAACCTCAAACCTTGTTTGGTCCTTGGTCTTGTCTTAAAGGGACACTAATGCCCCATAAAAATGTTTTTTTTTTGTTTTGTAGATTAAAAAAATAAATTCTGTGCTGCCTTCACAGTTTGAGAGATATTCGGTCCTAAAGTTCCCCCCTCCCCTTCTCCTGACATCAGGGTAAGCTGACAGCAGGAGAGCCATGTCAGCCGACACAATGTGGCTCTTCATCAGAGCCACAGTAGAGCAATTTTAAAAGAAGCACTTCCTTGGAACAGTCTATAAAGTGTGCTTGGTTTGCAAGCACACATTTTAGACTATTTCAAAGAAGCATTTCTTCTTAAATCGCGCTATTGCGGCTCTGCTGAAGAGCCGCATTGTGTCGGCTGACATGGATCTCCTGCTGTCAGCTTTACAGCTTTACAGGAGAGAGAGAACTTCAGTAGTGAATAGCTCTCAAACCTTTACCTGTAGGATTTGCTGCACATAGTTTATTTTTCTTTAATCTACAAAACAAAAAAATATTTTAGTGGGATATTACTGTCCCTTTAAGGACAGCCTTATGCCTATCCCATGCATGCTTAAATTCTGTCACTGTATTTACTTCTACCACTTCTGCTGGTGGGCTATTCCACTTATCTACTACCCTCTCAGTTAAGTAAAGCTTTCTTACATTACGTGTAATGGTAATACAGGTGTGAGTCAGTGAGACTAATGTGCTAAGTGCAGCAATTCTGTCTGAATCCAGCTGCATAGGGGTGAGATAAAAAAAAATCCATACGGATTAAAAAGGGGCTTTGAATCCCTTCAACACTAGATGTCTGCACCATATTGAGAAGCAATGTGTTGGAAATCTTTCTCTCTTTAGGATTCAAGGAATTAAATCAAGCAATTAAAATATCGGAGACCTCTTCAGCATTCGATGGGTTTAATCAACCAGTGGATATTTATGAAATATCCCCCCCCCCCGCCATGGTACATATATGGTACATTATATATAAAATATATAATACAAGGGGTTAAAAGTACCCATTTCAATGAAAGTTTATTCATGTGTCCCTTATGCAATTGGTTTGCTCCAAAACAGTTCCTATTTTGTTTTCTTGCACGCAGACCTTTGTTTTGTACAAGTTTTTTGAATGTATAATTGTCCCCTGTGAAGCAATTGGTTTGGTCGAGAACTGCCGCAGTTCTTCATAGTACATCAGCCTCAATGAGATATTTGAGAGGGGCTTGGGGAAGAAATGGATCTAGACAACGTAAAGGAAAAATAACACCTCTTATTACTATCCCACACACATACCCACACATTTCTCTTACTATAGCTAGAAAAAACTGATGGTCCTTATGGATTTGTCCTTGTGCTTTGTTCATGTGTTAACTTCCTCGATCAGTGGTGTAAATAGTCATTGAAGGGCCCTGGTACAAACATTTTTTAGGCTCCCATCACAAAATTAACAGAGGCAAAACTAGAACCTAAAGGACCCAGGACCTTACCTTGAATGTTGGGCCTCTGTCTTCAATCAGTTATGCCCTGTCTTCAATCAAGTGATAGATGGAAAGTCCTTTAAGAAGCAGGACCACTGGACACAAACTCTGCCATCTTAAGATGTTAATGTAAACCCTTTTGCATTGCACACCTTCAAGGGTTAAGGGAGAGTGGGATCACTGGTCCGTGGCAGGTCCATGCAGTGATTTTGACCAAAGTGGCCAGGTGTGCTTTGTCCCCCTGATCACTCTTGTCAACATCGCCTCCTCTGGCAGTTTATTACAGTGAGGGCTAACTCTGCCCTCCTTCTGTCCCTGGGTGTGGCTGACGGTGAATCTGGTATATATATATATATCCTATATAATAATTCGCTAAATCGTGTGTAACGCCGCGACATGCTCAGTAGACACTGCTGCGCATGCTGCAGTCATGCGCAGTAGAGACTGCCCACGCCGCGGCTGATACACAGCTGGGCGCTCTGAAGGATCGTCCAGCTCTGTATCAGCCGCGGCGCAGGCAGCCTCTACTGCGCGTGACTGCCCCGCGACCGGGTGGTAGTTTCACTGTGGCCCGTGTAACGGGCTGTTCAACTAGTATATATATATATATATATATATATATATATATATATATATATATATGTGTGTATGTGAATTGAATGTTGAAATCTGTGATGTAAATGTTATTTGAGGGGACTTTTAGTGAAGTTCATTGGTATTTGTGAAGAAGTGCCATAAATGTAGAATTTATTTCGAGCCTGCTTCTTACATCAAGGTGGACCCTGTTAAACAGGACCTAATGTGGTTGCGAGTAGTTTTGTTGTGTTTTACATTGTGTTTGTTGGTGTTGTGTTTCTTGGTTGTTTATTGTTGTAGAACCTCTTGGCAAAGATTGTGGTAAAGACTTCCCCTGATGGAAACGCAGTGTACAGGTAGGGGAAGCATGTCGTGGGGATGGTTGATCTAGACAGGAAGCGTGGGTGCTAAGGGAAGAGTAAAAGGGAAAGGGCTTCTAAAGGGTTAGGACAGGAAGTGGACTTCTGTTCGGGGAAGAGAGGAGAAGCCTCCCTCCCTCCCTGTTAGGGTGTGTTTGTGTGGTTGTTTGGTTGTATGTCACAGCAGGGTGGATAGTCCTTGCATAGTTCTCAGAGATTGATGGCTGATGTGGTAAAGTTATATGATTTTAGCCTTGGAGGAAAACCCTTTGGAAGTTTGATCCAGACTTAGGTGGCGGGTTGGTGACATCACTCATTGAAGATAAAGTGGATGGCCAATGGGGTAATTCCTTGGGATTCAGCGGTAATTGCTGAAGAATGATGGAGTCAGAGACGTAGAGGAGGCCACCAAAGCCCCCGCGATGTGGGGGTCCCCGGCAAACCTGGGGGCCTCCTTAAAGTTTTGCCAATTATATTATGTTGGAAGTCTGGGGGCTAACCCTTTCAGTGCCAGAGAGGTATCTGATGCAATGGGATACGTTGGATGCCTCTCTGACAGACAAAGCGTTAAAGGGATAGTAATACTTAAAATGTAAAAAAAAATATGTTGTAGGGTTTATCCCCCTGAGTAAAACAAGAGTACTCCCACGCTGAAAGGTGTTTCATTCAAAAGTTATTCATTTTCAAAGTTGAATTTTTTAGGTGCAATATCACAGTGGCCTGAAATTGTACAGTGACGCTGTTGCTACACGATCCTATGGAGATTTATGGTCCTGGGACCTGAGCTGTCCATAGGATCATGTAGCAACAGCGCCACTGTACAATTTCAGGCCACTGTGATATTGCACCTAAAAAATTCAACTTTGAAAATTAATAACTTTTGAATGAAACACCTTTCAGCAGTGGCAGTACTCTTGTTTTACTCAGGGGGATAAACCCTACAACATATTTTTTTTTACATTTTAAGTATTACTATCCCTTTAATTCTTCTGCTTCCTTATGGGTTTTAAACCTTTGAGTGTCATAGGAGTACGCAACACATTGCAAAGCCTCTATGGCTGTGGCACTCAAAGGAGTGGTGCATAATTCATCCCTCTGGTCCACAAAAGGGTTAATTAAACCCCTTAAGGGCTAGATGTGCAGCTGGTAGTTAAGGACCACGGGTATTTTTTTTCCACAAATGAATTCAGGGCTCCCCTAACGTTGTGCAGCCGCGCGTGGAGCCATGAATTCCATGATCTGCCATGACGGTCCTGGCGCATCATGGGTACTTAGGGGGTTAAGGACCAGAGGGGTGAACAATGCATTGAAAATCCACACTTTGCACACCTGTCTTTTTATGGTTAGTTGTTTAGTAAAGGATATAAAATGAGTGCTGTAGTGTGAGGGGTCTGATTTCCTTGATGGGCTGATGGGTGCACATCTGGTAGGTGTTCAGAGTGAGATCAGAAGGGAGAGATGTCTTTTTTCCTGATATCGTGCCCCAGCGAATGGGAGTCCATAAAGGCAGTGGGGCAGACAGGAACACGTTCTACATAGGGCTGGCACAATGCTGCTAGACACATTCAGGTATCTGTATTACCTAACCCTACCACGTAGCTAATTATGTTGACTTAGTAGGTGTTGCCTGCCCTTAATCTCCTACAATTCAGTTAAGAAAACAAGGACATGGCATGCTAACACTTGTCACATTTCTGGCAGCCGTGGAGTTAATAACATGACATATATCACATTATTAATCCTAGAATAGCCAGACAGGTACCAAATTCATGTTCTGGTTACAATTCATTTCAAATCCTATGGAAGTTGGCACCAAACATATGGAAGTTGGGACCGAGCAGTCTATTAGTTATATGGTATCACTTATGTAGTCCCATTTCACTTGTAAGCTCTGTGCTATGACTACAGTTTAGCCTCATGTCATTTGTAAGTTCTATGGTGTCACTAGTTTAGCCCCATTTCAATTGGAAGCTGTGTGGTTGGTATCTCTAGTGTAGCTTTATTTCAGTTTTAAAGGGATAGTAATGTTTCATAATAAAAGCAGCTCTAATTAATCATCATAGTATTTGGACTTTGGAGAGTGTTATTTCAATTCTGTCAGAGTTGTAGTTCAAGAGTAATTCAATGACAAAGTATCCCCCTCCCGCCCCTTTTACTGATGTCACACTGCTCAGCCAGATCAGAAGGGAGGTGCCCAGGTAGATTGCAGAGAGGGACAATCTTCAATAAAGATAAGTGAAAAACCTGAAAAATGTGTGAAGGGGGGCAGGGCTTTCATTGTTCTCACAGAAAGAAGATTGTCCCCTGCTGTTATCTGTCTGGTCTATGGACTGCATTCCACATCTGAGAAGAGATGACTTACACTAGGTAAAAGGGGCAGGAGGGGAAACTTTGCTTGTGAATATCTCTCAAACCGTAAAGGTTTGAGAGATAAGACTTATCTCGTTCTTCATGTTTTTTTAATGGCTACAAAATAAAATAAAGATAAAAGGAAGTATTACTATCCCTTTAAGCTCTGTGATATCACTATTGTAGCTCCATTTCAATTGGAAGCTCTGTGGTTGGTATCTCTAGTGTAGCTTTATATCAGTTTTAAGCTCTGCAATATCACTAGTGTAGCCCCATTTCAATTGGAAGCTCTGTGGTGCATTTTAATGTATTTAACCACCTGGATGCCAGAGAGGTGCCTAATGCATTGTTTTGAATTGCTTTGGTGATCTCTCTGGTTTTAGTAAGTTAGTACTAGCATACCTAACTAAAAGAGCAACGAACAAACTGAGGGTTGCGGTAGGGGGTCCCCAAATGGCCAAAGAGGGACACTTTTATTTTAGGAGGTGTTTATGGGGGCGTGGCTGGTGGGTGGGGCATTGCTGAGAATTTTTAGATTATTTCAAGACCTACTGACACCTCTTTGTGTAAACGAATAAATGATTTACAGCAAGACTAAAGTATATTACATACACAGACTAATCTAGAAACATATATTGAAGACGTTTGTGTGGGTTTTATTGCTGTGGAGCAATGTGATACACACTACTTATTGTGATCTCCAGAAAAGAGGGACAGAGGGATTTGGATCTCAAAAAGGCACTGTCCCTCCTAAAAAGAGACACTTGGGAGCCATACTAAGGCCCTATGGAGTCTTAATCTGGCTCTAGTGCATTAACCCCCCCTGGCGCTCAAAGGGTTAATATCGACTTCCTCCTGTAGCACCTCTACCCATGGGCTGGCTAGCTTTAGCCTTCTGTCTGAAATTGTACAGTGACGCTGTTGGTAAACCAGCCTATAGAGTTCTATGGTCAACTGACCAGAGCTGTCCATAGGATGGTGTAACAGCAGCGCCACTGTACAATTTCAGATCACTGTGATATTACACCTAAAAAATTCAAGTTTGAGCTGCGATAACATTTGAATAAAACACCTCTCAGCAGTGGGAGTTCCCTTGTTTTACTCAGGGGGATAAAGCCTACAATATATTTTTTTTTACATTTGAAGTATTACTATTGCTTTAAAGAAAAAATACCCCTGTATGAATTGAAAAAAACGAACAAAGTCAAGGTTAGGGTGTAAATATGTGCAGCAGTGCACACTACTGGTGTATATCTGTTAGGTCATCTGTTAAAAAAAAAGAGTTGGCCAGGGGTGGGCAATCATAAAAACCACATTTCTGTTCTGTACTAACATATACATTATATTGGTGTGTTATATGTTAGTACAGAAATAGGATTCTGATGATTGCCCACCCCGGCCAATACTTCTTTGAAGGGATAGTAAAAATAAATATATTGCCCCACCATTATGGTTTGAGAGATGATCGCTCCTAAAGTTGCCCTCTCCCTTCCCCTTCCCCGAAGTCAGCGTTTTAGCTGACTGAAGGGAAATCTGGTCTTACGATCATCAGGCGGCTCTGCAGCAGAGCCAAGATCGCGTTAATAAAAACAAAATCTTTCACTAAAATGGTTTTCTACATGTGCTTGCAAACCAAGCACAAACCAAGAGGCTGCACGCCGTTCGGGGAGTCCGGAACAAGAAAACGAAAAAAAAAAAAAAAAAAGCTCCACGGACGTTCAGTCGCATCCTGGCGCTGATTCCCCGGTCGTTAAGGGGTTAAACAGGCGACACAGACACTGAAGTTAAAAAAACCCTAAGTCCTCAGTGGATGTATTGGTATGGAGCTCTAAGTCCCATATCAATACACCCAAAGTATGAGAAATGTGTCAGACGTTACTAGAATTAACCCTATGAGTGCCAGTGTGGTATAATGATCCACCGGCATTCATAGGGTTAACCCGACTAAGTTAAAAAAACATCACATGACAAGTAACACTTACCATTACTCCTGATGTCCAGCAGAGTCCTCTGCTTCCTGGTCTTCTTCTTTCCTGTCTTCTATCCTCTTTCTTCTCTTCTATCTTCTCTTCTGTCTTCTTTCTTCTATCTTCTTTTTTCTCTTGTATCTTCTTTCTTCTTGCTGTAAAACAAAAGAAAACGTTTAGGTTAAAAGCATACATAGTTTAACCCCTTGAGGGCCAGAGGGGTACGCAACACATTTCAAAGCAATGTGTTGCGTACCTCTCTGGGGCCCAAAGGGTTAAAGTATGTAGTAGTGTGCCAGCTGTCAAAATCCAAATGCCCCCATAATAATAAAAATGATAATAAATGTTTTTAATATATTGAAAGCCAATGGTATTTCCATAAGTAAAATAAAATAATACTTAGTAATATACTCGTTGCTGTCTTTGCCGCTGTGTAAGGCCGCTGAGGCGGTGGCGGAGACAGGATAATGAGCAACACCCCCCCCCCCTTCTTGTCCACGGGCCGATGCCCGCCCCGGTATGAGGGAATTAGAATTGAGGCTGCCCTTATATATGGGCAGCCATACTTCTATTTCTCTCACAGCCATTGGCTGGGAGGTGCGTAAGCATATTCCAGCCAATGGCTGTCAGAGAATTAGAAGTAAGGCTGCCCATATAAAAGGGCAGCCTTAATTCTTATTCCCTCATACCGGGGCGGGCATCGGCCCGTGGACAAGAAGGGGTGGGGGGGTTGCATTATTCTGTCTCCACCACCGCCTCAGCAGCCTCACACAGTGGCGGAGACAGCGACATATGTGCTAACTATTTTATTTTACTTAAGGCAATACCATTGGCTTTCAATATATTAAACACATTTATTATAACAACTGGCACATTACTACATACTTTAACCCTTTGGGCCCCAGAGAGGGCTCCTCTGGAACTCAAGGGGTTAAACTATGTATGCTTTTAACTTAAACGTTTTCTTTTGTTTTACAGCAAGAAGACAGAAGATACAAGAGAAGAAAGAAGATAGAAGAAAGAATGGAGACAGAAGGAGACAGACAGTGGATGACAGGTAAGTTTAACACAGATTTTTTAATAATCGGTGCTTGGCAGTATGTCAGGAATTGATCGTTAGTTTTTGTACTGTTAAGTACGGTCCTGGCATGTCATGGGTACTTAGTGGGTTAAGGGCCAGAGGGGTGAACAATGCATTGAAAACCGACACGTTGCACACCTGTCTTGTTATGGTTAGTTGGTTAGTAAAGGATATAAAGTGAGTGCTGTAGTGTGAGGGGTCTGCATTCCTTGATGGGCTGATGGGTGCACATCTGGTAGGTGTTCCGAGTGAGATCAGAAGGGAGAGATGTCTTTTTTCCTGATATCGTGCCCCAGCGAATGGGAGTCCATAAAGGCAGTGGGGCAGAGAGGAACACGTTCTACATAGGGCTGGCACAATGCTGCTAGACAGATTCAGGTATCTGTATAACCTAACCCAACCACGTAGCTAATTATGTTGACTTAGTAGGTGTTGCCTGCCCTTAACCTCCTACAATTCAGTTAAGAAAACAAGGACATGGCATGCTAACACTTGTTACATTTCTGGCAGCCGTTGGGTTAATAATATGACATATATCACATTATTAATCCTAAAATAGCCAGGCAGGTACCAAATTCATGTACTGGTTACAGTTCATTTCAAATCCTATGGAAGTTGGCACCAAACATATGGAAGTTGGCACCGAGCAGTCTATTAGTTATATGGTATCACTTATGTAGTCCCATTTCACTTGTAAGCTCTGTGCTATGACTACAGTTTAGCCTCATGTCATTTGTAAGTTCTATGGTGTCACTAGTGTAGCCCCATTTCAATTGGAAGCTGTGTGGTTGGTATCTCTAGTGTAGCTTTATTTCAGTTTTAAAGTGATAGTAATGTTTCATAATAAAAGCAGCTCTAATTAATCATCATAGTATTTGGACTTTGGAGAATGTTATTTCAATTCTGTCAGAGTTGTAGTTCAAGAGTAATTCAATGACAAAGTATCCCCCTCCCGCCCCTTTTACTGATGTAACACTGCTCAGCCAGAGCAGAAGGGAGATGCCCAGGTAGACTGCAGAGAGGGACAATCTTCAATTAAGATAAGGATAAACCTGAAAAGCTTGTCAAGGGGGGGCAGGGCTTTCATTGTTCTCACAGGAAGAAGATTATTCCCTGCTGTTATCTGTCTGGTCTATGGACTGGATTCCACATCTGAGAAGAGATGGCTTACACTAGGTAAAAGGGGCGGGAGGGGAAAGTTTGCTTGTGAATATCTCTCAAACCATAAAGGTTTGAGAGATAAGACTTATCTCGTTCTTCATGTTTTTTTAATGCCTACAAAATATAATAAAGATAAAACAAAGTATTACTATCCCTTTAAGCTCTGTGATATCCCTAGTGTAGCTCCATTTCAATTGTAAGCTCTTCGGTTGGTATCTCTAGTGTAGCTTTATTTCAGTTTTAAGCCCTGTGATATCACTAGTGTAGCTCTATTTCAATTGTAAGCTCTTCGTTCAGTATCACTAGTTTAGCTTTATTTCAGTTTTAAGCTCTGCAATATCACTAGTGTAGCCCCATTTCAACTGGAAGCTCTGTGGTGCATTTTAATGTATTTAACTACTTGGATGCCAGAGAGGTGCCTAATGCATTGTTTTGAATTGCTTTGGTGATCTCTCTGGCATCCAAAGAGTTAAATCATACATTGTTGTGTTTTAGTAAGTTAGTACTAGCATACCTAACTAAAAGAGCAACGAACAAACTGAGGGTTGCGGTAGGGGGGCCCCAAATGGCCAAAGAGGGACACTTTTATTTTAGGAGGTGTTTATGGGGGCGTGGCTGGTGGGCGGGGCATTGCCGAGAATTTTTAGATTATTTCAAGACCTACTGACACCTCTTTGTGTAAACGAATAAATGATTTACAGCAAGACTAAAGTATATTATATACACAGACTAATCTAGAAACATATATTGAAGACGTTTGTGTGAGTTTTATTGCTGTGGAGCAATGTGATACACACTACTTATTGTGATCCCCAGAAAAGAGGGACAGAGGGATTTGGATCTCAAAAAGGCACTGTCCCTCCTAAAAAGAGACACTTGGGAGGCATACTAAGGCCCTATGGAGTTTTAATCTGGCTCTGTGCATATCGACTTCCTCCTGTAGCACCTCTACACATGGGCTGGCTAGCTTTAGCCTTCTGTTGTATGGATTTTGGGTCCTGTTGGTACGTTCTGCTGAGGGGACACTGCATGTTATGAACATATAGGGAACCCTCACTGGATTCTTGGATAATACACCATGGTGTATGAACGTTTGTCTTCAATTTTTTATGATCTGATCGATATTTCTCTCACGTGTGACTATGATCCTAGATCTGATTCCGATCATAAAAATTGCGAGCTTCCTGACTGCCACCTTCACCTTGTAATGATCTAGTCCATTAAAGGGATAGTAATACTTGATATGTAAAATTATTCATATTGTTGGGTTTATCCTCCTAAGTAAAAACTCCCACTTCTGAGAGGTGTTTTATTCAAATGTTATCACAGCTCAAACTTGAATTTTTTATGTGCAGTATCATAGTGGCCTGAAAATGTTACAGTTGCGCTGTTGCTAAACCAGCCTATAGAGTTCTATGGTCAACTGACCAGAGCTGTCCATAGGATGGTGTATCAACAGCTCCACTGTACAATTTCAGGTCACTGTGATATTACACCTAAAAAATTCAAGTTTGAGCTGCGATCACATTTGAATAAAACACCTCTCAGCAGTGGGAGTTCCCTTGTTTTACTCGGGGGGATAAACCCTACAATATATATTTTTTTACATTTAAGTATTACTATCGCTTTAAAGAAAAAATACCCCTGTATGAATTAAAAAACTAACAAAGTCAAGGTTAGGTTGTAAATATGTGCAGCAGTGCACACTACTGGTGTATATCTGTTTGGTCATCTGTTAAAAAAAAAAGAGAGAGTTGGCCAGGGGTGGGCAATCATAAAAACCACATTTCTGCTCTGTACTAACATATACAGTATATTGGTGTGTCATATGTTAGTACAGAAATGGGATTCTTATGATTGCCCACCCCGGCCAATACTTTTTAAAGGGTTAGTAATACTTAATTATTACTAATCCCTATATTAAAGACATATTAAAAATAAATATATTGCCACCAGTGTCATCTCTCAAACCTTTATGGTTTGAGAGATGATCGCTCCTAAAGTTGCCCTCTCCCTCCCCCTTCCCTGAAGTCAGCGTTTTAGCTGTCTGAAGGGAAATCCGGTCTTACGATCATCAGGCGGCTCTGCAGCAGAGCCGCGATTGCGTTAATAAAAACAAAATCTTTCACTAAAATGGTCTTCTACGTGTGCTTGCAAACCAAGCACAAACCAAGCACACGTAGAAGACCATTTCAGGAAAGTTTTCTTTTTTATTAATGCGATCTCGCCTCTGCTGCAGAGCCGCATGACAGTCGTACGACTGGCTTCCCTGCAGTCAGCTAGAACGCTGACTTCAGGGAAGGGGGAGTGAGAGGGCAACTTTAGAAGCGATTATCTCTCAAACAATAATGGTGGGGCAATATATTTATTTCTAATATGTCTTTAATATAGGGATTAGTAATAATTAAGTATTACTATCCCTTTAAGTATATTTACTAACATTTGCACCAGTATGCTGCATATATTTGAACCCTAAAATAACCCTGACTTTGTTAGTGCTTTACATTTATTATGCAGAATTTAATTAAAGGGATAGGAATGTTTCACAGTAAAAGCAGCATCGATTAATCTTCTTAGTATTTGGGCCATGGAGAGTGTTATTTCAATACTGCAACACAAAAGGAGGAAGGGAGAGAAAAAGAGACCACAAGCGCCCCTGTGCAGGATTACTATGCTCTAACGCCCACCACCAACACCCAAAAGGATAAACTGGAATCTGCCATATACCATCTCCAGCAAGATCGCAGCTAGGTAAATTACTGCCCTCAAGAACTCCCCGTGAAAATAAGAAGGGGAGGCATGTCTGAGCTGGGGGATGACAAGGAAAGCAGTGGGTGGGTCAGGAAGTGATGTATGAGGAGGTGGGGTAAGGTTATATAGTTAGGGCAAGGTGATGGGTTTCACTTCCTTTACAGTTGACAACTGAACAGTGTGGCACGTTCAACTGGATTCTGTACCTGTTTGGCGTCTGATTCCTGGATGGACGGGGTTTGGATGCAGATTTCGGATGAGGGAGGTTCCTGTTTCTGGCTGCTCCTGGTGTGATTCGTGTGGAGGTTCCTGCGCGGCCGGAGCGCAGCTCACGCGCTCGGCCTCTGGGATGGCTGTGCCCTCCTGTTTCTCGGCTGGGGAGGCGGGACCCGCGTCGGGTGAGGCGTGGCCGCGGCCTGGTGAGTTGGGTATGGTGCCGGAACGACAGCGTGCCCTCAGCGGCGCGGACTGGTTGCATGAGGGGAGGAGCTACTGTGACTGTCTGCGGACAAGGAGGCCGGGCGGGGATGAGCTGTGGCTGGCTGGGGTGCCCGAGTTCGCTTTGCTTTATACTGTTTGGGCTTTCAGGTGACGGCGGTTTGGGGCCGGGAGCTTTGCTGGTGGATATGGTGGGTGCTGTGGGGCTGACCTTCAGGTTCTGGTCCTGCTGCGCTTCGCTACCTTGTGGGTTCACCGGGTTCCCCCCCCCCCTTCTGGTACTTTTCTTCCCTTCTTTCTCTTCCGCCTGGGCTGCGTTCTCTTTTTCGTTGTGCGCCCTCCTCTAGTCGTGCTCTCCCCTGCTCCCCCTTCTGCTTTTCTGCGTTCGGACACCCTCTTTTCTTGCCCTCACCCCTCCCCTCCCTCGGCTTTCTTGTCTTCTCTTCTTTGCTACTCCTGTCTTTCGTGGTCGTGGGGTCCTCTGTATGCCCCTCCCCCCCCCCCTTTCTCGTCCTACTTCTCTTTCTTTTACCTTCCTCCCTAGCAGGGTTTCGGACTACCCCCCCCCCCCATCCTCCTCCGGTTTCAGTTGGCTGTCACTGATGGTTGGTGTGGGGGTCCACTCTACTGGCTGCCCCCCCCCCTGCCTTGGCTTCCCCTGCACTCCCTCCCCCTTTCCCTTGCTTTTGATGGTAGGGGTGGGTTAGTCTGCAGGTCGGTGGGGGTCTCTTCTAGGGTGCTATCCGGTGAGAGTGGGTCCTTATCCAGTGGGGTTGGTTGGGTGCTGCTGTCTTGGCGGGGGGTTGTGTGCCGGGTTTTCATATTGGGGACTTGTGTTTCTTGTGCACGTATCTTACAAAAAAAAAAAAAAAAAAAAAAAAAAAGAACACAAACTTCATACCTGTTTGTACTGCTGCTTTGTGTTTACCTGTTGTTCCTGTTTGTTTCCTGCTGTTATTGTATGTTTTTGGGGTTACTTGGGGGGATGGTTGCTTGGCTCTCTTATTTTGCAGGTTGTGGGCTGGATTCCGGTGGCGTCTGCTGCTGACTTCGGGTCTGGAGGTCACCTGTTCGTGCTTCGGATGCTGCTGCAGTTCGTGCCGGCGGTTCCTTCATCGGAGGGCAGGTGCATGGCTGTCACGGTTGGGACAGATGCTGGGTCTGTGTGGAGGTATCTCTGTCACTTGGGGGGGCCTGTGTGGGCTGGCCATTGGGGTGGTCCTGGTGGGTGCCTTTGGTCAGCGGGTCTGGCGTGGGCTGTTGTGCAGGGTACTGTGTGGGGGGCTGCATGTCCGGTGGACAGTGCGGTGGTGGGGTGGTTTCAGGGCCGGTGTGGAGTGGTTGGGGTCAGCCGTCGGCCTTCGAGGGGGGCTGTGTATGGCGGAGCCTTCACCGATGGCACTGGGCACGGAGTGTTGGGCTTCGGCCCTGGGCATTCATGTGTGAGGGCTTTCCATCCATGATGGGGCATCTGGGACTGTGTGTGGTGGACTCTGGCTTTGTTGGTTTGGGGTGTGTTCTGCTGGGGGACTTTCGTTTGCCGGGTGATTTGGGAGTTGGGGAATCTTGGTGGGTTGGTGGGGGTTGTCCCGTGAGTCTTATACACGGTCAACTCTCTTGGCGTGCTGCTCCTGTGGCATTGGCAGCTGCTTATAGGTGCTGGCCTGGTCTTTGGGATATGCCTTTGGGGGTGGTGGTCTCTTTACATATGCTTAGGCCATTACGGCTGGAGTTTTTCCGTCAGGGGATGTTTCTCTCCAAGGCGACAATGGGGGGTTTTCTTGTCACGTGCGTAACGTCCGGGTGTTGGCAGTGGCATGGGGGTAGCTGAGGAGTTTGGTGATTGGATGTACGTTTGCGATCCTGGCTGCGATTGTTCGTGGCATTTTCCTGTTTCGGGCTACTCCATTCATTTTCCTAACTTCAGTGGGCATCTGTTGGGCCCCTGGGCGCTCAATGGGGCGGTCCGGTTGAGTGGGTGTCGGGATTTTTTCTTCAGTTTTCATTCAGATGTTCCCTGGGGTTTGTGTTCTCCGGGCCGGTTGGGGGGGGACTTGTGCAATCCTGTGCCTTTCTGGTTGTTGCTTGCTTGGGTTCCTCTTGGCTGCTGGGTGGCTTGGGGGACATGTCTTGTTGTGCATTTCGGGGTTGTCTCATGCGGTCTTCCTGAGGGTAGTCTGCTGTGGGATTCGGTGGCTTCTTTGTCGTTGTCGTATTGCGGGTGGGTGGACTTGGTAGTCTTCTCTTCGGGTTGCTGTCTGTTTGTGTGGACTCATCTTTATTTTGGGTTCATGCTGATGGGGTGGTGTCCAATGGCTGCTCAGTGAACCACTGTGGGGTATGTTTGTTCGCACCATCCCGTACGGATTGAGGCCGTTTTGGGAGTGGTTCTGGGGGTGTGGAAGTGGTTAGGGCGGTCTGTGTCGGTTGTACATACTGGTGGTCTCTGGGGTGTAGAGTGCCGGGTTGGGTTTGCACACTGTGGTTCCCGGGTGCATGGGGCTATATGGTGGTGTACGGTAGTCCTGATGGATCACATCGGATTTCTGTCACTTGTACCTTTGGTTAGAGGGGCTAGCTCGAATTTCTTACGGTGGGGTTTGGACGGGCTGATGTTCCGAGCGGTTGCTTGGGGTTTGGGCTTCGGCCGGTGGGGTATTAATTGGTTATTTCTTGTATTGTACCCGTGGGTGGTAGTTTGGGTTGTGGGGTGGACAGGGAGAGAGAGGTACTGGTGGTGTTCCATTCTGGTAGCATGGAGTTCTGTTGGCGGTGGATTCTCTAGCGTCTTCTTCTCCTCGTGTCCTGGTTCTTCTCGGCGTTTGGGGTGATGTTCTCGGCGTTTTCAGAGTCTCCGTTCCTGTGGGTCAAGAGCTCAGTGTGCTGGATGTGGGCGCTTAGGGAGCTGTCTTTCTTCCAGGTGGTGGCATGGTGGGGGACGTGCTCTGGGATGAAGGTGACAGGTGTGCCTTGCTCTGCAGGGCTGCTGGTGATCATCGGTGTGCCGAGTCTCAGAGGAGGACCGTTGTGGTATCTGCCCTTGGCACAGTTGGTGGCGGCGTGGGATCCGTGATCCTCAAGGAGCGTTTGGTGTAGTCCCGGAAATCTGGACCGGTGTAGTTCGACAGAGGGTAGTGTTTGGTGGTCCGGCATGCTGGGGGGGGGGGCTGTCTTCAGGAGCACTTGGGGAGGTGACTGGGGTTTGTCTTCGGTCTTCCTTTGTGGGGGTTGGGAAACCAGCAGTTCCTTCCTTGGTTGTTGTCCAGGTTCTGGGCGGCGGGTTTCGGGTTGGTGTTAGCTCCGGTTTAGATGCTGTGCTGGGCCGGCTGGGCGGGTTCTTCCGCGTGTTCCTCGTTCGAGGGCGGAGCGTTTTCCTTCCTTGGGACTTTGTTTTAGCATGCCTGGGGGGTTTCGACAGGGTAGGCTAGTTCTCGGGGGTTTGTTGGGTCCCGGGGGTGGTTTTTGGTTGGGGATTCACGGTTTGTAGGGGACTCCTTTGGTTTCCCACGTTGTGGGGGTCTCTATGTCTCGGGTTCCTTTGGTTGCGGTCCCTGTTTTTCATTCGGGTCTCTCTCTTCTTTGGGGTTGTTCCAGTTATTATGCTGTTCGATGCCTGGGTTGGTGGTTTGTTTCTGTGCTTTATTATAGGGGGGTTTCCCATCTTCTAGTTTCGGCGGGTTTTGCGAGGGGTACGTCTAGTCTATAGCGTCTGTTTGGCGACATTGGCGTGGGGCTCTTTCCGAGCGGGGGTAGTCGTAGGCTGCTGGTTTGTTTGGGTGCTAGGTTTGTGTGGTTGGTCCTTGGGAGTTATACTGTTTTTGTTTTATGATCGGTCATGTGGGGTGTGGGGGAGCTCAGTTTTTGAGGTTCTGAGTGGGTCGCGTTGTGTATGGTTTCGTTTTCGGGACTGTGTCCGGCTGTTTGCGGTGCTGGAACTTTGTTGTGCCTGTGAGTTGTTGTGCGGTGGTGCGGCTGCAGTTCTCCTGTGTCGTCTCGTGGGGTATGTTATCAGGGTATATGTTTTTCCGCAGTCTCTGTCTCACGTTCCGGGGTTGGTGTCACCCTTCCGGGGGTTTTGGGGACTTATTGGTCAGACGGGGGGGTTGTTAGTGGGTCCCCTTGGGTTAGCTGTCCGGGGGGAATTAATTGGGGGGTATATTTGGTGCTTTCTTCCGAATTTCTTTGCCTCCTATGTGTATCGTTGGTCTCACTCCTTTTCGGTGCTGGCCAGTGTCCAGTGCTCTTGGTTTATTCCATCTTGGGGGGTTTCATCTTGATCGGGGGTAGCGTGTTTTTTCCGGGATGGGAGTTGGCGGCGGTCACTTTCTGGGGTTTGGTTTCCCGGTTCGGTACTCGGCTTGGGGTGTCGGGTTTTACCCAATGTTTGTCGGAGACTCCTTCGATCTTGGGCTGTAGGGGGCTTGGGATTCGGCCTCAGCTTTCTGTGGGGGGGAAGGGCCTGAGTGAGTAGGTAAACTCATCAGGCCCTTGTGGCGCTTTGGGCCCTTGCCAATGTGGAGAAGGTCTTTAAGTTGGTTATGGTTACATGAGGTTGGTAGGCCAGCGGCCTAGGAGCAATTTGCACCCGGACTGTGTCGCGGGTTTGGACACCGGCCTCATTGAGCTTCATTGACCAGCTAATGGGGCGCGGTATGGTGGAACAGTTTTGGGGTGAGCCAGCGGCTCAAAATTGTGGTGAGCCAGCGGCTCAAAAAGGTGGTAGGCAGGTTGGGCCTATCAAAATGGAGAGATTGGCAAGGGCTTAAAGTCTGGGTTTGTAAATGTTATCATGTAAGGTTAAATAAAGCTGTGGCCTGAGTTAAACCCATAACTGGTTGTTGAGTCTTTACTTGAATCATTCCCCCATGCATAAGACAAGAACTCCCCGTGAAAATAAGAAGGGGAGGCATGTCTGAGCTGGGGGATGACAAGGAAAGCAGTGGGTGGGTCAGGAAGTGATGTATGAGGAGGTGGGGTAAGGTTATATAGTTAGGGCAAGGTGATGGGTTTCACTTCCTTTACAGTTGACAACTGAACAGTGTCCCTCCCTCCCTCCCTGTTTAATTTACAGTTTGGTGGTGGTGTTTGGTCTGGGGGCCTTGGGGCCTTTGGTTGTTAATTTATTTAGTCACAGCTTGGGGCGCTTTGGGCCCTTGCCAATGTGGAGAAGGTCTTTAAGTTGGTTATGGTTACATGAAGTTGGTAGGCCAGCGGCCTAGGAGCAATTTGCACCCGGACTGTGTCGCGGGTTTGGACACCGGCCTCATTGAGCTTCATTGACCAGCTAATGGGGCGCGGTATGGTGGAACAGTTTTGGGGTGAGCCAGCGGCTCAAAATTGTGGTGAGCCAGCGGCTCAAAAAGGTGGTAGGCAGGTTGGGCCTATCAAAATGGAGAGATTGGCAAGGGCTTAAAGTCTGGGTTTGTAAATGTTATCATGTAAGGTTAAATAAAGCTGTGGCCTGAGTTAAACCCATAACTGGTTGTTGAGTCTTTACTTGAATCATTCCCCCATGCATAAGACAGGCACAGTGTCGACGATCTAGTTCAAGGCTGCTCTCTTCTTACTTGCTCTCCCTGTGCAGCATAGAAATCCTAAGCATCATAAAAGAAAAAACACAAAAACTAATGCGCCCAATAGTGTAATTCAACAGAGATAAAAATCAGTAACGCTTGGCTTCAGTTGCACTCACGTTTCCGAGTGGTCATTGAATCCGACGACCAAGCAGATGGAGAATTAACACACGTTTACATTCGGGGGATAGTTGGTTTCCTCATCAGATATCTGGATAACAGACAAACAAACGAACCAGGCGGCAGCTTTCTCGTAATAAAATACTTTAATTCAAAACTTGGAAAATTATATATAAAGCAATGATAAAATCCAGGCTTAAAGGGATAGTAATGTTTCACAAAAATAGCAGCTCCAATTAATCTTCATAGTATTTGGGCCATGGAGAATGTTATTTCAATACTGTCAGATTTGTAGTTCAAGAGTAATTGAATGATAAAGTATCCCCCTCCCACCCCTTTTACTGATGTAACACTGCTCACCTCAGAGCAGCAAGACTGTCCGGATGGATCACAGAGAGTGACAATCTTCAGTGACTATAAGGAAAAACCTGAAAAACCTGTCAAGGGGGGCAGGTTTTTCCTTACGATCACAGTAAGAAGATTGTCCCTTGCTGTGACCTGTCCGATCAAGGGACCAGATTCCACATCTGATGGGAGGTGTCTTACACTAGGTAAAAGGGGCGGGAGGGGGATACTTTATCATTCAATTACTCTTGAACTACAAATCTGACAGTATTGAAATAAAACTCTCCATGGCCCAAATGCTATGAAGATTAATCGGAGCTGCTTTTATTTTTAAACATTACTATCCCTTTAAGCTTTAAATACTTAAAGGGATAGTATTACTTCAAAATTACTATCCCTCATATTGTAGCCCTTAATAAACTGAGTTAAATGACACCAGCGGCATCTCCGCTTTCAAAGTTTCCTCTCCCCTGATGTCAGCGTTCTGCTGCCAGCAGGGGAATCTGGTCTCTGAATCAAGAGGAGGCTCTTCAGCAGAGACAATATCTCTTTATGGAAGGAAAAATGATTAATTGAAACAGTCTTCTACGTGTGCTTGGTAACCAATTTTTCCTTCCATAACACGATATCGGCTCTGTTTAAGAGCCTCCGCCTGTCCCGGGACCGGATTCTCCTGCTGGCAGCAGAACGCTGACAGCAGGGGAGAGGAAACTTTGAAAGCGGCTATCTCTTAAACCATAAAGGTTTGAGAGATGCCTCTGGTGTCATTTAACTCAGTTTATTAAGGGCTACAATATGAGGGACAGTAATTTTGAAGTAATACTATCCCTTTAAGTAATCCTAGGTCTTCAGCGAGGCATCAGCACAGACATCTTGTCTTAGAGATGTCTGTGTGCCTGAGCTGTCAATCCCGGTCTCCTCTAGGAGGCGCTGCACTGTGCCTTAAGGCACCGGAAGGGACTGAAGGCGCAGCAGGCAGATGGCACTAAGCCATCAAGCTTAAGCCTGGCTGTCAGTCTCTGAATACTAAGGATTACTTCAGAATCGGCTACTTATGAGAGCTAATAGCACTATTATGAAGCTAATCTCCGTATGCCTAATTATTGGACTATGGCTTTATAGAAGGTGAAAATCCTGCTTTAACTTAATCAGTTTATGTAGCTTTTGGAATAATAGGTTGTGTTTGTTTAAAATCACTGGTAATTTAAATACTGAGTGTGCTGTTCTGCCTCCGGGAAGCAAAGTTGCAGCTTTGCAAGTAAGAGTTAAATAACAAAACTCCAGAAGCATCAATGAAAAATAGGCATCCATTGTTATTTTAAAGTGATAGTAATACCTAAACTATGTATTATTATCCTATATAATAATTCGCTAGGATGTTTGTCAGAAGCCGTCATGTACAGTAGCGACTGTTCGAATGCTCAGAATGCTGGGAGTTCTGTGCTGGGAGCATTCTGTGCAGAATGCTGGGAGTTCTGTGCTGGGAGCATTCTGTGCAGAATGCTGGGAGTTCTGTGCTGGGAGCATTCTGTGCGGAATGCTGGGAGTTCTGTGTTGGGAGCATTCTGTGTGGAATGCTGGGAGTTCTGTGCTGGGAGCATTCTGTGCGGAATGCTGGGAGTTCTGTGCTGGGAGCATTCTGTGCGGAATGTTGGGAGTTCTTTGCTGAGAGCATTCTGTGCGGAATGCTGGGAGTTCTGTGCTGGGAGCATTCTGTGCGGAATGCTGGGAGTTCTCTGCTGGGAGCATTCTGTGCGGAATGCTGGGAGTTCTGTGCTGGGAGCATTCTGTGTGGAATGCTGGGAGTTCTGTGCTGGGAGCATTCTGTGTGGAATGCTGGGAGTTCTGTGCTTTGAGCATTCTGTGTTGAATGCTGGAAGTTCTGTGCTGGGAGCATTCTGTGCGGAATGCTGGGAGTTCTGTGTTGGGAGCATTCTGTGTGGAATGCTGGGAGTTCTGTGCTGGGAGCATTCTGTGCGGAATGCTGGGAGTTCTGTGCTGGGAGCATTCTGTGCGGAATGTTGGGAGTTCTTTGCAGAGAGCATTCTGTGCGGAATGCTGGGAGTTCTGTGCTGGGAGCATTCTGTGCGGAATGCTGGGAGTTCTTTGCTGAGAGCATTCTGTGCGGAATGCTGGGAGTTCTCTGCTGGTAGCATTCTGTGCGGAATGCTGGGAGTTCTGTGCTGGGAGCATTCTGTGCGGAATGCTGGGAGTTCTGTGCTGGGAGCATTCTGTGTGGAATGCTGGAAGTTCTGTGCTGGGAGCATTCTGTGCGGAATGCTGGGATCTGTGCTGGGAGCATTCTGTGCATTTGGACAGTCTCTACAGTGCATCGCATGAGTGACGGCAGACACAGAGCAGGACCGGTCTTTTAACCCTTTGAGTGCTGGAGGGGTACGAAACACATTGCAAAGCAATGCATTGCGTACCACTCCAGCACTCAAAGGGTTAACATCTCCCAGACCTTGGACCGTGTACACAGGCTTTTACACTAGTAGGCATTAAAAACATATTAAGAACTATGTAAGTCTTATCTCTCAGACCTATCTGTTTTAGCCAAGTCTGCCATCCAGCTGACAGATATGGATGCTAGTCAGCAGGCCAACCTGCGGCTCTTCAGCAGAGATATCGATCTTTAAAACCAAGCCCACTTTGTAGACCTTTCCAATGAAGTAGTTCTTTTTAAAGATCATGATCTTGGCTCTGCTGAAGAGCCGTCGGTTGGTCCGCAGACCAGAATCCAAATCTGTCAGCTGGATGGCAGACTTGGCTAAAACAGAGAGATAAGACTTACATAGTTTTTAATATTTTTGTAATGTCTATAATAACAAATAAAGTATAAACTAAGTATTACTATCCCTTTAAATAAGATATTGTTCAATATTTAGTAAATGTTCTAGTGCAAGAATGCAGTCTTCTAATTATTGGAATTTGCAATGTGTTTCCTTGCAGTATATGCTGTGTAATAGGCTGTTATTGTTGACATGCTGACATTGGAAGGTTAAAGTCTGTAAGTGGATTTGCAGGATTTTGTAAAGTGATTTATTGTTTTATGGCATTACTATGAGTCGTAGTTATTGTTTGAGTTGGTTTGCATTTGCATGTTGTGAAGTTTGTCTGGTGACATTTCATGTTCGTGATTCATCCACAATTGTTATGGATTAGATAAGTGAGAAATTGTTAGTAGGATAGAGAATAGGTGTCTGATTTTAGCTAGTGTTTAGTAGTCTGACGCACCCCCCCCCCCACTGGCCATCTCCACTGGATACCTACACAATGCTCCAAATCTCCACATTACCCCCCACATAACCATATTGCCCTCACATTGCCCCCCATCATCTCCAACTTGTCCCCATCAGGTCCAACTAGCCCTCACATTGCCCCCATTAGCTCCAACTTGCCCCGATCAGCTCCAACTTGCTCTCACATTGTCCACATCACCTTCACATTGACCCCCCCCCCGTATCCATTTCCTACCTCCCTGGTGGTTCAGCAGCAGGAAAAGTCTGTGCCACCTCCTGCACAGACCTATATGCTTTTGCTCCCGCGTGGCCTACTCTTCAATAATGCAGAGCGCTGGGAGATGATGTCATCTCCCAGCGCTCTGCATTACTAAAGAGCCGACGAGGGAGCAACAGCGTACAGGTCTGTGCCGAAGAAGGCACAGATCTTACTATGCGGCTGGTTACTGCTACCACTGTGCGCAGCTCATAAAAATATTTAAAAAATTTAAAAATTGATTTCAGTGACAGGCGCCCCTCTGTGGGGTGCGCCTGTAGGCAGATGCCTACTCTGCTTTATGGCAAATCCAGCCCTACCAAACCCATTGTTTGGCTTTTGTGTTTGTTTTAAAAGCTTTATTGAAGAATATCAAGCATACAGAACAAAGATGAGAACAGTATAGAACAGTGATTGTAATTTTCTTGTAGATGGAGAGCTTGACATGGTGCGTTACATGTGTATATGTGATGTTGTTTTTTACATCTTTAAACCCAATAGGTCCCTTTCTGTGATGTAAATTAAAGGGATAGTAATACTTTGTTTTAACTTTATTTTATTTTGTAGGCATTAAAAAAACATGAAGAACGAAATAAGTCTTATCTCTCAAACCTTTATGGTTTGAGAGATATTCACAAGCAAAGTTTCCCCTCCCGCCCCTTTTACCTAGTGTAAGCCATCTCTTCTCAGATGTGGAATGCAGTCCATAGACCAGACAGATAACAGAAGGGGACAATCTTCTTCCTATGAGAACAATGAAAGCCCCTTGACAAGTTTTTCAGGTTTTCCCCTTATCTTAATTGAAGATTGTCCCTCTCTGCAGTCTACCTGGGCACCTCCCTTCTGATCTGGCTGAACGGGGGGGGATACTTTGCTTGTGAATATCTCTTAAACCATAAAGGTTTGAGAGATAAGACTTATATTGTTCTTCATGTTTTTTTAATGCCTACAAAATAAAATAAAATAAAATAAAGATAAAACAAGTATTACTTTTCCCTTTAAGTCAGGGGTAGTAGCATTCCGGATTGTTTGGCTGTATGGTATAAACTCTACCAAGTATATCAGATGAGAAAACATTATCATAGCCAGGCACAGAGTTCCCCCATTTTGGTCTTTGAAATGCATGTAAGTAAGTGTTCCAGGTGTAGTATGTGGGTACCTGACAGTAAAGAAGTGTTTTTGCAAAGTTATAGTTTAATAGATTGCAAAAAAGCTAAAAGAGTGATAGGTGGTGGTTGGTCTCGGGCACATTGTGTGGGATGAAATGTATTCTTTGTCCAGTGAACAGTTAAGTGCTGAAGCTGAAATATACAGTGTTAATTGGTATTGTGAAATGCCATTTCCGTCTTTGTATATGGCAATCATACCATGATTAAGAGGGAAACGTGCGCAGAGGAAAATTCTGCAAAAAATGTCCTCGATTTTTCGGAACTGGGGCCATGATTAAGAGGGAAACGTGCGCAGAGGCAAATTCTCCCAAACATTTCCTCGATTTTTCTGAACTGGGGCCATGATTAAGAGGGAAACGTGCGCAGAGGCAAATTCTCCCAAAAATTTCCTCGATTTTTCTGAACTGGGGCCATGATTAAGAGGGAAACGTGCGCTGAGCCGACCATCTAAAACATTATGGGTGAGGGTCTGCTGCGGAGCTGACCATCCTAAACATTATATGCGAAGGCCCGCTAGTGAGCTGACGCTATAAAACATTATATGAGAGGGCCCGCTAGAGAGCTGACCCAATAAAACATTATATGAGAAGGCCCGCTGGTGAGCTGACCTATACAAAAATTGTCAAACAGCGCCCGCTGGTGAGCTGGCCCTATATAAAAATTATATCACAGGGCCCGCTGGTGAGCTGGCCCTATATAAAAATTATATCACCGGGTATATGGAAGAGAGTCAACCATATACCCATTTTTTGGGTGGAAGGGGTGAATGGGAATACAGAGTATTCCCATCATTGTAAATAACATATATAAAGTGACTTTATGTTCCCCGGGGCTTTCCTCCAGTGGAGTGGAGAAGTCAGGGGAAATCCAGGCCTTGTTCATTTTTATAAGTGTCAACCTATCAGCATTTTCGGTGGAAAGGCGGATACGCTTATCTGTTATGATGCCACCAGCAGCACTAAATACCCGCTCAGACAGAACGCTGGCGGCAGGGCAGGCCAGCACCTCCAAGGCGTAGAGTGCCAGTTCATACCACGTGTCCAGCTTGGACACCCAGTAGTTGTAAGGCACAGAGGGATCATTGAGGACGCTGACACGGTCTGCTACATACTCCTTCACCATCTTCCAAAACTTTTCCCTCCTTGTGACACTAGGCTGCGCATCAGGGTGAGGGTGCTGGCGGGGTGTCATGAAGGTGTCCCACGCCTTGGAGAGTGTTGCCCTGCCTTTGTCGGAACTGCTGTGTGCTCCCCTTTTCTCCCCTTCTCTGTTGGCCAAGGTAGCACGTACTCTGCCGCCAGCGTTGTCAGATGGAAAATTTTGGAGCAATTTTTCAACAAGAACCTTCTGGTATTGCACCATTTTGCTTGTCCTCTCCACCGGAGGAATGAGAGATGAGAAATTCTCTTTGTAGCGGGGGTCCAGAAGGGTGAACACCCAGTAATCCGTGTTGTCTAAAATGCGTGTAACGCGTGGGTCACGGGAAAGGCAGCCTAACATAAAGTCAGCCATGTGTGCCAGAGTACCAACAGACAAGATTTCGCTGTCCTCACCAGGAGGATGACTCTCAATCTCCTCATCCTCTTCCTCCTCTTCTGCCCACCCACGCTGAAGAGATGGAACTAAAGTTCCATGGCTACCCTCTGTAGCGAAGGCAACCGTGTCTTCCTCCTCCTCCTCCGCCTCCTCCAATTGTCGCTGAGAAGATGAAGTGAGGGTGCTCTGGCTATCACCTTGTGTAAGCTCTTCCTCCCGCATTTCCACCTCTTCCACATGCAAAGCGTCGGTTTTAATTGTGAGCAGCGAGCGTTTCAGTAGACACAGAAGTGGGATGGTTACACTGATAATAGCGTTATCGCCGCTCACCATCTGTGTCGATTCCTCAAAATTGCGTAAAACCTCACAGAGGTCTGACATCCATTCCCACTCCTCACTTCTGATTACAGGAAGTTGAACGGAGAGGCGACGACCGTGTAACAGCTGGTACTCCACTACTGCCCTCTGCTGCTCACAAAGCCGGGCCAACATGTGGAAGGTGGAGTTCCAGCGCGTGCTCACGTCACACAGCAGCCGGTGATCTGGCAATTGTAAGCGCTGCTGCAGCTTCAACAGGCCGGCTGAAGCTGTAGAAGACTTACGGAAATGTGCACACACGCGGCGCACCTTCGTCAAGAGATCATGCAAATTGGGGTAGGTTTTTAGAAATCGCTGAACCACTAAATTAAATACATGCGCTAGGCATGGTACGTGTGTGAGCTTGCCGAGCTCCAAAGCCGCCACCAAGTTACGCCCATTATCACACACAACCATGCCTGGTTGCAGGTTGAGTGGCGAGAGCCACTGCTCGGTCTGGTGACTAATCCCCTGCAACAGCTCTGAGGCCGTGTGCTGTTTGTCATCAAGGCAGATCAGCTTCAGCACGGCCTGTTGACGCTTCCCCACTGCAGTGCTACACTGCTTCCAGATACCGGCTGATGGGTGAGTGGCGCTGCGCGCAGAGAATTCGGAGGTGGAAACGGAGGAGGAGGAGCCAATAACGTAGGTGCTGGCGGAAACCCTGATGGAGGTAGGGCCCGCAATCCTCGGCGTGGGTAGCACCTGTGCCATCCCAGGGTCCGAGTCGCTCCCAGCCTCCACGACATTCACCCAGTGTGCCGTCAGTGAAATGTAGCGTCCCTGGCCACAAGCACTTGTCCATGTGTCAGTCGTTAAGTGGACCTTCCCAGTAACTGCGTTGGTCAGGGCACAGGTGATGTTACGGGACACATGGTGGTGTAAGGCGGGGACGGCACACCGGGAAAAGTAGTGGCGGCTGGGGACTGCGTACCGAGGGACAGCTGCTGCCATCAGGCTGCGGAAGGACTCAGTCTCCACAAGCCTAAATGGCAGCATTTCGATGGCCAGTAATTTGGAAAGGTGTGAGGTTAGTGCTATGGCCTGTGGGTGGGTGGCTGGGTATTTTCGCTTGCGCTCAAATGCCTGGGGTAACGACATTTGGACTCTGCGCTGGGACAGGGAAGTGGATGTGGTCGCTGATGGTGCTTCAGATAGTACAGGTGCAGGGCGGGAGGTATGCGGGCCTGCGCCTTCGACAGGCGATTGGCCGGCACCGAAAACAGGGGAAGAGGAGGCAGTGGTGTGGCCTGCAGACACAGATTGGCGATCCGGGCGTTCCTCCCACTTATTACGGTGCTTGGATGCCATGTGTCGGATCATGCTGGTGAGGTTTCTAGTGTTCATGCCTCGGCTCATTCTGGTGTGGCACAGGTTGCAAACTACAATTCTTTTGTCGTCCGCACTTTCCTTAAAAAAACGCCATACCACGGAACACCTACCCCTTGGCAAGGGAGATTTACGCAAGGAGGTGCTCCGTGGAACATTTGCGGGCCGGTTTGGTGCGGTCCGCCTTCTTTCTGTAGCCACACCACTGCCTCTTCCAGCCTGTTGCGGTGCTGCAGATGGCTCACCCTCAGGACTGCTGTCATCGCTTGGCTCTCCACCTTCCCAGGTGGGGTCAGTCACCTCATCGTCCACCAAGTCCTCCTCCACTTCCTCACTCTGATCATCCTCCTCATGTCTTGATCCCACCACATACTCAGTCATTGACAACTGTATATCATCCTCCTCATCAAGGTCTTGAGACAGTAAAAGTGGTTGATTTGATGGCAACTGTGTCTCATCATCATCATCATCCACTTCCTTTGACCTTAAATGCCGTTCACCTCTGTCATCTTCTTGTGATTGGGTACCCTCTAGAGGTTGTGAATCAGGGCACAAGATGTCATGTTCCTCTGCAAGCGTGCTTGGAGAGAGGTTCAAATTAAGGATTGGTGATGAGACGAGCTCCTCACTATATCCCAGTGTGGGATCACTTCTTTGACCAGACCCTCTATGGTGGGAGGAAGGATGATCAGGGTGAGGATTATGTTGACCAGACTCTTGGCTACTGAGAGTGGACTTGGTGGAAGACAGGGTGGTGCTTAACCGACTGGAAGCAGTATCAGCTGAAATCCAACCGACCACCTGTTCGCAGTGGTCTGACCTCGAGAGTGATGTCCTGCGACGCCCTGTAAACTGAGACATGAAGCTAGGTATGGTGGATGTCTTTCTTTCTTGTGCTCTGGCACCAGGCACAGTTTCTACGCATCCTGACCCGCGCCCTGAACTATCAGGATCACGTCCACTTCCCCGTCCCTTTTTACCCGCCTTCTTCATATTACACGGAATATGTGCTGCAAATCTGCAACTTTGCACACTAAACAGAATGTGCTGCTTATCTGCGGCTCGGCACAGTGAATGGAATATGTGACTTTGATATTTTACACTTTGCACAGTAAACAGAATGTTCTCCTAATCTGCAACTTTGCACACTAAACAGAATGTGCTGCTTATCTGCGGCTAGGCACAGTGAATGGAATATGTGACTTTGATATTTTACACTTTGCACAGTAAACAGAATGTTCTCCTAATCTGCAAGTTTGCACACTAAACAGAATGTGCTGCTTATCTGCGGCTAGGCACAGTGAATGGAATATGTGACTTTGATATTTTACACTTTGCACACTAAACAGAATGTTCTCCTAATCTGCAACTTTGCACACTAAACAGAATGTGCTGCTTATCTGTGGCTCGGCACAGTGAATGGAATATGTGACTTTGATATTTTACACTTTGCACACTAAACAGAATGTTCTGCTAATCTGAAACTTTGCACACTAAACAGAATGTGCTGCTTATCTGCGGCTCGGCACAGTGAATGGAATATGTGACTTTGATATTTTACACTTTGCACACTAAACAGAATGTTCTCCTAATCTGCAACTTTGCACGCTAAACAGAATGTGCTGCTTATCTGCGGCTCGGCACAGTGAATGGAATATATGACTGTGATATTTTACACTTTGCACACTAAACAGAATGTTCTCCTAATCTGCAACTTTGCACACTAAACAGAATGTGCTGCTTATCTGCGGCTCGGCACAGTGAATGGAATATGTGACTTTTATATTTTACACTTTGCACACTAAACAGAATGTTCTGCTAATCTGAAACTTTGCACACTAAACAGAATGTGCTGCTTATCTGCGGCTAGGCACAGTGAATGGAATATGTGACTTTGATATTTTACACTTTGCACACTAAACAGAATGTTCACCTAATCTGCAACTTTGCACACTAAACAGAATGTGCTGCTTATCTGCGGCTAGACACAGTGAATGGAATATGTGACTTTGATATTTTACACTTTGCACAGTAAACAGAATGTTCTCCTAATCTGCAACTTTGCACACTAAACAGAATGTGCTGCTTATCTGCGGCTAGGCACAGTGAATGGAATATGTGACTTTGATATTTTACACTTTGCACACTAAACAGAATGTTCTCCTAATCTGCAACTTTGCACACTAAACAGAATGTGCTGCTTATCTGCGGCTCGGCACAGTGAATGGAATATGTGACTTTTATATTTTACACTTTGCACACTAAACAGAATGTTCTGCTAATCTGAAACTTTGCACACTAAACAGAATGTGCTGCTCATCTGCGGCTCGGCACAGTGAATGGAATATGTGACTTTGATATTTTACACTTTGCACACTAAACAGAATGTTCTGCTAATCTGAAAATTTGCACACTAAACAGAATGTTCTGCTAATCTGAAACTTTGCACACTAAACAGAATGTGCTGCTAATCTGAAACTTTGCACACTAAAAAGAATGTGCTGCTAATCTGCAACTTTGCACACTGAACAGAATGTGCTGCTAATCTGCAACTTTGCACACTAAACAGAATGTGCTGCTAATCTGCAACTTTGCACACTAAAAAGAATGTGCTGCTAATCTGCAACTTTGCACACTAAACAGAATGTGCTGCTAATCTGCAACTTTGCACACTAAACAGAATGTGCTGCTAATCTGCGGCTAGGCACAGTGAACGGAATATGTGACGTTTTTTTTTTTTAAATCTCTGCCCCCCCAAACAAAATAAACTGCTGCCCCCACACACAGTAGTCCTAAAAAGGACTTTTGGGTCTTTTTTTTGTTCAACAACACTTTTCTTCTCCCTACACTGACTTTCCCTTCCTATCCTCATCTCTCCCTGGCTAAGACTGAGCCGAACTCGCTGGTCAGGTGCTATACAGCACCCGATCACGGGTTCTGGCCAGCCAATCAGTGTAATGCCAGCAGCCAACATGGCTGCTGGCATTACACTGATGTCAGAGCCTCCCTGCACGTTTATTGGCTGCGCAGCAGCCGCGAAACGTGCGGGGAGGAGACCCGAACATGGCGGGCGAGCACATGCGGTACTCGTACGAGTACCGCCATGTGCCGAGCAGAGCAATGCTCGAGCCGAACCGAGCTTTGGCCGAGCATGCTCGCTCATCACTAGTGGGCACCCATAATGGTGTTCATATATCATGGCATCTTTTGTTTTCTCATGCATGTATTGTGGGCCACCAGTGTATGTGGATGGTAAAATGGGGGGTATTTACACTAAGGGGTGATGATATGGAGTTATGTGTCTGGCACATAACCATATACACTAAGAAGTAAGTATGCAAGGGAAGGAAAATGTTACTCACTAGCTTGCGGGGTTGCATACTGCTGGCGATGTGGAACGGATGCCATCCCCTACATATCACCAGCAGTCTGACAACCCTGAAGTCTGAATGCATACTGTCTGCTTCCCCACTTGCTCCCACTGCGACTTCAGCACCACAAAAAGTATCCCTAGGTACCTCTCTCATTATAAGTATGATCCAAACCACCAATATGAAAATAAAATTAAAAATAGAGATTGATACTTTAAATGCCAGCTGATTATACAATGCATTGCAAACCAATGCGTTTCACACCCCTCTGACAATCAAAGGGAAAATTCTGATATGGTAGATGCCAACAGTTATGATTTGTTTTGAGAAGGGAAGAACAATTTTGCCAGCAATTTATTCATAAGACTCAGTTACAATTTATTCATAAGACTGTGTAAAGTTGATAGAATCTTGTGTGTATTTGATTACAACTCGCTTAGCTCGGTCTTTCCTAAAGCATGAGTATCCTTCAATAGCAAAATCAGTATCAGGTATTTTAGGGCTTAGCCAATATTCAGTGAGAATAAGGATTTTTGTCTTGTATGCATAACAACAAGCTGTTAGTGTATCCGTAATGACAAAAAAGGAGAGCAAAAAGGGGGGCGCCCTAGTACAATTCAGTTTATAAATAAAATCTCCATCACCAATTCACCCCACACGTGGGTACTCACAAAACAATTGGCTGTTAAATCACATATATGAAAAACAGCATATACACTTGCTGAATAAATATCCTGATTCAGCACAGGAATCCTTTCTAAATGGGCTGCCTCTTCCTTACACGCTCTCTCCCAGCGGTCCAAAATAATTCTCCAACATAACAAAAGAAAGAAGAAGCGCCCAATGGTGAAATACGTTCACTTCAGATATTACTCCAACAGAAAGCAAATATCATTGTACTCACAATTGTTTAAGGTAAACAATTGCGAGTACAATGATATTTGCTCTCTGTTGGAGTAATATCTGAAGTGAACGTATTTCACCATTGGGCGCTTCTTCTTTCTTTTGTTATGTTGGAGAATTATTATTAGTGTATCCATTTTGGGCAAAATACTGCATATGTTGAAGTGCACAAAAAAAAGACACCTTTTTTTAAAGGTGAAGTTGCCATTTGTTGCTGTTTCAGGGCCAGTGTTAGTTTCAATGTAATTTGCCAAGGCAAGTAATAAAATGCATAAACATTTAGTGAGTTGTTGCTATGAACATATAGTGAAAGGGGGTGTTTGTTAACCCTTTGCGTGCCAGAGAGGTACACAACGCATTGCTTTGCAATGTGTTGCACACCCCTCTGGCACTCAAAGTGTTAATAATTAATATTAATAATATACCTGCTCAGAGGGTAGTGCACATGTATGTAGCAGTTCATGGTGGATTAATATGTCATGGCAGGGCTGCCCAAGTTCAGTCCTCAAGGGCCACCACCAATACAGGTTTTAAAGGAGCAGTAAACTTTTTTTTATGAAAACACATATTTAATTGAGCATTTCCTGCTGAATAAAACAAGGTCACTCCGACTGCTATCAGCTGTTTTATTCAAAATGTATAGCAGTTCATATAATCAGGAAGTGAATTTACTGTGTGTTTACTTCCTGATAGTTCTAACTGACAGGAAGTGACTCAGCAGTTTCTATCACATTCTATGGAGAACTGTATGTCTCTGACTTTTCTGACTTTCCTCTCCATTAGAATCTAACAGGAAAACTAATTAGAATTTGACCACTAGAGGGCACTGCTAATATAAAAAAATATGGGTTTAAACTGTAATAACTCTACAAATATGAATCTCTTGGAAGTGGGAGTACCCTTATTTTACTCACTAAGAAAATCCCGACAATATGTATTGTTTCATTAAAAAAAGTTAACTGTTCCTTTAAGTATTTCCCAGATTAAGCCCAGATGAGACAGTCAAAATAAATGAGCCACTAATTAACTCACCGGGGCTTAAAGCGGAACTTTCAGTTACTAATAAATCACCCTTCAATTATTAAACATATGGCGACTAGCATTCTAATACATGTATTACCTCTGTAAAGTGCCGCATTCTAAAGAAATCGTTCATTTTAGGAGACTGACGGGCAGGTTAGAGTGGTACCATGTGGCACGTTGCAATGCTTCTTACAGGAGACTGGGACTGACAGTGCCAGCGTGTAGACAAGATGTCTGAGCTGATGCCTGGCTTCTGGTCTCCTTAGATAAAAGATTTCTTTAGAATGTGGCACTTTACAGAGGTAATACATGCATTAGGATGTTAGTCACCATATATTTAATAATTGAAGGGCGACTTATTAGTAACTGAAAGTTCCACTTTAATCAGGGAAATCCTTACATCCTGGCCTGTTGGTGGCCCTTGAGGACTGAACTTGGACATCCCTGTGTTATGGTGCAAGTTTGGAGAATGATTGTGAGGATAAGAGGAAAACCGTATTAACCCCTTTACGATGTATGACGTGCCAGGACTGTCAAACCGATCTGCAATCAAAGAGAAAAAAGGGGGCATATAAGTTATATAAAACATAAATCGGATGTGTCCACACTACAATTATTAAAACATAACCTTTATTATTAGTAATTTGCAAAGTAAAATTAATACTGCGTATAGGTTGGATGGTATCATGTTATCTGCGCAAAAACCAGGAGATTAGTAGAGTAAAAGTGATAGCTTTATTGACTAACCGAGTAGCTTTAGAGTGCAAGCTTTCAAGATTACTTAGGTCTCTTCATCAGGTATATTATAGAATGAAAGCTGAATATACATACATATAACATAGATCATACTGCAGATAATCACACATTCATCACAATGGGAAATAGAGGTACTTTGGATTCCATTTCTGGTGACAATCTTATCACCATTAATTACTCCTTAGACCTCAGTAGGGACATCTTTTTAAGCTGCAATAAACTCCACCTCCGGTATTAGTTGCTTCAGTAGTAGTCAAATTGTTTGTGCAACACACATTGTAAAATATATTGTATTTTGGGTAAAATATGTTTATTGTGTGAAATAATGTGACAAATTCCTTGTCACGGTTTAGGCCACAGTTCAGAGTATTAAACTTTGTCATCCACTTCTATTCCTAGGTCTTTTTGCCTCTGTGTCTTTGTTTCATGTATCGGTTTTCTAAGAGTTTGTACTGTATCAATGACATATAATCCTCTGTTGGGACATTTCATACACATGATGAGGTAGACAACATAGATGATCTGCAGGAGAATTTGGCCTTGTTGGTGCGGTTTTGGTGGGAATGTGGTATGGGCACCTCAATTCATGTATATGTGTGCAGGATTTTTTTGTATCCTGGGAGGTGTACCATTTTCTGTTCCAGTCTTTAGGGAGCTCTTCAAAAACAGGTTTCAGGTTGGAGAGCTGTTTATAGAAGACTAAAAATATTCTCAAAACCTCCTCTTATGTATCATCTGTATTTAGCATTGTTTACAGCTCTTTTGAGATTCTGCACAGAACTTCAAGTTGGCGTTGTATGTGACTACTTATAGCATCCTATTTTCTTCCTGTCATTGCTTATATTCCAATAGATTTCTTATGTGTCCATAGGTAACTCTCTGGATTTGAGTGGTTGTGACCTTGCCATTATACTGTTGACTGAAAAAACTATTCTAAGTTTTTTAAGATGTGTATCCTGGTCAGTAGTTTTAGATCTCATTTGGTTATATTTTAGGGCCTGGGATAGTTCTGAGATAGTTTGCTGGGATAGTTCTGAGATAGTTTGCCCTGCCTGTTGGTTTGAAGTACAGAGATTTTTGGAATTAGTTGCTTTTAATGCTGATTGTGGTGTCTGGAAAATGAGCCTGAATGGGTGAATGGCTGCGTTTGAGCCTATGGTAGGATGGAAAGCATTGCAATTTTTGTGAAATATCAGCTGCTCCTATTCAGTGGTAGTCTGAATTCTAAGAATATCATCTATAGAGTGAAGGTGGACCAGAGGTTTTATTTGCCGTGCAGACAAGAACTAATCTTATAATTTTGCCATGAATTGGTATCGTGGAGCTATCTTTTTCAATAGAAATCCCAGTCTTGTTTAAGCAGAGGTTTTTCCAGAATGTGAAATAACTTTATGCACTAGTTCTGTTAGTTCTGTAGGTAGGCTTCTTGCTCTAAGAATGATTTGCATGTTGAAATGTCATGTTCATTGGAATGTTGATGCAGAAGGAGTCAACATTTATATTGACTAGAATGCTTTAATTTGGGATGGAGCCTAGGGTAGACAGGTTATTTATGAGAGCAGTCATGTCATCTATGTAACTAGGTAATTTTTTAACCAAGGGTTTCATAATATTTTAATCAAGTCAGAGATAATTTCTGTAAGTGTGCCAATTCAAGATATTATTGGTATGGGTTTGGCCTTACTTTGGAAAGAGATCAATCTGAATTTTAAAAGAGACTGGTGATAAGATTGTGACCTTCAATTGTCACCTTCAATGGAATTCAAAGTAAAAAAGAACTTCATTGCTAGTAGTTCTCAAAGGGATAGTAAGGTTTCAAAATAAAAGCTGCTTCAGTTAATATTCATAGTATTGGGGCCATGGGGAGTGTTATTTCAATACTGTCAGAGTTGTAGTTGAAGAGTAAGTGAATGAAAAATTATCCCCCTCCCACCCCTTTTACTGATGTAACACTGCTCACCTCAGAGCAGAAAGGCAGTGTCCAGATGGATCTCAGAGAGGGACAATCTTCAGTGAGCATAAGGGAAAACCCTGATAAACCTTTAAGGTGGGATGGTGTTACAGCTTACCTTGACTTCAGCATCATCTGCAGGCTCGAGGCATCAAGCATGCTGCAGGCCTCTGTTTTATCTGTTTGCTTCCTGTAGTCTCCTCCTACCAACTTCCTACTTCCTCCCTCTGAGCTGCTCCTCCTACTTCCTGTGGAGGGGTTTAAAGGGCAGACTGTGGCCTGACTCAGTTGCCCTTGCATTGTTGTTCATAGCAGTTCTGTTACCTTGGGCTCCGTGTATGACCTGGCTAGTCTTACATCCATTCAAGTGCTGACCTGTGGCTCTGTCTGACTATTCTTTTGCCTAACCCCTAATAGTGGACATCCAATCTGGTGCAGACTTGTGGCTCTGGCTGACTACCTGAACTGTGTATGACCCGGCTTGTCTGACTACCCCCTCTGGTGCTGACTTGTGGCTCTGTCTGACTATTCTTTTGTCTTTTCCCCTGGTGATCAGACACCCAGTATAGTGCGGGCCTGGGGCTCTGGTAGACTTGCATAGCTGACTGCAGGTGTGAGTCAGTTTTCACCTTACTTCTACTGACTGCAGGCATGAGTCAGTATTCGCTCCTACTGACTGCAGGCATGAGTCAGTATTCACCCTTACTGGCTCCAGGTTTGAATCAGTGATATTTCCATCTGACTGCAGGCTGAGTCAGACCTCATTCCTCATTGGATCAAGATCCTGGGTTCCTGTTCCAGTTCTTGTTCCTGGTTCCAGCTGAGACTTCCAGTGGCTAAGGCCTAGTCTCCAGCACAGTGGTTTAGCATTGCAACCTATTATTTCTGGTAGCAGGCTTGCTGGCCTTGCTTGCAAAAGCAACCTCATCCCCTTCAGCCACTGGTGCGTGAGGGGTTTGCGTGCAATTAGTCACATAGTTCTGCTGCCGCTCAGCAACAATAGGTTGTGCCCCATATATTGGGGCATCTGTGTGACAGTCTGATTCACTTTCCTCATCAGACAGCCCATCCCAATGATAAATTGCATCCCAATCATCCTCTGCTACCAATGTTCGTATGTGGACAGTGCTTTTGGGGAGACATCACCCTTTTTTTCCCTCTTAGCCTCCTTCTCTCTTTTCCAGCACTTACCACACATGAAGCAACACTGCCCCCATTTGATCTAGTCTCTTTTGTTGCTCCTGCAATGTACTTTGCATCATAATACATTTATCCTGCGGTGCCCTCTCGCACCCACTCCCTGTACGGGTTAATTTCTTCAGTTTGCTAAACATTCCTTCACTGCACATTCCTTATCTATAGTGAAATTCCAACCCCACTTCTGGTACCACATGTTACAATTAGAGGTCTGGAATTTCAGAATAAAGATAAAGACACACTGCAGTGAAAACTATAAACTACAGTTTATTAAAACATGCAATAATTAAACAGGTTATGAGATAAACATCCTGCCAGAGTTCACATAAGTATGAAAGCATACCAACTCCGGGATATAAAAAGAGAACTTTCTGCCAGAGTTCACAGGAATATGAAAGACATACCAACTCTGGGATATAAAAAGAGACATGCAATAATTTAAAAGATACTTAGCTACGGGGAGCTGCACATCAGTGTGGGAGAGCCGTCCACACTAAACTCCGTAGTATCGTTACACAGGTAAACAGCCACACAGACCTGACGTCCCAAATGGCTAAACAGCAACACACAGGTTTGGATGAGGTACAATCTCTACCTCTCAGACTTGAGACCAGGAACACACTCCCTAAGTCTCCAAAATGGCTCTGAGCTCTGTTGTGTTGAGTAAAGGGTGAAATACAGACTACGCCCTTGGATGTCTAACACTGTGCATGCGCATGTGCTTGGTTACAGAAGGCTGAATATTGGAGACATCACTACCTGTCTCTCATAAACACTACGTAAGCTAGCATAGCCTACCCCTCTGCTGTTGCCGGCCAAAACTGCAGAGAATTAACCCCCAACTAACCATGAGGAGATCACCAATCCCTTACAGAGGATTAAGTATGTTGTGTCCAGAGCTTTTTTATAATTTGCTTTTTCTAACAAAAAATTTTAGTTTTTTTAAGTCTAGAAGAACGGATTTATGTGGAGTTCTTTTTAAAAAACAGATTAATGATTTTGATGGTATTTGGGTAAGTGATGAAAAGATTAAGAGATTGTCCGGTAAAGGTAAATCTTGTTCTCTATATGCTCAGCAATAAGGTTGTTGCTGCGATGGCAAATTTCATATAAAGATATTATTGGGTTATATAGAAAACAATTGTATAAATTTCTTTTAAATAAGTATTATAGTGCCCAGTTGGTTTTAAAAGATTGCCCTTGCACCTTGATGAAAAAAGCCATTCAGAATGCGACTAGCATGAGAATTCCAGTTAAAATGAGAGATACTATTTGGCTTTGTCTTCATGTAAAATTATAGGTTCAATCCAATTTAAAATTTAAAAATCTTGAGGACCGAAATTGTCTGAGGGAAGAATGTTTGGGGGTGTTAGAAACGATGTCCCATTTTCTGTGTCACTGTCCTTTTAGTTTAGCAGTATGGGCAGAAATGTCCGTATTCTTAAAATATTTTATATTAAAGGACAGTCACACGTTGACTTGGTATATGGTGATTGTAAACGAACAGATAAAATTAATAAAAGCACTTTATATGTAATTCATTGTATTGTTATATATCATTTATGGCAGGCTCGGTGTTTGAGATAATCAAAACAAATTACTTTAACGATCGATTCTGTAATTAATCCGATAACTAAAGATATAAAAGATGTATATGAAAAACAATGTGCTACAGATGATTGGGAAAATATTGATGTGAAATTTTTTTTTAAATTGAATTTTTGGAAATGTTTTTGATGCATTGATCATTGTTTTGTAAATTTGTTGCAAGAAGATTTAATAAAAAAATGTCCTCCTATTGCTCCATATAACCGTTCCTAACACTCATCTTATTGCCCTGTATATCCCCTCCCTATAGCACCTCTTATTGAGCCATATAACCCCTCCCTATAACTCCTCCTATATCTCAATATAACCCCTCCCTATAACTCCTCCTATTGCTTCATATAACTCCTCCCTATAACTCCTCCTGTTCCTCCATATAACTCCTCCCTATAACTCCTCCTGTTCCTCCATATAACTCCGCCCTATAGCTCCTCCTATTGCTCATATAACATCTCCCTATACCTCCTCCTATTGCTCCATATAACATCTCCCTATAATTCCTCCTATTGCTCTATATAACTCCTCCCTATAGCTCCTCCTATTGCTCCATATAACTCCTCCTATTGCTCTAAGTAACGCCTCCCTATAACTCCTCCTGTTGCTGTCTAAAATTCCTCATAGAAGATCAAAGAAATTGCTTCCTGTAACTCTCCCTGTTGCTACAAATTTCTGCTCACTATCCTCCTGATGTCACACTATAATCACTTACCTATTACATCTTCTACTGCTCCAGACATCTGAAGCTGATAACTACCCATTCCTCACTTCTGCCCTCTATAGGTGACATACTGGTTACTAGAGTTACAGAATGTGGCTCGACACCTTCCTCTTCACAGCAAGATGTGTATAAATGATACCACTCTCCTCAGTGTGGAGGCGCCCACTGTGACACATGTAGACATTGAGCTCATGGACCTTCTACCACTGCTGAAGTGGCCTGAACCCCCATCTGTTATCACTAAATTCAGTCTTTCCACCAGCCCACAGCACTGTCGGTATCATCTGCTAAGCCCTCTGACCACTTACCGAGTTGGGGAAACCCTGGAGGTTCTCATCACCGCCCATGATCATGAGGGTCACCCCAAGTCCTATGGAGGAGATTTGTTCCAAGCCAAGCTCCACTCACCTAAGCTCAAGGCTGAGGTGACAGGACATGTAAAGGATCACGGCAATGGCAGCTACCGGGCCGCGTTCCTTCTTCTATGGCCCGGAGAAGTGCAAGTGAATATCAAACTCATGCAGTCCAGTGAGGCTGTTGCTGTGTTAAAGGAGAAGAGAGAAAAATATCCAGAAAAGGTGAATTTAAGTAATACAAAAGTGAAGTGATTCCCAGGCAAACTAAATGCACCATAGTGGACAAATAATAATTAGTATTCTTTTAAGATAAACTTTTACAATGGATCTCTCACGTTGAATTTGGGTTTGCTTGCCTAAAGCGGAACTACCACTGCAAAACCAGTTTAGCTTAAATAACTCCCCATCTGGCGACTAGCAGCTTAGTAGCGCTAGTTGCCAGAATTGTTGCCTTATTAAATAGATTTATCCTTTCTTCCCCGGCTGACAGGCAGGACAGATCGCGGACATCTTGCCATAGTGATGTCCGTGTGCCTGCGGTGTCAGTCCCAGCCGGCTCTAGGAGGCGTTGCTAGGAGCTGGCCAGCTCCAAAAGGGACTGACAGCGCAGGAGCGTGGACGTCACTATGGCAAAATGTTTGTGATCTGTCCTGCCTGTCAGTCGGGGAAGAAAGGAGAAATCTATTTAATAAGGTAATAATTCTGGCGACTAGTGCAACTAAGCTGCTAGTCACCAGATGGGAAGTTATTTAAGCTAAACTTGTTTTGCGGTGATAGTTCCACTTTAAAAACTGCATACAGTGAGGGAAAAAATTATTTGATCCCCTGCTGATTTTGTACGTTTGCCCACTGCCAAAGAAATAATCAGTCTATAATTTTAATGGTAGGTTTATTTGAACAATGAGAGACAGAATAACAACAAAGAATCCTGAAAAACACATTTCAAAAAAAATTATAAATGGATTTTTATTTTACTGAGTGAAATAAGTATTTGACCCCCTATCAATCATCAAGATTTCTGGCTTCCAGGTGTCTTTTATTCAGGTAACAAGCTGAGATTAGGATCACTCCCCTAAAGGGAGTGCTTCTAATCTCAACTTGTTACCTGTATAAAAGACACCTGTCCACAGAAGCAATCAATCTATCAGATTCCAAACTCTCCACCATGGCCAAGACCAAAGAGCTGTCCAAAGATGTTAGGGACAAGTATGTAGACCTACACAAGGCTGGAATGGACTTCAAGACCATCACCAAGCAGCTTGGTGAGAAGGTGACAACAGTTGGTGCTATTATTTGCAAATGGAAGAAACACAAAATAACTGTCAGTTTCCCTCGGTCTGGGGCTCCATGCAAGATCTCACCTTGTGGAGTTTCAGTGATCATGAGAACGGTGTGGAATCAGCCCAGAACTACACGGGTGGATATTGTCAATGATCTCTAGGCAGCTGGGATCATAGTCACCAAGAAAACAATTGGTAACACACTACACTGTGAAAGACTGAAATCCTGCAGCGCCCGCAAGGTCTCGCTGCTCAAGAAAGCACATGTACAGGCCTGTCTGAAGTTTGCCAATGAACATTTGAATGATTCAGAGGAAAACTGGGTGAAAGTGTTGTGGTCAGATGAGACCAAAATTGAACTCTTTGGCATAAACACAACTCGCTGTGTTTGGAGGAGGAGGAATGTGGCCTATGACCCCAAGAACACCATCCCCACCATCAAACATGGAGCTGGAAACACTATGCTTTGGGGGTGTTTTTCTGCTAAGGGGACAGGACAACTTCACCTCATCAAAGGGACTATGGACAGGGTCATGTACCGTCAAATCTTGGGTGAGAACCTCCTTCCCTCAGCCAGGGCATTGAAAATGGGTCGTGGATGAGTATTCCAACATGACAATGACCCAAAACACACGGCCAAGGCAACAAAGGGTTGACTCAAGAAGAAGCACATTAAGGTCCTGGAGATGCCTAGCCAGTCTCCAGACCTTAATCCCATAGAAAATCTGTGGAGGGAGCTGAAGGTTCGAGTTGCAAAATGTCAGCCTCGAAACCTTAATGACTTGGAAAGGATCTGCAAAGAGGAGTGGGACAAAATCCCTCCTGAGATGTGTGCAAACCTGGTGGCCAACTACAAGAAACGTCTGACCTCTGTAATGGCCATCAAGAGTTTTGACACCAAGTACTAAGTCATGTTTTGCAAAGGGGTCATAATTATAGACTGATCATTTCTTTGTCAGTGAGCAAACGTACAAAATCAGCAGGGGATCAAATAATTTTTTTCCTCACTGTATATATCATGTTAGCAAAAAGAAAAGAGATGAACAGTTTAGGAGACACTGATACTTTTCTTGTGGTGTGGTGAGCTCTCTAGTATGGTGAGCTCTCTCAGTGCGGTATCACATGCCAAATTATGCTATTGATGCTCTCATTGCAATACAGAGCTTCATTAGCATATGAAACTGCACTGAAAGAAACTTTCACCTTTTCATAAATAAAAGTATCATTATTTCGTGAGCCACACATCTGCTGGTCTTTTGGCTAACATGATATATGAGCAGTTTTCAAAGAACTTTTCACATATGTGGACTTTAAAGGGATAGTAATGGTTAATTTTAAGTTGATTTAATATTGTAGACAATAAAAAAAGATTAACATCGATATAAGTCTTATCTCTCAGACCTTTATGGTTTGAGAGATACAACTTGCTAAAGTTACCTTTTCCTGGCTGTTTTACTCAAGTCTGCCATCTAGCTGACAGCTGCAGATACCAGTCATTTGACCAGACAGACGCTCTTCAGCAGAGTTGAAATCATGCTATTTAGAAATAAATACTTCATTGCAAGCCAGGCACACTTTGTAGACTGTTGCAAATTAAGTATTTATCTTTAGATATTGTTATATTGGCGCTGCTGAAGAGCCACATTTGGTCAAGCGACCAGAATCTGCTTCTGACAGCTTTACAGCTCGTCAAGCAGAAAGGGGAGGGACAAGATAACTTAATTTTCCTATATCTCTCAAACCATAACGATTTGAGAGATACGAATAAGTGCAAGTACTCTTTTAATTGTATATACCATATAGTTAATACTTTTTTTCTGACATTCCTATCCCTTTAATACAAAGGTGACCGGTCTAGTTTAATCCCTTGAATGCCAGAAAAGTCTCCAACACCTTGCTAAACAATGTGTTTGAGACAGATCTAATATTCAAGGGGGTTTAAAGTACTATTTAATTAAATGAGAAAATTAGGAATTAGCATTTTTCCCCAATGCGCAGTTTGTGTGTTCTGCTTATGTGGCCAAAGAATACCAATTTACATTTATTACAAAAAAAATTTCCATCAGTTTTCCTATTTAATTATTAGAATTTGTTTTTTCAAGTGTATTGTAAAGTGTTTACGTAGCAGTAACAATGGGGCTTTTCCTGATGAGTTGTGGTAATTTAAACATTATTACAACTCAAACTTTTTTTATGTATTAAGCTGCAATTTTCTATTGTCACCAGGTGGTGCTGTTTGTATCGCTTATTATAGACACCCATAGTCTATGACTCAAGCCCTTCTCTATTACATTATATAAAAAATACCTTTTGTACTGCAGCTGGTGATGTTTCTAACAGTTTAATAATAGAAAAAAAAAACTTTGAGTTGTAATGAAACATATAATTTGAGGAATTTCTACACATAAGAAGAAACTGCTTGAATTTAGAGACCATCAAAGCAAGAGCATATTATATTACAACACGAAATAAAAAGCATGAGCACTGGAGGGGGGGACAAGGGGGGGCATGTGCTATTCCATACAAATTACTTAAAGGGATAGTAATACTTAAAAAGTAAACAAAATACTGTATATGTTGTAGGGTTTATCCCCCTGACTAAAACAAGGGTACTCCCGCTGCTGAGAGATATTTTATTAAAAAATTATAACAGCTCAAACTTTAATTTTTTAGGTGCAATATCACAGCGGCCTGAAAATTTACAGTGGCGCTGTTGTTACACCATCCTACGGACTGCCCTGGTCTGTAGACCATAAATCTCCATAGGATGGTGTAGCAACAGCGCCATTGTAAATTTTCAGGCCACTGTGATATTGCACCTAAAAAATTTGTTTGAGCTGTTATAATTTTTTAATAAAAAATCTCTCAGCAGTGGGAGTACCCTTGTTTTACTCAGCGGGATAAACCCTACAACATATTTTTTTTTATATTTTAAGTATTACTATCCCTTTAAATGTGAACCATGTGTAACACCTACATCATTACCCATATTAACTCACTTACTTCAAATTTAAATTGAGATTGTTGCATAATTTGGCCAAAATATATCTAAACTGACCTCTCATGCCAAGGTATTCCCATTTTAGGCAGGTCCTACCTATTACAACGTACCCTATCATTTAGTACAAAATGCTTTACAATAAAAGCTTTATCTGACCTTCCTTCAGAAGAACCTAACTGCATTGAGTAGGTGGTGGTGGTGACCTCAAAGGATAGAATTTATTTTACAGCAAAAAAGAAGAAAAAAGATAAGATCCAAACAGAGGCACTCACACTATTTCAAATTTATTGTAAAAAATATACAAATATAAAAAACAGTAGCTACAACAGGAAATCAAAGATACAAGCAGAAATATCATGTATATATATTGTATCCAATACAGGATCCGTAGGTTATAACCTGCTGCGGTGAAACAGTATCAATGTATAAAGAACACTGGTAACTGATGTTGATGACACTATAAAGAGTTCCATTAGATTCCAAGCTGATTAAAGCAGTTAGTAATAGCCAAACCAGTATGTTAATGCTGTTAATTGACGTGATGAAACAGCCATTAAAAGGAAAATAATACCGGGTAAGGCAACCTGCAGATGGAATGTGTACCAGGTTCTACCGGCCTTACCAATACCGGGCAAGGCAGCCCAAAGGAACTCACTCTATGAACGCCCAACAGAGAGTACGTTGTTAATGATCTTGGAGCAAACCAGCGTCCACACACTGGAACCAACAGTGATTCGTATAGCCGCAAGACTTAGGAGCAAACCAGTGTCCGCACGCTGTAACCAACAGAAAACGTATAGCCACAAGGCTGTGGAGCGAACCAGCGTCCTCACGCTGGGACCAACAGTAATTCGTATAGCCGCAAGGCTTTGGAGCAAACCAGTGTCCGCACGCTGGAACCAACAGTAATGTGTATAGCCGCAAGGCTTTGGAGCAAACCAGCGTCTGCACGCTGGAGCTAAGAATGTCGCCAAAGCGACCAGGCGTCAGGAATACATCTGGCTGGACTAGAGAAGACAGGAACTCGCAGGAAACCAAGCAACCAGGAAGTCTCAGTGAAGGCGATCAGCAGGAAACATCAACCTCTCAGGACTAGGCCAGAACCACTCTGGAACAACTCTGCAGACAGGAGATTCAGGAACAAGATGCATTCTGGAACTCAGGAACACAGCTACAAGTACTAACGAATACTGGAACATGGTCAAGGCTAAAGTGGTCAGAGACACCACGAAAGGGCAACCATAGGGTGCCCAGACCAGGATTAAATAGCCAGACTGAGGCGGGATAAAGGCAGACAACCAATAGGAGCCCCCTAATGGTGACTGACAAGGAAGTGCAGCAATCACGGGCACCGTGATAGGAACACAGCAACGATCTCACCGTTCTGCTGCCGTTCTCCGCTCACCACTCCACCTTCCACAGTAAAGATCTCACACTTAGATCGCTCCGGTTCATATGTTCTCTATTAGCAGGCTAATGGCAAGATTCCAGCGTATTGTCCCAAACAATGCACTAATAAATACCAAAGATATCCATGCTGTCATCAACTTCCACCATAGCATATATCCAGGGTACAGCACAGGGCAACTCTCCAACGCGTTTCGCCCAATAGTATAGGGCTTTCTCAAGGTTATGCATGAACTGATTAAACCCCTACAGGTCTTAAATAAACTCTGGCCGGATGTCTGTGATTCAAATCCACCAATGACCATATCACTTAATTAAATACCAAATCCTTAAAGGGAATTTATATAACATAAGCATTTACCGGGTTGCACCAGCAATTAAAGCCCCAAACAGGGATACATACTATTTTAAAGCCAACATTACACCATAGTGTAAAACCACACATAACTAGAGGGTAAATATCAGAAAGCAACATAAGATAATTCACAGAAAGTTTTATCTGTAAAAAATGAGACAACCACATAATAGAACTATAGAAACATGTGGTATTTAATCTCCTCATTCAACCCATATTCACCCATTGCATCCAATTCAAAAATCCATCTAGTTTCCTTCTGGAGGAGAATTTTATCTCTATCTCCTCTTCTTAATGACTTCTGAAGTGAATCAATACCCATCACTTTCAGTTCCGTTACCGATCCAGCATGTTTATCCCAAAAATGACGTGCAATTGGGCTATCTGTTCTTTTGTTAATCACATCTCCCACATGTTCAAGTATTCTTCTATGTAGCTGTCTCATAGTTTTACCAACGTATATTTTTTGACAGGGGCAAAATAATATATAAATCACCCCCTCCGATTTACAATTTAAAATATAACGAATATTATAATTTTTATCACCTGAACCATTGGCAAAACATTTTCCAATTCGGACAAATTTGCAAGCTTTGCATGAACCACATTGGTACATGCCCAAAATTTGTCTTTTACTCAACCAATTTGTTGGAGTCTCTCTTTTAAATTCAGACTGCACCAAATGATCATGCAAATTTCTTGCTCTTCTGGCAACCATTGATGGGCATTCACCCACTATTTTTCTCAAATCATCATCCACCGTCAATATATGCCAATGTTTGATTAAAATCCTGCGCAAATCATCCCACTGGTTGCCAAAAGCAGAAATAAACCGAACTATACTATCATCATTTTCTCCTTTATTTCTGACAATACCATCACCAAAAATCAAAATGTCTCTATCAACTTTTAAAGCCATCCTGTAACATTTCCATAGCTGCCTCCTTGGATATCCCCTAGCTTCAAATCTATGGATCAATTCTTTTGCCTGCACTTTAAAGTAATTTCTATTAGTGCAATTACGTCTAAGGCGTAAAAATTGTCCCCATGGAATACCACGTTTTTGAGAAGGTAAATGATGACTCTTGAAATGCAATAAAGTATTACATGCCGTATCTTTCCGATATGTAATAGTTTTAATTACTCCATCTTCCTTAAAAATTTGTAAATCCAAAAATGTGATCATATTTTTACTCATATTTTGCGTTAGTCAAATATTCAAATAATTTTTATTCAACTTACCAATAAATTGATCTAGCTCCTGCTCAGATCCATCCCAAACCACAAAAATATCATCAATAAATCTAAGCCACAGTGCCACGTGTTCCTCAAACCCATACTCACACATCACCACATTCTGCTGCCACCAACCAAGGTGAAGGCAAGCATAGGTCGGGGCAAACGTGGCACCCATGGCCACACCACGGCATTGTTTATAAAATTTACCGTCAAACAGAAAGTAATTATTGCACAAGATGAATTCTAATAATTCGAGAATGAACTCATTCTGTGCAGCAAACTCAACCCCTCTCGTACACAAATAATCCCTACAGGCACGCAGTCCGCATTCATGGGGTATTGACATGTACAGAGACTCCACATCAAGTGTAACCAAAAGGGAGTCCCTGTCAACTGCCAATCCAACCAATCTGCGCAAAACGTCCCTAGTATCCTGTATGTACGAGGGTAATGAAGTCACAAAACATCTCAACCGGCTAGCATGGGCAGGAAAATCTAATTAAGATTAATGTCCTGAAAAAACGTCTCTTGCAATGGTCAGCACTTGTGTATATTTAATAGCACATTTTAGTGCACACCATTATAGACCAACATTGTCATTTACAACAGTGAAATTTGCTTATATTTACTGAGATTAACATAGAATAACATAGGAACTGAAGAGTTTATCACAAAGTAAAAGTTATATCCTCTTTATCTCACCTTAGTACTTCTCCACTGTACTCTATGACAAATTATCTCCCATAGAATAACACAGGAACTTGAGAATTTATCTCACTGGGGAAGTTATCTCCTGTTTATGACAACTTAGTGCATCTCCACTTTATACCATAATTATAGATCTCCCATAGAATAACATAGGAACTGGAGAGTTTATCTCACTGGAGAAGTTATCTCCTCTTTATCACACCTTAATACATCTCCCCTGTAGTCTATAACCAAAGCTCTCCCATAGAATAACATAGGAACTGGAGAGTTTATCTCACTGGAGAAGTTATCGCCTGTTTATCACATCTTAGTACTTATCCCCCTGTAGTCTATAACTAAAGCTCTCCTATAGAATAACATAGGAACTGGAGAGTTTATATCACTGGTTAAGTTATCTCCTCTTTATCACACCTTAGTACATCTCCCCCTGTACTCTACAACTAAAGATCTCCCATAGAATAACATTGGAACTGGAGAGTTTATCTCACTGGAGAAGTTATCTCCTCTTTATCACACCTTAGTACATCTCCCCTTTAGTCTATAACTAAATCTCTCCCATAGAATAACATAGGAACTGGAGAGTTTATATCACTGGAGAAGTTATATCCTCTTTATCACATCTTAGTACATCTCCCCTGTAGTCTATATCTAAATCTCTCCCATAGAATAACATAGGAACTGGACAGATTATCACACTGGAGAAGTTATCTCCTGTTTATCACATCTAAGTACATCTCCCCCTGTAGTCTATAACTAAAGATCTCCCATAGAATAACATATAAAACTGATAAAGTATCTTCTTTGTATCAAACCTTAGCACATCTCCCCCATTGTGATAAACCATAAAGAAGCTGATATATTAAGAAATTAGGGAAAACCAAATAAACAGTCAACAAATTTACATTGATTTAGATTTGTATTTTGAACAATTGAATACTAAAGAGTTATCAAGCATTCACCTGGGTTAGAGTGGACCTGTTACCTGAAGGCAAGTCTAGTTTGTTCTACAGATAATTAATATTTGCCTTTATGCCTATATAAGCCATTTTTTGTAAATAATATTCTATGAGAAATGTACCTTTGTCTTGGCACATTGTGGCACTTTTTCCTTGCGCAATATGCTAATTCGTTCTGTTTGAGGCCAAATTGACCCCTCCCTGTGCAAATACTCTCCAGTGTCTGGACCCTGTTTTCATACATCATGCAATGTGCAGTAATATAATCCTACTACGGAATCCAATAAGAAAAATTGGCAGACTGTGGCACAAACGAATAAAAGTATATTTCTCCAAAAATATTTATGTTACAAAGAAGTGGCTAGCACAGCATTTAGATAACTTTTAATTATCTTTCATATTAAGCCCCCCAAAAAATGTATCTATATGTCACAGGCCCACTTTAAAAGCCCCCATTAAATCAATGGGGATATTTATTTGTCCCTATAATGCAATTAGTTTGCACTAGAATTATCACCAGCTGACGTACAAAAGATCATTTTATTATATAATGTAATAGAGAAGGGCTTGAGTCATAGACTCATAGACACATAGTAAGTGATCCCGAACAGCACTTGGTGACTGCAGAGAGATGCACTAAGGTTCAATACACGGCTAAAAAGAATGAATGAATTAATTAATATGTTTATTTATATAGCGCCACAAGTGTACGCATCGCTTTACAATTTAAGGGTTTAAATAATACAGGGTTACAGGGTGAAACATTGGGTGGGAGGTCCCTGCCCGATAGCTTTCAATCTAAAGTGGTAATGGGAGACATACAGAGTACATAAGGGTCAAGTGCTAGTTCTGATGATGATAGACATCAGTAAAGTAAATAATTTATAAGAGCGTTCATTGTACAACATCAGTGCCTTCTAGCATGTTGGGATTTTATCCACGAGGTGCATTTTTAAATGAGATTTGAAGGTTATCAGAGAGGTGCAGTGGTGCAGGTTGGATGGTAGAACATTCCATAGATACGGAGCAATGAGAGAAAAAGGTTTGATACGAGACAGAGCTGTAGACACAAAAGGAGTTGAGAGAAGACAATCATTGGCTGAACGTAAGTGGCGGGATGGGGTATAACAGGAGATCAGAGTGGAAATGTAAGAAGAAGCAGAGGAATTAAGTGTCTGGAAAGAGAGAAGTAAGATTTTGTAAGATATCCGGAGTTTGCTAGGCAGTCATTGGAGATCTTTGAGGAGGAGCGGGGAAGGGACAAACCTAGGTGACAGAAGAGTGAGTCGTGCTGCAGCATTCTGTATAGATTGAAGTGGATGGAGATAGGAGACAGGAATGCTAGACAGAAGAATGTTGCAATAGATGCAAGACATACTTCACTATGTGTACTAATAATTATATAAATTCAAGGGGAGGGTTAGAGACATTAGTTGTTTGCATTTGATTTTGGCATAAATCTCACCTACATTTTATAATTCTATAAGTCTGCAGTGAGGTTAAAACCAGGCTAACGTCCTAGTTCTAAGTAGTAGTGTATTTTAAAGTTCTCCATAGTGATGCATGTGGAATTATTCTACAGCGGTGTACGTGAACACTCTCCATAGAAGTCTAATGACAAACATCACCCTTTCAGTCTTATATGTAGCTTCCCATTAGACAGCTAAGTCTGAAAAACACTTACGTATATGGTAACAAATGTGAACTCAATTAAGTGTCACAGGCGACGTATGCCGTTCTCCAACAAAACAGGCAAGCAGATGCATTAGATCCGCCTCTGTATTGGGTCTATTGGACTGAAGAAATTCCACATGTACCATCAGAATGATTAAAAAAGTAGTTATTCATAAAAAAAAATAAGTAAAAATGACCTACGCATTTTGTGCCATTGTTGCTTTACCAAGATCACATAAGCAAAGGGGAATTTCTTCGGTCTGAGAGAGCCTGCCTGTCTGTTTTGTTGGAGAACGGAGTGTTGCCTCCAACCATTTAATCAAGTTAGTGCACATTTGTTACTATATTACGGGATTTATTTGCATGAGTGATAAGGTACGACTGGGGCCTCTATATTTTTCTCTTTTCTGGGTATATCTGTGCCCATCACTTGGATGTGTAGTGAGGAGCAGCCAGATATCTAGAGAACGTACACACTGTTATTGGGTCTCACTTGATATGCTGGATGACACCTACTTGTTGATTCCATCCATTATGTTTCTGAGTAGACATCCGTATGGTGTGATTGGTGAAGGGATCACAATTTATTTTTTGTGTGTTCTACTATAGGAGTAGCTCCTTTTTCCTCTCTTATTTTCCTCATAGTATACCTCTGTATGGAGAAGTTTGAAATACACTTTTATGGAAAAGACTTAAATAGACCTCTGTGAAGAATTTCTATACACCTCTATGGAGAATTTTGAAATATAATTACAATTTCACCAGTATGCTAAGTTATCACGTGAGGTGGTATACTTGAATAAGTGTAACCAGAGAACTGCTTAGGTAGCTATGGAAAATCTACATTTAGCAAATCGCAGAGGCAAAGTTGTGTTCTCCTACACTATCTCCAACTGTGGATGCATATGTTTTATAATCACAGTAACATAAAAACACATCCACATGAATATGAAAATGGGCCATTAAGTAAAATTTAAAGATTTAAAAAAGCCTTTGAATAAGAATACACCCAAACATCATTATGGTGGCTATACCCTTGAGATAGCTAAGGTCAGGGCTCAAAATTTCCACTCGCCACTAGCCAATGGCGAGTCAAAATTTAGCCCTGGTGAGTAGAAATTCAGCCCTGGTGGGTATGTTATGTATTGCAGTGGCGAGTAATTTTTCAGGTCTGGCTTGTAGCAAAGGACTTAAAATTATAAGCCCTGGCTAAGGTGATTAATTCATCAGCCGCAGAATCTGTTCAAACCTCAGGGTCGTAGGTCGTAGTCCAGGCAAAATCAACTGCATCCTTTCTCCCTTCTAAGATAGATAAAATGAGTACTCGGGAGATACCTGAAATGGAGATAAAATCTCAATGTATCCTTCCAGGTAAAATACTTTAATTTAAAAAAAAGTAATGGTGATAATGGAGTATTTGAGGTATAACCAGAGGGATAAACAAGTTGAAAGTAGCTTAGTGCATATTGCCACACTGGCATCAGAATCACTAGCTTATAATAAAGGATAAAGCATTCTGCACAGCAGCTGCTGTAAACTTGTAGTACCATCACACCTTCTCATTCTCCTTCTCATTCTTGCAGCTGTAGGGATGAGTGTGTGTGTGTGTGTGTAATTACACACATTATGTCACTGGCTAGAGTTTCGGGTCAGGTTTAAAGACTGTGTACTCTTTTCATCTAAAATGTGATCAGTTGAGAGAGGGTTATGGTAGGGTAAGTTCTGTGCCCTTTGTAACCTTAACTCCCAGTCAATGGGAGAATGGGGAAAATATCTGAACAGGGACCAACCTTTTAAAATCAGCTTACTGCATATTGCCACACAAGACCCTTAATGAACCAGATTGCATCTCCTCTACCCCAGTTCTTCTTAGTGCAGTGGTTCCCAAACCAAACCATGGCCCACTAATTGGCCAGGATTTTTAGATGTCCTTGCTAGCACACAGGTGAGTTAATTAGAGTTAATTCACATGTGATCTTCGAAGGAAAGCATCAAATCCTGGCCTGTTAATGGGCCATGAGGGTATGGGTTGGGAACTACTATCTTAGTGCATTAGTCCCTTGGTGTGATGGTACAGTGGTTCTGTTCCTCAGGTCTATTTTAATGGATATTTCCACCATAACGGGAACAGCGAAGTGATGGAGTGTAACGTGGAGATGGCCGGAAAAGATGTGTGCAAGTACAGGGATCCTGTGAGCGGTGACATGTGGCAGTGTGTGAAACCACAGAAGCTACCATGTGACTCCTGGATCTATCACTCCATGGGTGGATATCGCAATGTGACAAACTCTCTGGAGGATTTGTTACTGAGTGGGTGAGTAAGATAAGCTGACCACCAATGAGTGAGTGTGGAGAGAGAAACTTTGCACTTCTGGGTATTTAGACAGTCATGCGGGTCATGATTTAAAAGTCAACTTTTGTTCAGACTTCTTAAAACTATTAGGTACTGGATGGAGCTGTCAAGGTTTGGCTGAGCTGCTCTAACTCTGCTGTTTGATTGTGCTGCCTGAGCTAATCTACTGCTCTGCTGATTGATTGCTGCTGCCTTCCCTTTCCTAGGTCAGGCTGAATCAGCTGACCTCTCTGTGATTACTCACCTGACTGTTATCAGCCAACCCTCTCAGGGTATTTAAAGCAGCTTGGCTCAACTCTTCTTTGCCCTTGTATCTGCTTCTGGCTGCAAGAGAGTTCTGCTGAGTTCCTGATTACATGTGCATGACCTGGCTTCCTCTGATGTCCCTTCTGGCTCCTGACTCCTGGCTTTTTCCTGACATCGCTGATCTCCGTATTTCTGCCCCCGGCTTGGCTGAGTACCTGTCTTGGTTCCTGACACCAGCTTGTCGTTTAGTTTATGCTTCTGGATTATGATTTTGCTTTTTTTATTTTAATAAAGGTGGTTTGCATTTTACATTTTTGTGTCTGTCTGGTTCCTGGTCCATAACAGGAGCAAACAGTAGGACTGACACGTGCATAAACTGTATGCAAGAGGGAAGCCTGGCAACACACAATTATGCATCCTATCTTGCTCCCTATCACAGTGCCCGTGTATTGCTGGCAACATTTTGACAGCATTGTTCCTGATGCCTTCTTATTGGCTAGCGTGATATTGCTCCACTCAGTGGTAGCCTTTAAGTACAGAGCCCTGTCACTCCTTCATGGCCCTTTCGTGGTGTTCCCATTGCTTAGTGCTTGCTGTCGTTATCGTGTGAATCCTGTGTATGACCCGGACTGCCTGACTACTCTCTCTGATTCTGTTCCTGCTCCGTGTACCGACCCAGCCTGGCTGACGTTCCTGCTCAGTGTACCGACTTGGATTGGCTGACGTTCCTGCTCTGTGTACCGACCCGGCCTGGCTGACGTTCCTGTTCTGTGCATGGACCCGGATTGGCTTCCGTTCCTGCTCTGTGTATCTCTGGCCCGGTTCACTACCGCGCCCGGTATTCCGGTAGAGAGTACTTTCCGGTGCTCTGTCTAGAGTTTGCTGACCCAGTTGGTTGCCTCGATTGCTGCTCTAACCATTCAGCTACTGCGACCCATTTATGCTCCTGTGCCTCGTATCTCCATACCCCAGGGGTGAAGCTGATCTCGTTTGCTCACTATACGCTTGGCTTGTTACTGCACTACCACTGAGGTTGGTCTCCTGAGTTCCTCAGTTAGTTTTCCACCACCTAGAAGTCGCCATCAAGCCTGAGCGTCTATTAACCCTTGCTGTCCGGTGCTCACCCGAGTAGGAACTTTTCTCATTGGCACACCATACGCTTGGCTTGTTACTGCTCCCCTACTGAGGTTGGTCTCCTAGGCGCCACAGTCGTCTCTACCACCTGGCAGTTGCCATCGAGCCGAAGCTTCCGTTAACCCTTGTTGTCCGGTGCCGTTATCCTTGGGTCGCAGTTCATGATGATTCCATTTGGGAGTTCCACTGTTCATTCGGTTACAGTACGGTCCGGTAGTCCGTGATTCATTCAGGGCCTCGCTCACCCTTTGGGGCTATAGTCGTTAATGTGTCACTCTCCAGTAGATAGTGCTTCTTGGACCTCGATATTAGGGTCTACCAGCCTCCCGGCCTAATAGCACCTTCACATCGTTGTCTCACTGATTCACACGAACTGTAACCTGACCTGTGTCAGTATATGTATTTGTTCTCTGATATATGTACTGGACCCGTGTGGGTTAATGTTATTCTGTAACCTGTCTGTGTCAGTATTACGTGTTAACTATTTTTGGACCTGCGAGGGTTACTTTATTCTGTCCGGTTTCAATAAAACTGTGTTTTACCAAGCTGCCTGTCTCTGAGTGTACTGAAAACCGTTACACTCCCATCCTCACAGTCACAGACACCTATAAATTATTACTAATAGAAACCTACATCCAAAATCGAACATAAATATGCAAATAAAAAATATGTTAAAAAAATCAATAAGAACTTACATAGACACATTATAGTAAATCCACTGCTATGTCATCCCTGGCCAGGTAAATACGACTTCAGCTGTGTGTCGCCATATATATGTTTCTGTAGGGCTCCTCATCAGGGTGGTCATTGAGTTAGCGCTGACTCTCAGTTTCTCTGAATCATTATATTATCATTTAAGAGTGGTTGGAGTCTTTGTTGAGTGATGGCTGCAGAACCAACGATGTGGAGAATGGACCTTAAGAATAAGATTTTCCCTAAGTAGTGCCTCTGAGTAACAGAGCCTCTCTGTATCACAGTGCCGTGATTGCCTCCAGTGAGTAATTGCTGTAACAGCGACATTGTTACTTCCTGGCTGTCGCTCTATGCGAGTCACTGTTCTTATAGGTCACTGTGCTTGTGAGGTCATCTCTCCTCCCACCTTCCAGGTCTTTTAAACCTCAGCATGTCCTATTACCTTTGCCCTTTCATGGTGTACCTGAGCCTAGTGCTGTGTTGGTCCTTTGCTGTTCCTTTGTATTACTCCTGCTCTGTCTGACTACCGGTTCCAGCTCTGACTTCTGGCTAAGTTTGACAACCCGATCCGGCTCCGACCACTGGCGACATCTGACTACCCAATCTGGCTCTGACCTCTGGCTTTGGCTGACTACTCGTTCCGATTCTGATCCCTGGCTGCCTTCAGTTACTCTCCCTCTGTTGTGCTACGGTTGCAATTACCATTGGGATCCTTGCTGCCTGTGCCTACCCATTTCTACTCTCTACGTTTGTCGGTCAGTAGCATTTGTCGGTCAGTCCGTGTACTGACCTCCCATTGTTGTTCCGGTTTCTGTGCTGCCTTACCTAGCCCTCAGTGCCGTTTACTTTGCATTCAGTATACCTTAGCATTAGGGTATAGCTGCACTTCATTTTCCTGCTGACTCAGATTGTGGTAGTGCTATGCACTGTCCTCCCATCTGGTGAAGGTTCCATACAGAGACTATCAACACCTGCCTAGTGAAGGGTTAAGGAAGTGTCTTGCGCTGTCCTCACCTGGCCTCGTTGAGGTGGTGGAGTTAATCACTACTGTGTGCTCCAGTGTCTGGAGCTACTCGTTGCCGTTGCCTGAGTTACTCTATCGTCTGGGTACAGACGTGGGCCTATCGCATTAGCCTAGTGAAGGGTGAGGAAAGTGAGTTCACTGTTCCTCCCTGGCCTTGTGAAAGTGTGTTACTCATTGCTGCCATCTATCATGTCACTCATTGCTGCCAACTATTGTGTCACTCATTGCTGCCACTGTGTGTCATTCATTGCTGCCACTACTGTGTCATCCTTGCTGCTGCTGTTGTATTTAAAATAAAGTTTTATTTTGAGTTCATCAGTACTTGTCAGTGTTGTTATTTCTTAGTCACTCCATGACACCCTGTCACGGGAGACTTGCAAATAACGACTCAGACAGGTACATAAAATCAATTCCACTCTATTAAGAATAAATCACAAGAACAGTTGAATGTATACACTTCCCCAACCTTCCCGGGGTCAGGCGTGGGGACAGTGCGCAGTCCACTACCGGGAGCTGACACTGAACCTAGCCAAAATGATGATTAAGCTTGGAGCGAACCAGTAGGGAGAGCAGAACCACAGAAGTAGGTAAGCATGCTCAGGCTGAACAGAAGCTGGAGGCCCACAAGCTAGAATGCAAGGACAACCGCAATACCCTAGGACGCTAGGGTCACAGAAACTTCTACACACCCTAGAAAGCTAGGGGCACAACAATTCCATCTCAATACCCTAGGATGCTAGGGTCACAGAAACTACTATGCACCCTAGAATGCTAGGGGTACAACAATCCCCAGTAGGACTAGGTGCTGCTGCACTACGGACAGGACTTACCCAACCAGGGGCTGAGACTGAGAGCCTGCAAGGAGGGTGCCAGGTCTCAGGGAGCGAGAGAGAGACAAACCAGCCATTGGTCAAACGATTAGGGTAGTCAGACAAGCCACAGGACTTAGCAGGGAGTGGGTAGTCAGCCAGGCAGAAGGTCATACACGGAGTGGGTAGTCGGACAAGCCCAAGGTTGGCACGGAGCTTGTAGTCAGCCAGGCCAAAGGTCATACATGGAGCGGGTAGTCAGATCAAGCCTAAGTCAGCACGGACTGGTCAGTCAGCAGGCAAAGGGTTCAGGCACAAATCGGTAGTCAGACGGAGCCAGGATCATACACGAAACAGATTCAGCAGCCAGGAACGGATCACGATGGGAGATTCAGAAAGCGCTCAGGTACACCACGAAAGGGCGCTGAGGCAATGCTAGGACTCAGCATATAAGGCCTCTCAGGGAGGTGGAGTCCCAATAGGTTAACCAAGGTGGAACTATAAAAATAGCAAGCGCTCAGAATGAAAAGCGAGTAACCAGGAAGTAGTCACCCGCCATGCTGTCTGTATCTCACCCGCCATGCTGTCTGTATCTCATATTCTTCATGGTCATCCACCTGCACAGGCCCTGGCACCACTGGTGCTGTAGTATTTACATCTCAGGAGCCTGTAGGCACATAAATCTGAAGTGCCCCCCCCACCGTTGGCCATCTCCACAGTGCTCCAAATCTCCACATTACCCCATCTCCATATTGACCTCACATTGCCCCCATCATCCTCACATTGCCCCCATCATCTCAACATTGTCCCCATCAGTTCCATATTGCCCTCACATTGCCCCATCATCTCAACATTGCCCCCATCAGGTCCCTGCCCCCATCACCTGCACATTGCCCCCATCATCTCAACATTGCCCCCATCAGTTCCATGCCCCCATCGGTTACACATTGCCCCCATGAGCTCCACATTGCCCCCATCATCTCAACATTACCCTCACATTGCCCCCATCGTCTCCACATTGCCCTCGCATTGCCGCCCATCAGCTCCGACTTGCCCCCCATCATCCCCATATTGCCCTCACATTTCCCCCATCATCTCCATATTAAGCCTCACATTCCCCCATCCCCCATCCTTTTCCTACCTCCCTGGTGGTCCAGGTGCAGGAGAGAGATGTGCTTCTGCACAGACCTGTAGCTGCTGGAGCTCCCACACGGTCTTCTCTTTAGTAATGCAGAGCGCTGGGAGATGAAGTCATCACCCAGCGCTCTGTATTACTAAAGAGCCAGGGGAGCTCAGCAGCTACAGGTCTGTGCCGAAGAAGGCACAGACCTTACCATGCGGCGGGCAGCGCAGCATGCCACTTAAAAAAAAAAAAAAAAAAAAAATATATATATATATATATATATATATATTGATTTGCGATGGCAGGCGCCCCTCTGTAGGGTGCGCCTGTAGGCAGATGCCTACTCTGCCTTATGGAAAATCTGGCAATGGAGGGTTATGGTAGGGTAAGTTCTGTGCCCTTTGTAATTCTAACTCCCAGTCAATGGGAGAATGGGGAAATATCTGAAGAGGGATCAGCCTTTTAAAAGCTACTTTCCTTTCATTTTTTTCTCACAATACTCCGACTATGGCCTGTGCAGAACGGGAGGGGGGTGTAAAATACTTTCATGTTGAGGTTAATTTGAGCCAACCAGATCACTGCATTTTCTTCCCAGCATAAGCTGTTTAAGTAGACACCCTCCATAACCAATATACCTTTATATATATTATACATTTTTTTCCCCTTGTGTATAATATGCACTCCCCACTTTGCATAACGTGAAGAGGGGCAAAATTGTGTGTATTATACCTGAGATTCAGGGCCGGATTTATAATTAGGCAGAGTAGGCACTGGGATCATCCAAGCATGTGTGTGGTGGTATTTTTTTTTTATTCGCCTCCCCGCCGGCGCCATGAAGACAGGTCTGTGCTTCCTCCTTCAGCACAGACCTATAGCTGCTGTGCTCTCCCGGCTCTTTAGTAATACAGAGCACTGGGAGATGACATCATCTCCCAGCGCTCTGCATTACTGAAGACCGTGTGGGAGCTCCAGCAGCTACAGCTCTGTGCCGAAGGAGGAGGCACAGAGCTCTCTTGCCGCTGGACCACCAGGGAAGAGGTAGGAAACGGACACTGGGGCAATGTGAGGGTAATATGAAGATGATGGGGGCAATATGAGGGCAATATGGAGCTGATGGGGACAATGTGGAGCTGATTGTGGCAAGTTGGAGCTAATGGGGGGGCAATGTGGCGATAATGGGGGCAATGTGAGGGCAATATGGAGATGATGGGAGACAACGTGGAGATTAGGAGCATTGTGGAGGTGTCCAGTGCAGATGGCCCAGGGGGGCACTTCAGATTTCTGTGCCTACAGGGTCCTGAGATGTAAATCCGGCCCTGCTGAGATTTTATGGTATGCAAACTTGAATTAAGGTGAAAGTTCTGCTTTAAACCCCATCACATGGACCTTGTAACTTTTAGACCTTTGTGAGCCACAGAGGTGTATCCAAAAAAGGGGTGTGTCCTGCACAATATGTTGGCACCCCTTTTGGCACGCAAATGTTTAACCCATTCCATTCTTTCACAGCTCTGTTACCAACCAGAATGTTCCAAGCTTAATTTCTCCAATCAACGTTGAGCCAACAAATCACATTGATGGTAAGATGAAAGCTCTATCACTATTTTAATGATCTCCTCAGCCCAGAGGCGTAACTAGAAGCCACCGGGCCCTGGTGCAAGAATTGCCATGGGCCCCCCTCCACATTGCCCCCCTCCACATTGCCCCTTCATCTCCACAATGCCCCTTCATCTCCACATGGCCCCTTCCACATTGCCCCCTTCATCTCCACAATGCCCCCTTCATCTCCACATGGCCCCTTCATCTCCACAATGCTCCCTTCATCTCCACAATGCCCCCTTCATCTCCACAATGCCCCCTTCATCTCCACATGGCCCCTTCCACAATGCCCCTTCATCTCCACAATGCCCCCCTTCATCTCCACAATGCCCCCCTTCATCTCCACAATGCCCCTTCCACAATTCCCCTTCATCTCCAAATTGCTCCTTCATCCCCACATTGCCCCTTCATCTCCACAATGCCCTCATCTCCACATTGCCACTTCATCTCCACATTGCCCCTTCCACAATACTCCTAGCCCTACCTCCAGTCCCTGGTGGTCTAGCGGTGTGGCTTGACGGATCAGTGCCTCCTTCGGCACAGATCTCTAGAACTGAAGCTCCCGCGCACCGCTCTAGTAATGCAGAGGCTGGGAGATGATGTCATCTCCTAGCGCTCTGTATTACTAGAGTGGTGCGCCGAGTGGGAGATTGGCTAAGCGACTGCTGTGGGCGAGGGGGTCGCAGGGGGTGGCCGGGCCCCTATTGTTACGCCACTGCCTCAGCCACGTACCTAAATCAGCAATACTCTTTTATTTATCTGAGATTATTTATTTTCTTCTTGTTCCATTTTTTTTTCCACCATGCTGTCCTGTTTATTTTCCTTCAATGTTATAATTTTTCTATCACAATTATTTTATGTTTCATGTCTCTGTATCTTTCCTCATTTCATCCCCCCCATCCTTATGTCAAAGGTTTAATGCTCTTCCCTTCCTTCAGACCTCATATTGAAGCTCCCAGTCTGTAAGACTGGCCAGGAGGCTCCTCAGCCCTCTGGGTTTTATTATAATGACATATGGACCTCCCTGGTATGTTCTGGGAAACACTTCCATCAACCATGTAATGCCAGTGCCTGCCTGAGAGGAAAGGATATACACATGATTGGTGACTCCACTCTGCGCCAATGGTTTGAATATCTGGAGAGTTTCATCCCAAGTAAGAAAGGGTTATAGAGAGGGATGGGCGTATTATACCCGAGATTTTACGGTAAGCAGATTTAGGTTGCAAGCTTTCCAGACCTCTTAGGTCTCTACCTCAAGCAACAGATAAATATGAAAATATCTTTTTAAATACAATTACACATTGCATTGTTCACAATAGAAATCAAATAAGATAGTTCAAAGGTATTTACACTCCCAGTGGGACTATTGTAAAAGCTATTGTTGTATTAAACTGGAACATTCATTTAACCTCCCATATTTTTCTGTCCCTTTGAGTACGAAACAGTCCCATCAGTACAGTCAGTTTAATGTCTCTGACACTTTGGGCAAAAATGTTCTCCCACTGGTATTTCTGTCTTTTTGTTGTTAACATGGATCTGTGGGAATTAAACCAAAGGCCTCTTTTTCAGGGACTGTGAAAACAGGGATAATAATAAAATGGAAAACTTTTCCTCTAGAACTGCATGCTCTGCAGTCTGTATTTAATAGGCTGGTTCTCCTGCAGGGATAGTGTTATATTGTATCCTTAGCCTTGCTTTCACAGTCCCTGAAAGAAAACTCTCTGGAAACAGAGATTCTGGGAAATCAATTCCAGGGATCTAAAAGTATAATCAAGTAGGAGAGGATAAAAAAATACAAAGTACAAGCAATTTCATTTTACACATTGTGATCTTGCAGAAAGGGGTGCTATTGTCACTTTAACGCTTTAAAAGTGTTAAGTAATGTATTTAGGACATAGAAACTCAAAGGTGGAATACAGGCTTAATGGTACTTTGCTGGGATCATCACAAGAGGAAAGAAGATTGGAAGTTAATATTGGATGACTTGAAAGTAGGCAAGTAATTCAGTAAGACAGTGGGAAAAGCTAACACCATACTGGGTTGTATAGGAATATGCATAAGTAGCAGAAGAGAGGTACTATAGTCAGTCTATAGATCACTGGTAAGACCTCCCCTAAAGTACTGTTTTCAGGTATGAAGAACAAATCTCCCGAAGGATATTCAAAGAAGAGTCATGACAAAATGTATCTGGATTTATTCAAAGATCTTCTTGGATGAAAGGGGGGAGAGGGGTGATATGATTGAAACCTTCAAAGACAGATTAAATTATTTACAAAATAGAAATACTAGAACAATTGGCATAACTACTACTTTACAGAAAGGATGATAGGTTCATGGAACAGCTGTCCAGTTGAGGTGATAAGAATTCCAAACTGCCTGATATAGTCATATCTATTCAGGGAACTATGTATGATTGTGCATTTTAATTAGTTAGAAAAGTGGGCAGACTGTATGGACAAGCTGGTTCTACTCCTCAATCTATGTTTTGTGTGGAAAAGAGGTTTGGGGATTGACAGAGTAAAGAAATTATAGAATATATAGTTGAATATTAGAGACAGTATAATAGCTAATTAACCTATAGGATCAAATCTAAGACAAAATTGTTCTGTACCACTTCAGGCTTGAAAATGATTGACCTTCATGTGACTTACAAGTCAGGACCACTGTTGGCAGTTGATCCAGATAATGGGCTGGCTCTGAGGTGGAGGGCCCATGGACCACCACTGAGGACTACTAAGACGATGATCTCTGATCTGCACTATGAGGCAGCCCACCTAACCGGGATTGGTGGTGGACCTCAAACTGTGGTGGTCCTATCCCTCTGGGCTCACTTCACCACTTACCCCATTTTGGTCTATTTGCAAAGACTGGCTAGGTTACGTCTGGCAATTTCTTCTCTCCTCTCTCGTAGCCCCCAGACCACTGTTCTGATCAAGTCGGCTAATACTGGTTCAAAGTCAGTGTATGGTGGTGATTGGCTTTGTTTTCAGTTGGACATCTTAATGAGGGCAGCCTTCAAGGGGATGGCAGTCACTGTACTGGATGCCTGGGACATGACATCCTGCCACTACCTACCTGAAGACCTCCACCCAGGACTGCCCGTTATCAAAAATGAGGTGGATCTCATGCTGTCCTATATTTGTCCTCAATGAGGAAGATGAATTGTCACCTCAACAAACTCAGTGATTTTCATACTGAATTTCATGCAGCTCCAGGGTTCCTTAAAGAAGTACAATGGGTTCCGCAGGACAAGTGTAAGTAAAGTTGGACAGTAGACAAGACTGTATGTGTGGTTCTGTGAGCTGTGACTACCAGTAGAAACATGGAGGATTATGCTTTCTCTTACATTTCTCATGTAGTAAGCATCTCAGCCTATACACTTCTTAGTAAACCAAATAATTCCAGTACCAGATGCAATTGCCTGTTTAAAGGGGAACTTTCACCCCGCAATAACTAAATCTCCACTTACTGCTCACCTGGCGACTAGCTGCTTAGTAGCGCTAGTCGCCAGAAATCTTACCCGGTTCTCAAGATTTCGGCGTTTTACAGGAGCAGGAAGCACGGACATCTCTTCACAGTGACGTCCGTGCGCTTGCGCTGTCAGTCCCTTGTCAGTCCCTTGTGCACCGTACAGCTAGTCGGCAGGTGAGCAGTAAGTGGAGATTTAGTTATTGCGGGGTGAAAGTTCCCCTTTAACTGTTACTTGATATTTTGGTGCATGTGTGCAGCAATTCTGAGACAAAACAAGTGTACCAGGAGCAAGCAACAATTAAAGGTACTCATGGATTTAAATTGGAATTTTAACCCCTTAGGTGCTAGAATTCCATGGGAGAGATTCACTAAGCGGTGATAAAGAGGGGGATGACTTCTCCAGTTCCTATGGAGCCTATGCACTAAGATCTCTAAGTTGAAGAAATCTTAGTACATAGGCTCTGTAGAATAACATAGGAATTGGAGAAGTGATAAAGTGGAGATGATACCTTTTAGATCAATGTTTTTAGAAATTGTATTTGTCTTCTCTATACAGTATACCTTTGTATTATAATATTGGGGCTCTATTAAACCACTCCAGCTGCTTTCTTTCTCTCGCTCTCTCTTCATCTTTCGCTCTCTTTCTCTCTCCCTCTCTCTGTCTCTCTCCCTCATTCTCTCTCTCTCTCTTTCTTCAAGGTAAAAAGGCAAAAGGTCTTCAAGGTAAGGTATGCGTTTTTACAAATGATACCAAGATCTGCAATAGGGTAGACATTCCAGGTGGAATAAGCCAAATGACAAATGATTTAGGTAAATTAGAAGAATGGACAAGAGTGTGGCAGATGCAGTTTAACGTTGATAAATGTAAAATAATGCACTTGGGACATAAAAATCCAAAGGAAAAATATACTATTAAGGGTACTGTACTGTCAGAGACAACAGAGGAAAGGGATATGGGAGTAATTATCTCTAATGACTTAAAGGTAGGCAGGCAATGTAATAAAGCGGTGGGGAATGCAAGCAGGGCACTGGGTTGTATAGCTAGGGGCATTAGTAGCAGAAAAAGGGAAGTAGTCATGCCACTGTACAGATCTCTAGTTAGACCTCACCTAGAGTATTGTGTACAGTACTGGAGACACCATCTCCAGAAGGATATAGATACTCTAGAGAGAATTCAGGGAAGGGCTACTAAAATGGTGACTGGTTTACAGGAAAAGAAACATCAGGATAGACTAAAGGATCTGAACATGTATAGCTTGGAGGAGAGAAGAGAGAGAGGGGATATGATTGAAACATTCAAATACATGAAAGGATTCAACAAAGTACAGGATGAAGTATATATCAAAGGAGGAAAAATGTTAGGACAAGAGGCCATAGTTTAAAACTAGAGGGGCACAGGTTTAGAGGTAATGTAAGAAAGTTTTACTTCACTGAGAGGGTAGTAGATAAGTGGAATAGCCTACCAGCAGAAGTGGTAAAGGTTAATACAGTAATGGAATGTAAGCATGCATGGGATAGACATAAGGCTGTCCTTAACATAAGAAAAGACCAAGGACCAAAAAAGGTTTGAGGTTTTTACTGGAGGAAATGGGCGACTAGATGGGCCGAATGGTTCTTATCTGCCGTCAGATTCTATGTTTCTATCTCTTCCCCCCTCTTTTTCTCTCTAGCTCCCTCTTCCCCTTTATCTTCCTCTCTCTGTCTCTCTATTTCTCTCTCTCTCTTCCCCTCTCTCTCTCCCCCCTCTTTTTCTCTCCCTTCTCTCTCATTCTCTCTATCCCCCAAGCACAGACTGACAACATGCAGGACCCTGACACTCCCTCATACTGTATATTTTTGTCATGAAGGGAATACATGGGGAAACTCTCCTAATAGGCAGGGCAAATACATTATTATGGTTGATCTCAATGCAGATACAAAAGTATAAAGATATGTCATTGTATTGCTTTTTCTTTTTGGAACAATTGATGATTAAAAGAAAGTTAAAAGAAGCAAAACACTTTTTACAATTCCTGCTGAAGGGGAACGGGCTTTTTTTTTTTTTTTTTTTTGCTTGTCTCGCTTTTGAGGTGAAACCATTCAACCATCCAACTCTAGGAAGGGGACTCACTAAGAGGTTATAAAGAGGTGATAAAGTGGAGATAACTTCTCCAGTGACATCACTTCTCCAGTCTATGTTATTCTATGGAGCCAATGCACTAAGATTCTGTCAGCTTAAGAGATCTTAGTGAATAGGTTCCATAGAATAAAATAGGAACTGGAGAAGTGATATCACTGGAGAAGTCATCTCCACTTTATCACCTCTTTATCACCACTTTATCACCACTTAGTGAATCTACCCCTAGATGTCACCTTTCTAGAACTCCACGGGGGTTATGCTCTAAGGTCTGAAAAAGAGGAGATGATTTCTCCAGTGATATAATTTCTCCAGTCTTTTATGTAGAGACTATGCACTAAGATCTCCTAAGTTGAAGAAATCTTAGTGCATAGGCTCCACAGAATAACATATCATTGGAGAAGTCATCTCTGCTTTATCACCTCTTTATCACACCTTAGTGCATCTCTCCCAAGGAGTTAGCAATAAAAAAAATTATCTCTCTGAATAAAATTCCACCCACTTCACTGCTTGAACTGATCGCAACAATGTCGGGGTCCTGTCAATTGCCAGGAACCACAAGCTCTTGAATTGCACTAAAATGTGATTTAATACATGTTAAAGTGGACCTGTAACTTGAAAAAACAATTGCCTAATAATAAATGATAGAAGTTAACTGTACATTGTGTTTTAATTCCTTTTCTGTAGTGTAACATGTTCTTTAATGGTCCATTGTCAGAGACTTTGTCCTGCGGGAGCATAGAGGGTTAACTCTAATAGTAGAAATTAACTTAAATTCTGTTGAGGATGTGTTCAAATTACCTCATGTTTGAACAATGGGCTATTGGTCCAAGGTAGGGAGTGAAAATAACTGAATGTCAGGTTAATGGCAGATGGATAGTCAGTTGGAGACAAAATGGCTGAGAGAGACGGACTCCTTTATGTGAAAGACATAGCAAAATGACTGGTTTATGGGGTTTCTGATAACCTTGTGACCTTTCTTAATTCTGATGAAAGCCATATGATGTCACCTGTAAAATTTTAATATAGCGTAATGGCGCCATCTGCAGCCTTTATATTGTAAAATACTCATAATGTTTATGTTTGTATTTGATTAGCATAAGATATGAGTATTCACTCAGGTCTGACTGGTGATGTCACGGTATAATGAGATGGATCTTTGTCCAATCATTAGAAAGAGGTGGGGATTACTGATAAGGCAAAAATTGCCAGTATAATGCCAAACTATTCTTAGTTCAAGCCCCTTCATTGTCCTGAAATAGAAAGCTCTGGTTTCCTGGGCTCTCTTGGCTGATGATCAAATTCCTGACCACACCTTATAACTTCAAGAATCCACACTGATTGACCTGGTAATTATATTTTATTTATTCTAATTCTGCCTAATTTCAAAATAAATATATTTCCTTGATATTTGAGGAAAATTATATATAGAAGCCTGGCCAGTTTTATGGAAAATATTATAATCTGCTATATTTAGCATAGTCATTAAGAAATTACGCAGAATTAATTAATTTATTGTTATAAATTACCAGAGATATCATAAAATAGAGAAAGCAGTGAGATATATTTATCATTGTGTATATTGGTTAATATAATTTTGGTATGTCTAGAATATTGTGTTTCTGGTAAAATTATAATAGCTAATATTTAATCAAGGGAATTCTTGGAATTCATTTATTAACTCTCTAACTGCTGTTTGTCTATTTATTTGTGGTGTGCATTTTAAAGTTCTTTGTGAGGGTACTAGGCTTTTATTTTGTAAATTGGAGGTTTTCATTTCTAATAGACAAAATAACTTCTGGGTGTGGCACCTATTTTAAATGAGTGGATTAACCCTTGGAGTGCGTATAGGTTTTATATATGTTGCTGTAGTCAAAATTATGATATATGTTGTATTACTAGACATATGTTACTGGATTAATTCTGGTAGATTATTTGTATAATCTTTGATTGACTATATTAATTGCAATTTATATATTTTATTCAGAGGTATTCAATATTGAATTCAGTAGATAATTAAATTATAGTGATTTAAATCTGGGATTCTATTCCAGTTATTCCATAAATTTGATTATTATTGATATATGATACAAGGAATTGTTAGAGGAATTATTTAATTCATCTCACAATACCCCTTACATCATAATTGGCATCGTCTATACAGTTTTTGGGACAGAGGTATTAAGAGACACTGCGGCCAACTGTATTATAATTCATTGTAGAATCAATTAACCTGTTCTATGCTACTGAATGCAAGTATTGTTATTAATACCTCTGAATATACCTATGTGTGGTTAACCCTTGCACCGCTGGTAATCCTTATGGTAATAAGTGTGGTTTGATTTTCTATGTACCTATTATAATTGCTAATCACTTATATATTTAATTGTTACTGATACTTGTATATATAGATATATATATATATAGTGTATTTTAATAAAATATATATTTTTGCACAAATATGAAGGATTGATTCTTGTGATCAATTCGTTACTGTGAAGTTGCGTGTCAATACATATTAAAGATAAAGTTCTCGAATTATTTTATATTGTCATTTGCCTATTTAAGTGATGAAATCCAACCTGAGTGGTTCTCTGTTTTAACCCTTTGGATACCTTCATATAAATAGTCCGACACCACGAAACAAATCACTAAGGTTTTCTCATCTCTGCTTAAGACAATCTAACTTTTTAACAATGGGCTGTAAGTTAAAGGGTTAGTAAAGTCCAGAAAAAAGTGTAGCCAAAATGATAGGTACAATAAAACAATACATAATGACCTTATTCCTATCTCTCCTCATCCGTTGACGTCATGAGATCCTGTATCCGGGACCAGACGGCGCCTCTTCAGGAGTGCTGACATCTAGATATCTAACTATGATTACTTCATTGGAATGGTCTACAACGTGTGCTTGCAAGCCAGGAACACGATGTAGACCGTACTGATGAAGTAATTATAGTAAGATATCCCGATGTCAGCGCTCCTGAAGAGCCGCCTACAGTCGGGCTACCGGATTCTGCCTCTGACAGCTTTACAGCTCGTGAGGCAGAAAGGGGAGGGAGCGGAGGACTTTATTTTATTATATCTCTCAAACCATAACGGTTTGAGAGATAGGGATAAGGGCATTACGTATTTTTTATTGTACCTATCAATTCAGCTACACTTTTTTCTGAACTTTGCTATCCCTTTAAAGAGTAGGAATTGTGTGGAATTCTGTAACAAACCAAGTGCCAAAAATTCCAATTATTTAAATGCAACACATTAAAACGGAATTTTCACCACAGGTAAAGTCGTCCTGCAATAATTAGGCAGGTGGCAACTAGCTTAACCCTTTGAGTGCCAGAGTGGTATGCAACGCATTGCAAAGCAATGCGTTTCGTACCCCTCTGGCACTCAAGGGTTAATAATAGTTATATTACCTCGCAGAACGACAGGATTCTACAGAAATCCTTAATCTTCTGAGACTGACGGCAGGGTTAGTGCAGTGTGCGCGCCTGCACTGTCAGTCGTTCCTTACCTTGTGGCACGCTGCAATTCTTCTTAATGGAAACCGGGAACGACGCTGCAGGCACATGGACAAGATGTCTGCGCAGATGCCTGGCTTCCAGTCTTGGACGATTAAGGATTTCTGTAAAATCAGGTCGTTCTGAGAGGTAATATAACTATTATTAAGCTAGTTGCCACCTGCCTAATTATTGCAGTGAGACTTTACCTATAGTGAAAGTTCCGCTTAAAGGGATAGTAATACTTAAAATGTAAAAAAAAATATGTTGTAGGGTTTATCCCCCTGAGTAAAACAAGGGTACTCCCACTGCTGAAAGGTGTTTCATTCAAAAGTTATTCATTTTCAAAGTTGAATTTTTTAGGTGCAATATCACAGTGGCCTGAAATTTTGCTGTGGCGCTGTTGCTACACGATCCTATGGACAGCTCTGGTCAGTTGACCATAAATCTCCATAGGATGGTGTAGCAACAGCGCCACTGTACAATTTCAGGCCACTGTGATATTGCACCTAAAAAAATTCAACTTTGAAAATTAATAACTTTTGAATGAAACACCTTTCAGCAGTGGGAATACTCTTGTTTTACTCAGGGGGATAAACTCTACAACATATTTTTTTTTACATTTTAAGTATTACTATTCCTTTAAGTGTTAAATCCAAAGTTACAATTCTCAGTCATGTCATGCAAATTCAGGATTATAATTCAGGAAACTTTAAAGTGTTAGTAATGTCCACAAAAATGTTTTATGCATTTAGAAGAGCATAAAAAGCTGAGCTAAATGGTTTAAGAGATACGGGCGTTTAAAGTTTGCTGTTTCCTACTGACAGCTGTAAAGCTGTCATCAGGAGATCTGTGTCGGCCAACACGGAGGCGCTTGAGAAGTGCCGAGATCTCGTTACTTACAAGGAATCCCTTCATTGGAATGGTCTAAAATGTGTGCTTGAAAATCAAAATCTAAATCTAAATGCAAAAAACTTTTTTGTGGACATTACTAACAATATAACTTCTACTGCTTCTTTTCTTAATAACATCAAATATGACATGATTATAAAGGTGAGAGGTGGAGCTGAAGTTCGATGAACTATAATCCTGAATTTCCATGTGTTTGTATGACTGAGAAATATGATGTAGGTTTTAATAATCTAAGGTTTTTGCCTTATAAATTCCATAATTATTATTGTTATTATTAGAATTATATATCTGTTTGGCTCATGCACACTTGAATGCAAATTATTTGAGCAATGAAACACATTTGTAGAACATTTTTTCTACAAGTTTTATTTGTTTTTTGTTTAAAGGGATAGTAATGTTTCATAATAAAAGCAGCTCTAATTAATCGTCATAGTATTTGGACTTTGGAGAGTGTTATTTCAATTCTGTCAGAGTTGTAGTACAAGAGTAATACAATGACAAAGTATCCCCCTCCTGCCCCTTTTACTGATGTAACACTGCTCAGCCAGATCAGAAAGGGAGGTGCACAGGTAGATTGCAGAGAGGGACAATCTTCAATTAAGATAAGGGAAAAACCTTAAACACTTGTCAAGGGGGGCAGGACTTTCATTGTTCTCACAGGAAGAAGATTGTCCCCTGCTGTTATCTGTCTGGTCTATGGACTGGATTCCACATCTGAGAAGAGATGGCTTACACTAGGTAAAAGGGGCGGGAGGGGAAACTTTGCTTGTGACTATCTCTCAAACCATAAAGGTTTGAGAGATAAGACTTATATTGTTTTTCATGTGTTTTTAATGCCTACAAAATAAAATAAAGATAAAACAAAGTATTACTATCCCTTAAGCTTAAAAAGTACACTTGACCGACCAAAAAAAATTTGAATCAAGCTTGATTGTTAAAAAAAATCTCTCAAGGGTATGAAACACACACAGATCCAAACAAAATATATATATTTTTAAACTCTATCAAATCGATCAATCACATTAATCTCTTGATTGATTTGTTAATCTTAGAGCTGGCATTAAAGGACACATATGTGAAGTTAAATTACTTTGTATTTTTTTTTTCTCTTCAACTGTTTTGTAACACTTTTATATTCCTCGTAACACTGGTAACACAATACCACCCTTTCCCAATGTTACAACCATGAATCTGAAAAGTAGGATGATAGATCTGGTAACAATAATGAGCAAGTGTAAATCCAAGTGAACAGTGGCATCTAGTGGGGAAATAATGGTATTGTCTTTCAACTAGGAAACATCTAAATGAGGTTTGTATTTAACACCATCGGTGCCATGGTTTTTCAAGAGCAGAGCCATTAAAGGGATAATAACACCTAATTATTACCAGTCCCTATATTAAAGTCATATTAAAAATAAATGTATTGCCCCCAGTGTCATCTCTCAAATCTTTATGGATTGAGAGATAATCGCTTCTAAAGTTGCCCTCCCCCTTCCCCGAAGTCAACGCTGTAGCTGACTGAAGGTAAAACCGGTCTTACAATCATCAGGCGGGTCTGCAGCAGAGCCATGATAGCGTTAATAACAAAAAAAAATCACTAAAACGGTCTTCTATATGTGCTTGCAAACCAAGCACACGTAGAAGACCATTTCAGTGAAAGATTTATTTTTTATTAATGCTATCTTGGCTCTGCTGCAGAGCCACCTGAAGATCGTATGACAGGCTTCCCTTCAGTCAGTTAGAACGCTGACTACGGGGAAGGGGGAGGGAGAGGGCAACTTTAGGAGCGATTATCTCTCAAACCATAAAGATTTGAGAGATGACACTGGGGGCAATAAATTTATTTTTAATATGACTTTAATATAGGGATTAGTAATAATTAAGTATTACTATCCCTTTAAGCTTCTTGCAGAAATGTTTCTTTAGTTAAACTGCAATGCTCTATTGTAGTCACAAGATGGCACTGTTGCTTTCATTTCCAAGACTCGGAGCTGTTCCTCAGAGAGCAATAGCATATGTCCTCTGGACACTAGTTGGAGTTGGTGTTAACAGTTTGATTGAAAAAAAGTTTAAACTGTAATTATTACTGAATAAACTATATACCAACAGTAGAATAGCCCTTCTTTTACACTTCGGCAAAATCTATTATATATATTGGTTCATAATAACACTTTACATCTCATTCAAGATCATTCCTTTGTTATCTGCCCAAAAGCTGCTTAAAGTGATAGTAATGTTTCACAAAAACATCAGATCCAATTAATCTTCATAGTATTTGGGTCATAGAGAGTGTTATTTCAGTACTATCAGAGTTGTAGTACAAGAGTAATTGAATGATAAAGTATCCCCCTCCCTCCCCTTTTACCTAGTGTAAGCCGCCTCCCCTCAGATGTGGAATCCAGTCCATAGACCAGACAGCTCACATCAAGGGACAATCTTCTTCCTATGAGAACAATGAAAACCCTGCCCCCCTTGACAGGTTTTTCAGCTTTTTCCCTTATCTTAATTGAAGATTGTCCCTCTCTGCAATCTACCTGGTCACTCCCTGCTGCTCTAAGCTGAGCAATGTTACATCGTAGAAGGGGCGGGAGGGGGATACTTTATCAGTAAGCAACTATATATAGCACAACATGTTTAATAAATTGTAAAGAATAATCAGAACTAAAGTTTTATTGCGGCATTAATACCCTTTAAAATTATATGTGCTGTTCGGTAAGACACAGGAGACATAGCCTGTTATTGGATTGCAGGAAAAGTGATGACATAATAACCAGGAAATAAACAAGAGGGTTTTTTTTATCGTCAGATGTCAATCAGACAGGTTCCTGTGCAGGAGATTCATCTGAACAAGGAAGGAGAAAGTCTTCCACTGGACACCTCTCCACTTCTCTTTTGCTCTCTGTCTCTGCGCTCTGCTGCCCTTTCCCTGTATTCTCTCTGATCTCTGCAGCTTCTGCTTCCTCTTTTCCTATGCTCTGCCTCGTTCTTCCCCATGTGCCCCTCCTGCCGCCTCTCTCTTCATGTTCCCACTCCTGCCTCCTCCTATTTTATGCCCCGCTCCATCCACCTTCCTCCCCATGCTCCCATCACCCATCTCCTTATGCTCCTGCCATGTACCACGCTCTCTCCTGTTCTCTCCCCCATGCTCCCTCTCCCATCACCTCTCTCCTTGCTCCTGCATATCCTCTCCTCAAGCTCCATTTCCAGCCACCTGCATCCCCATGCGGTGAATACTCCTCTGGCACTCAAAGGGTTAAATGAGTGGGAATTTTTATTTGTTCCTTCTAGTGACGTTTGTATGCCCCCAAACTGTCCCATGTTTGGCTATGTGCCTACAGCATTCATTTATTCCTTATGTCTATTTTTGCCGTAATAGACAGATATTGATATACCAAAAGGAACCACTAGATGGCGACATCTGAAAAACTATAATTATGTTTGAAAGAAAAAAAAAAAAACAGACATTTTGGAGCAAACCAGCTGCGCCTTAGGAGACATGTAAACATTTCCCAAATTCCCAGTGGTTTACATAGGGCTTTGCAATGCTTTGGAGATATCTCAACACCTAGTGGGTTAAAAGCCCCATTTAAATCAATGTGAATTTTTAGAATTTGTAGTTGTTCCTCAGATAGCTGGTTTGTCCTGCATTTCACCACTTTAATTAAAGTGTCAGCCTCACTGATGGCTTCATGTCTATTGGTACCTTAGTTTTTCTTACATGACGCAGACACCTGGGAACCTCCTTGTTCCATGCCTCCCATCCCTTAAGTCTTCAGGTGAGTGTGTCCAAGTGAATGGGACTTGATTGAGGTGGTCAGGATTGGGAGGGTGATGTGGGGTATTTCCTTAAAATGGGTAGAGATGGGAAGAACAGGGATAGAGTGATTGGAAGTGGTAGTGAAATGGGCGGACTTACAATGGAACTCACTGATTCCTGAGAATCAGCTTCTGTCCCCGAGACCTTGTAATCTATCTATCCTATATAATAATTTCTAATTCATGTGTAACACCGTGACATGCGCAGTAGACAGGGGAGGGCTGGCAAAATGTGGCCCGGGGGGGAATACAATCAAGTGGCCAGCTTCTACTATCGTTCAAGTCCACTGTCCCAGCCCACCCCCTTTAGGTAATTTTAAAATTGGCATTACGTTGTGAAGTAAGGCAAGTGATATCACAGAGCTTACAGTTGAAATGAGGCTGCACTAATGATACATTGTAAGCTCCGTGGTAAGTAAAGTGATACCATATATCTTACATGGGAAATGGGTTATGCTTGAATTGTAGCTCTGTGGTACTATTTGTGTAACTTCATTTCAGTTGTAAGCTGTCGCTAGTGTAGCAACATTTACAGCATCAGGCGAGAGACTGAGTGAGGCAGTGGCCCACCAGCCCAGATATATGTCTGGCCCAGGGGGAAATTGCCCTCCTGCCCCCGAGGCCAGCCCTCCCCTGGCAGTAGACACTGCTACACGTACTGCAGTCATGCGCAGTAGAGACTGCCCGCGCCGCAGCTGATACAGAGCTGGGCGCTCCGAAGGAGCATCCACCTCTGTTTTAGCCGTGGCACGGGCAGTCTCCACTGCGCGTGACTGTCCCGCAACCGGGTGGCAGTGGCACTGTGGCCCGTGTAACGGGCTGTTCAACTAGTATATATATAATAAGAGAAAACCTGCGTCCCCAGTCACACACACCCAGGGGCAGCAGGATATTCATGTCTCCTCCTTACTGCCATACCTGGACATAGACTGGGGCGGAAAATCACTGCAAAGTTAGCCCGCCACCAACATCCGTCTTAACCATTTGAGTGCCAGAGGGGTATGCAACGCATTGCAAAGCAATGCGTTGCCTAACCCTCTGGCACTTAAACGGTTAGGAAACAAAAAACATGCCTGACTAAACACGCCAAATTAAAATGCTCACATTCTGAACACTTTAATCCTCCACTACCTGCCTGCTGCCCCAGTCCGAATGCCTCATGCACCACTCATCTCTTACAGTACATTAATCCTCTCCTACACAACTCACCTCTCTGCTACCTCACCGTTCTCAACTTACAACTCCTATAGTAAACAACTCATGGCACAATAATATAACCCACCAACCAGCAGCTCCCATTTTGTTATAATACAATAACAGCTGGCTGTCATGGTAATGATCATGGTGTGTGCTGTCCCTCTCTTCCTGGCTGTGGTGGTGGTGGTGGTGTGTGCAGTTCCTCTGTTCGTGGCTATGATAGCGCTGGTGTGTGCAGTCCCTCTTTTCCTGGCCATCATGGTTGTAGTGGTGTTGTGTGTCGTCCCTCTCTTCTTGGCTGTCATGGTGGTGGTGTGTGCCGTACCTCTCTTCCTGGCCTTGATGGTGTTGGTCGTAGTGTGTGCTGTCCCTCTCTTCCTGGCAGTCATGGTGATTGTGGTGGTTGTGGCGTTTATCGTCCCTCTCTTCCTGGCCTTGATGGTGGTGGTGGTGTGTGCTATCCCTCTCTTCCTGGTTGGATGGTAGCGGTTGTGTGTGCTGTCCCTCACTTCCTGGCCGTGATAGTGCTGGTGGTGGTGGTGTCTGCTGTCCATCTCTTTTCTGGGCATGATGTTGGTGTGTGAGGTCCCCGGCCGTGAAAGTGGTAGTGGTGCATTCCGTACCTCTTTTCGTGACTGTGGTGGTGGTGGTGGTAGCATTTGTCGTCCATCTCTTCCCAGCCGTGACTGTGGTAGTGGTGTGTGCTGTCCCTCTCTTCCTGGCTGCTATGATGGTGGTGGTGTTGTGCTCTTTCCCTCTATTCCTGGCCATGATGGTGGTGGTGGTGTTGTGTGCTTTCCCTCTATTCCTGGCCATGATGGTGGTGGTTGTGGTGGTGTGTGCTGTCCCTCTCTTCCTGGCCGTGGTGGTGGTAGTGATGTGTGCTGTCCATCTCTTCCTGGCTGTTCCTTCTGCCCCTCACTTTCATGGTTGGTCTGCTCATCACTGTGACTGGCGTGTGTGATGGTGGTGGTGTGTGCTCTTGTCAGTGATGGGGTGCTGTCCCTCTCTTCCAGGCTGTGATGGTAGTGGTCGTGGTGTGTCGTGTCCTTCTCCTCCTGGCTGTGATGGTGGTGCTGTGCTGGTGGTGTTTACTGTCCCTCTCTTACTGGCATTGATGGTGATGGTGGTGTGTGCTGTCCCTCTCTTTCTGATTTTCATGGAGGTAGCCATGGTGTGTGCTGTCCTTCTCTTCCTGGCTGTGATGGTGGTGCTCTTCTGGTGGTGTGTGCTGTCTCTCTATTCCTGTCTGTGATGGAGCTTCAGGTGTTTGTACTGTCCCTCTCTTCCTCACTGTGATGGTGATGGTGTGTGCCCTCACCGAGGGTGGGGTGCTGTCCCTCTCTTCCTCACTGTGATGGTAGATGTGTGTACTGCCCTTCCTGGTTGTGATGCTGGTGGTCGTAGTGTGTGCTGTCCTTCTCTTCCTGGCTGTGATGCTGGTGCTGTGATGGTGGTGTGTGCTGTCCCTCTCTTCCTGGCTGTGATGGTGGGGGTGGTGTGTGCTGTCCCTCTCTTCCTGGCTGTGATGGTGCTTGTGGTAGTGTGTGCTGTCACTCTCATCCTGGCTGTCATGGTGCTAGTATGTGCTGTCCCTCTCTTCCTGGTTGTGATGGTGGTGCTGTGCTTTCTTTCTGAAGTCATGGTTGTGGTAGTGTTGTGTGTCATCCCTCTCTCCCTGGCTGTCATGATGGTGCTGCTGGTGTGTGCCGTCATGGTCGGTCTGCTCCTCACTGTGACTGGTATGTGTGATGGTGGTGGTGTGTGTCTTCATCGGGGATGGGGTGCTGTCCCACTTTTCCTGGCTGTGATGGTGGTGTTTGTGTTGTGTGCTGTCCTTCTCTTCCTGGCTGTGATGGTGGTGCTGTGCTGGTGGTGTGTACTGTCCTGGTGGTTGTGGTTTGTGCTGCCATCTCTTCCTGGCAGTGATGGTGGTTGTGTGTTCTCTCCCTCTCATTCTGGCTGTCATGGTGGTGGCCTGTGCTGTCCCTCTCTTCCTGGCTGTAATGGTGGTGGTTGTGGTGTGTGCTGTCCTTCTCTTTCCGGCTGTGATGGTGGTGCTGTGCAGGTGGTGTGTGCTGTCCCTCTCTTTCTGGCTGTGATGGTGGGGGTGGTGTGTGCTGTCTCTCTCTTCCTGGTTGTGATGGTGATAGTGTGTGTGCTGTCCCTCTCTTCCAGGCTGTGATGGTGGTGGTTGTGGTTTGTGCTGTCCCTCTCTTCCTGGCTGTGATGATGTTGGCGTGTGCTCTCGCTGATGATGGGTTGCTGTCCTTCGCTTCCTCTGTGTGATGGTGGCAGTGTGTGCTATCCCTTTCTTCCTTGCTGTAATGGTGGTGGTGTGTGGTGTCCCTTGCTTCCTCGCTGTGACGGTGGTTGTGTGTGCCCTCACTGGTGATGGGTTGTTGTCCCTCTTTTCCTCACTGTGATGGTGGTGGTGTGTGCTGTCCCTCTCTTCCTAGCTGTCTGCCCCTCACTGCCTTCTGCCCCTCACTTTGATGGTGTGTGTTCTGGACATTCTGTCTGCCCCTCAATGTGATTGGTGTGTGTGTGATTGGTGCTGGTGTGTGCCCTTGCTGCTGATGGGGTGCTGTCCCTCTCTTCCTCGCTGTGTTGGTGTGTACTTTCCCTCTCTTTCTCACAGTGTTGGTGGTGGTGTGTGCCCTCGCAGATGATGGGTTGCTGTACCTCTCTTCCTTTCATTGAGGGTGGTGGTGTGTGCTGTCCCTCTCTTACTCCCTGTGATGGTAATGCTGTGTGCTGTCCCTCCTAGCTGTCTGCCTCTCACTTTGATGGTGTGTGTTCTTTCCATTATGTCTGCCCCTCAATGTGATTGGTGTGTGTAATTGGTGGTGGTGTGTGCAGTCATGGCCGGTCTGCCCCTCACTGTGACTGGTGTGTGTGATGGTGGTGGTGTGTGCCCTCATCGGTGATGGGGTGCTGTCCCACTTTTCCTGGCTGTGATGGTGGTGTTTGTGGTGTGTGCTGTCCTTCTCTTCCTGGCTGTTATGGTTGTAGTGTGTGCGGTCCCTCTCTACCTGGCTGTCATGGTGGTGGTTGTGGTGTGTGCTGTGCTGGTGGTGTGTACTGTCCCTCTCTTCTTAGCTGTGATGGTTGTGGTGGTGTGTGCTATGCTTCTTTTCCTGGCTGTGATGATGCTGGTCGTGATGTGTGCTGTCCCTCTCTTCCTGGTTGTGATGGTAGGTGCTGTCTCTCTCTTCCTGGCTGTGATGGTGGTAGTGTGTGCTGTCCTTCTCTTCCTGGCTGTAATGGTTGTGGTTGTGGTATGTGCTGTCCTTCTCTTCCTGGCTGTGATGGTGCTGGTGGTGATGTGTGCTGTCCTTCTCTTCCTGACTGTGATGTTGGTGCTGTGCTGGTTGTGTGTGCTGTCCCTCTCTTCCTGTCTGTGATGGTGGTGGTGTGTGTTGTCTCTCTCTTCCTGTCTGTGATGGTGGTGGTGTGTGCTATCCTTCTCTTCCTGGCTGTGATGGTGCTGGTGGTTATGATTTGTGCTGTCCATCTGTTCCTGGCAGTGATGATGGTGGTATGTGCTGCCCTCTCTTCCTGGCTGTAATGGTGGTGGTCGTGGTGTGCACTGTCCTTCTCTTCCTGGCTGTGATGGTGGTGCTGTGCTGGTGGTGTGTGCTGTCCCTCTTTTCCTGGCTATGATGGTGCGGATGGTGTGTGCTGTCCCTCTCTTCCAGGGTGTGATGGTGCTGGTGGTGGTGTCTGCTGTCACTCTCTTCCTGGCTGTTATGGTTGTAGTGTGTGCGGTCCCTCTCTTCCTGGCTGTGATGGTGGGGGTCGTGGTGTGTGCTGTCCTCTTTTCCTGGCCGTACTGGTTGTGGTGGTTTTGTGTGTCGTCCCTCTCTTCCAGGATGTCATAATGGTGGTGGTGGTGTGTGCCGTCATGGTCTGCTCCTCAATGTGACTGGTGTGTGATAGTGTTGGTGTGTGCCCTCATCAGTTATGAGGTGCTGTCCTCTTCCTGGCTGTGATGGTGGTGCTGTGCTGGTGGTGTGTACTGTCCCTCTCTTCCTGGCTGTAATGGTGGTGGTGTGTGCTGTCCCTCCCCTTTCTGAATGCGATGGTGGTGGTGGTGTGTTCTGTCCCTCTCTTCTAGGTTGTGATGGTGGTGGTGTGTGCTGTCCATTCTCTTCCTCTCTCTGACAGTGGTGGTGTGTGCCCTCTCCGGGGGTGGAGGGCTGTCCCTCTCTTCCTTGCTGTGATGGTGGCGGTGGTGGTGTGCGTTCCCTCTCTTCCTCGCCCCTCCCCCACTGATGCTGATAGCCAATCATATCACTCCCTCCACACTCCTCCCGTGCTTGTGGATGGTGTGATATGATTGGCTGTTATTCCTTATCATGACATTGGCTGTCTGCCTATGTGATGGTGGTGGTGTTTATCCTCGCCATTGGTGAAGTGCTGTCCCTCTCTTCCTTGCAGTGATGGTGGTGGTGTGTGCTGTGCAATCTTTTCCTCATTGTGATGGTGGTGGTGTGCGCCCTCGCCATGGGTGGGGTGCTGTTAAAAAACAGCTGCTCAAATCTGATTGGCTGGGATGTGAAGAACATCCCAGCCAATGGCTGTGAGGGAAATTGAAGTGAGCCTGCCCATATATAAAGACAGGCTCACTTCCAATGCCCTTAGTGTGTTACGGGCATCGATCCATACAGAGCTGAAGGGGAGCCATGTTGGATATTTGTGTCTTCGCTTCCACAGCCCTCGCGGACACTCCAAGCGCTGGAGACATGAAGAATTGAGCTAAGTTCTTTTACTTTGCATTAATGGATAACATTTATTTCTGTCTATATGGATCATATTTTCTCTGTCGTCCAATACAGGCTACTGGTAATTTTGGGTAGGAGATCTGCCCCTTTATGTAGGCAGGAACAATTCTAATAGTGAATGCAAGGGGTGAAGTCTACCTTCCCCCCTTGGCTGCAGCTAGCCAATAAGTTCTAGTAAGATTTGTTCCTCTGGATCTGAGGTGAAAGATCAGCAGTGGAGTAAATTTGGGTATCATCAGCATATAGATGGTACTTGAAGCCAAATGAATTAATAAGTTCACCCAATGAAAGGATGTACAGTGAAAAAAGCAACAGACCCAGAACAGAGCCTTGAGGCACCCCCACAAACAGAGGGACTGTGGAGGAGGTGTTATTGCCAGAGGATACAAAAAGGAACATTGTAAGAGATAGGAGGAAAGCCATGCAGCAGATTTTGGAGAATCAGAGCAAGAAGAGAATGGTTAACTGTGTCAAAGGCAGATGATAAGTCAAGTAGTATAAGTATAGAAAACTGTCCTTTGGCTTTTGCAGTCTGGAGATCGTTAGCCACTCTACAGAGAGCTGTCTCAGTTGAGTGACCACACCAGAAGCCAGACTGCAAAGGGTTCAAAATATTGTTAGAGCTAAGGAATTTGGTTATTTGGGAGAAGACAAGGCGTTCTAAGAGTTTTGAGGTAAGTGGTAGAAGGGAGACAGGTCGACAGTTAGAGAGACAGGAGGGGTCCAGGTTAATCTTCTTTAGTAGGGGTTTACTGGCATTTTCCCTACTGGGTTCAGTGTTTTTTGGGTCTGCTAACATGTTCTAGTGATGTTTCATGTAATTTTAATTCACAGTTTCAACTTTACAAGATTTGTCTCTGCAACCGCTCAATGTAGCAACTTCAGAGATGGCACATTTTTATTGTCTGCCCTTGCTCTCTCAGGCTGGGGAGCGGTCCTGGGTCACCTGAGTGCTCAGGGTCGGTGGTCTCCAGAGGAATCTCTCGTTCCCATCAACGTGTTGGAGCTTCGGGCGATATTTCATGCCCTTCGCCATTGGACACCCCAGCTGGAACAATGCCCAGTCCGGGTCCAGTCCGACAACGCCACGACCATGGCTTACATCAACAAGCAGGACAGAACAAGAAGTCTTGCTGCTTGGTTAGAGGTCAAGGCTATTTTTTCCTGGGCAGAAGAATATGTTCCTGCCATATCCGCAGTGCACATTCCTGGCGTAGACAAAGTCATGGTAGATTTACTCAGTCGACACACGGTGGACAGCGGAGAGTGGGATCTGCACCCAGAGGTGTTCACTCTCATTGTTCAGAAGTGGGATCTTCCTTGCATCAACCTTATGGCGATAAGACACAACCAGAAGGTTCCGATGTTCTGCTCTTGCTGGAGGGATCCTCTAGCTCTAGCGGTGGATTCCATGTCCATTCCTTGGTTATTTCCTCTGGCTTACATCTTTCCTCCCATCCCCATGTTGCACAGGGTGTTATGGAAATTGAGACTGGAGCGCTGTCCAGTCATTCTGATTACTCTGTACTGGCCTCGACAGGCTTGGTTTCCGGAGCTTCTGGTTCTGTCAGTGGCGGAGCCATTCTGGCTCCCTTGCCGTCCGGATCTTCTTCTACAGGGTTACCTGTGGAAGTAGGATGTTTATCGTCTAGCTTTGACTGCTTGGAAATTGAATCCTCAATTCCGTAGAAGAAAGGTTTTTCTTCTGGTGTGGTTGCTACTATGCTTAGTGCCCGCAAACCTGTTTCTTCTAAGGCCTACCATCGTGTCTAGTCAACCTTTCTCTCTTGGTGTTTTGATAGAGACCTTTCTCAGGATTTTGATCTGACTACGGTCCTGGCTTTCTTGCAGGACGGTGTGGATAAGGGCCTCTTAAGGTTCAGACTTCTGCTCTTTCTGTTTTCTTTCAGAGGCGCATTGCTATTCTTCCTGATGTCAAGGTTTTCTTCAAGGTCGTTGATCATACTTGTCCTGTTTTTAAGACTCTCGCTCCTCATTGGGATCTTAACTTGGTTTTGGGCGTCTTTCAGCACCCTCCCTTTGAGTCCCTCTACACCTGCTGACGTGGAAAATGGCCTTCTCCTGGCGATCGTGTCTGTTCGCCATGTCACAGAGTTACATGCTTGTAGACCACCCATTTTGGTGTTTCACAAAGATAAGGCGGTGCTTCGCACTTCTCAGGAGTTTCTCCCAAAGGTGGTTTTGGAGCTCCACATTAATCAGGAGATTGTGGTGCCTTTTTTCTGCCCTGACCCTACCTCTGACAAGGAGAGGGATCTCCACTTGTTAGATGTGGTGCGTTGTCTCAAGTTTTATGTACATTGCACTGAGTCCATTAGACAGTCTGACATGCTGTTCGTCATTCCTGAGGGCCCCAGGGCAGGGAGACCTGCATCAAAAGTGACTATTGTGTCTTGGATCAAGTCCACTATTTGTAAGGCTTACGAGCTAAGGAAGAAGCCTGTTTCCTTTCGGGTCATGGCTCATTCTACTAGATCTATTGGGGCTTCTTGGGCTTACAAGAATCAGGCCTCCGCTGGTCAGTTGTACAAGGCTGCCACTTGGTTGTCTGTACACACCTTTTCAAAACACTACCGTATTGATGTGCTGGTACCGGCTGACGCCAGTTTTGGGAGGAATATCCTGGAGGCAGTCTTGCCTGTCTAGGATCTTCTTCGGTTCTTTGGCGCTTCCTTCACTTTTGAGCCCTGTTGGCTCTAGTTCTGTGTGCTGTGTAACAGTTTCTAGGGTATTGTTACCCCTGTTCAGTGTCCATTGACACTTCATTTGTTTTGTTGGGCTATCTCTGATCTGATGGTTCATACCTGTTCTGGTGACTTTGGAGGCCTTGTGCCTGGTCGTTGCCTTACTTCCCACCTCTGGGAAACTCAATGGTTGGAAATCCCAAAGTTACCAGTAACCTGTATTGGATGATAGAGAAAAGAGGATTTTAGTCTTACCTATTAAATCCTTTTCTCTTAGTCCAAACAGGTTACTGGTCTCCCACCCTGTCAAGGGACCATGCTTGGCTCTCCTGTGGCAGACTGTGGGGATCCTTCGGGGTCATGCTCACAGGAGTCTTCTTTCCCTTCTACGATCTAGTCAATAGTTAGTGTCTAAAATCTTACTGGAGCTGGCTAGCTGCAGCCAATGAGAAAAGGTAGGCTCCATCCCCTGCATTCACTTCTGGAATTGTTCCTGTCTACTTAAAGGGGCAGATCGCCTACCCAAAGTTACTAGTAACCTCTTATTTCTTGGCATGTTTATATTTGTGGGCATTACATAGAGGCATGTAATATGGGAATATTTATGGCGCAAAGGGGTAAACAATGTCTTCATTCATGCTTGTTATTTAATATGTTCTTTTCTTTTACAGACAGAAGAAGAAAGAAGACTGAAGAGAACTCAGAAGAAAGACGAGAAGACAGAAGGAAGAGAAGACTGAAGAACAGAAGATGACCAGGAAGCTGTGGACTCATAGGGCACTCATTGGATTAATCCTACTAACTTTGGACATGTTTTAGGCACTTTGGATGTATTGATGTGGGGCTTAAGGCCCCATATCAATACATCCACTGAGGACTTTGGTTTTTTTTTGCCAGCTGCGTTAGCTGGCAAAAGATCCGATAAGGGACTTTATGGCTAACAAAACTGGAGCTTAAGTTTTATGAGGTAAGTGAGTCCCTTATCGGATCTTTTTCAGCTAACACAGTCCTTTAAATGGTAAATTGGAGCGTTTTTTTTTTTTATAATGGGCCAAAAAATATATTAGTGTAGCCTCCATATTTACATGATGAACTGCCGTTAGCATTCCAGAGAGCACAGTGAAAGGGAAGATATTGAGGCTAAATACAGGGAATGGTGATTAGTCTTGAATTGTTCCTATATTTACTGGAGGTAGAGGGTTTGTGAAAGGAGAGGGAACCAGGGTTTGGAGAGATATCTCCAGCTACCAGTAACAGAAGAAGAGGAAGAGAGAGACAGGAGATGAGATAGTGTTTTGTGTACATGTGGTTTCTTGTTTGTGTGTGGTGGGGGAGTGCATGAGAAAAGAAAGAGTGAGGGGCTGCCTGGGATTGAGCCCCATTAAGGTGCTTTGCTCCCAGGGACTCCCAAAAAATGGTGTTTGTGGTGGGCCAGGATGCAGTGCTGTGGTCAGCTGCTTATTGTGCCACCTTGGGCAAGGGGAAGAAGTAGGAGGGTGAAGGAGCTTGCCCCTTTAAAAGTCCAGCCAGCAGGGGCTGGCTGGCAGTACTAACCTTTTGTTCCTTTAACCCACAACCCAATCCATTGGTGGGACACACTGGCGAGAGACAAAACGGAGGTCAGCCTTGTAAATGCCAAGATTCAAGAAACAGATTGGAGGGCAGTTGATGCAGTGAGGTAATTCAGCATTCTCTTCCTCAGGGGGTGGGGATAACCTCAGGGGGTGGCCTTGGCTCAGTGGGCACTCCCTCCTATGGTTGATGCCCCTATCACTAGGCTTTCTAAATCCATTGCCTTGCCTGTGGCAGATTCTTCTGCTCTCAAGGATTTGGCTGACAGGAAGTTGATGGCTATTTTAAAGGCTACTTTTGTGACCAAAGGTGCATCTATGAGACCTACCTTTGCTTCATCTTGGGTGAATAGGGCCATTGCAATATGGACAGAGCAGCTTACTGCCGTTGTCCGTCAGAGTGTCCCTACAGCTTTTACGTCTTTTGGCTAACATCTCCGAGGCTCAGCATTACATTACTGATGCTATTTTTGATACTATCAGGGTAAGGCCTCTGCTCTGTCTTTGGCTTAAAATATGGTCTGCTGACTTGGTCTCCAAGAAATCCTTGCTTTCCCTTCCTTTTTTGGACATGTCCCTTTTTGGCCCTGAGTTGAAGAATCTCATCAGTGAGGCCACTGGGGCAAGAGCACCTTGTTGCCTTTGATCCCCAAGAAGAAACCTCAACTTCGCAGGGAACATCTTTTTCGTGCCTACCAGGATGAGTATGTGGACCGACCCCGGTGGTTCCTCAGGCCCGGTGCTCCTCCTCCAAGTCCAAACAGCAGTGGAGGCCCTGCACAAGCCCAAACCCACCAAATCTACTTCGGCATGACTAGCCGGACCCCGGACCGCACGCACCAGTGGGTGGTCATCTGCTGCACTTTCTCAGTGTTTGGGCAGACACCGTTGTGTATCCGTGGGTTTTACAGGTGGTTTCCAAAGGGTACAGGATTCCCTTCACGTCTCTTCCTCCCTTCAGGAGCCAGAAAAGCTTAATCTTTTCAACGGAGCTGTCCAGACTCTCTTGGACAAGGAAGTCCTGTAACCGGTTCCCAAACCAGAAATAGTTTTGGGCTTCTATTCCAGCCTATTTGTGGTCTCCAAGAAGATTGGTGGCTGCCGTCTTTTTCTGGACCTCAAGGATCTCAATTACTTTGTGGTCAAGGCTCATTACCACCAGGACTCCTTAAGGTCAGTCATTGCGGCAATGTGTCCAAGGGAATTCCTGGCCTCCTTGGATCTGCAGGATGCCTACCTGCAGATCGCTATTCATCCGGAGAGCCGACGGTACCTCAGGCTCACTTTCGACAAGGGGTATTTCCAGTTCTCGGCTCTCCCTTTTGGTCTGACCACAACCCCACAGGTGTTTGGCTCATAGAGGTTGCATCAAAGTGGACTGCAGTACAAGTGAGTGGTTGATGTTTATTAAGGGTTAAAAAAGTATATTAATTTAGTGTGGGTATTGCAAGGGTTTAAAAAAAATAAGTGTTGGGTTTACTGGAGTTTTTCTCTGGGCCTGTGTGATTAAGGGTGATTTCTAAGGGGAGTCACCTGGCTGCGGAGCTACTTTAAATAAAGTGCCATACCTCATTTGAGCTTGCTCTTAGAGGCTGCATCAAAGTAGACAGCAGACAAGTGGGTGATAGAAGGATGCGGGGTTAGTGGTGAAGATGGTGGAGTTGTAGATGAGGAGCGACAGGTAGGCAGCTGGGTAACAGTAAGGAGAGGAGGTAGTGGGCAGAGGAAGAGGAAGGCCAGTTCTGAGTTGACTCAGTCCAACAGATTTGCAAGATTGTGTGAAGATGTTGATGAAGATGGCTCAGAACTGGCAATACTTGAGTGGGCTGATTCCTCTAGCAGCCAGGGTAACTCCTTCCAGGTTAGATGGGATGCAGAGTAGGCAGAAACCAAGGAAGGTGGTGGTAATAGGGGACTCTATTATTAGGAGGGCAGATAGGGTAATCTGCCACCAGGAACGTGAATGCAGAAGAGTATGCTGTCTCCTGGGTGCTCGGGTTCGGCATATTGCGGACAGGGCTGACAGATTGTTAGGAGGGGCTGGAAGCGATCCAGCTGTCTTGGTACATATTGGTATCAATGACAAAGTGTGGGGAAGATGGAGGTCCCAAAAGAATGATTTTGGGGATTTAGGGTGCAAGCTCAAGGTAAGGACCTCTAAGGTAATGTTTTCTAAAATATTACCTGTACCATGTGCCAGTGCAAGTAGGCAGAGGTAGCTCAAGCATTGGTGTAGGTTTTGTTTTGTGTTTTTAGTGCACTGGGCTGACTTTGCTCTTGGGTACAATCTATATGGAAGTGATGGATTGCACCTAAATGGTAGAGGAGCCTCCATACTAGGGGAGAGAAAATGCTAAGAAGCTTGGAGTAGCTTTTAAACTAGGAAAGGGGGGAGGGTATAGATAGCAAAAATTGGGTAGATAAAGTAGATAGGAACCGGGTTCAAGTAAATGATTAGGAGGGTGGAGTAAGGTTGGGGATAAATGTAGTCAATAGGGAGGAACTCACAGTAAATGAAGATGTAGAAAAAAAGACATGTAGGGGGTAAAATATGTAAAGACTTCAAAATTAATTGTATGCTAGCAAATGCAAAAAGTATGGTAGATAAAATAGGAGAACTAGAATTGCTGGTGGTTAATGAGTAATTAGACATAACTGGTATAACAGAAACATGGTGGAATGATGCACATGACTGGACTGTAAATATAGAGGGCTATTCCCTGTTTAGAAGAGACAGAATTAATAGAAAAGGGGGAGGTGTGTTCTTATATTTAAAACCAGAGCTAAATACAATTTTGAGGGATGATATTAGTAAGGAAACTGAACATTATATGGAGTCCTTGTGGGTAGAAATTGAGACTAAATGTGGTGTAAAAGTTAAAAAAAAAAAAAAAAAAAAAAAAAAAGGTTTTGCTGTGTATATGCTACAAATCACCAAATACCGATGACAATGTTGAGGCCCAACTGCTATAGCAAATGAGGAAAGCTGCCCAGTTTGGGCGTATTATAATTATGGGAGATTTTAACTATCCAGATATCAACTGGAAAAATGAGACCTGTCAGAGTGCTAAGGGTAGTAGGTTTGTGAACATACTTCAGGAAAGCTATATGTCACAAATGGTGGGAGCGCCGACAAGAAATAACAATGTATTGGACCTAGTGATCACTAATAACACAGAAATGGTATCCAATATTATGGTAAGAGAACATTTGGGAAACAGTGATTACAACATGGTTACATTTGAGATCTGTCTGGCAAAGCAAAACTGTATAGGTTAGACCAAAACTTCAATGCAACACATAGACTGGGATACATTATTTAAAGGCAAAAATGCTGATGAAAAATGGTCAGAACTCAAATTTAGGTTGCAGAAATGTGCCCAACAGTATATATTAATGGGGAACAAATGCAAAAGATGTCAATCACAGCCAATGTGGTTAACTGCACATGTAAAGAAGGAAATGGCAAGGGAAAAAAAGCATTCAAACTACTTAAGTCTGAAGGAACTGAACATTCTTTCTTAAAATACAGGGAATGCAACAAAGATTGCAAAAAGGCAATTAAGGAGACCAATATAGATAATGAAACTCCAATTGCAAGGGAGAGCAAGACTAATCCAAAAAAAGTTTTTCAAATATATAAATGGCAAAAAAATTAAGAGGGAGTACATTGGACCTTTCAAAAATGAGATGGGTGAGTTGATTAGTGAGGATAAGGAAAAGGCCGATGTTTTAAACACTTTCTTTGCATCAGTATATAGAAGGGAACAAGGAATGGTAGAAGAGCCTCATCAAGTAACAAATAGTGATGAGCGAGCACCCCAATGCTCGGGTGTTCGGGTGCTCTGACCGAGCACCCCCTGAGGCTCGAGTGCTCGGCCGAGCACCCGAGCCCCATTGAAGTCAATGGGAGGACTCGAGCATTACACCAGGCACCCCCTGCTCTGATGAGGGGAGGGTGCCTGGTCCATAGGAAAATGGAAGAAAATGATGGAAACACCACAGAAATGGTTCAGGGACAGCATAGGGAGGATGTCTGGATGCATCTTGGACTCCAACATCGCTGCTGGGAACGATCTTTCGCCCGTAGTACACCATTTTTACAGACTGACCGTAAAACACACAAAAAGGAAAATAAAAACGACTTTAGGCGAAAAATTGTTACCAAACAGTATTTGCTGTATATTTACTTGTATATCATCTGCAAATTCTCCCAAAAATTTCCTTGATTTTCAGAACTGAGGCCATGATTAAGAGGGAAACGTGCGCAGAGGCAAATTCTCCCAAAAATTTCCTTGATTTTCAGAACTGAGGCCATGATTAAGAGGGAAACGTGCGCAGAGGCAAATTCTCCCAAAAATTTCCTTGATTTTCAGAACTGAGGCCATGATTAAGAGGGAAACGTGCGCAGAGGCAAATTCTCCCAAAAATATCCTTGATTTTCAGAACTGAGGCCATGATTAAAAGGGAAACGTGCGCTGAGCTGACCATCTAAAACATTATGGGTGAGGGTCTGCTGCAGAGCTGACCATCCTAAACATTATATGCGAAGGCCCGCTAGTGAGCTGACGCTATAAAACATTATATGAGAGGGCCCGCTAGAGAGCTGACCCAATAAACCATTATATGAGAAGGCCCGCTGGTGAGCTGACCTATATAAAAATTGTCAAACAGGGCCCGCTGGTGAGCTGGCCCTATATAAAAATTATATCACAGGGCCCGCTGGTGAGCTGGCCCTATATAAAAATTATATCACAGGGCCCGCTGGTGAGCTGGCCCTATATAAAAATTATATCCCAGGGCATATGGAAGAGGAGGAGGAGGATGAGAAGATTAAGAGTCAACCATATACCCGTTTTTTGGGTGGAAGGGGTGAATGGGAATACAGAGTATTCCCATCATTGTAAATAACATATATAAAGTGAGTTTATGTTCCCCCGGGGCTTTCCTCCAGTGGAGTGGAGAAGTCAGGGGAAATCCAGGCCTTGTTCATTTTTATAAGTGTCAACCTATCAGCATTGTCGGTGGAAAGGCGGATACGCTTATCTGTTATGATGCCACCAGCAGCACTAAATACCCGCTCAGACAGAACGCTGGCGGCAGGGCAGGCCAGCACCTCCAAGGCGTAGAGTGCCAGTTCATACCACGTGTCCAGCTTGGACACCCAGTAGTTGTAAGGCACAGAGGGATCATTGAGGACGCTGACACGGTCTGCTACGTACTCCTTCACCATCTTCCAAAACTTTTCCCTCCTTGTGACACTAGGCTGCGCATCAGGGTGAGGGTGCTGGCGGGGTGTCATGAAGGTGTCCCACGCCTTGGAGAGTGTTGCCCTGCCTTTCTCGGAACTGCTGTGTGCTCCCCTTTTCTCCCCTTCTCTGTTGGCCAAGGTAGCACGTACTCTGCCGCCAGCGTTGTCAGATGGAAAATTTTGGAGCAATTTTTCAACAAGAACCTTCTGGTATTGCACCATTTTGCTTGTCCTCTCCACCGGAGGAATGAGAGATGAGAAATTCTCTTTGTAGCGGGGGTCCAGAAGGGTGAACACCCAGTAATCCGTGTTGTTTAAAATGCGTATAACGCGTGGGTCACGGGAAAGGCAGCCTAACATAAAGTCAGCCATGTGTGCCAGAGTACCAACAGTCAAGATTTCGCTGTCCTCACCAGGAGGATGACTCTCAATATCCTCATCCTCTTCCTCCTCTTCTGCCCACCCACGCTGAAGAGATGGAACTAAAGTTCCATGGCTACCCTCTGTAGCGGAGGCAACCGTGTCTTCCTCCTCCTCCTCCTCCTCCTCCGCCTCCTCCAATTGTCGCTGAGAAGACGAAGTGAGGGTGCTCTGGCTATCACCTTGTGTAAGCTCTTCCTCCCCCATTTCCACCTCTTCCACATGCAAAGCGTCGGTTTTAATTGTGAGCAGCGAGCGTTTCAGTAGACACAGAAGTGGGATGGTTACACTGATAATAGCGTTATCGCCGCTCACCATCTGTGTCGATTCCTCTAAATTGCGTAAAACCTCGCAGAGGTCTGACATCCATTCCCACTCCTCACTTCTGATTACAGGAAGTTGAACGGAGAGGCGACGACCGTGTAACAGCTGGTACTCCACTACTGCCCTCTGCTGCTCACAAAGCCGGGCCAACATGTGGAAGGTGGAGTTCCAGCGCGTGCTCACGTCACACAGCAGCCGGTGAGCTGGCAATTGTAAGCGCTGCTGCAGCTTCAACAGGCCGGCCGAAGCTGTAGATGACTTACGGAAATGTGCACACACGCGGCGCACCTTGGTCAAGAGATCATGCACATTGGGGTAGGTTTTTAGAAATCGCTGAACCACTAAATTAAATACATGCGCTAGGCATGGTACGTGTGTGAGCTTGCCGAGCTCCAAAGCCGCCACCAAGTTACGCCCATTATCACACACAACCATGCCTGGTTGCAGGTTGAGTGGCGAGAGCCACTGCTCGGTCTGGTGACTAATCCCCTGCAACAGCTCTGAGGCCGTGTGCTGTTTCTCCCCAAGGCAGATCAGCTTCAGCACGGCCTGTTGACGCTTCCCCACTGCAGTGCTACACTGCTTCCAGCTACTGGCTGATGGGGGAGTGGCGCTGCGTGTAGAGAATTCGGAGGTGGAAATGGAGGAGGAGGAGCCAATAACGTAGGTGCTGGCGGAAACCCTGATGGAGGTAGGGCCCGCAATCCTCGGCGTGGGTAGCACCCGTGCCATCCCAGGGTCCGAGTCGCTCCCAGCCTCCACGACATTCACCCAGTGTGCCGTCAGGGAAATGTAGCGTCCCTGGCCACAAGCACTTGTCCATGTGTCAGTCGTTAAGTGGACCTTCCCAGTAACTGCGTTGGTCAGGGCACGGGTGATGTTACGGGACACATGGTGGTGTAATGCGGGGATGGCACACCGGGAAAAGTAGTGGCGGCTGGGGACCGCGTACCGAGGGACAGCTGCTGCCATCAGGCTGCGGAAGGACTCAGTGTCCACAAGCCTAAATGGCAGTATTTCGATGGCCAGTAATTTTGAAAGGTGTGAGGTTAGTGCTATGGCCTGTGGGTGGGTGGCTGGGTACTTTCTCTTGCGCTCAAATGCCTGGGGTAACGACATTTGGACGCTGTGCTGGGACAGGGAAGTGGATGTGGTCGCTGATGGTGCTTCAGATGGTACAGGTGCAGGGCGGGAGGTATGCGGGCCTGCGCCTTCGACAGGCGATTGGCCGGCACCGAAAACAGGGGAAGAGGAGGCAGTGGTGTGGCCTGCAGACACAGATGGGCGATCCAGGCGTTCCTCCCACTTACTACGGTGCTTGGATGCCATGTGTCGGATCATGCTGGTGGTGGTGAGGTTTCTAGTGTTCATGCCTCGGCTCATTCTGGTGTGGCACAGGTTGCAAACTACAATTCTTTTGTCGTCCGCACTTTCCTTAAAAAAACGCCATACCGCGGAACACCTACCCTTTGGCAAGGGAGATTTACGCAAGGGGGTGCTCCGTGGAACATTTGCGGGCCGGTTTGGTGCGGTCCGCCTTCTTTCTGTAGCCACACCACTGCCTCTTCCAGCCTGTTGCGGTGCTGCAGATGGCTCACCCTCAGGACTGCTGTCATCGCTCGGCTCTACACCTTCCCAGGTGGGGTCAGTCACCTCATCGTCCACCAAGTCCTCCTCCACTTCCTCACTCTGATCATCCTCCTCAAGTCTTGATCCCACCACATACTCAGTCATTGACAACTGTATAACATTCTCCTCAACAAGGTCTTGAGACGGAAATAGTGGTTGATTTAATGGCAACTGTGTCTCATCATCATCATCATCATCCACTACTTCCTTTGACCTTAAATGCCGTTCACATCTGTCATCTTCTTGTGATTGGGTAGCCTCTAGAGGTTGTGAATCAGGGCACAAGATGTCATGTTCCTCTGCAAGCGTGCTTGGAGAGAGGGTCAAATGAAGGATTGGTGATGAGACGAGCTCCTCACTATATCCCAGTGTGGGATCACTTCTTTGACCAGACCGTGTATGGTGGGAGGAAGGATGATCAGAGTGAGGATTATTTTGACCAGACTCTTGGCTACTGAGAGTGGACTTGGTGGAACACAGGGTGGTGCTTAACCGACTGGAAGCAGTATCAGCTGTCATCCAACCGACCACCTGTTCGCAGTGGTCGGACCTCGAGAGTGATGTCCTGCGACGCCCTGTAAAATTACACATGAAGCTAGGTATGGTGGATGTCTTTCTTTCTTGTGCTCTGGCACCAGGCACAGTTTCTCCGCGTCCTGACCCGCGCCCTGAACTATCAGGATCACGTCCACTTCCCCGTCCCTTTTTACCCGCCTTCTTCATCTTACACGGAATATGTGACTTTAATATTTGAGTTTGAAAACTTAACAGTATTTCTTACTATTCTGCAACTCTGCAGAGTACACAGAATAGGCTGCTAAACGGCGGTGAAACACACTGAATGGAATATGTGACTTTAATATTTGAGTTTGAAAACTTAACAGTATTTCTTCCTATTCTGCAACTGTGCAGAGTACACAGAATAGGCTGCTAAACGGCGGTGACACACACTGAATGGAATATGTGACTTTAATATTTGAGTTTGAAAACTTAACAGTATTTCTTACTATTCTGCAACTCTGCAGAGTACACAGAATAGGCTGCTAAACGGCGGTGAAACACACTGAATGGAATATGTGACTTTAATATTTGAGTTTGAAAACTTAACAGTATTTCTTACTATTCTGCAACTCTGCAGAGTACACAGAATAGGCTGCTAAACGGCGGTGACACACACTGAATGGAATATGTGACTTTAATATTTGAGTTTGAAAACTTAACAGTATTTCTTACTATTCTGCAACTGTGCAGAGTACATAGAATAGGCTGCTAAACGGCGGTGACACACACTGAATGGAATATGTGACTTTAATATTTGAGTTTGAAAACTTAACAGTATTTCTTACTATTCTGCAACTCTGCAGAGTACACAGAATAGGCTGCTAAACGGCGGTGAAACACACTGAATGGAATATGTGACTTTAATATTTGAGTTTGAAAACTTAACAGTATTTCTTACTATTCTGCAACTCTGCAGAGTACACAGAATAGGCTGCTAAACGGCGGTGACACACACTGAATGGAATATGTGACTTTAATATTTGAGTTTGAAAACTTAACAGTATTTCTTACTATTCTGCAACTGTGCAGAGTACACAGAATAGGCTGCTAAACGGCGGTGACACACACTGAATGGAATATGTGACTTTAATATTTGAGTTTGAAAACTTAACAGTATTTCTTACTATTCTGCAACTCTGCAGAGTACACAGAATAGGCTGCTAAACGGCGGTGACACACACTGAATGGAATATGTGACTTTAATATTTGAGTTTGAAAACTTAACAGTATTTCTTACTATTCTGCAACTCTGCAGAGTACACAGAATAGGCTGCTAAACGGCGGTGACACACACTGAATGGAATATGTGACTTTAATATCTGAGTTTGAAAACTTAACAGTATTTCTTACTATTCTGCAACTGTGCAGAGTACACAGAATAGGCTGCTAAACGGCGGTGACACACACTGAATGGAATATGTGACTTTAATATTTGAGTTTGAAAACTTAACAGTATTTCTTCCTATTCTGCAACTGTGCAGAGTACACAGAATAGGCTGCTAAACGGCGGTGACACACACTGAATGGAATATGTGACTTTAATATTTGAGTTTGAAAACTTAACAGTATTTCTTACTATTCTGCAACTCTGCAGAGTACACAGAATAGGCTGCTAAACGGCGGTGACACACACTGAATGGAATATGTGACTTTAATATTTGAGTTTGAAAACTTAACAGTATTTCTTCCTATTCTGCAACTGTGCAGAGTACACAGAATAGGCTGCTAAACTGCGGTGACGCACACTGAATGGAATATGTGACTTTGATATTTTACAGTTTGAAGACTTAACAGTATTTCTTCCTATTCTGCAACTCTGCACAGTCCACAGAATGTGCTGCTAAACTGCGGCGAAGCACACTGAATGGAATATGTGACTTTGATATTTTAGTTTGAAGACTTAACAGTATTTCTTCCTATTCTGCAACTCTGCACAGTACACAGAATGTGCTGCTAAACTGCGGCGAAGCACCCTGAATGGAATATGTGACTTTGATATTTTAGTTTGAAGACTTAACAGTATTTCTTCCTATTCTGCAACTCTGCACAGTACACAGAATGTGCTGCTAAACTGCGGCGACGCACACTGAATGAAATATGTGACTTTGATATTTTAGTTTGAAGACTTAACAGAATGTGCTCTAATCTGCAACTTTGCACACTAAACAGAATGTGCTCTAATCTGCAACTTTGCACACTAAACAGAATGTGCTCTAATCTGCAACTTTGCACACTAAACAGAATGTGCTCTAATCTGCAACTTTGCACACTAAACAGAATGTGCTCTAATCTGCAACTGTGCACACTAAACAGAATGTGCTCTAATCTGCAACTTTGCACACTAAACAGAATATTTTTTTTGTTTTTTTTTTTGTTTTTTTCCCCCCACACAAAATAACCTGCTGCCCCCACACACAGTAGTCCTAAAAAGGACTTTTGGTTCTTTTTTTTCACAAGTTTGTTTTTTTTCCTCCCTACACTGCCTTTCCCTTCCTATCCTCAGCTCTCCCTGGCTAAGACTGAGCCGAACTCGATGGTCAGGTGCTATACAGCACCTGACCACGGGTTCTGGCCAGCCAATCAGTGTAATGCCAGCAGCCAACATGGCTGCTGGCATTACACCGATGTCAGAGCCTCCCTGCACGTTTATTGGCTGCGCAGCAGCCGCAAAACGTGCGGGGAGGAGACCCGAACATGGCGGGCGAGCACATGCGGTACTCGTACGAGTACCGCCATGTGCCGAGCAGAGCGATGCTTGAGCTGATCCGAGCATCGGCCGAGCATGCTCGCTCAACACTAGTAACAAATAAAACAATACAATTATTAGATATTGGGTTAACTCAAGAAGATGTTATAATTTATTTAGAATGAGTTCAAAATGCCACAACATTCAATCACTGCAAATATCTTGACTGTGTTAGGAGGCTAAGTGGTTCACCTATATTGGTAGAGAATAAAGTGGAATATCAATATTTATTTTTTCATGTTTTATTTAAAAAGGATTGGCTACTAATCTCTCAGATCTGACTGGAAGACAACACTCCTGGCAAGAGGTGGATTACATAGCCTCTTGACACAGTTTAAACAATTGCAGTGAGCGAATATAGCCTTATCTCAAACTCATTCAAAACACTTCAGACAAGAGGTGAACCACTTAGCCTCCTGACACAGTCAAGATATTTGCAATGAGCGAATGTTGTGGCATTTTAAACTCACTTGAAATAAGTTATAACTTCTTCTTATTAACTGGCTAAGCGTGGACAACACCCGGGATTATTTTAATCCCTTATAATTAACTGTTCTCCGTGTTAGCTACTTCCAAATACTCATTTTTTGCAACACTTGCATATTAGTTCTCGCAAGACAGAAGAATTTCCAAAGTGCAAGAAATCATAGAAATATTAGCGCTAACAGAGAAGTATATATCTCTGTGATCCAGATGGCTGCTCAGAGACATGTAGAAGAGCTCACATTGCAGCTCAGTTAACCCTCATTCAAAGACAACTAATCATTTCCTAAAGGGCCCCTTATTGCAACATCCACACATAACTGACCGCTTACTTCATTTTGCTATGAATGTTTTAATAACAGCCCGGATGCAGCAAGGATCAATACAGTACTCCATTTGCTAGCAAGTCAGGGCCATTCATGGACTTGCAGGTACAAACTCCAGTAATGGCAGTATCATTTTAAAGGGATAGTAATTTTTCGTTTTATCTTTATTTTATTTTGTAGCCATTAAAAAAACATGAAGAACGATATAAGTCTTCTCTCTCAAACCTTTATGGTTTAAGAGATATTCACAAACGAAGTATTACTATCCCTTTAACATTACTGCTGTATGCAAATGTTTGGGGAGAAGGCTCATGTAAATAAGACCCTCATATAGGCGATAAGTTCTTTAAATCTCTAGAACCTAAGTGACAGTCGAGTTAACTATCTAGAATTGGCAACTTAAAAGAGCAGTAAACTTTTGTTATGAAAACACATATTTTACAGAGCATTTCCTGCTGAATAAAATAAGGTCACTCCCACTGCTGTCAGATGTTTTATTCAAAAATTATAGCAGTTTAAATAATAAGGAAGTGAATTTACTGTGTTTACTTCCTGATAGCTCTAACTGACAGGAAGTGACTCAGCAGTTTCTACCACATTCTATGGAGAACTGTATGTCTCTGACTTTCCTCTCCATTAGAATCTAACAGGAAATCTAATTAGAATTTGACCACTAGAGGGCACTGCTAATGTAAAAAAAACATGGGTTTAAACTGTAATAACTCTGGAAATATAGATCTCTCAGCAGTGGGAGTACCCTTATTTTACTCAATAGGAAAATCCCTACAAACTATATTTTTTCATAAAAAAAGATTACTGCTCCTTTAAGTTACAGTCTCTGAATTATTCCTTTCAATTTTGCTAACACGATCAGGGAAATACTACATACAGGAGATTGCTTCTTATAAATTGTCTACTGAATTTAGTGACAGCCCCTGCTCGTGAGTTTTATTAATCATTTTTTGGGGAGATTATCAGGTGTCTTTAGCACCATGTAAATTCAAGAGAGTTACTTACATACAATAATCAAGGATTTTTCAATCCTATTCCTATTTGGTAACAGAGGCCGCTCTGCTAGCGACTCGATTTTATTCATTATCCTTAATAAAGATTTGGATTTTAATTTATTGTTCCTTTTCCCATTGTCCTTCTCTCTCTGCTTTGTAGTCTGAGATTTGAAAGCAGGATCTGACAGTAAGGGTTATTTATAAGTGTGCAAACGTGATAAATTATATTTTTTCCTGCAAAAGGGGAGAGATTCTCTTTGTCTCAGATTTTCTTACCATTGCACCTCACTGAGATCCTTAACACAAGCACAATTGCTTCAATGTATGGTATGCAGTCTACAGTCTTGTTTCTTATGTACAGCTGGACCCCATGTACAGTGCTCCCCACTCTTACCTTTGGACCCCCATGCCCTGTCCTGTGTACCACTACCTCTTCCTCACTCCATTTTACCAATGCCGCCCATATTCCCTCTCTCATTTGCCACTGCCTTCTGTCTTTTTCTATTTACCACTGCCCCATGCCCTCTTCCATGTACCTTTACCCCCCTTCCTACATGTACCATAGTAACAGTTACATAGTAAATTAGGTTGAAATAGCACACAAGTCTATCAAGTTCAAGCTTTGCCTCATAATCCCAAAAAATGAATTAGTCTAGTTATTGGAATTTACTGTTTTACTTACTAATACGCAGTATAACCTTGTATGTTCCCTCTTGAAAGAAATACATCTAATCTTCTCTTAAATGTATCCATTGTATCTGCCATTAGTACATACTGGGCAATTTAACAGACCTTTTACCGTAAAAAACCTTTCCTATTCTGAAATTGAAACCTCCTTTCCTCTAATCTTAAGGGGTGTCCTCTGGTTATTTGATCAGGCCTTGGAATGAATAGCTCACCAGAGCGATCCTTGTATTGATCTCTCATATACTTTTACATTTTGATAAGATCTCCTTTTAGTCTTCTTTAATCTAAAGCAAATAAACCAAGTTTGTCTAGTTGTTTCTCATAAGTTATCTTCCATTCCCTTAATTATTTTGTTTCTCTCTCTATGCTCTCTCTAGTTCTAGTATATCCTTTTTCAGAACTGGTGCCCAAAACTGCACTGTATATTTGAGGTGATGTGTTACCAACGATTTGTACAAAGGCAATATGATGTTATCCACTCTTGCTTCAATACACCTTTTTATGCAAGACAGGACTTTGTTTGCTTTTGCTGCAGCAATTTGACACTGATCACTATTTCCAAGTTTGTAGTTTACCAGGATTCCCAGGTAAACTAAATGATTCTATTAAGTTCATAAGTAGCTTAAAGATTTGCTCATCCCAAATGAATGGTTTTATACTTTCATACATCAAATTTCATATTCCATTTATTTGCCCAATCTTCCATTTTATGTAAATCCCTCTGCAGAGAACAAACATCATGCTCAGAATTTATTGCCCTACATAATTTAGTGTCATCTGAAAATATTGAAATATTTCATACTATACCTATTTCCAGGTCATTTATAAACATATTATAGAGCAGTGGACCTGAGGTACTCCTCTCTCAACTTTTTACCATTTACAACACCTATCCTTCAACCAGTTTTCTATAACGTTGCAAAGCTTATCCCCTAGGTCCAATTTTCCATTATCTAGATTGCTACTTCATACAAATTAAAAAGATTTGTTTAGCAAGAGCTATTCCTCATAAAAACATGCTGATTCCTACTAAAAATGTAATCCTGAAAATAATTCCTCAGTACAACTGCACTGTCCCCCTACCTCTCCCATGTACCACTGTCCCCATGTATGAGTGACTTTCTTTCCTTTCTCATGTACCACTGCCCCAAAACACACTTCCATGTACCACTGCCCCCAGTCATTTAACAGTGTCCAAAGTGTCACCAGTCAGTGTGCAGCTCCTTGGCTCCTCTCTCTACGGCTCAGGGCAGCCCTCCAGTTGCAGTGCACATCTAGTGAATGAGGACACAGCAACAGCCTCCCACCCCACCCCCCGTGTGAGGCTCCTGGGATATGGCCTGGGGTCCAGGTGAAAAGGCAGTCGCAGGTATGTTGTCTCGCTGCTGCAACTCACTCATGCACAGTAAGGCAAGGACATGATGTGATGGGTGGGAGTGGGGAAATCAATGAGCAAGTCTAGGCAGTGAAGGTGTCAGGGCACATGATGTCAAGGGAGGGAGTGGGAAACATCTTGAGCCTGTCCCTCCTGACGTGGGAGCACAGGGAGGTAAAGGGGCAGGAGAGGCCTCAGGCACTGAGGGCTGTGTGGGGAACATGGGGAGGAAAGTGAAGGGGGTGAGACTGTGTGAGTGAAATCACTATGGTAACCGAGGAGAGAGATGGAGGTGGAGGAGAGATTGTGTATCTTGAAGACACACTGGAGATGATGGGATCAGGTTAGGGATTTTTTAACAGGTGTATGAGGATAATCAGAGTTGATCTCAGGACAAAAGATGAGTGGATCAAGGGGTATAAAGGGTGAAGGGGGCAGGTGTGGATTAGGGGAAGAAAAATAAAGCTGTGGGTGCTGTATTGTAATTCCAGCAGCAATTTCAGCGCGAGACATTGAAAATGGTGGTGGGGGCACAAATCAGTAAGTGAGAGTGGGAATACCAGGCCATGTTTGAAAATGGGAATGTGGGAGGTGACAAAGGAGGTGGCGACTATGATTGCAATGCAGCATTTGCACTCATGGTCACTCCTATCAAAATACCACCCCTAGGCTTCACCCTCCTGGCCACTCGTATCAAAATCGCACTCTTAGGCTTCTAACTGATAGAGAGGATTGCAATAACTCCTCCTTACTGCTGCCACGGGGTGTGTCTGCCAAAATCCAATGACTGTCTGGGTGCTGTACTTAGCAGGAATAGGTACAAACAGCAAAAAGATAAGTAAGCACTCTCAGGTCTTTGAAAAAAAGTGAATTTTACTTAGTATCAATGTTTCAATGTGCAATGTGGTCCAGACGAAAATGTGAATCGCACATTGAAACGTTGATACTAAGTAAAATTCAATTTTCAAAGACCTGAGAGTGCTTACTTATCTTTTTGCTGTTTATATATAGCTATATATATATATATATATATATATATATATATATATATATATATCTATATATATAAAAAAAGACTTTGTGCCTGCCAAAACACACCCAGGGGAGGCATAAAGCAGGAGTTACTATTCCTATTGGGTGATTCAATCATGCAGGGAGTTGGCCCGCCCCCACTATGCAGCCCGCCCACCACTATCAAAGTCAGAAAAAAACAATATGGCCGCCACTTGCTCCTACACCACAGACAAACACACATGCCTCACTCATAATGCACCAAACTCACACACATGGCTCACTCACACAGCACCACACAAACACACACACATGCCCCACTCACACACACAGACCACCACACACAATGCCCCACTCACACACACAGACCACACACACACACATGTCCTACTCACACAGCACCAAACACACATGCCCCCACTCACACACACAGCACCACATACACACACAAAGAAATAAATATGGCTGACACACACACACACTCACTCACCCTGACTCCCAGTGGCCTCAGCAGGACCTGTAGTGCAGCACCAGAAGAACAAAATGGCACTCAAAGGGTTAAGGTAGGCCCTCATTGCTCAATTATTTCTTCACTGTCATCATTTGGCATGCAAGACACAGGACAGACAGCCATCAGATTCACACTTAACTCACTGACTGCCACAGGGTTGTGTATCAAGTTTTAGCCCTCAGGGAGTGTGTTCAAACCCCTCACATTGTAAACTTGCATTTCCCTCCCACATCTCCTCCTTACCCAGCCTATTACTAGCACTTTTCCCACATTTATGTTAAGCCCCGCCCCCTACTCGCGATTAAGCCCTGCCCCCTTTTAACCCAGATTGCCCCTTTTGTCTCTCCACATCAGTCCCCAATAGGGACTCCACAAGTCAAAGTTCCCAGGTATGAACACACTTCCCACTGCTATTTAACTCTGACATGCCTCTGTATATCTTAACCCTTTGACTGCCAGAGGGGTGCACAACTCATGAACGCATGTGTTTCTGCTCATATATGTTGCATGTGTGTTTGTGTCCATTTCTGTTACATATATGTGTCCATGTGTGCATCTCCAGTGTGTTTGTGTGTGGGCGTGTCTTTTGCATGTTTCTGCCGCTCACTGTGTGTATGTGCATACCTCCCAACATTTCACATGGCCAAAGAGGGACACTGTAGTTTTAGGTGATATTGTTGGGGCGTGGCTGGTGGGCAGGGCATTAGTAAGAATTTTTAGGTTATTTCATGACCTATTACTGGCTATTTATGTAACTGAATAAATGATTTAGTGCAAGACCAAAGTATTTTATTTGCACAGACTAATGTATACACACATATACTGAAGTGTATTGCTTTATTGCTGGAGAGCAAAGTAATACACACCACACAGTCAGGGCTGGTGCAAGGATTTTTGCCACCCTAGGCAAAACCTAATTTTGCCGCCCATTTCGCTCCGCCCCTTGTGTCCCACCCCTTTATACCCTGCCTACTTATACCCAACCTCTTTTCATGATTGTCCCCTCTCTGCCCCCTGGGCCAGTCTGCCCCTGGTCTGGAGATGCCTGTAAGAGATGCCCCCTACCAGCTCCAACCTGCCCCTTATCAACTTCACTTTGCCACCATCAGCTCCACTTTGCCACCATCAGCTCCAACTTGCCACCATCAGCTCCACTTTGCCCCCCATCCACTCCAACTTGCCCCCATCAGCTCCACTTTGCCCCCCATCCGCTCCAACGTGCCCCCACCAGCTCCACTTTGCCCCCATCTGCTCTAACGTGCCCCCACCAGCTCCACTTTGGCCCCTCAGCTCCACTTTGCCCCCATCAGCTCCACTTTGACCCTGCCTACTTATACCCCACCTCTTTTCATGATTGTCCTCTCTCTGCCCCTGGTCTGGAGATGCCTGTAAGAGATGCCCCCTACCAGCTCCAACTTGCCCCTTATCAGCTTCACTTTGCCACCATCAGCTCCACTTTGCCACCATCAGCTCCAACTTGCCACCATCAGCTCCACTTTGCCCCCCATCCACTCCAACTTGCCCACATCAGCTCCACTTTGCCCCTCATCCGCTCAAACGTGCCCCCACCAGCTCTACTTTGCCCCCATCTGCTCTAACGTGCCCCCACCAGCTCCACTTTGGCCCCTCAGCTCCACTTTGCCCCCATCAGCTCCACTTTGACCCCCATCCTCTCCAACTTACCCCCATCAGCTCCACTTTGCCCCCCATCTGCTCCAACTTGCCCCCACCAGCTCCAACTTGCCCCCACCAGCTCCACTATGCCCCCATCTGCTCCAACTTGCCCCACATCTGCTCCACTTTAAGCATGCATGGGATAGGCATAAGGCGGTCCTTAACATAAGAAAAGACCAAGGACCAAAAAAGGTTTGAGGTTGTGTGTGGTTTTTTTTTTTTTTTTTTTTTTTTTACATAGTAGGAAATTGGGCAGACTAGATGGGCCGAATGGTTCTTATCTGCCGTCAAATTCTATGTTTCTATGTTTCTATGTTTCACTTTGCCCCCCATCCGCTCCAACTTGCCCCCCATCCGCTCCACTTTGCCCCCCCTCAGCTCCAACTTGCCCCCCCTCAGCTCCACTTTGACCCTCATCCGCTCCACTTTGCCCCCATCAGCTCCAACTTGCCTCCACCAGCTCCACTATGCCCCCTCAGCTCCAGCTTTCCCCTAACAGCTCCAACTTGCCCCCATCATCTCCACTTTGCCCCACATCCGCTTCAACTTGCCCCCTCAGCTCCACTATGCCCCCTCAGCTCCAACTTGCCCCCCATCACATACCTGTAGCTCCCGCGCAGTCTTCTCTTCAGTAGTGCAGAGCGCGGCGGGAGATCATGACTCCCAGCGCGCTCTGCATTACTAAAGATCCGACCAGATGAGGGAGCGCTGTAGCGACACAGACCTGACTGTGTTGTGGTTCCTGGCGTGGTGTGTGCGGGTGCACCTCTTCTCCGCTGCATGCCCGCGCCCCCAGTACGTGTGCGCCCTAGGCCGGCGCCTACCTCGCCTATAGGTGGAGCCGGCCCTGCACACAGTCTGACCTCCTAAAAAGAGGGACAACAGGGTGGGAAAGAGGGACAGAGGGATTTGGGTCTAAAAGAGGGACTGTCCCTCCTAAAGAGGGACACTTGGGATGTATGGTATGTGTCTGCCTGTGTGTTGTATATGTCTGTGTTTATCAGTGTGTCTGCATTTCACACATGTGCGCCCAACGGTCATAACATGACGGGCAACGCCGTTCCACATTGCTAGTATATATATATACACATAGATATACAGTATATCCCCTCTCTCCACCTCTCTTTTCTTTCCCTTAACGCTATCTCTCTCCCCCTTTTCTCTTTCTATCCCTCTCTCTCCATTCTGTCTCCTCTTTTTTCTCTCCCTTCTGTCTCTCATTGTTACTGTCTCTGTCTACTCTGCCTACCTCTCCTTTTCTGTTCTTTGCCCCTCTCTATCTCTCTCATTGTTTCTTTCTCTGTCTCTCTCTCTGTCTATTCTGACCACCTCTCCTTTTCTGTTCTTTGCCTCTCTCTCTCATTGTTACTGTCTCTGTCTCTCTCTGGTCTATTCTGCCCACCTCTCCTTTTCTGTTCCTTGCCTCTCTCTCTCATTGTTTCTGTCTCTGTCTCTCTGTCTATTCTGTCTACCTCTCCTTTCCTGTTCCTTGCCTCTCTCTCTCATTGTTTCTGTCTCTGTCTCTCTGTCTATTCTGTCCACCTCTCCTTTCCTGTTCCTTGCCTCTCTCTCTCATTGTTTCTGTCTCTGTCTCTCTGTCTATTCTGTCCACCTCTCCTTTCCTGTTCCCTGCCTCTCTCTCTCTCACTCTCACTTCCCATATAAAAGACACATTGTACGTCCAGGTTCTGTGCCACTGGTAACCTTTTGTCCCACATTTTCAGGCACCTGATACAGGGGACATTACCCTCCCCCTCCCTGTGTCTCAGGAGACAAGGAGACTTTACAGATTGTAATAGGAGTGATACACTGAGCAAGATGCCAGTCTCTGTACCCTTCACCCTATCAGTGTCTAGAAATATACCCTGTCCTATGCATGAGCACATGTGGCTTAACCCTGTGAGTGCCAGCGAGGAAAAGCTGCACCTGTATTTCAATCATATTTTCCCTGAGTCATACTGAGACTGATGTACTGATCAGCAATTCTGGAACAAACTAAATGCACGCATTGCAATGTGTTCCACAGCATACCCCTCTGGAACTCAAAGGAATTTTAACCCCTTGAATTCAAGAGAGCTGAAAGTTCCACTTAAATCAATGTGAATTTTTATTTGTTCCCTATGGTAATCCATGTTAAACCTGTTCACTAACATCTCTCCAGCTTGTTAGGTCATACTGCACTGGCTCCATAGAATAACATAGGAACTGGAAAGGTAATCAGACAGGAGGAGTTATGTCCTTCTTATCACACAGTGGTGCATCTCAATCTGTAGTGTATATAACCAAAGATCTCCCACAGAATGACATAGGAACTGGAGAGTTTATCTCACTGGAGAAGTTATCTCCTCTTTATCACACCTTAGTGCATCTCCCCTGTAGTCTATAACTAAAGATCTTCCATAGAATAACATAGGAACTGGAGAGTTTATCTCACTGGAGAAGTTATCTCCTCTTTATCACACCTTAGTGCATCTCCCCTGTAGTCTAGAACTAAAGATCTCACATAGAATAACATAGGAACTGAAGAGTTTATCTCACTGGAGAAGTTATCTCCTCTTTATCACACCTTAGTGCATCTCCCCTGTAGTCTATAACTAAAGATCTTCCATAGAATAACATAGGAACTGGAGAGTTTATCTCACTGGAGAAGTTATCTCCTCTTTATCACACCTTAGTGCATCTCCCCTGTAGTCTATAACTAAAGATCTTCCATAGAATAACATAGGAACTGGAGAGTTTATCTCACTGGAGAAGTTATCTCCTCTTTATCACACCTTAGTGCATCTCCCCTGTAGTCTATAACTAAAGATCTCCCATAGAATAACATAGGAACTGGAGAGTTTATCTCACTGGAGAAGTTATCTCCTCTTTATCACACCTTAGTACATCTCCCCTGTAGTCTATAACTAAAGATCTCCCATAGAATAACATAGGAACTGGAGAGTTTATCTCACTGGAGAAGTCATCTCCTCTTTATCACATCTTAGTGCATCTCCCCTGTAGTCTATAACTAAAGATCTTCCATAGAATAACATAGGAACTGAAGAGTTTATCTCACTGGAGAAGTTATCTCCTCTTTATCACACCTTAGTGCATCTCCCCTGTAGTCTATAACTAAAGATCTCCCATAGAATAACATAGGAACTGAAGAGTTTATCTCACTGGAGAAGTTATCTCCTCTTTATCACACCTTAGTGCATCTCCCCTGTAGTCTATAACTAAAGATCTTCCATAGAATAACATAGGAACTGAAGAGTTTATCTCACTGGAGAAGTTATCTCCTCTTTATCACACCTTAGTGCATCTCCCCTGTAGTCTATAACTAAAGATCTCCCATAGAATAACATAGGAACTGGAGAGTTTCTCACACTGGAGAAGTCATCTCCTCTTTATCACATCTTAGTACATCTCCCCTGTAGTCTATAACTAAAGATCTCCCATAGAATAACATAGGAACTGGAGAGTTTATCTCACTGGAGAAGTTATCTCCTCTTTATCACACCTTAGTACATCTCCCTGTAGTCTATAACTAAAGGTCTCCCATAGAATAACATAGGAACTGGAGAGTTTATCTCACTGGAGAAGTTATCTCCTCTTTATCACACCTTAGTACATCTCCCCCTGTAGTCTATAACTAAATCTCTCCCATATAATAACATAGGAACTGGAGAGTTTATCTCACTGGAGAAGTCATCTCCTCTTTATTACACCTTAGTACATCTCCCCTGTAGTCTATAACTAAATCTCTCCCATAGAATAACATAGGAACTGGAGAGTTTATCTCACTGGAGAAGTTATCTCCTCTTTATCACACCTTAGTACATCTCCCCTGTAGTCTATAACTAAATCTCTCCCATAGAATAACATAGGGACTGGAGAGTTTATCTCACTGGTGAAGTTATCTCCTCTTTATCACACCTTAGTACATCTCCCCTGTAGTCTAGAACTAAATCTCTCCCATAGAATAGCATAGGAACTGGAGAGTTTATCTCACTGGAGAAGTTATCTCCTCTTTATCACACCTTAGTACATCTCCCCTGTAGTCTATAACTAAATCTCTCCCATAGAATAACATAGGGACTGGAGAGTTTATCTCACTGGTGAAGTTATCTCCTCTTTATCACACCTTAGTACATCTCCCCCTGTAGTGTATAACTAAAGCTCTCCCATAGAATAACATAGGGACTGGAGAGTTTATCTCACTGGTGAAGTTATCTCCTCTTTATCACACCTTAGTACATCTCCCCCTGTAGTTTATAACTAAAGCTCTCCCATAGAATAACATAGGGACTGGAGAGTTTATCTCACTGGTGAAGTTATCTCCTCTTTATCACACCTTAGTACATCTCCCCCTGTAGTGTATAACTAAAGCTCTCCCATAGAATAACATAGGGACTGGAGAGTTTATCTCACTGGAGAAGTTATCTCCTCTTTATCACACCTTAGTACATCTCCCCTGTAGTCTATAACTAAATCTCTCCCATAGAATAACATAGGGACTGGAGAGTTTATCTCACTGGTGAAGTTATCTCCTCTTTATCACACCTTAGTACATCTCCCCCTGTAGTGTATAACTAAAGCTCTCCCATAGAATAACATAGGAACTGGAGAGTTTATCTCACTGGAGAAGTTATCTCCTCTTTATCACACCTTAGTACATCTCCCCTGTAGTCTATAACTAAAGCTCTCCCATAGAATAACATAGGGACTGGAGAGTTTATCTCACTGGAGAAGTTATCTCCTCTTTATCACACCTTAGTACATCTCTCCTGTAGTCTATAACTAAAGATCTCCCATAGAATAACATAGGAACTGGAGAGTTTATATCACTGGTGAAGTTATCTCCTCTTTATCACACCTTAGTACATCTCCCCTGTAGTCTATAACTAAAGCTCTCCCATAGAATAACATAGGGACTGGAGAGTTTATCTCACTGGAGAAGTTATCTCCTCTTTATCACACCTTAGTACATCTCTCCTGTAGTCTATAACTAAGGCTCTCCCATAGAATAACATAGGAACTGGAGAGTTTATCTCACTGGAGAAGTTATCTCCTCTTTATCACACCTTAGTACATCTCTCCTGTAGTCTATAACTAAGGCTCTCCCATAGAATAACATAGGAACTGGAGAGTTTATATCACTGGAGAAGTTATCTCCTCTTTATCACACCTTAGTACATCTCTCCTGTAGTCTATAACTAAAGATCTCCCATAGAATAACATAGGGACTGGAGAGTTTATCTCACTGGTGAAGTTATCTCCTCTTTATCACACCTTAGTACATCTCCCCTGTAGTCTATAACTAAATCTCTCCCATAGAATAACATAGGAACTGGAGAGTTTATCTCACTGGAGAAGTTATCTCCTCTTTATCACACCTTAGTACATCTCCCCTGTAGTCTATAACTAAAGATCTCCCATAGAATGACATAGGGACTGGAGAGTTTATCTCACTGGTGAAGTTATCTCCTCTTTATCACACCTTAGTACATCTCCCCCTGTAGTGTATAACTAAAGCTCTCCCATAGAATAACATAGGAACTGGAGAGTTTATCTCACTGGAGAAGTTATCTCCTCTTTATCACACCTTAGTACATCTCCCCTGTAGTCTATAACTAAAGCTCTCCCATAGAATAACATAGGGACTGGAGAGTTTATCTCACTGGAGAAGTTATCTCCTCTTTATCACACCTTAGTACATCTCTCCTGTAGTCTATAACTAAAGATCTCCCATAGAATAACATAGGAACTGGAGAGTTTATATCACTGGTGAAGTTATCTCCTCTTTATCACACCTTAGTACATCTCCCCTGTAGTCTATAACTAAAGCTCTCCCATAGAATAACATAGGGACTGGAGAGTTTATCTCACTGGAGAAGTTATCTCCTCTTTATCACACCTTAGTACATCTCTCCTGTAGTCTATAACTAAAGATCTCCCATAGAATAACATAGGGACTGGAGAGTTTATCTCACTGGAGATGTTATCTCCTCTTTATCACACCTTAGTACATCTCTCCTGTAGTCTATAACTAAATCTCTCCCATAGAATAACATAGGGACTGGAGAGTTTATCTCACTGGTGAAGTTATCTCCTCTTTATCACACCTTAGTACATCTCCCCCTGTAGTGTATAACTAAAGATCTCCCATAGAATAACATAGGGACTGGAGAGTTTATCTCACTGGAGATGTTATCTCCTCTTTATCACACCTTAGTACATCTCTCCTGTAGTCTATAACTAAATCTCTCCCATATAATAACATAGGAACTGGAGAGTTTATCTCACTGGAGAAGTTATCTCCTCTTTATCACACCTTAGTACATCTCTCCTGTAGTCTATAACTAAGGCTCTCCCATAGAATAACATAGGAACTGGAGAGTTTATATCACTGGAGAAGTTATCTCCTCTTTATCACACCTTAGTACATCTCCCCTGTAGTCTATAACTAAAGCTCTCCCATAGAATAACATAGGAACTGGAGAGTTTATCTCACTGGAGAAGTTATCTCCTCTTTATCACACCTTAGTACATCTCTCCTGTAGTCTATAACTAAGGCTCTCCCATAGAATAACATAGGAACTGGAGAGTTTATATCACTGGAGAAGTTATCTCCTCTTTATCACACCTTAGTACATCTCCCCTGTAGTCTATAACTAAAGCTCTCCCATAGAATAACATAGGGACTGGAGAGTTTATCTCACTGGAGAAGTTATCTCCTCTTTATCACACCTTAGTACATCTCTCCTGTAGTCTATAACTAAGGCTCTCCCATAGAATAACATAGGAACTGGAGAGTTTATCTCACTGGAGAAGTTATCTCCTCTTTATCACACCTTAGTACATCTCTCCTGTAGTCTATAACTAAGGCTCTCCCATAGAATAACATAGGAACTGGAGAGTTTATATCACTGGAGAAGTTATCTCCTCTTTATCACACCTTAGTACATCTCCCCTGTAGTCTATAACTAAATCTCTCCCATAGAATAACATAGGGACTGGAGAGTTTATCTCACTGGTGAAGTTATCTCCTCTTTATCACACCTTAGTACATCTCCCCCTGTAGTGTATAACTAAAGCTCTCCCATAGAATAACATAGGAACTGGAGAGTTTATCTCACTGGAGAAGTTATCTCCTCTTTATCACACCTTAGTACATCTCCCCTGTAGTCTATAACTAAAGCTCTCCCATAGAATAACATAGGAACTGGAGAGTTTATCTCACTGGAGAAGTTATCTCCTCTTTATCACACCTTAGTACATCTCTCCTGTAGTCTATAACTAAATCTCTCCCATAGAATAACATAGGAACTGGAGAGTTTATCTCACTGGAGAAGTTATCTCCTCTTTATCACACCTTAGTACATCTCCCCTGTAGTCTATAACTAAGGCTCTCCCATAGAATAACATAGGAACTGGAGAGTTTATCTCACTGGTGAAGTTATCTCCTCTTTATCACACCTTAGTACATCTCCCCCTGTAGTGTATAACTAAAGCTCTCCCATAGAATAACATAGGAACTGGAGAGTTTATCTCACTGGAGAAGTTATCTCCTCTTTATCACACCTTAGTACATCTCCCCTGTAGTCTATAACTAAAGATCTCCCATAGAATAACATAGGAACTGGAGAGTTTATCTCACTGGAGAAGTTATCTCCTCTTTATCACACCTTAGTACATCTCCCCTGTAGTCTATAACTAAAGATCTCCCATATAATAACATAGGAACTGGAGAGTTTATCTCACTGGAGAAGTTATCTCCTCTTTATCACACCTTAGTACATCTCCCCCTGTAGTCTATAACTAAAGATCTCCCATAGAATAACATAGGGAACTGGAGAGTTTATCTCACTGGAGAAGTTATCTCCTCTTTATCACATCTTAGTACATCTCCCCCTGTAGTCTATAACTAAATCTCTCCTATAGAATAACATAGGGACTGGAGAGTTTATCTCACTGGTGAAGTTATCTCCTCTTTATCACACCTTAGTACAACTCTCCCTTATGTAAAAGAGAGATCTGGAGCAAGTCTGAAGAAAACCCAGCGGGACCACAGCAGACAAGTATACATCCCACTGATTTAAATGGGGCTCTGCTTATTTCAGTTTGAATTTGGGACTCTTATTCGTCCCCTATGATTTAGCCGCTTTGCAATGCATCTGATGCACTCTGTCATTTAAAGGGTTAAACTGGCTAAGTGCAGACTGCTCTTTTCAGGTGAGATTGCTAAATACCTTTTTTTTTTATATTTATTCTGCAACTGCAATTTCTTTATCTCACAGTAATGTGAAAGGTATGTAGTGCAGCATTACTAACCGCAGGTTCAGATTCCTGACTGCACTAACAGCAACAAGTAGAGGTTTCTTTGTGTTTTTCTTTGAGCAAGGCTCAATATGCCTAAAATAAAACCCAGACCTTCTCATTAGAGGACCCAGCACCCAGTTTATTTAACAGTTTATGTATTATTGTCATGTACATTTTATATGCTAAATTGGCCAGTTTATTAATTTACTAGTTTTAACACTGGCGGCGCTGTAATTATGCGCAGTACTGACTGCCCGCACTGCGGCTGATACGGAGCAGGCCGCTCCAAATTCAGAGAATAGTCCTCTCTGCGCACCCAAGATGATGCTGTCTCTACTGCACATGATGGCTTCTGACAAACATCCTTAGCGAATTATAATATAGGACTAGTTACAAAGCCCGTATATGTGAGCTGATCTGGAGCATATTAACATATATTAAACTAGTGAGAATGTTAATATATTAGTTAGTACTAAAGCTCCGGAGCATAAATTAATCGTGCACAATAAGAAACAGTCCGTATCCAATATATAAGAACCAATGTTGGTTAATAGTATCTGCAATAATGAATTGTCAATGTGGTATTCCTTAGAAGCTGTAAGGACCCAGCTATATGATGTATCTGACTGACAGAATCATATCACAATCTTCTTTATTGGGTATGTAGGTCTTATAACTTAGATGTTATATTCGGTTATTTCAGTGTTACGGTTGGCAAGCAAAACCAGGAGTCAGACGGTATAGTTAATAGAACCTTTATTATGAGAATAATGACAGTAATGCAATATATAAATAAACACACAGTGGGTGATTGAAACTGCGAGCACTGTATCAGGAATAGCAGTCTCCCAATCTCTGCACCACACTGTCCGAGACTAGGCCTCAGCCCACTGGCGTCTCGTGGTAAGGTAACGCCCAAGAGATACTGACTCAGCCTGCAGTAAGTAGCTAGGAGTCTGCTAGAGCCCCAGGTCAGTACTAGGAAGGATGTCTGAATAACGGAACCAACACACTGAGTGAACAGACAGAGCCTTCTAGTAAGCACCAGATAGGATAGTCAGACAAGCCAAAGTCATACACGGAGCGGGTAGTCAGCCAGAGCCACAGGTTTGCACCAGAAAGGATATCCACTGAAGCGATGGAATGCTGGATGCGCAGTGGATAGAGCCCCAGGTGAACACCAGAGTGGGTAGTCAGACAAGCCAAAGTCATACACGGAGCGGGTAGTCAGCCAGTGCCACAGGTTTGCACCAGATAGGATATCCACTGGAGCGTATGTTTGCTGGATGCACAGTGGATAGAGCCCCAGGTCAACACCAGAGCGGGTAGTCAGACAAGCCTAAGTCATACACGGAGCGTGTAGTCAGCCAGAGCCACAGGTTTACACCAGAAAGGATATCTGAGCCAAATCAGAACACCAAGGAGAATAGTCAGACAGAGCCACAGGTCAACACCAGAATGGATGGACAGACAAGCTGGATCATACACAGGAATCAGGAATACTAGAAAATGCTAGTACTGCTCAGAGCAACAACGTAAGGGTGACTGAGTCAGGACTCAGTCTGCCCTTTAAACCCCTCCACAGGAAGTGGGTAGGAGGAGCAGCTAGAGGGAGGAAGTAGGTAGGAGGAGACTACAGGAAACAAACTCACATAAAACAGAGGCCTGCAGCATGCTTGAAGCCTCTTGCCTGCAGATGACGTGTGGAAAGATGCCGAGCGTTGCTGAAACGGCGGCGCTGGAAACAAGGTACTGTGACAGTACCCTCCCTTCAAAGACCCCTCCTCCGAGGGACTGGACCAGGTTTGTCAGGGAAACGTGCATGGAATCTGCGCACCAGGAGAGGATTGTAAACATCAGCAGCAGGGATCCAGGAGCGCTTCTCCGGACCATATCCCTTCCAATGGATAAAATACTGTAAACGTCCTCTAACCATATGGGAGTCCAGAATACTTTGAACCTCATATTCCTCGTGATCTGCAACTATCACTAGAGCAGGATGGACAGGAGCGGAAGTATACCGGTTGCAGACAAAGGGCGTTAACAGGGATACATGAAAGACATTATGTATCCGCATGCTGGCAGGCAGTTCCAATGCGTAAGCCACCGGGTGGATCTTGCGCAACACCTTGAAGGGACCAAAAAATTGAGGAGCCAGTTTATTGCATAGGACCTGGAAGTGCAAATTACAGACAACAACCACACTCTCTCTCCAACCTGGAAGGTCGGTGCTGGCAGACGTCTATGGTCAGCCTGCCTTTTTTGCCACTGCACTGAACCACGTAGGGTATGCTGTACCCGAACCCATGAGGAATGGAGTGCCTGCAAATGCTCATCCAGAGCTGGAATAGCTGTGCACGGAAGGTTTCAGGAAGAATAGAGGTTTGGAACCCGTAGTTAATCAAGAAAGGGGAACTCTGAGTGGAAGAGTTCACCGCACAATTTCTGGCAAACTCCGCCCAGTGTGACAGGGTAGCCCAATTGTCGTGGTGGTCAGAGACATAGCAGCAGAGAAATTGCTCCAAGGCTTGGTTCGACCTTTCTGCCGCACCGTTGGATTGCGGATGGTATGCAGAGGAGAATGCCAATTGAATTCCCATTTGAGCACAGAAACACCTCCAGAAGTGGGACACAAACTGGCTTCCTCTGTCAGCCATCTTTGAGAATTTGTCCACAATCATAAGTATTGCAGTAAAGCCCATGGACCTTGGAAGGTCGACCATGAAATCAATGGATAAGTGAGAGCAGCGGCGTTCCCCGTTGGCCACAGGCTGAAGTAAGCCAACCGGCAGATTTCGGGGAGACTTATTTTGAGCACACGTGGTGCAGGCAGCAGTAAAGGCGGCACAATCAGAGTGGAGGCTAGGCCACCAAAATAGTCTAGACAAGGACCAGATTAACTGTCTCTCCCAATATGGCCAGCGATTTTGGAAGCATGGTATGTCTCCAGGATTTTAATGCGGAATTGAGCCGGTACAAAACATCTCCCACTAGGAGTCTCTGCTGGGGCAGATGTTTGGGCAGCCAGCATCTCCTCTCCCAGACGAGAGGTAATACAAGTACGAATCGTGGCCAGAATGCGATCAGCAGGAATGATCGGAGCGGGGGGAACCTCCTCCTTGGACCTACTACAAAATTGTCATGACAAGGCATCAGCCTTAACATTTTTCGAGCCTGGAAGGTAGGAAACCACGAAATTAAACCTGGATAGGTATAGTGCCCATCTGGCCTACCGGGAGGACAGCCGCTTGGCTTCAGAAAAGAATGTCAAATTCTTATGGTCCGTAAGAATCAAAATGGGGGAACTGGTACCCTCCAACAGACGATGCCACTCTTTCAATGCCAAAATTATAGCCAGCAACTCCCTGTCACCAATCTGATAAACCCTTTCCACCTTAGATAGTTTTTTCGAGAAGTAGCCACAAGGGCGCAAAGCCTATTCAGGAGCTGGCCATTGAGAAAGGAGGGCGCCTACTCCAATCTCTGACGCATCAACCTCCTGGGTAAAGGGCAGGGCGGGATTGGGATATACCAGGATCGGAGCTGCAGAAAATGCTACTTTGAGATTATCAAAAGCAGAAAGTGCATCAGAAGACCATTCTAACACTTTGGCTCCTTTCCGCGTCATGTGTGTGATGGGTTTTACAATGGTAGAGAATTTTTTTATAAATTTATGGTAATAGTTTGCAAAGCCCAGAAATCTTTGAATTGCCTTCAGTCCATCCGGAAGAGGCCACTGAACCACAGCCGACAGCTTTTTGGGGTCCATCGCGAACCCAGATGCAGAGATAACATACTCAAGAAAGGTAACTTGGTTTTTGTGAAACTCACACTTTTCCAACTTGCAGAACAAGTTGTTTTCTCTCAGGAGAGAAAGGACCTTGGATACATCCGTATAGTGGGCCCCCACCGTTGGAGAATGGATAAGGATGTCATCCAGATGTACAACAACACAGCTTTACAAAAGTTCTCTCAGGATGTCATTTATGAATTCTTGGAAGACAGGCGAAGCGTTGCACAGGCCACCGAGCATGACCAGATATTCATAATGCCCGCTCCGGATGTTGAACGCTATCTTCCATTCATGCCCTTGTTTAATCCCGACCAAATTGTAAGCTGCCCTCAAATCAGGCTTAGTAAATATAGTAGAACCTTTGAGGAGGTCAGACAGCTCAGTAATCAATGGTATGGGATACACATAATTTACCATCAGCTTGTTTAAGACCCGATAAATCGATACAAGGGTGTAGTTCTCCATCCTTCTTTTTTACAAAAAAAATCTAGCACCCACAGGGGATGAGGATTTCCGAATTATGCCCCTCTCCAAGGCATCAGTCACATACTCCTCCATGACCTTATTCTCTTCCACAGATAGAAGGTACGTACCACCCCACGGAGGGGAAGTCCCAGGCAGAAGCTCAATCGTACAATTGTGCGGTCTATGAGGAGGTAGTGCTCCGGCCTGGACTTTGTAAAATACCTCGGAAAACTGCGAATAGACCTCCAGTAGGCCTTGAGACGCAGCACAGGCAAGTCTGATGGGACGTGAAAGACACAACTCCTCACAGAGAGTCCCCCAGGACAATATCTCACACTTGCTCCAGTCAATTTTAGGGTTATGCAATAGCATAGGCAAAGCAATGTGTTGCTGACTTCTCTGGGCTCAACGGGTTAAGTCTGTACCCAGGAATATACAAATAGAGTACCATTATGTATCTTAAAATAAAATATGCCCCAAAGAACAAGTGCGCAAATATGCTACAGATATTAGAAATCTATAAAGTAAATTCTTAGCTTTATCATGTAACTGTCTCCTCTGCTGTGCGTGGCTGCAGAGACGGTGGCAGCGGAGACAGTGCCATGCACCACAGGTCCCCCTTCCTTTCGTGCCAATGCCCTTTCCACATTGAGAGAATTAGAGCAGAGTCTGCCTTTATATATGGGCAACGTCTGATCCAATTCCCTCACAGCCATTGGCTGAGTTGTGCTTACACAAACACACACACACATCCCAGCCAATCAGTTTGAAGCACAGTCGCTCAAATCTGATTGGCTGGGATGTGTGTGTAAGCACATCTCAGCCAATGGCTGGGAGGGAATTGGATCAGAGGCTGCCCATGTTTAAAGGTAGTCTCTCCTCTAATTCTCTCAATGCAGAATGGGCAACGGCCCGAAAGGAAGGGGGACCTGTGTTGCACGGCACTGTCTCCGCTGCCGCCTCCTACGTGGCCACGCACAGCAGCGGAGACAGTAGGGCATAATCATGTATAAAAAGCGGTATAGATGCAAGGGTTGGGAATATAATTTAATTCCTGTTCTTAAATAGAAATTATTGAACCGGAAAAAATGCAGAGACGTGCAACAAAACCGATAAAGGGATTGGAGGATCTGAGTTATAAAGAGAGACTAGCCAAACTGGGTTTGTTTACATTAGAGAATAGACATCTAAGCCGTAATATGATTACCATTTACAACTATGTTTAAGGTCAGTATAAAGGACTCTCTATGGAACTATTTAATCAAAGACTTGAACAAAAAAAATAAGAGGTTATCCATTAAGACTTGAGGAAAGGCCCTTTTGTCAAAAACAAAGGCAGGGATTTTGTATAGTAAGGACAGTAAAGTTATGGAATTCTTTGCTGCTGAATGCTTTGTATGGGGACTTCCAATGACTAGTTACATAACTAGAGTACAGGAGAGAAGTGAGTCAGATCACGAGCTACAGAACTGTACCAATACCCGCTGAAGTTCTGTGGACCATTTGCAAGTGACATGAGGACAATTGATTAACATCACTAAATAGGTGTGTTTTCAGGGACCATTTAAAGATCTGGGGGGTTAGGAGAAGGTGTCTTGGAGCTTAGATGGCAGATCCATAGAATATGTGCAATACAGAGAAAATTCTGTAGATGGGATTGGGAGGACATGACAAGAGGAGATGTTGTAACACTTGATTAAAAACTTCTACTTTAGATCTACATGAGTTATCACTTTGGATAACTTCCTCCCTTGTGTCTGCTGAATGGTCTGCATTCCTCTTCAAAGACAAATGTGGCTTTGAATTTGTTTAACATGACACAGAAAAACTGCTAACAATGTTAGAATTTCTTCTGTAAGGAAACTTAACATTTAAAAATGAAAAAAGTCCTAAACCTTCAGATCACCTGTGTACACAGCCTTCATCAGTAAAATAAAAAAATAACCTTTTAAAGGAGCAGTAAACTTTTTTTATGAAAACACATATTTTACAGAGCTTTTCCTGCTGAATAAAACAAGGTCACTCCCACTGCTGTCAGATGTTTTATTCAAAATTTATAGCAGTTTAAATAACCAGGAAGTGAATTTACTGTGTTTACTTCCTGATTGTTCTAACTGACAGGAAGTGAATTTACTGTGTTTACTTCCTGATAGGTCTAACTGACAGGAAGTGACTCCGCAGTCTCTATCACATTCTATGGAGAACTGTATATCACTGACTTTCCTGACTTTCCTCTCCATTAGAATCTAACAGGAAATCCAATTAGAATTTGACCAGTAGAGGGCACTGCTAATGTAAACAAATATGGGTTTAAACTGTAATAACTCTGGAAATATAAATCTCTCCGCAGTGGGAGTACCCTTATTTTCCTCAATAGGAAAATCCCTACAATATATATTTTTTCATAAAAAAAAGTTTACTGCTCCTTTAAGGACCGGAGGGGAATGCAACACGCACAAATATATTTGACTGCTATATGAAGGACTAATACATAGTTAAGTGCCTTTTAAATTTGCTTTGTGTAGTCAGCCAAGCAGATCTGCAGCATAATGCATTTGTTATGCAGGCCTGTAATGAATATCTGAGAAATAAGTCATGGCTCTGTCGTACAGAAATATGACTCACTTTGTTACTGTTCTACACACATGTATGAAAAATATTGTAGGCACACACAGTTGGTTTGATAAATAGTTCTTTCTGTAAAGTGCTATTTTGAAGGCTCAGAGCCTTCAGGATATTGGGCATTATTGTATACTAGTTGAACAGCCCATTACACGGGCAACAGTGCCACTTCCACCCGGTCGCGGGGCAGTCACGCGCAATAGAGACTTCCCGCTCCACGGCTGATGCAGAGCTGGACGCTCCTTCGGAGAGCCCAGCTCTGTATCAGCCGCGGTGCGGGCAGTCTCTACTGCGCATGACTGCAGCAAGCGCAGCAGTGTCTACTGCGCATGTTGAGGCGTTACACACGATTTAGTGAATTATTATATAGGACTAGTTGAAGAGCCCGTTACAGGGGCCACAGTGCCACTGCCGTCCAGTTGCGGGGCAGTCATGCGCAGTAGAGACTGCCCGCGCCACGGCTGATACAGAGCGGGACGCTTCTTTGGAGCGTTCTGCTCTGTATCAGCCTTGTCACAGGCAGTCTACTGCGCATGACTGCGTCGTTACACACATTTTAGCAAATTATTATATAGGATATCAAGAAAAAAGTATGCCCACATACAGCACCAGACCCACCTTAATTAAGTAAGTTATAAGGCAAAAATCAATGAGTCATCATTACTCAAGGAGTGAAAATTCTCTCAAGTATTCTTAAAGGAGCAGTAAACTTTTTTTATGAAAACACATATTTTATAGATGTTCCCTGCTCAATAAAACAAGGCCACTCCCATCACTGTCAGATGTTTTATTCAAAATTTATATCGGTTTAATTAATCAGGAAGTGAATTTACTGTGTTTACTTCCTGATATATCTAACTGACAGGAAGTGAATTTACTGTGTATGCTTCCTGATAGTTCTAACTGACAGGAAGTGAATTTACTGTGTTTACTTCCTGATAGTTCTAACTGACAGGAAGTGACAGGCAGTTTCTATCACATTCTATGGAGAACTGTATGTCACTGACTTTTTTGACTTTCCTCTCCATTAGAATCTAACAGGAACTCTAATTAGAATTTGACCACTAGAGGGCACTGCTAATGTAAAAAAACCATGGGTTTAAACTGTAATAACTCGGCAATGGGAGTACCCTTATTTTACACAATAGGAAAATCCATACAATATATTTTTTTTTCTTAAAAGAAGTTTACAGCTCCTTTAAAATATAACCTTTATTGTATATAAAAATTAAAATTAAAAAGCAAGTGAATTTAAAACCAAAAGTTAAGAACGCCCCTTAAGACTTATAGTAAGTTATTAAATCATCAGCTCCATTATGCAGGTGGCGTTGTTAGATGCTAAATAATATGCTAGTTGTCTGAGGCACTAAACGTAATATGTACTCACTAGTTGAAGAGCTCGTTACAGGGGCCACAGTGCCACTGCCAGCCGGTCGTGGGGCAGTCATGCGCAGTAGAGACTGCCCGCGCCGCGGCTGATACAGAGCTGGACGCTCCTTTAAAGCGTACCACTCTGTATCAGCCTCGTCATGGGCAGTCTCTACTGCGCATGACTGCATCGTTACACACTTTTAGTGAATTATTATATAGGAGGATTATTGAATGTGCTTCAAGTGCTATGGTAACAAAGTAGTTCCCTAGATCAGGGACAATAATACAAAATATTGAATCCTTTAGGATAGGTTCAGGACTGTTATGTAGCTAGATTATGTCACTTAAAAAAGAGGCGCTAATGAATTAGCTCTCTATTGGATGCATCATTGAGCGATTCATGTTACACCTCACTGAGTTTTCTTATAGAGGATATTGCATATTGTCTAACTCTTTATCATTGTATCAACAATGTAGCATGCATTTATCCCTATATTGAGTCAACTGTCAGATGAATCCAGCACCGTGTTTGTCTCTGATATACTGCAATTTAATATAGTATCATGTAATTAACTCCTTGTAATTTGCTAACATTAACTTATACGGTATATGTGGTCCCGTATCTTTTGTAATGGTGTTCGGTACTGTATATCCTAAGTAGCGGAGTTACCTACTTCATTGGTTGTAATCATACAGCTGTCAGGTGACTCAATATAGCTTTTGGACTTGGGAGCACCTAAATTAGTGCCTTATCATGCCTTTGATTTCTTTATTGTTCTTCTGTAATAATATACGGTATGTGAGGATCAGTGTCCTATTATGCAATACTAAAAGTCTAAAACCTCAAGTTGTTATTACGTTAAATCTCCTAGGTAATGTAGCGAAAAGTAGCATCCATTTATATTAGAGATAACCTATTGCTTCTACAGTCTTCCTTAATTCCCCCTATCACCCTTTGAAAAAGCCCGCAATTGGCGAAACGTGCGTCAGGGTAGACGGACGTAGATTACTGTTTGTCCGTATTTTATTTATAAAATTTGCTCTAATAGCGTACTAGTAATAGATTTTTCTGGTTGTTAGGGCTGTACACAGCGACGTGTCTCTAACTCAATAATTTTTGCTGACCATACCTCACTTGCAATCTATTTTTGTGCAACGACCTTTCAAGACCAAGAAGCAAATGTTAGGGGGAATTAAGAAAAGACTGTAGAAGCAGTAGGTTATCTCTAATATAAATGGATGCTACTTTTCGCTACATTACTTAGGAGATTTAACATAATTACTAAAAGTCTAAAACCTCAAGTTGTTATTTCGTTAAATCTCCTAGGTAATGTAGCAAAAAGTAGCATCCATTTATATTAGAGATAACCTACTGCTTCCAGTCTTTTCTTAATTCCCCCTATCATTTGCTTCTTGGTCTCAAAAGGTCATTGCACAAAAATAGATTGCAAGTGAGGTATGGTCTTCAAAAATCATTGGGTAAGAGACACGTCGCTGTGTGCAGCCCTAACAACCAGAAAAATCTATTACTAGTACACCATTAGAGCAAATTTTACAAATAAAATACGAACACACAGTAATCTATGTCCGTCTACCCTGACAAATGTTTCGCCTATTGCGGGCTTTTTCAAAGGGTGATAGGGGGAATTAAGGAAGACTTTAGAAGCAGTAGGTTATCTCTAATATAAATGGACGCTACATTTTGCTACATTACCTAGGAGATTTAACGTAGTAACAACTTGAAGTTTTAGACTTCTAGTATTGTATTATAGGACACTGATCCTCACATACCGTAGATTATTACAGAAGAACAATAAAGAAATCAATGGTATGATAAAGCACTTATAACAAAAAACTATCCGGCGCTGTATATATACATGAAAAAATCTCCAACTACAAATGTATCACTACACAATTTGAAAAAAAACAAGACTTTATTTTGTCATATTCTATCATGTGTCCACAACACAAAAATATTAAAGTCTTAATCAACTTAATAGAGCTGTTAAAATAAGAAAAATGAATGATGGGATAAAATACAATCGTGTGTACAAACCCAAAATATCTCTTTTGTGACATCAGTTCATATCCCAAACAATGCTATAGGTATAGTAATATAAATAGACAAATATATGTCTATTATTTATGCCCTAAATGTTTACACAATATATAACATTCTCTATAAGCACATAAAGTAAATTTTATATAAGATCTTAACACCTTAGCATGCGATTATATAGTATGTTACGTCATATAACGTGCAAATTGTCTGTCTCCTCTGTCATACGGCATCTGTATTCACGGACAAAACCAGAAATCAGCACAACACATCAAACTTGGAAACCATAAGGCATTACCATCGTGCAGACAAGAAAGTATGCAGTCGGACGATTAAAAATCCGAAAAAAGTCCACTCCGCAATTGCTTACCAATCAGCAGTCCCTATCAGCCTAAAAAAATGGCTCCAAATTTAAAATGAGTATATTGCCATATCCCCGGCCCTATCCCCAATACAGTTGTACAAAGGAAGACCAGAGCCAAATGCAAAACAAAAACACTATGGGCTGTATGTACAAAGGGATAACGACAAAATAATGTATGAAAGACAAAAATAAGTAATTGTATTTATAAACGACATATTTTCTATACAGTATACAACAAAAAACTAGTAATGTCCGTTGTGTACGACACAACACCAGAATTGACAGGCAAAGGGGCGGGGCAAGGATGTGGCTAAACTATTCTCCAGTGTCGTATAGAGGAAGAGAAAATTTGTTGTAACTAATGACAAAAAAAGTCTTACAAAAGACAAAATTTGGACGTTAAGAAAAAAGTGGAGGGAATGAGAATTTTTGTCTCCATTTGATCTCTGTGGCCATAAGTCCAGTCTTACATATGGTCCAAGAGAGCAGTTCCCAAGAGATTAACCAAATCCAACATAATTATACTCTTATTTTATTAAACCTTTGGATTCTAGAGCGTCTCCAGGAGACATCTCTAACTTCCAAGGAGCTTATCCTCTTACCGCCCGAGTACGTACATGTATGTCCTGAGTGGATGTCCCATGTATGTCCCGAGAGGATGTCCCAGGTAGACATAGGACGTACATGTAGTCCTGGAAGTCATTTAAACAAATTTAAAAAATGTTTGGCGGGCGTTATGTGCCGACTGTGTGCGTGCGCGGCCGATCACTAAGGGGTTATACAGAGAAATGTCATTTTACACATGGAGACTTTGCTGTGGATCGGGGTATTGAACCAATCAAGGCATTTTCAGTACTCAGAGATTAAAGGAAGAAAAGCATCTAAACATGGACATGAGGTCATATATGCTTAATCCCTTAAGTGCCATAGGGACAAGCAATGCACTCACTTAAGTACACATTTAAGCAGCAGGCTGAGTTGCTCAGCCCGCTGCTTAAATGTGTACTTAAGTGAGATTATTACATATGATTACACATTGTTGGCCAGCTTTAACATATAAACCAATATATTATATACAGTATATCTGCAGTTTCTTCTATATCAGTGGTGACCAAGTTCAGTCCTCAAGAGCTACTAAAAGGCCTGGATATAAGGATTTCCTTGTTCGAGCACAGGTGGGCCAATCAAATTGCATGAGCCATTGACTAACTCACCTGTGCTTAACCAGATTACCAATTAGAGTCAGGAAGGAATAATCCCCCCCCCAAAACTTGGGACTAGATTGGAAATGGCTCCAGAGGGCTTTTTTTTGCCATCTTCTGGATCAACAGGGATGTTTTTGGCATGGGCTGGACTTGATGGACGTATGTCTTTTTTCAGCCTTATCTACTATGTTACTGTGATGTCAGATCAGTGTATATACACGGTCTGATTTACAGGCATATGGAGATTATCAACCCGTCTCCGTTCTGTAGAGTTGCGTCCACAAATAGATCCAATATTCTTTTTTTTGTTCTTTGCATCTTGACTTTTTAAGCTTTGATAAAGCGATTTTGAATTGCTAAAACGCGTAAGCCTTATGTCAACTTACATAATTATTTTATTTATTTGTTTATTCTTATAAAAAGTTTGTTAAAATTTTTCATTTAAAAACTCCCAGCTTATTTATCTACATGAAGACTAATATCAGATCTATTTGTGAATACAACTCTACAGATCCCGAACGGAGACGGGTTGATAATCACCATATGCATGTAAATCAGACCAGGTATATACACTGATCTGACATCCAAGAAATGTGACTACCTGAATTATCAGTACTTATATTTACAGCATTACAGTTTTATTGGCAGAGCCGGATTTGCCATAAGGCAGAGTAGGCATCTGCCTACAGGCGCACCCCACAGAGGGGTGTCTGTCATTGGAATCAATATTTTTTTTATTTTTTTAAAATATTTTCATTCACCCTACCCGCTGCCTGCCGCCCGGTGAGATCCTGCTGTTGCTCCCTCGGTGGCTCTTTAGTAATGCAGAGCGATGACATCATCTCCCAGCGCTCTGCATTCCTAAAGAGAAGACCACGCGGGAGCAACGGGGGCTACAGTTCTATGCAGAATCAGGCACAGACTTTTTCTGCCGCTGGACCACCAGGGAGGTAGGGAACAGGGCAAAGTGGAGCTGATGGTGCAAGTTGGAGCTGATGGGGGTAATGTGACGGCAAGTTGGAGGTGATGGGGGCAAGTCGGAGCTGATGGGGGCAATGTGGAGCTGATGGGGGTAATATGAGGGCAAGTTTGAGCTGATGGGGCAAGTTTGAGCTGATGGGGCAAGTTGGAGCTAATGGGGGCAACGTGGAGCTGATGGGGTAATGTGAGGGCAAGTTGGAGCTGATGGGGGTAATGTGGAGATGATGGGGGTAATGTGAGGGCAAGTTGGAGCTGATGGGGTAATGTGACGGCAAGTTAGAGCTGAAGGGGGCAAGTTGGAGCTGATAGGGGCAATGTGGACCTGATGGGGGTAATGTGAGGGCAAGTTTGAGCTGATGGGGCAAGTTGGAGCTGATGGGGGCAAGTTGGAGCTAATGGGGGCAATGTGGAGCTGATGGGGTAATGTGAGGGCAAGTTGGAGCTGATGGGGGTAATGTGAAGATGATGGGGGTAATGTGAGGGCAAGTTGGAGCTGATGGGGGCAAGTTGGAGCTGATGGGGGGTAATGTGAGGGCAATATGTGGGGGGTAATGTGGAGATTTGGAGCATTGTGGAGGTGTCCAGTGGAGATGGCCAATGGGGGGGGTGCTTCAGATTTCTGTGCCTACAGGCTCCTGAGATGTAAATCCGGCGCTGACTATTGGCCCACTTTTCCTTTTTTCTTGTTTCCATGTATGGACAGTATTGAAATAACACTCGCCATGGTCCAAATACTATGAAGATTAATTGGAGCTGCTGTTTTTATGAAACATTACTATCCCTCTATGGGTCTAATGAGGACTAACTGCAGCCCCTATGGGTTAGAAACACGTGGTCAACTGATTTTAAAAGTTCCCAATTAGCACATAACTTTTCTAAAATACCAGCAAAATTGTACCAGTGTTGCTTGGGGTCGTTAACTCTTTATATAATCTGTCTCATTATGTAGCTCACTCTACCAGTTTATCCCACTTTGTATATAATCCTCATGTCTCTGGGCTATGAGGTTGAACTGTACGGACCTGTGTCTTTTTTCAACCTAATTTCCTGTGTTCCTGTGTCATTGCCTCCCATTGTTGCTGTCTGAATCAGTCTCTATTTCTCTTCCACACTCTCTCTTGCTACTTTCCATCTCCCATTTCTATTCTCTCTCTCATTTTCTATTGCACAATTCTCTTCTATATTCTTGTACTCTCTGTTATGATCTGTTTGTTAGTCTATTTGCTTGTCTGTCTCTCTGTATCTCCACCTGTCTGTCTGTCTCTCTGTTAGTCTCTCTGATTGTCTTGTCTCTCTCTCTCTCGCTCTTCCTCTCTAATGTCCAGTCTCTCTCTAGCTCTTCCTCTCTTATGTCCAGTCTCTCTTTCTGTCTCTCTGCCTGTCTGTCTATCTGGTTGAGGGTGATTGGAGTGGAAGACTCTCGGAGTTTGGTGAGTAATTCTTCCTTCCCCCAGATCAGTCTGTTAACCTTTTGAGTGCCAGAGTGGTATGGAATGCATTGCGTTGCAATGCATTCCGTACCACTCGGGCACTCAAAGGGTTAACTGTTGGCTGTAGTCCTGGACACCCATTTGACAATTATACGTATTAATGTGAATAGAATTGTATGCTCCAGTAATCACAAGGCCAGTTGCCATTACTATGCTGACTCCACATTTCAGTGAATCTTGAATTACTTAAATACAGCATAAGTTCACTGGATATTAAAGGGATAGTAATACTTTGTTTTATCTTTATTTTATTTTGTAGGCATTAAAAAAACATGAAGAAAGATATAAGTCTTATCTCTCAAACCTTTATGGTTTGAGAGATATTCACAAGCAAAGTTTCCCCTCCCGCCCCTTTTACCTAGTGTAAGCCATCTCTTCTTAGATGTGGAATGCAGTCCATAGACCAGACAGATAACAGCAGGGGACAATCTTCTTCCTATGAGAACAATGAAAGCCCTGCCCCTTGACAAGTTTTTCAGGTTATTCTCTTATCTTAATTGATGATTGTCCCTCTCTGCAGTCTACCTGGGCACCTCCCTTCTGATCTGGCTGAACAGTGTTACATCAGTAAAAGGGGCGGGATGGGAATACTTTGTCATTGAATTACTCTTGAACTACAACTCTGACAGAATTGAAATAACACTCTCCAAAGTCCAAATACTATGATGATTAATTAGAGCTGCTTTTGTTATGAAACATTATTATCCCTTTAAAGGTATGAACAAGCACAGAGCAAAAATCTAATGAATGTCATCTGACCTGGAGACAGCTGGAGAGCACATTGTTACTCGTTGTATTTCAGACAGTGAAAGATGTAATTGGGGAATTGTTTTCATTCTACAAGGGTATCTATTTCTAGACGTACCTGTCACTAAAAGGGTTACCCTGCTGAGCTAAAGGTCAAAAATACAATTTTACAAACGTTTCATAGATTTATACAGAAGGTCCTCCCTTTGTATCATATGTACTGTCCTGTAATCCATACAGTAGATATGATACATGATACTCTGTAGGTTATGAGTGCCTATTGTCTACAATTCACAGGCATTCAGTAACTATATGGTATATATGTATCATATCTGCTGTTCATATTACACACTGCAATATATAGAAAATTATCATGTAATAGATGTCTAATGTATATAATACACAGGCATTCATTACCTATATGTTAGTTATGTATCATACTTACATTGTGCATTACTCCTTTTCAGCTGTAAGCTCTGTTGTATCAGTAGTATAGAAATATATCAATAGTAAGCTCTTATTTCAATAATGGAGCACCATTTGAATTTCAAGCTTTGTGGTAGCACTTGTGTAGTCCCATATCAGTTGCAGGCTGGGTTGTATAGTTTTGTAGCCACATTTGTAAGCTCTGTAGAATCACTTGTCTACCACCATTTATGCTATAAGCTCTGCAATACAATTTTTTATGCATATTTAATCACTTGAATGTCAAAGAGGTCTGCAATGTGCTGGGGAACTCTCTGGCCTCTAAAGGGTTAAAGCATTTTTTTTGTCTTTTATTTAGTTGGTACTAGTACCTCTACGCACAATAACAACATCATAAATTGTTACCAGATGGACATAACATCACTCCTTTGCTAACAGCTCTATTGCTCACTTTACTGTAAAAATCATATTAGAATCATTATGTCCACCAAACATGCTAGGGGCAGAGGTAAGGGGAAGGAGTACATAGACGTGTTGATATTAAAAAAATTTGTATTATAAAAACTAACTGTGCCATAGTTATTGCAGCTTGTGCAAGAAGTAATGATAATCCTCCTCCTTATGAACAGTCTGTTTGTAAAATTGATATTAGAAGTTCCATCGCCACAAATATTAGAACTAAACCTTTTAATAAAAGTGAATATAAGTCACATTTTAATGTTCTTGCCATAGTATAGAATAGTTGGATTTAGCTGTGAGACCAACAGCTGTGTCAGACAGTAACACCCAGCTACAAACTACTTATCAATGTTATATTAATCCACCTATGAGGAAAATTAAAAAGAAATGTCTTCATACTTTAAACAGTAGTATGAGTATTTGGCAGGAAGTAGATGAAGCTGGTGCTGATGTTTGTGCTGCTGACCTAATTGGTAGGGTTGCCACCTTTTCTTTCAAAACATACTGGCCAAGGCATTCCCTCCATAGACTTAACATTGGAAAGAAGCCAATGTTTTACCAGCCTGCCTGTAAAATACCGGCTGGGTGGCAACCCTCCTAATTGGTGATGATACTGATTTAGGATATATCCTCACCTTCTTATGATACAGATGAAGTAGAGCATGAGAGTGATGCTATGGCCAAAAAAATTACCTGTATTTGAAAGGAGAAGTTTAAGTCTTTCACAACATACCTGTTTATAAACTCTTTGAGAGATTTTCTGGAAAGCCTTTACAAGCAAACATGCCTGAAAATACACAAGCATCATTATTATTTTGGTCGTCAACATCATCATCAACGTCACGACTTCCAAGTCCAACCCGATAATAACACACTCATTATTACTGATTAAGCTGCAACACAGGCCAACATCCACAACCCTAATATCAATTAGTCTGCTGCTGTTCAAAGTGCAGCACCACTGCCATCTACTGCTAGAACTATTACAATATCTAGCCTCGTAGTAATAGTAATCCATCAGAAACCCCTCAGTTGATGGAATCTACAATATGGAGATATTGCTCTTATGATCCAAAAATTAAACATTCCTTGCAAGAGCGTAACCACCTGCCTCATATCCAGCTTCCAATGAAGATCCCTGCAAGTGTCATAACAATTTATTCAAGGCTTATGATGCAATCAAACTAAGCCTGCTACCAATTTTTTCTAGGCTTATGAATGCTGCCTTAGGCCTCAGCGTGCCACCAATTATCACAGTCTCCCTTGGGCTATCCTGTGCTTCCTTCCTCTGTGGTATGTCGACCGGCATAGTGGCAGCCACTTCCGCATTGCTGACATCATGAAACAGGCACTGGCGAGGACACCTGTTTATGGGCCTATTCTGTGTGGCCTAGTTTGGTTCCGCCTTCTCCTGCTCCTTTATAAACCTATCTGGGCCTGGGAGTCATTGCCCTAACATGGTGTTTCTGCTATTGTGTCTTGTGCTTTGTTGTGACCCGTGCCTTATCTGAGAATCCGCTCCATGTAAGACCCCGGCTTGTCTGACTACCCACATCAGTTCTGACCTGTGACTCTGGCTGACTAACTCGCTCCATGTATGACCCCGGCTTGTCTGTCTACCCACATTGGTTCTCACCTGTGGCTCTGGCTGATGAACTTGCGCAGTGTATGACCCCGTCTTGTTGACTACCCACATCAGTTCTGACCTGTGGCTCTGGCTGACTATCTCGCTCTCTCCGTGTAGTCCCTGGTTTGTCTGACCTGTGGCTCTTGCTCAGTGTAATCCCTGGTTTGTCTGACCTCTGGCTATTGTTACCACTAGCTCCATGTAGTCCCCGGTTTGTCTGACTTGTGGATTTGGCTGACTACATGCTCCGTCACTCCTAGCTTGTCTAATCATTTGTCTTGCTGTTCCTTGGCTCAGGCCTGCTCTCGCTTCCTGTTACCTCCGGTTGCGTGACCTGGAGTGGAGACTGGTGCATCACTACTATTCCCTCTGGCATTCCGCCTGTAGTTCAGGCCTAGTCTCAGGTATTCAGCAGTAGCACAGTACAGTGTGCGGCTCCGGGTAGTAGCTTGGGTCCTCTCTTCCTGAGTTCTGGGATTGTGTGGGCTATACAATTATTGCTGTACATTATAAATAAAGGTGGTTATATTTTATACAATTGTGTCTGACCTTCTTATGCCAGCATACCGTGACAGTACATAAAGGCCATGTCTACTGAAGGATCAGGCAGTCCACCTAATCAGAGCATCCTGTCCAGAATGGATTCTCAGGACCAGAGAATTGACCAGTTGTCTTTTGCTATTCAGATACTATTGAATCGCACAACTCACCTTGATTGCTTCGCTTAACAACTGGTGGCTTCCCCAGTACCTGCATAGGTTGTGGCAACTTCCTTTGAGGCTGGCATGAATAGAGGGTTGTCTGGCTCTGCTCCTTTACCCCAAAGATATGATGGGGAACCTGCACTGTGCCGGGGTTCCTCAATCAGCTAGGAATTTTTTTGGTAATGGTACCACATGCTTTCCCTACTGAGTGGAGTAAAGTGGGATTCCTGATCTCCCTCCCATCTGGCAAGGCATTGACCTGGGCCAACCCAATCTGGGAGATGGAAAAACTCATAATTCATAATTTCATGGAATTTGTGGCCTCTTTCCAGACAGTTTTTGATGTTCCTGGGCAATCAATCTCTGCTGCCAAAAGACTTATGACAATACGGCAGGGCTCACATACAGTAGCGGACTACGCTATTGAGTTCAGTACTCTGGCAGCGGAGGTAGAATTGAAAAATGAAGCCCTAGTTGCTGATTTCTCCCAGGGCTTGTGTGACACTATTAAAGATAAGACAGCAGCCCGAGACCTGCCTGGTGAAATGGAGGAACTAATCGCAGTCACCATCCTGATTGATACGAGAATCCGTGAGAGGCCTTCATTCAAGGAACAGGGGCGTAAACCTTTACCTTGGTTGTCATCTAGCTTCTTACGCTGGTAACAGGGGCCGGACCTCCTAAGGGCCCAGTATACCCCTTGTTGGCAGAGGAGAACAAGGCCATGGAGGATTATGTGGCTGACGCTTTATCTAGGGGCGTTATCCGGACATCCTCCTCACCTGTGGGGGCAGGTTTCTTTTTCGTTGAGAAAAAAGATGGGGAACTCAGACCATCCACTGATTTCAGGGGTCTGAACAAACTGATGGTAAAGAACACCTATCCGATTCCGTTGATCACAGAGCTATTTGATCGTATCAAAGGCTCAACTATTTTCACGAAACTTGACTTGAGGGCCGCGTACAATTTGGTATGAATAAAAGAAGGTCATGAGTGGAAGACAGTGTTTAACACCCGGAGCGGGCACTATGAATATTTGGTGATGTCTTTCGGATTGTGCAACGCTCCCGCTGTCTTCCAGGAATTCATTAACAATGTTTTGAGAAACCTACTACAGAGTTGTGTTGTGGTATATTTGAATGATATACTCATCCATTCTCCTACCTTGGAGGCACATAGAGCAGAGGTAGCCCAGGTTCTACAACTGCTCAGGGAGAACAAATTATTCTGCAATTTAGAAAAATGTGAATTTCACAAATCCCAGGTGACATTCCTATGATACGTTATTTCATTCTCTGGCCTAGCTATGGACCCAAAAAATGGTCTACCTTATTAGAAAGGCCACTTCCAATGGGGTTAAGGTCCATACAGAGGTTCCTGTGCTTCACTAATAACTTCAGGAAGTTTATACGAAACTTCTCCATTTTAGTCAAACCTCTCACGGAAATGAAGGGAGCTAATCATTCAGACTGGTCACCTGAGGCCTTGCAGTCATTTGAGGATCTGAAGTCAGCTTTTTCTAAAGCTCCAATATTGCCCCACCTGAATCCCACCCTACCTTTCACCCTGGAGGTTGACACCTCAGAATCTGGAGTATGCGCATTGTTGTCCCCGTGCGGGGCTATCACGGTTCCCGTGATTTTTTTTCTGTCACTCTTTGCTGTGGTGCACTCCCATTGGCTGAGCTTGTTTGGCCCTCCCAGTATGGCCTTTTTATACCAGGCCTTTGGCACCTATCAGGTGCCCTTTCGTGGTGTTCCTGAGCCAGTGTTGCTGTATAGCTGTGTTCCAGTGTTCCTGTTTACCGACTCGGCCCGTCTGACTACGCTCCTTAGCTCCTGCTCCGTGATACCACCCGGCTTGGCTGACATTCCTACTCCGTGATCTGACCCGGCTTGTCTGACGATCCTGCTCCGTGATTTGACCCAGCCTGGCTGACGTTCCTGCTCCGTGACCTGACCCGGCTATGTTGACGACCCTGCCTGTGTTCCTGCTGAGATCCTGTTCCAGTGTCGTCTGGGTGACATTCTGACTTCCGCTGTGCTGTTTGCAGGGCTGACAGAGTTGTTTCCTCCTATGTATTGGGCCTTCCCGTTTACTCTTGCTGAGCACTGTTGCCTCCGTTATTCTGGGCCTCCATTAACACTTACAGAGCACTGAGCCTTCCGTTTGCACTTACAGAGCACTGTTGCCGCCGTTCATTGAGCCTCTGTTAACACTTGCAGAGCCGTTGCCTCCGTTCACTGAGCCTCCGTTAACACTTGCAGAGCCGTTGCTTCCGCTACCCTGAGCCTTCTGCTTACACTTGCAGAGCCTTGTAGTCTCCGTTACTAGAGCCTCCCGTTAACACTTGCAGAGCTTGGTGGCCTCTGATTTACCTTGCGCATCCGTTTACACTTGTTGGGCGCAGTAGTCGGTCGGGTGCGATTGGCTCCATACACCTCAGCTCTTGCAGTGTAGTGGGTCTCCGTTACGACACCGGAGAGGTGCTATTGGCTCTATGCAGCTAAGCTCTTGCAGTGTAGTTGGTCTCCGTTACAGCACCCGTGGGGTGTTATTGGCTCTATACTCCTCAGCTCTCGCAGTGTATTTGGTCTCCGTTAACGCACCGGGTGGGTGCTATTGGCTCCAGGCTCCTAAAGCTCTTGCAGAGTATTTTGGCCTCAGTTCCCTGCTCAGCATAAGCAGTAGTCTCTGTCCTGTTCTATTTTACTGGTGTTCTCACATCTAGCACCACTATATCACTCCTTTACCAACTTTGAGCATATCAAACACACCACAACAGAGACTGATTTGATTTCTATGTACTTTAACCCTTGAGTACCCTGTATGCTACTTATGCCTGTCCTGTGACAGTATATATTTATTTCCCTGTATACTGGGCCTGAGAGGGCATCTGTACTTTACTGTCTATTTCAGTCATTCTTTATTGCCTATAGAGGGCAGTCTTTCTTGTCTTTTAATAAAACTGCGTTTTATTCTAACCTGGTGGTCTGAGTGTCCTATAAAACCGTTACAGGGGCCCGGGGAAACCATTGCTTCCGTGTGTTTTCATCTCTAAAAATTGGTCATCCTCATGATTGTGATTAGATTTTCTAAGATGGCCCATTTTGTATCACTCAAAGGACTGCCTTCCTCCACGGAGTTGTCCGAGATCTTTGTCAAGGAGGTGGTTCATCTCCACTGTATACCCAAGGTGGTAGTCTCAGATCGTGGGAGCCAGTTTGTCTTGCATTTTTGGAGAGCATTCTGTGGTCAGATGGGCATGCAGCACTCATTCTCCTCGGCTTACCATCCACAGTCTAACAGTCTGCAGAAAGGTCTAATCAGGCATTGGAACAGTTCCTCCATTGTTTTATCTCGTACCATCATGACATTTTGGCAAACCTGTTACCATGGGCAGAGCTGGCCAGAAATAGTGTAGTCAATTCCTCCTCTCGGAACTCACCCTTTCTGATTAACTACGGGTTCCAACCTTCACTACTGCCAGAGTCTTTCGAGGCTCAGAATATTCCTGGTCTGGAGAAGCACTTGAGGGTGCTTCGCTCCAAATGGGTACGGGTTCAAAGATCCCTGCAGAGTTCCACGTTGCGCTATAAGAGACAAGCAGACTCTAGATGGCTACCGGCTCCAGTGTTCCAGGTGGGAGAGAGAGTATGGCTGTCCTCACGCAATCTCCATCTCCAGGTGCCTTGTAAAAAGCTGGCTCCCCGATTTGTGGGCCCCTTTCGGGTTCTCCATAGGATTAACCCCGTAACCTATGCCCTTGAACTCCCTGCTAATATGCGCATCTCTAATGCTTTCCATGTGTCACTACTGAAACCACTGGTCAGTAACAGATTATTACTGCTCCTGTCCGTCCCAGACCTGTCCAAGTGGGGGACCATGAGCAGTATGAGATACAAAGTATTTTGGACACTCACAGGGTCAGAGGCCAGGTACAATATCTAGTTCATTGGAAAGGATATGGACCTAAGGAGCATTCCTGGGTAACTAAGAGATCTACATGCACCAGCCCTTCTCCAGTGAATTCCACTCCCGTACCACCTCTAGTGCTGGTCCTCTTCCATGGTAAGAGGTCGTTAAGGGGAGGGCACTATCACAGTCTCCCTGGGACTATCCTGAGCTTCCTTCCTCTGTGGTGTGTCTGCCGGCTTAGTGGTGGCCACTTCCAAATTGCTGACATCATGAAACAGGCATTGCCTAGGACAACTGTTTATGGGCCTGTTCTGTGTCCCTCCTTCTCCTGCTCCTTTATAAAGCTTCCTGGGTCTGTGAATCATTGCCCTTACGTGGTGTTTCTGCTATTGTGTCTTGTGACCCGTGCCATATCTGAGAATCCGCTCAGTGTATGACCCCAGCTTGTCTGACTACCCACATCGGTTCTGACCTGTGGTTCTGGTTGACTATCTCGCTCCATGTAGTCCCTGGTTTGTCTGACCTGTGACTCTCACTCCTTGTAGGTCCCCAGTTTGTCTGACCTCTGGCTATTGCTACTACTAGCTCCATGTAGTCCCCGGTTTGTCTGACCTGTGGCTCTGGCTGACTACCTCCATCACTCCTAGCTTGCCTAACCATTTGTCTTGCTGTTCCTTGGCTCAGGCCTGCTCTCACTTCCTGTTACCTCTGGTCGCGTAACCTGCAGTGGAGTCTGGTGCATCACTACTAATCGCTCTGGCATTCCGCACTTACTTCGGGCCTAGTCAGCAGTAGTACAGTGCACAGCACAGTGTGCGGCTCTGGGTAGTAGCCTGGGTCCTCTCTTCCTGAGTTCTGGGGTGGTGTGGGCTATACAATTATTGCTTTGCATTATAAGTAAAGGTGATTATATTATATACAGTTGTATCTATCCTTCTTATTCAAAGCTTATGTTGCTGTAGAACTCAGCCTGCTACCAACTTTTACTTCCTCCACTTCATCACTCATCAGTAGTAGCATTATAGTGAAAGCATAGGCGAAAATTCGGCTGAAATTAGCAACTATATCATTGGAGACAGTGAAAACGTAGAAACTTATTGCATTTTCTATGTGCGAAAACTACAGCAGAAAAATGGCAAATTGGCTTTTTCTGTGAAAACATGACTTTTTGCCCGTCCCTACCCCTCAGGATAAGAGAGAGTGCACAGATATGAATAGGATTATACTGATGCTAGTGAGGCTTGCAGTTGCTAAATAGGTTAAAATCTAGAGAAGAGAGTAAAGAGAAGAATGAGTAACGGGTGTGTGGGGTTGTACAACTGGCCCAGTTGGAGGACTATCAGAAGCTAAAGAGAATCTTATGGAGCCCTGAGGGAAAAAAACAACAATCACTGCTGTTTCTCTTGCCAGAGATGTTATTTACTGATAGTGGAGTTCCTGTTGCCGTCTTCATTGTCCTCATTGTTCACCTCAGTTGGTCTTCCAAGTCACATTTGAAAGAGTCACTTAAAGGGATAGTAATACTTCAGAATTACTTATCCCTATTTTGTAGCCATTAAATAAAGAAGAAAAATGCCCCCAGTGGCATCTCTCAAACCATTATGGTTTGAGAGATAATCTATCGCAAAGTTCCCCCCTCCCTCCCCTTTCTCTGAAGTCAGCGTTCAGGTTTAAGAGATGCCATTGGGGTAATTTTTCTTCTTTATTTAATAGCTACAAAATAGGGATAAGTAATTCTGAAGTATTACTATCCCTTTAAGACACAGGTATGAATACTCCACCCCAGCCTGTGATTTCCCTGGGTGTGATTAGTATCCAGACCAAAAACACAGGCTGGATACAGGGCCGGATTTGCCATAAGGTAGATTAGGCATCTGCCTACAGGCGCACCCCACAGAGAGGCCCTGTCATTGGAAACAATTATTTTTTTTATTTTATTTTTTTAAATATTTTCATTCACCCTACCCACTGTCTGCCTGCCTGCCACCCTGTGAGATCCTGCTGTTGTTCCCTCGGTGGCTCTTTAGTAATGCAGAGCGCTGGGAGATGACATCATCTCCATGACATCATCTCCCAGTGCTCTGCATTCTAAAGAGAAGACCACGCGGGAGCAACAGGAGCTACAGTTCTGTGCAGAAGCAGGCACAGACTTTTCGCTCCGCTGGACGACCAGGGAGGTAGGAAAAGGGGCAATGTGTAGCTGATGGTGAAAGTTGGAGCTGATGGGGCAAGTTGGAGCTGATGGGGGTAATGTGAGGGCAAGCTGGAGCTGATGGGGGCAAGTTGGAGCTGATGGGGGTAATGTGAGGGCAATGTGGAGATGATGGGGGCAATGTGGAGATGATGGGGGTAATGTGAGGGCAAGTTGGAGCTGATGGGGCAAGTTGGAGCTGATGGGGGGCAATGTGAGGGCAATATGGATATGGGGGGTAATGTGGAGATTAGGAGCATTGTGTAGGTGTCCAGTGGAGATGGCCAATGGGGGGGGCTTCAGATTTCTGTGCCTACAGGCTCCTGAGATGTAAATCCGGCCCTGGCTGGATAGAATACATTGATTAGCAATCAACTTATCAGCACATCAAAAACGTACACAACTGGCTGAGGGTAAGCTGAAGGTGCGGCAGTCAATTAGCTCTGCAGATTAACCCAGACAGTTTATAAACTATGAGGTTGATGTTAAAATAAATATAACAGAAGAGGATCAATACACCCAAGTAGCTAATATAGAAATTCAAAATCCTGCTCTTTCTCCAAAATGAAGCTCTGTTTTGGAACATTTTACAACATTTCATAAAACTTACCCAATTTTACACATAAATAAATTATGTAAAATGTTTGCTTTTCCTATTTTAAAACAAAGTTACAGGTATACCTAAAACTGTGTTGACATTACTATAAGCTGGACCTAGCATTCAAATGGGAGCCATTAAACTGCCTGGGAGGTAGGCACACTTTGTAGATCAGTGGTTCTCAACCCGTGCCCTCAATGGCCACTAACAGACCAGGATTTGAGGATTTCCTTGTGAAAGCACAGGTGAGTTAATCAATATGACTGAGCCTCTGATCAACACACTTGTGTTCTAGCAGGGAAATTCCTATGTCCTGGCCTGTTAGTGGCCACTGAGGGCATGGGTTGAGAACCTCTGCTGTATAGTATACAGTCTGCGTGTGTCTGTGTATAAAGACTGGCACTATACAGTATAGGAGGGACAGTCCCTGTTTGACACCCAAATCCCTCTGCTCCTCTATTTAGGAGATCACACTGTGTGGTGTATATACCAGTGTATCAGATTGCTCCACATCAATAAAACCCACAGTAATGTGGGTATAAACTTCTGTATATATCTGTTAAATTACTCTGTGTTAAAAAATACTTTGATCTTATTCTAAATCATTCACTTACAGAAAGAGTAACCTAACCATTTCAGTGCCAGAGGGGATGCAATGCTTTGCTTCTCTACAATGGTCTGGCACTGTATAGCAGTGGTTCTCAACCCGTGCCCTCAGTGGCTATTAACAGGCCAGGATTTTAGAATTTCCTTTTAAGAGCACAGGTGAGTTAATCAATACGACTGAGCCTCTGATCAACACACTTGTGTTCTAGCAGGGAAATTCCTAAGTCCTGGCCTGTTAGTGGCCACTGAGGGCATGGGCTGAGAACCCCTGTTATAGACCATTCTAATGAAGTATTTCTTTGTAGATAACACTATTTCGGCTCTGCTGAAGAGCCATTCAGGTGCATGGCCAGAATCTCGATCTGTCAGCTAGAGCGCTGACGTGAGCAAAAGGGGAGGGAAAGTGGCATTTTAAAAGCTTATAAATCTTACAATATACATCTCTAAGCAACGGGATTTACTGCATTTCATTTATTTATCATATGAACAATATTAAAGGAGCAGTAAACTTTTTTTATGAAAAAAGTTTTATTGTAGGGATTTTCCTATTGAGTAAAATAAGGGTACTCCCACTGTCGAGAGATTTATATTTCCAGAGTTATTACAGTTAAAACCCATGTTTTTTTACATTAGCAGTGCCCTCTAGTGGTCAAATTCTAATTAGATTTCCTGTTAGATTCTAATGGAGAGGAAAGTCAGAAAAGTCAGTGACATACAGTTCTCCATAGAATGTGATAGAAACTGCTGAGTAACTTCCTGTCAGTTAGAACTATCAGGAAGTAAACACAGTAAATTCACTTCCTGTCAGTTAGAACTATCAGGAAATAAACACAGTAAATTCACTTCCTGATTATTTAAACTGCTATAATTTTTTAATTAAACAACTGACAGCGATGGGAGTGAACTTGTTTTATTCAGCAGAAAATGTTCTGTAAAATATATGTTTTCATAAAAAAAGTTTAATTCTCCTTTAAACCTTCTTATATCCAGGTATTACTATCCCTTTAGCCAAGATATAGAAGGCTTCAGTCATTGCCTTGCAATGGAAATCCTTGAACCAACAAGTACAAACAAAGAAACATCAGTTATGACTGCAGATAAGAACTAATTGGACCATCCAGTCTGCCCATTTTCCTATCCAGATAAAATGACTTGCATAGTTCTCAGAATAGCCTTATATTTTGATTTCCTTTACTGTATTAGACCCTACCACTTTCTCTGGGAGGCTCTTCCATAATCTATCATCCATACTTTAAAGAGATAGTAATGTTTCACAAAAACAGCAGCTCCAATTAATCTTCATAGTATTTGAGCCATAGAGAGTGTCATTTCAATACTGTCAGATTGTAGTACAAGAGTAATTGAAGGATAAAGTTTCCCCTCCCGCCCCTTTTACCTAGTGTAAGCCATCTCTTGTCAGATGTGGAATGCAGTCCATAGACCAGACAGATAACAGAAGGGGACAATCTTCTTCCTATGAGAACAATGAAAGCCCTGCCCCCCTTGACAAGTTTTTCAGGTTTTCCCTTATCTTAATTGAAGATTGTCCCTCTCTGCAGTCTACCCGGGCACCTCCCTTCTGATCTGGCTGAGCAGTGTTACATCAGTAAAAGGGGTGGGAGGGGGATACTTTGTCACTGAATTACTCTTGTACTACAACTCTGACAGAATTGAAATAACATTCTCCAAGGCCCAAATCCTATGATGATTAATTAGAGCTGCTTTTATTATGAAACATTACTATCCCTTTAAAGTAGTACTTTCACATGCTACTTCTGAATCTAAAACACTCTAACTTGGTGTTATGTCCTCTCATTCTAACAATTCTCTCTTTCTGAAAATGCTTTCTTCCAGAACATCATTAAATCATTTAATATATTGAAAGGTTTGTATTATATGCCCCATTTCCCTTTCTCTTCAAACATATATACAGCCTACATAGTCTATATACATAGGATACATAGTCTATCCTGGTAAGTTTAGCCATGAATAACTTGCACCATTTTAATGGTTCTGCTATAACCTGCCTCCAGTTTAACAATATTCTTCTTGAGATGTGGTCTCCAGAACTGTACACAGGTAACACCTTAATAGCGATCTACAAAGTGGCATTAATCCCTTTCTCTTCTGGCTGCTAATACCTCTTCATATACAGCCCAGTAACTGTTTAGCTTTTCCCATTGATTTACTGCACTACTGATCTACCTTCAGTTAACTGCCACGTCCCTTTGCTCTGCTGTTGTCAGCAAAGTTCCATTAACCCTGTATTCCATCTCTGGATTTTTGTACCTGAAATGCATTATCTTGCACTTTGCAACATTAAAGTTAGATCCAATACTCATATCCCTTCCTCCAATTTTCCTAAATCCCTATGCATTTGGCTTATTCTCCCTAAAGTGTCAACCCTGTTTCAGGTCTTTGTGTTGTTTGCAGATAGGTACACCTTACCATAAATACCATTATTAAACTAGTGAAGATATTAAAGAGAGCAGGACCAATTTCTGACCCCGAGGCATCCCACTAGAACTTACTTTCCTCTGAATGTATTCCATTTACTATGACACACCTAAATTGTTAAGACTATAACGCACATAGATAAGTTATTTTACATAAACATTTTTGGATCAATTTCCAACTCCAATCCAGGTAAGAAATTCATTGTGGTTCTCAATTTTTATAAACAAACTATTGGTGCTTCAAAGAGTCTCTGCAGGCATTTAGTATAAATTAAGGTTAACGGGCTTAAAACTTGATCCACTCGTGGAGCGTGCTCGTCTGGGTATTCTTTATTGCCCTCGGAATACACAAATAAAAGTAATGGCTGCACCGGTACAATGAGAGATACAACAGTGGAAAAAAGTAAAAAAATATTTCCTTTATTTTCAAATCTTTAAAATGCAATCAATATCTTACGGACAGCAGAGGTGAAGTCTCATGTCACATACAGTGCAAAAGCTACATAGTCCACGCGTTTCGCTCTAGGAAATATTTTTTTACTTTTTTCCTCTATTGTATCTCTCGTTGTACCGGTGCAGCCATTACTTTTATTTGTGAGTTCTCAATTTTACAAAGATCACTTTAACCCCACCCTGTCAAGCCATTTCACTCCCTGTGCTAGACATCTTTTCACACTTTTGCTGTAGTTTACAATCACACTACTATTTTAGTTGCTTTTCTCTGAGCAACACATTAATTTTATACACAGCTTTTTCAGCAGACCTTGCACATTCAAAAGATACCAGTCACCCCATATTATTTTTCAGTAGAAGAATGTGTAAAAAAGAAGTATGAGTTCCAAAAGAGGATTTTGGTCTTACCTGTTAAATCCTTTTCTCTTAGTCCATATAGCTTACAGGTAACTCTAGGAAGGTGACCACCCCTTTAAGTAGGCAGGAACAATTCTTGGAAAGAATGCAGGGTGGAGCCTTCCTTTCCTCCTCAGCTGGTTACCAGTCAATCCATCTCCAGTTATATTTGAGACTCTAAGTTATCGGAAAGGTAGCAAGAAGGAAAAAGAAGACTCCTGTGAGCATGAACCCGAAGGAACTCCCACGATCGGTCACAGGAGTGCCAAGTATGGTCCCTTGACAGGGTGGGAGACCTGTAAGCTATTTGGACTAAGAGAAAAGGATTTAACAGGTAAGACCAAAATCCTCTTTTCTCTGTCATCTAATATAGCTTACAAGTAACTTTGGGATTACCAAAATTGAGTTTCCCAGTGGTAGGAAAGAAGGCAAGGACCCGGCGTCGGTCCCCAAAGTCACCAGAGCTCATACGGACTAATCAGATGATAGGATACCCCTAAACAACAAAGTGTCAACAGACACTGAACTGGAATACAACACATCAGTAACTGTAACACAGCACACTGAACAAGAGCCAACCAGGCTCAACATTTAAGATCACTGAGACACAGGGAGTAAAGTCCTAGACAAGCAAGACTGCCTCCAGGACCTTTCTACCAAATCTGGCATCAGCCGAAGCCAGCACATCAATACGATAGTGTTTAGCGAAAGTGTGCACAGACGACCAAGTAGCCGCATTGCACAGCTGATCAGCAGAGGCCTGATTCTTATAGGTCCAGGAGTCCCCAAAAGACCTGGTAGAATGAGCCATGACACGAAAAGGAGAAGGCATCTTCCTGAATTCGTAGGACTTATGAATGGTAGACTTAATCCAAGATGCAATAGTAACCTTGGATGCAGCCTTACCAGCCCTAGTAACAGACTCAGTGCGGTGCACATAGAACTTAAGGCAGCGCTCCACATCTAACAAGTGGAGATCCCTCTCCTTGTCAGATTTAGGGTCAGGACTAGTGTTGAGCGAGCGTGCTCGGCCGATGCTCGGATCGGCTCGAGCATCGCTCTGCTCTGCACATGGCGGTACTCGTACGAGTACCGCCATGTGCTCGCCCGACATGCTCGGGTGAAGAGGATCTGTGCCGGAAGAGGCACAGATCCGAAGACGCTCCGCTGGACCACCAGGGAATGGAGGTACGGGGGCATTGCGGAGATGAAGGGGGCATTGCTCATCAGAGCAGGGGGTGCCTGGTTTAATGCTCGAGTGCTCCCATTCATTTGAATGGGGCTCGGGTGCTCGGCCGAGCACTCGAGCATCAGGGGGTGCTCGGTCAGAGCACCCGAGCACCCGAGCATCGGGGTGCTCGCTCATCTTTAGTCAGGACAAAATGAAGGCACAACAATCTCCTGATTGATGCTGAACTCAGAAACCACCTTAGGAAGAAATTTCTGGGAGGTGCGAAGAACAGCCTTGTCCTTGTGAAACAGTAGGAATGGAGCTTTGCATGACAAAGCATGCAGTTCAGGGACAATCGCCAAAAGGAAAACCATTTTCCAGGTCAGGAGACGAAGAAGAAGGGTAGCCAATGACTCAAAGGGAGGATGCTGCAAGACTCCCATCACCAGATTAAGGTCCCACTGAGGAGTGGGATGCTTAAAGGCAGGGTAGGCATGAGCAACGTCTTGAAAGAAAACTTTGACATCCTAAAGGATGGCGATGCGCCTCTGAAAAAAGACAGAAAGAGCAGATGTCTGAACTTTCAAAGAATTCAGGCTAAGGCCCTTATTCACATCATCCTGTAAAAAGGACAGGACAGTCAGAAGATCAAACTCTTGTGAGGACAGATCCCTGTCCACATACCAAGAGTGGAAAAATAGACCAAATTCTGTGGTAGGCCTTAGAGGAAACAGGCTTCCGAGCACAAAGCATAGTGGCTACTACCGCAGGAGAGAAACCCTTCTTCCTTAATATTGAGGACTCAACCTCCAGGCCATCAAACCCAGACGTTCCACATTCTCCTTCCACAGGTAGCCCTGTAGAAGGAGATCTGGTCTGCGTGGAAGCCGAAATGGTTCAGACACAGCCTTACCAGCCCTAGTAACAGACTCAGTGCGGTGCACATAGAACTTAAGGCAGCGCTCCACATCTAACAAGTGGAGATCCCTCTCCTTGTCAGATTTAGGGTCAGGACAAAATGAAGGCACAACAATCTCCTGATTGATGCTGAACTCAGAAACCACCTTAGGAAGAAATTTCTGGGAGGTGCGAAGAACAGCCTTGTCCTTGTGAAACAGTAGGAATGGAGCTTTGCATGACAAAGCATGCAGTTCAGGGACAATCGCCAAAAGGAAAACCATTTTCCAGGTCAGGAGACGAAGAAGAAGGGTAGCCAATGACTCAAAGGGAGGATGCTGCAAGACTCCCATCACCAGATTAAGGTCCCACTGAGGAGTGGGATGCTTAAAGGCAGGGTAGGCATGAGCAACGTCTTGAAAGAAAACTTTGACATCCTAAAGGATGGCGATGCGCCTCTGAAAAAAGACAGAAAGAGCAGATGTCTGAACTTTCAAAGAATTCAGGCTAAGGCCCTTATTCACATCATCCTGTAAAAAGGACAGGACAGTCAGAAGATCAAACTCTTGTGAGGACAGATCCCTGTCCACATACCAAGAGTGGAAAAATAGACCAAATTCTGTGGTAGGCCTTAGAGGAAACAGGCTTCCGAGCACAAAGCATAGTGGCTACTACCGCAGGAGAGAAACCCTTCTTCCTTAATATTGAGGACTCAACCTCCAGGCCATCAAACCCAGACGTTCCACATTCTCCTTCCACAGGTAGCCCTGTAGAAGGAGATCTGGTCTGCGTGGAAGCCGAAATGGTTCAGACACAGAAGATCCGGAAACCAAGGTTGCTGGGGCCAGTACTGAGCAACTAGAATGACAGGAGTTCTCTCCATCCTTAGCTTCCTCAGCACCCTGGGAAGAAGGGGAATAGGAGGAAAAGATGTAGGCTAGAGGAAACTGCCAAGAGATCGATATAGCATACACTGCAAAAGCCAGAGGATCCCTCCAGCAGTAACAAAACATTGGAACCTTTGTGTTGTCTCTGGTCGCCATCAAGACAATCCAGGGGAGCCCCCATTTCTGGACAATGAGGTCAAACATTTCCCGGTGGAGTTCCTACCATGTGTCGCCTTAAGAAGTCTGCTAACATGTTGCCTACACCTTGAATATGAACTGCGGAGATGACAGGGACATGTTTTTCTGCCCAGGTTAAAATAGCCTTGACCTCCAACCAAGTTGCGAGACTTCTTGTTCCGCTATGTTTGTTGATGTAAGCCACTGCTGTGGCATTGTTTGACTGGACATGAACTGGACAGCCATCAAGATGATAGGACCAGTAACTCAGAGCGTGGAATATTGCCCGAAGTTCCAGGACATTGATTGTTAGGAGAGACTCCTCCGCTGACCACCGACCCTGTGCATTCAGGTGACCCAGAACTGCTCCCCAACTGGATAGGCTGGCATCCATCGTCACCGTGGTCCAGAATGGAACCAGAAAAGGTCTGCCCTTCCGCAGGTTGGAGAGATCTTGCCACCAAGAAAGACTCAACTCCACGTGTAAGGGGAGAGAAACCGACAGCTTCAGGAGCTCTGGGTTCCCCTTGCAAACCTGGATCACAAATCTCTGAAGTTCCCTAGTGTGAGCCTTGCAAACGGAACTGCCTCTATGGTGGAAATCAACAAGCCAGGACTGAAGAATCCTTGCTGGTGATCTGGTGAACCACTCTGTCCATCAGAAAAAACATGCCCTTCAGGGTGTCGAACAGAAGACCTAGAAAGACCAGCCTCTGAGATGGGATCAGGTCCGACTTGTCTATGTTCAGAATCCACCCGTGATGTGTGAGGACAAGGATACAGTCCTGAACCTATTATTGAAGGAGTTCCAGAGACAGGGCCTTCAAGAGCAAGTCATTCATGTAGGGAGTGACTCAGATGCCTTTCTCTTGCATAACAGAACTTAATGCACCCAGGGCACTAGTGGACAGCTGGGGGGCTGTGGTCAGACCAAAGGGGAGAGCAGAAAACTGGAAGTGCCCCATGTTGCAAGCTAACCTGAGGTACTGGCAGCTCTCTGGATGAATGGCGATGTGTAGATACGCATCTTGGAGGTCCAAAGAGGCCAGAAATTCTCCAGGATATATCCCCTCAATCACCAATCTTAAGGACTGCTGGTGATAATGAGTCTTGACCACAAAGGAATTGAGATCCTTGAGGTCAAGGATAGGACGGCAGCCGCCATCCATTTTGGATACCACAAATAGTTTGGAATAGAAGCCGGAACTCATTTCTGGGTCAGGAACCATTCCAGGACTTCCTTGTCCAAGAGAGTCTGGATGGTACAGTTGAAAAGACAAAGCTTTTTCAGTCACTAAGGTGTGTGAGAAAGGAAAAACCTGAAGGGAGGAAGAGAGGTGAAGGGAATCCTGTAGCCTTCAGAAACCATTTGTAAAACCCACGGATCCACCATGGTGTCCGTCCAGACACTGAGAATATGGCGCAGGTGCTTGTCAGGGGTCTTCCACCCATCTAGAACAATTTGATCAAGAGTGGGATTAGGTATAAAGACCCTCATCTGAATCCACCAACAATTCCTCTTCAGAGGAATCTGACACATCAGGTATGCTCTGAGGTTTAGGTGCTAAAGACCTGAATAACACAGGGGACTTCTAAGCCTGGAGGACCCCTTGTAGGTGTGTAGGAAACTATGCCAGAGTAGTCTTTAACTCTTGCACCCAAGGTGGGTCTGGAACATGGCTGGAAGTCCCTGGCGGAGAAGCACATGAAGGGCATAAATGACCTGAGTATTCTCTAGGAAGCCCTGATTGACATGAGGAGCGATGAGCAATGGAGGTCACAGACACCCCAGTATCCTTAGTCTTAGGTCTAGCCCTAGGTCCCAATGGGTCTGACATCCTAACAGGATATAATGTGTCTGCTGAGGAGAGAGGAAGGATCCAAGCCCTGCATAGGATATCATGAGGAGAAGGAAAGAAAATGGTGTCCGAAGCGGGAGCCACCCAGAAAATAGTCTGTGAAATGGGTGTTCATGGGAAATGTAGTTTCCCCTCAAAGTACCCAAAAAACAGTGCCTGAAGCCCCCCAAGACACTCAGAACATGAACTGAATTGTAGGACAAGGGTAGACAAGGAGAATGAGCCATCTTTGAACTCACTACGTGGAGCGGTTGCAGAGATATGTCCCAAGAAAGAAAGTCCCATTGAGGTGAATGGAGCATTGCGGCCATGATTTACAGCGTGCCTGGAACTTAAATAAAGGAAATCTTAAGAAAGTATGTTAAAAGGTTAAAAACGAATAGGAAGCATAAGGATAATGCTAGAAAAACACTAAGCCCCAAGGGAAAAGTGTGAAACAACCTTCAAAGCTCCCAACATGGCAAACAAGGTTTTAAATTACCACAGAGAACACAAAATGCTCCAAAAACCCCAGGAGTATATGTGTAGTAATTCCTTAAGGAGACCCCTGTGCGGAGGGGAAGCAGTGGGACAAGTGGACATCAGCACTCAAAGGATTGCTCACCTCTTTTAGCAGGTCTTCTATCTTCAGACTACCACTGAGAAAGGGAGAAGCCTCAGTGGGCTTCTCCTAGGGAAAGGACATAGCACACAAGGTTTTCCCCCAGGGCTGGAAGGTCCACAAACAGCACATGTTAACTGAGCAATCCACCACTGGGAAGTCAGTAATGATAATCCGCCTAATGGGAGTTCTACACCCCATATCTAACAGAAAACAATAAATTAAACTAAAGACTAAGCAGATCTGTTCTCTTGCCTTTCCTGTTCTTTTTCCTTCTTGCTACCCAGCTGATAGCTTAGAGTCTCAAATCTAACTGGAGAGGGATCGGCTGGTAACCAGCTGAGGAGGAAAGGAAGGCTCCACCCTGCTTTCTTTCCAAGAATTGTTCCTGCCTACTTAAAGGGGCGGTTGCTTTCCCAGCTATATTGGAAGACAGAGAAATGAATTTACTGCAAAACCTGGAAGTGGTCCCTGAAACCATTTCTACCTTCAACCCCAGTATGGTGCTTGTATGCTTGTAAAAAAACATTTCCTACCCTTAATGTCTGAAGTCCACCAAGTACAGTGCACTGGTGCATCAACAACCAAAAAAATAAAATAAAAAAAAATCCCTAAAATCCCTCACTTAACGTTGCTAAGAACAAATTTATATTAAGCAAATGAATCCCCACCACCCAATCCTGACTGGGCTACCACATACTCACTATGAGATAAAAATAGTGATAGGCTTTTATATGGCCAATCCCTGCATACTCTCATTGGCTGCAAGGCATTATGCAGGGACAGAATGTGCCCTGGAGTGACCTCACATCCTAACCAATCGCAAATGTGCAATACATGGCCCTTTCCTCTTCTCTGATAGGATTGCAGGAGGGGTTACTTATTGTGCATGAGTGAACCATTCTCTGCATTCGTGATTTGGGAGGTGAGGTTCCTCCAGGGCATATTTTGTGTCCTGTGTAACACCTCCTCCAACACAATGATTATCCATATCAAAGACAATTGCTGCTTTTTTTCCCTCTCAGTGGCTTGGTGGAGGCCCAGACAGAATGTGGAGGGGGAGTTTGACTTATATTATTCTTAGTGGATGGAAGAGTGGCAGAGGTATTGTAGGGATTTTTTAATTTTTTTTCATTTTATTGTATTTGTTTCTGTTGTTGACGTGAAGAATCAGGGGGTTCCTACATCATGGATCTATAACATCAAGGTGAATACATGTCTTTACACAAATTAGCACACCATACCTGGGAGAGGGGTAAAGGGGTTCCAGGGATCCCTTCCAGGTTTTGTATTAAGTTAATATGGGGCCTCTGATTCACATATTAAAACATTTTTTAACATAATTTCCCTTAAGTAAGCCCCTTCCTTTGGCATTTTGGTACTTGTATTTAACAACTGCTTTTGTTTTAACATGTTTAACCCCTCCATTGCCAGGTTGGATTGATCACAATTAGTTCCCAGCTAATCCAGCAATGGAGGGGTTAATGATGGGCCTGGTTTGAGTAGTGGAGGTTGATGGGGTAGTGCATGTATTGCAAGTTGCCGGGTATTGTTGGGGTTAAGGGTGTGAGTATGAGGATGGAATTTCCATTGTGATAGAATGGAATTTCGGATAAAATAAAAAAAAAATTAAAATATTCTTTTTATCCATTTTGTACCATTTTGCATTTCAGGCAAAAAATGAGGAAAAATAACCTTATATGCCATATATTTTACAAAATTCCAGTATCATGGGCTGGTCATTTACATTTCTACCACAAGGCTGATAAATATCATGTTATGTTAGATAGCTAGAGGCTTTCTTAGGAAAATGGTACTCATTGGTATAAGCTGACATACTATAGGGGGTACCAGGACCACTGTGTGAACCATAATCTAGCATGCCATTTTTTTTTTTTTAAAGAAGACACCACTACATCAAATGAGGGATCATTTTCCTTCCTAACATGGACACTATGTAAATACAGTAAATGTTTCCAAAATTGACACTAAGGGAAAAATATGTATATGTTTTAATCCCTCTCCCTTGAAAGATACTGAAATCTGTGAAAACTGTGACATTTCCTGCTGTATTCATTAACAGCTTTTCTCCCAAGAAAAACTACACCCTTTGGTAAGAGACTAAATACCACAGTAGGCGCCAGAAGCACAAAAACAACCCATAATAATGTCTGATGTTTTTCTTACAGTCTTCAAATTTGACCTTCCGATACTAAAATGTCTGTATCAGCAAAATGTATGAATACTAACTATGTTACCAATACTGTGCCCTTCATCAGTCTGACCCAATTAGACTTACAGTGCGCTTCATCAATCTATGTTACACATACAGTTCAATCTATGTTACATATACAGTGCCCTTCATCAGTCTTACACAGTTACAAATACAGTGCCCTTCATCATTCTGACCCAGTTACACATATAGTGCCCATTATCAGTCTGACAGTGCCCGTCATCTGTCTGACCCAGTTACATATACAGTGTACTTCATCAGTGTAACTCAGTTACACATACAGTGCAGTGAGCTTCATCATTTGACCCAGTTACACATACAGTGCCCTTCATCAGTCTGACCGAGTTACACATACAATCCCTTCATCAGTTGTCCCAGTTACACATACAGTGCCCTTCATCAGTCTGACCCAGCTACACATATAGTGCCCTTCATCAGTCTGACCCAGTTACACATACAGTCCCTTCATCAGTTGTCCCAGTTACACATATAGTGCCCTTCATCAGTCTGACCCAGTTACACATACAGTACCCTTTATCAGTCTGACAGTGCCCATCATCAGTGTGACCCAGTTACAAATACAGTGTCCTTCATCAGTCTGACCCAGTTACACATACACTGCCCTTCATTAGTCTGTCTTACACATACAGTGCCCTTCATCAGTTACACATAAAGTGCCCTTTATCAGTTTTACAGTGCCTGTCATCAGTCTGACCCAGTTACATATACAGTGTCCTTCATCAGTCTGACTATGTTACACATATAGTGCCCTTCATCAGTCTAACCCAGTCATCAATCTATGTTACAGATACAGTGTGCTTCATCAGTCTTACACAGTTACACATACAGTGTCCTTCATCAGTCTGACCCACTTACATATACAGTGTCCTTCATCAGTCTGACTATGTTACACATATAGTGCCCTTCATCAGTCTGACCGAGTTACACATACAATCCCTTCATCAGTTGTCCCAGTTACACATACAGTGCCCTTCATCAGTCTGACCCAGCTACACATATAGTGCCCTTCATCAGTCTGACCCAGTTACACATACAGTCCCTTCATCAGTTGTCCCAGTTACACATATAGTGCCCTTCATCAGTCTGACCCAGTTACACATACAGTACCCTTTATCAGTCTGACAGTGCCCATCATCAGTGTGACTCAGTTACAAATACAGTGTCCTTCATCAGTCTGACCCAGTTACACATACACTGCCCTTCATCAGTCTGTCTTACACATACAGTGCCCTTCATCAGTTACACATAAAGTGCCCTTTATCAGTTTTACAGTGCCTGTCATCAGTCTGACCCAGTTACATATACAGTGTCCTTCATCAGTCTGACTATGTTACACATATAGTGCCCTTCATCAGTCTAACCCAGTCATCAATCTATGTTACAGATACAGTGTGCTTCATCAGTCTTACACAGTTACACATACAGTGTCCTTCATCAGTCTGACCCACTTACATATACAGTGTCCTTCATCAGTCTGACTATGTTACACATATAGTGCCCTTCATCAGTCTGACCCAATCATCAATCTATGTTACAGATACAGTGTCCTTCATCAGTCTTACACAGTTACACATACAGTGTCCTTCATCAGTCTGACACAGTTACACATAAAGTACTCTTTATCAGTTTGACAGTGCCCATCATCAGTCATACCCAGTTACAAATCCAGTGCCCTTCATCAGTCTGACCCAGTTACACATACATCCCTTCATCAGTCTGACCCAGTTACACATACAGTCCCTTCATCAGTCTGACCCAGTTACACATACAGTCCCTTCATCAGTCTGACCCAGTTACACATAAAGTACTCTTTATCAGTTTGACAGTGCCCGTCATCAGTCATACCCAGTTACATATACAGTGCCCTTCATCAGTTTGACCCAGTTACACATACAGTGCCCTTCATCAGTCTGACCCAGTTACACACACAGTCCCTTCATCAGTCTGACCTAGTTACACATACAGTCCCTTCATTGGTTGTTCCAGTTACACATATAGTGCCCTTCATCAGTCAGACCCAGTTACACATATAGTGCCCATTATCAGTCTGACAGTGCCCGTCATACAGTAGAGTAGAGAGTCATCAGTCAGACCCAGTAACACATACAGTGCCCTTCATCAGTCTGACCCAGTTACACATACAGTACCCTTTATCAGTCTGACAGTGCCCGTCATCTGTCTGACCCAGTTACATATACAGTACAGTGAGCGTCATCAGTCAGACCCAGTTACACATACAGTGCAGTGAGCTTCATCAGTTGACCCAGTTACACATACAGTGCCCTTCATCAATCTGACCCAGTTACACATATAGTGCCCTTCATCAGTCTGACCCAGTTACACATATAGTGCCCTTCATCAGTCTGACCCAGTTACACATACAGTGCCCTTCATCAGTCTGACCCAGTTACACATACAGTGCCCTTCATCAGTCTGACCCAGTTACACATACAGTCCCTTCATCAGTTGTCCCAGTTACACACAGAGTGCCCTTCATCAGTCAGACCCAGATACACATATAGTGCCCATTATCGGTCTGACAGTGCCCGTCATCTGTCTGACCCAGTTACATATACAGTACTATGAGCGTCATCAGTGTTACCCAGTTACACATATAGTGCCCTTCCTCAGTCTGACACAGTTACACATACAGTGCCTTCATCAGTTGTCCCAGTTACACATAGAGTGCCCTTCATCAGTCTGACCCAGTTACACATACAGTGCCCTTTATCAGTCTGACCCAGTTACACATACAGTGCCCTTTATCAGTCTGACAGTGCCCGTCATCTGTCTGACCTAGTTACATATACAGTGTCCTTCATCAGTGTAACCCAGTTACACATACAATGCAGTGAGCTTCATCAGTTGACCCAGTTACACATACAGTGCCCTTCATCAATCTGACCCAGTTACACATATAGTGCCCTTCATCAGTCTGACCCAGTTACACATATAGTGCCCTTCATCAGTCTGACCCAGTTACACATACAGTGCCCTTCATCAGTCTGACCCAGTTACACATACAGTCCCTTCATCAGTTGTCCCAGTTACACATAGAGTGCCCTTCATCAGTCAGACCCAGATACACATATAGTGCCCATTATCAGTCTGACAGTGCCCGTCATCTGTCTGACCCAGTTACATATACAGTACTATGAGCGTCATCAGTGTAACCCAGTTACACATATAGTGCCCTTCATCAGTCTGACCCAGTTACACACACAGTCCCTTCATCAGTCTGACACAGTTACACATACAGTGCCTTCATCAGTTGTCCCAGTTACACATAGAGTGCCCTTCATCAGTCTTACCCAGTTACACATACAGTGCCCTTCATCAGTCTGACCCAGTTACACATACAGTGCCCTTTATCAGTCTGACCCAATTACACATACAGTGCCCTTTATCAGTCTGACAGTGCCCGTCATCTGTCTGACCTAGTTACATATACAGTGTCCTTCATCAGTGTAACCCAGTTACACATACAGTGCAGTGAGCTTCATCAGTTGTCCCAGTTACACATACAGTGCCCTTCATCAGTCTACCGAGTTACACATACTGTCCCTTCATCAGTTGACCCAGTTACACATACAGTCCCTTCATCAGTTGACCCAGTTACACATACAGTGCCCTTCATCAGTCTGACCGAGTTACACATACTGTCCCTTCATCAGTTGACCCAGTTACACATACAGTCCCTTCATCAGTTGACCCAGTTACACATACAGTCCCTTCATCAGTCTGACCCAGTTACACACACAGTACCCTTCATCAGTTGTCCCAGTTACACATACAGTGCCCTTCATCAGTCTGACCCAGCTACACATATAGTGCACTTCATCAGTCTGACCCAGTTACACTTACAGTCCCTTCATCAGTTGACCCAGTTACACATATAGTGCCCTTCATCAGTCTGACCCAGTTACACATACAGTCCCTTCATCAGTTGTCCCAGTTACACATTCAGTGCCCTTCATCAGTCAGACCCAGTTACACATATAGTGCCCATTATCAGTCTGACAGTGCCCGTCATCTGTCTGACCCAGTTACATATACAGTAGAGTGAGCGTCATCAGTCAGACCCAGTTACACATACAGTGCCCTTCATCAGTCCGACCCAGTTACACATACAGTCCCTTCATCAGTTGTCCCAGTTACACATACAGTGCCCTTCATCAGTCTGACCCAGCTACACATATAGTGCCCTTCATCTGTCTGACCTAGTTACATATACAGTGTCCTTCATCAGTGTAACCCAGTTACACATACAGTGCAGTGAGCTTCATCAGTTGTCCCAGTTACACATACAGTGCCCTTCATCAGTCTGACCGAGTTACACATACTGTCCCTTCATCAGTTGACCCAGTTACACATACAGTCCCTTCATCAGTTGTCCCAGTTACACATACAGTCCCTTCATCAGTCTGACCCAGTTACACACACAGTACCCTTCATCATTTGTCCCAGTTACACATACAGTGCCCTTCATCAGTCTGACCGAGTTACACATACTGTCCCTTCATCAGTTGACCCAGTTACACATACAGTCCCTTCATCAGTTGACCCAGTTACACATACAGTCCCTTCATCAGTTGACCCAGTTACACATACAGTCCCTTCATCAGTTGACCCAGTTACACATACAGTCCCTTCATCAGTCTGACCCAGTTACACATACAGTCCCTTCATCAGTCTGACCCAGTTACACACACAGTACCCTTCATCAGTTGTCCCAGTTACACATACAGTGCCCTTCATCAGTCTGACCCAGCTACACATATAGTGCACTTCATCAGTCTGACCCAGTTACACTTACAGTCCCTTCATCAGTTGACCCAGTTACACATATAGTGCCCTTCATCAGTCTGACCCAGTTACACATACAGTCCCTTCATCAGTTGTCCCAGTTACACATTCAGTGCCCTTCATCAGTCAGACCCAGTTACACATATAGTGCCCATTATCAGTCTGACAGTGCCCGTCATCTGTCTGACCCAGTTACATATACAGTACAGTGAGCGTCATCAGTCAGACCCAGTTACACATACAGTGCCCTTCATCAGTTGTCCCACTTACACATAGAGTGCCCTTCATCAGTCAAAACCACTTACACATACAGTGCCCTTCATCAGTCTGACCCAGTTACACATACAGTGCCCTTTATTAGTCTGACAGTGCCAGTCATCTGTCTGACCCATTTACATATACAGTGTACTTCATCAGTGTAACTCAGTTACACATACAGTGCAGTGAGCTTCATCAGTTGTTCCAGTTACACATACAGTCCCTTCATCAGTTGTCCCAGTTACACATACAGTCCCTTCATCAGTCTGACCCAGTTACACATACAGTCCCTTCATCAGTTGTCCCAGTTACATGTATAGTGCCCTTCATCAGTCGGACCCAGTTACACATACAGTCCCTTCATCAGTCTGACACTGTCTCACACCATGTCTCCTCAGTATGTAGCTGTCTCACACATATTTTTGCACAGATGGTGACTTGAAGGATAAGGTTTTTAATCTGATCTCTAGAAAAGACTCTTAGTCTCCACACAGTGGTTTGACCCGAGCCAGACAAACTATGAACCAGCGAATGGACTGCTAATCGGCAGGATTGTCTGAAGAATCTGGATTCTGCAGGTGTCTTAAGTTGAGTTGGTTAACACTTTGAGTGCCAGGGGGTGTCCTATGCAATGTGATGAAATGTGTTGGACAGCCCCCTGGCACTCAGAAGGATAAGGTCTAATACTCCACGCATAGCATTAGCCTGTAAGAGTTAATGCTGTGCACTGGGGAGTGATTTTTGAATGAAAGTCTCCCTCTCCCATTCTTTCCGCTATATCTCTCCTTCTGTTCATTCTCTCTGTATCTCTCCTTTATCTCGATCTCAGTTATTTGCCTCAGGTTGATTTTGGAGTCAGGAAGTTCTCTCTGTCCAGTGATGAGGAGCCTCCCCCCTACACACACTTCTCTCCCCCTCTCCTCCACCCTCGGTCTCTCTCCCCCTCCCGCTCTCTCCTGGTGAATAACAGCAGGATCACTAAATAGCACTTTTGTTAGGAAAGAATTCTGAGGACAGATGGGCAAGTAAGAAGAGACAAGAAAGGGAAAGAACAGGAGCGCGACAGAAAGGGGAGAAGAGAGAGAAGGGAAAACGACAGAATAAGAGGGGACAGAAGTGGGGAGAGGAGAAGAAGGAGTGGAAGCGACAGAAGGAAAGTGAAGAGAAATTAGATAAAGGGCTGGAAGAGAAGGAGAGAGGAATGGACAGACGTAGACAGAGGTGTAGACTGAGGGGGGCACAGAAATAGGAGATATAGGGGGAGGGATAGAAACAGAGCGAAAAACTGAAGGAAAAGAAAAGTAGGGAAAGAGGAGGAGAGAGTCTGAGGTGGGGGGGACTGCACTGAGACAAGAGAGAGAGAGAAGAGGGAACAAGAGAAGAACACTGGGATAGACTGCAGGGGAAGAAAGTTCTGAGACAGGAATCTTTCTATAGAGAGAAGAGGAGGAAGGGACAGGGAAAGGAGGAGAGAGAGAGAGAGAGAATGGCAAACCCAGTATAGAAAGAGAGATAAAGTAGGCAGGATCACACAGGCCTGGGACAATATGGAGAGTAGATGAGGGGCAGGAGGAGAGACAAGGGAGACCTGGATAGACAGACCGGGAGATAAGGCAAGACAGGGGGAGATAGGGCCAATCAGAGGGGGGGAAACGGGTACAGAGACAGGAGACTGGACTAGACAGAGGGTAGAGAATTAAACAGACCTGGACACACAGCTTTACAGGACAACAGGGGAGACAGTGTTAGACAGAGAGGGACAGAGTCAAGTGCTAAAGTCAGGGAGAGACTGAAGGTTATAAAGAGAGGAAAGGTGAGAAAGGGAGGAGGACATGAGACTGCAGAGGAACAAAGTGTAACACCAACAGCAAATACCTCCAGGACTGCACATAGACAGGTGAGTGGGA